>CM062804.1:811894986-813094986 GCA_031772625.1 Pinus tabuliformis | reverse complement strand
GTCGCTACAAAGAAGGATTTGCAAGATCTGGTCCCGCAAATTCACCACATAACTTCTTTAAGTTTCCCTCCATCGGTGTGGCCATGGATTTGCAATCCACCATCCCAAACCTCTCCAATATTTTGACAACATATTTTCCTTTGTTAAGGAAAATCTCACCAAGTCACTGCAACACCTCTAAACCCAAGAAACAGTGCATCAACCCAAGATCTTTCATCTCAAATTAGGAGGCGAGCTCCCTCTTAAACTAGATAATCAGAGGCTCTACTCCTATCATGAATAAGTCATCAACATATAAAACCAGAATCAAAGACATACCTTAGACAACCTTGAAGTAGAGGTACGGATCGGCACTGCTTCTAGTGAATCCCAGCTTTATCAAGTATCCATCGATCCAAGCATACCAAGCCTTGGGGGCTTGCATCAATCCATAGAGGGATTTCTTCAATATGCAAACAAGGGTTGCCTTGTCATGTTCCTCAAAGCCCTACAGGTGTTCCACACCTCGTCCTTAAATATGAAGATAGGTTGTCTTCACATCCACCTATTGAAGACTCCAACCCTGATTAGCAGCAAGAGCAATGATAGATCAAATGGTAGTGTATAGGGCAACAGGTGCAAATATCTCATCCTAATCTTCTCCCTCTTTCTGAGAGAATCCTCTGGCCACGAATCTCACCTTGAACTTCTTAATGCTACCATCAGTTGCATGTTTGATTTTGTATAACCACTAGGAAGTCACAATAGACTTTCGCTCAGGTCTCGGAACGACCTCCCATACATCATTCTTCATGGACTCATACTCCTCGGCCATGGCATCTCTCCAAACCTATTCCTTCACTGCTTCTTCAAAATTGCAACGTTTAGATTGTATAATGTTACTCATCAAGGCAGCATATCCCTGATATTTGTGAGGTTGCTTTCCCTCCCTGAAGGTTCCTCTTGAGGCTAAGTATCATTCTACATCCTATAATGTATCACAATGCTACAACAGTCTCTTCCTTGTGTGAGGATCACAAGGAGGAGGATCCAAAGGATCCATGGGTGCCATAGGCTCATCTACAAAGTCAAGCTCAGCCATGGATGGCTCGGCATCTACATCCGTGGAATCATCTTTGCTCTCAGTACAGGCAAGCACAAAAGAGTCCCTAGCTTTCCCAAGAGCGGCATCTTCATCAAAAGTCACATCCCGGTTGAACTCAATGTTCCTTTGACTTGGCACATATATCCTGTAAGCTTTAGAATTTTCACAATAGCCAACAAATGTAACTTTCTTTCCTAAAGCCTTTAGCTTTGACCTCTTCTCCTTCGGTACATGAAAGTAGACAAGGCAACCAAAGATTCTCAAGTGTCCAACTTCCGATTTCACACCTGTAAAGACTTCTTTAGTTGTCATGTCTCCCAAGGCATGATGAGGACTCCTATTTTGGACATACACAGCAGTATTTGTAGCTTCTACCCATAGAACCATAGGAAGCTTTGGATCATGAATCATGGCCTTAGCTGCTTCCAAGATGGGCATGTTCTTCCTCTAAGAAACTCCATTTTGTTGAGGGTTGTATGAAACAATGACCTCCCTCTTAATCTCAGCCTCTCTGCAGAAGTCTTTGAACTCATTTGAAGTATATTCACCTCCATTATCTGTCCTCGAGATATTGATCTTCTTTCCTGTTTCATTTTCCAAAAGAGCATTGAAATCCCTGAACACATCGAAAACATGATCCTTGGTCTTCAAGTAGAAGATCAAAGCTTTGCAAGAACAATCATCAACAAAGATCACATAGTATAAGCACCCTTCAAGATATTTCACTGGCATGGGCTTACAAAGATCATAATGAATTAGATGAAGAATCTCCTCAGATCTCTTGTTGCTAGAAGGGAATGGTCTCTTGATATTATTTCCACTCACACATCCTTGACATACATCTTCATGATCTACTTGAATCTTGGGTATCCCTGTAAACATCCTACTCAAGTCAGGCAAAGCATTGTAATGAAGGTGTACAAATATCCAGTGTGCCAAAGCTCACATTGATTAGTGGTGTCATGGACCAATGCTTGAATAGGTTGGCCACAAAATCTATAAAGGCCTTCATTTCTAATACCAAGTGTGAAGGTTGCCCTCATATTAGAATTCCTCGACCAAGCAAGGACTTTACCATCAATGAATGCAACTCTAAACCCCTTGTCTTCTATGACGGAGATGGCTTCAGGCTTGGCACATACAACACATCTTGTATAAGAATACTTTCACTGATCTCGAAAAGAAAAGAAACAAAACTAGACCCTTTTACAGGATGAGAAGAATTATCCCCAAGCAAAATTTTCAAATTGGTCTCCCTCTCAACCAAATTTGAGAGGACTTCATGATACCCAGTAAAATGTCTATATGCTCCACTATCCACCATCCAGCTATTAATGTTATCTGAAGATGAACTAGAAAGAGCAGCAACAACAACATATTCATATTGAGAACTTGTAACATTATTAGCATACCTTGTGTTGCTAGATCTCTTTTAAAGGCATTGGGACTCTTCACCACCTACATGGACAGTAGGACCTCTTTTCCATCTATGGTCGAAGTAGTTGTCGTTGTCATTATTGTTGTTGCGAAGCCTTTGAGAATTTATTCTATCAAGACAATACTGGGCTATGTGGCCAAATTTGTCACACCTACAGCATTGGACATTGGAGAAGTCCCTTCTATTATCGAACATTGGCGTTGGCTTCTTCGGCTTCCCTTTAAAGGGTTCCCCTTTTCTTTTTCCTTTTCCCTTCTTCACATTGGTTGCAAAGGTTGTCGGCTCTCCTTCTTCCTGTCTTTGGATTCTTCCTCTAGAAATGAACCTAGATTCATCTAGAGTGCAATTACCCAAATGTTCGTCAAATGAAGGGAGCTCTTTCCTGCAACTAATGCTTGTCATGAATATCTCCCAAGACATGGAGAGCCCACCAAGTGTCATTTGCATAATCTCTTTATCAAATATGACTGCTCCAATGGAAAGAAGTTGATCTTTCATTTGAGAGATCCTCATGATGTATGTTGTAATAAAATCAGACTCGTTCATCTTGATGTCACAGAGTTTACTCTTCAAAGATATGATTTGGATTAGATTGTTGACCTCATGCATTCCAATCAATTTGCCATACATCTTCTTTGACTTCTTCATCTTGGACACATAGGTGATCAGGGGGTCTCTAAGAGAGTCAATGATGATTTTCTTAGCCTAGATCTCACCCTTCTTGTATTTGGACTTGGCACTAGCATTAGCATTCTCTGAAGGTTTAGCGACTTGGACTTGCACATATTCCATCACATCATTCTCTTTAAGAGTACCACACTACAAAGTTGGAGGCATCATTCAGCTTCTCTTCAATCTTGAAATAGGATGTAGTCATCCTACCGAAGAAAGTGATCACCAATTAGCAAAAAGAGTGTGTTCTCTGGTCTCCTTAGGCTAACCTTCACCTCTGCTCTAATACCATGTTAATTTTCCACAGTGTTCTATGTTGTTATAATCACTTTAAACAATTTCTTCCAATTTCAATCACCCCAGTAATAGATAAGAAATTATAGATAGAACAGTAAACAATAAATGCACAATAAAAGATAGCCAAGCACAATGAGACAAAGATTTGGTTGAAGACCTAGGAAAAACCCCACAAGGGGGAGAAACCTTAATCAATTCTTCTTCTTATATCAGTCAATCAATGTTCAACATGAGATACATCAATCTAATAGTACATCCATAAACCAGTCAAAGTCAAACTTTGACTTTCCAAAACCAACCATTCCAAAATCAATCAATGATGAGAGAGAAAGTCAAATCTAGTTAACGCATCAGTTTGCATTTTTCGGCCTATGGAGTTACAATCAATGATCTACAAAGTCAACAATCAAACTGCCAAGAAAAGTTCGACCAACACAATAATAAATTCGGCCTCCAAACCTCAGTCAAAATAGTCCTAAAATTTTCCCTGCAATTCAATCAACTTAAATAGTCAACTTTGCGGTCAAACCCTAGTCAACCTTAATCAAAGTGCCCAAAATATTTCAGTCAAAGTCTCCCTCAATTCGACCTCCCAAAATAGAAAGAAATTCAATCAAAAATAGAGTCAATGCGCTCAAGTCAACGCTGGTAAAAGTAGCCCAACAATAGAGATTCAATGTTGGTCAAACAAAACTCTCTCCCCTCCTTCGCATGTGTGAAGACTCCTTGTCGTTTCTCAGATCATATCAAACCATTTGATATGATGTGTGATGCGATGGATGAGTCTTAAAGTGAGGTCAACGAATGCATATTTATATGAGGTTGAGGAGGGGTAATTTTCTTAGGTGGAGCCGACTTGTCATCTTCCACTGAGTTGACTTGTCAAACACAAAATAGAAAAATTCCTTTGACCAAATTGAAATTTCCTTTGAAGAAGAGTGGATCGCCTTTGGGGTAGTTGGGCTTTCCCTTGGGCAAATTCATCATGTAACTGTCACTTTTAACACTAGATGGCCTCTAGCATCCAAAAAATCATACTACAACTACCTACATATCATCAAAATCACTGCCTATCTTGGGATATTTGTCATTAAAATCACTCTCTAAGCACGAACATAAGATAGAAAAAATGTAGCATGTCAAGTCAAGATTTTGTTTGAGTGATGGGTATATTTTTAGTAGGGTCATGATAGAGGAGTTTGACAACCAATGTCACTAACATCAAGGTACAGAATGTTAAAATATTCAAAGTGGCAGCTATTAATTCCAATTTTCCTTAACCTTAATATTTGCTTGTGCACTTTGTTAATCTTATTTATGTTCTTTAGTTAGATCTTTTCATCAAACAAATATCAAAAACGAAACAACAATAACAGACGACACAGGAATTGGGCTCTCAATCAGAGCAAAATCCCTCCAAGGGGGAAACCCACAAAACTGTTCTCTTCTTATAGAATCTACTTCAAATGAGACACAAAGACCCGAGTCCTAGACCAAGTTCTCCTCCAAGTACCGAGTCAGCCCTTCCAGCAAGTTCTTCTCATGATCTTGCTCTAACTAGCTTCACACTGCAATTTCAACCTGCCAGCGTCAATACTGCAACACTTTTACAACTTTGACCCTGTCGCAGTTGCACATAAACCCTAAGATAGCTCTTCCAGTAATCCTCCTTGAGTAGAACACAAAGTCAACGAGGACGCTACAGAAACCCTAGATTTTGCACGTGTGAGAGATAGAGCCATAAAACAAAGATAGAGCTTCCTTCTTGGATTCCTCTTGCCTTCTAAACCTTCGCTCTTCCTTTTCTACTTCTCCCAACTACAGATCGAACTTCTTCTTGTGAGATCAAACTTGATCCCAAATGAGGTCGACCTGCTCCTTTATATAACATTTCCAAGGGGTCAAATTCCCTCCTTTAGGCCAACTTGAGCTACTAGTGCCGACTTGTACTTTTGGAGTTTCCAAGAATTTCTAGACTCAAAAATAATTCTTTTTCTAATTACATTTTGCCTAAAAGGGTCTTATAAACATGATGTTGACTCCTTTGACTTGTGACAATAAATCCTATGACCTAAAAAACCACGAAGAACATGCTTTTAACTAGAAGACCATCAATAAAGAGCATAAAACCCATGCTTTCTAATAATAACTTTTTATGTTCTTCTTTTGTTTGTTACATAGGATACATATTGAAATGAGTACAACAACAATTATGAAGACCAAAACTAGTTACATTTCCAACACATAGAGGGCTTGGTGCTCTTGATTAAATAAGAGTTCCATACCCTAGTACGTAAAAAATCCAATGGAAACATTGCAATCTCCCCTATCCTGAAAAACTGATATGTCTACTGGATTTTGAGTGACATCTAAAATTCTACCTTCTCCATATGAAATCCAATGAGGTCGAAACCACTCTCAAACATCCTAAGTCATTTCATGATAATGTTAAAAATTTAAGTAAACGGATGAAAATGAAAGATAAAGGAGAATACTAGGGTCATAGACTCTATCCAACCAAGTAGCCAAGGACCGTCAATATTAGGGCCATAGGTTTGAATATTAGGCTGCCCCACTCAAAAATACTTATTTCCAATCTTCAATAGCTCCCTGTATCACTCCCAAATTGGGAGGGAGCAAAATTTTTTTAGGGAATGTGCTCTCGAAATTCGTTCTTGCAGGGAACGAATTTCAAGAGCACACTCCTACTCGGAATGCACTTCAGGAGCGGATTCGATGGGGAGCTCCCTTGCAGCCTTGCTCCAATATCCCTCCTATCTCTAGATGGAACTTAATGCTTCCAACAGCCTTCACTACATACCTGGGATCATCACCAAGCTCCACATAAATTTATATCTTGCTCTGTCAAACTGCTAAATAGCTCCTACACCTTAATCATATGACGTGATGCACCACTATCCAAGTACCAAGCACACCTAGTGATGGTGTTGGTATATAGGCAAAAGACAAATGAGAAGTCCTTCTTGAACTTTGTTGCAAACTCATCAAGTTGAACCTTAGTTGATGATATTGTCTATTGTGACTTCCCCTTCCCCTTCTTCTGTCAACATTATGATGCCATACTACCCATTCTTGTGGCAAATGAAGCACTTAGGATTGCTCAAGTCCTTCTTCTTCCTTGGCTAAGAGTTTAGCCCTCATTGTTACCCTTTGAACCCTTCCCTTTTCCCTTCTTGGCCGTACTGACTAGGGCCAAGTTCTTCTCTCCATCTCCCTGCCTATTGGCCTTTAGGCTCCTCCTGAGTCTCTTCCTAGATGCAGTTACCCCAAAGCCTCTCCCAAGCAAAAATTCCTTAACAAATGGTTCCCATGACTTGGGAAAACCATTTAGTGATACAATTATGAGCTCTACATCCTCCACCTCCTCCTTGGTGATCCTCATGGCTGCAAGTTGATCCAGTGTCTGGGTGATCCTCATGAAGTAATTAGTAACGTTATCAGACCTTGACAACTGGATGGATTTGAGCTTGTTTCTCAAGATCATCTTCCTAATTATGTTGTCACTCTAGAACAAGTCCACTAGAGCCTTGAACATCTCCCTAGTAGTCTTCTTCTTTGTCAAACAAAGGATCAAGTGGCTCTTCACAGTATCAATGATGACTTATAGAGCTCTACTATCCTTTTCATGGGTTGCCAACAATGTCGCATCTATGGGTTGTTGAATCTCCTAATCAACAATCCCCTAAAGGTCATTCTCTTATAGCAAGGTAACCCTTGCCTTCCAAGGCAAGAAGTTAGATGATCCATCCAACCTCTCCTCAAATCTCAAACCTGTTGTTGCCATCTCTACATGTGATAATTATTACCTTGTGTTAAGTCCATCTAGCACCCAAAAGAAAACAAGAAGTGGTTGGTTCATAGATCTACTAATATCTCCTTCAGAATTCTGTTTTGGTCCTTTAAAACACGCAATAAAATTAATTTTTTGGCAAACCCTTGACTAGTATGGTCTTCCTCTCTCCCTTTAAAGAATGACGTCCACCAATCCCTACTAGCTAATATAGTAACTATATTGCCAGTGTCCTTTGTACCACTGTGACTTTTCTAATTGTTGTGCAACTCACCTATCACTTGAGCCCTCATACGGTAATTCTACATCCTTGACGACTTGGAAACTGTTAAAAAGTAGTGAAGGAATGGATTCCTTGATCTCTACCTTGATCCAAGGAATCCATTTGGAGATCTTCTTAGTCATGTACAAGCTCCAGCGATGAGGAGGAGTTTAAGCAATTTAACTAGTGCAAGTTCGTGGAGGATGAGTTATTTGTCCTCTAGTGTGCGTTAAATTGGGAACTAAGTGAACAAGTGGAGTTAGCCTCCTAATTTTAGGAGGATTCAGTTAACTAAGTGCATTGACTTTTGTTAACTAGAAAAGCTCTAGTTCAATTCCTAGTTTAGAAAACTCACTAACAATAGCCCTAATCGAAAAGCTTATAAGGAGACCAAAGGCACACAATTGGTCATTCAATTCTTGAGCACGAGTTTTAGGGAAAAATTTAGAGTCGAAATTTCGCGAATTAGCTTTTTTGGACATTTTCAGAGGAAAACAAAAAAACAAAAACAAAAAAAAAAAAAAAAAAAAATATATATATATATATATATATGTATTCGCCAATTTGGTTAAAAATTCTCATATTTTTTACATTTATATGACTAAATGGATGATATACCCCAGAAACTTACCAATTTCAATAGTAAACTACATGTGTTTCATTAAATATTTGCCTACATTCTATACGTATGAATTTTCATACCATAATAGTTGCCTACAATACTATAGATAGGAGAAATATTAATCCTTAAGAAATACCTTGACGAGTTTATGAGAAAGAGCGCTTGTGGAGGAACGAGCCAAGTGTTCCTTGTGTGAATTATTGATGAGGGCAATTTCACTTTGGAGTGCACATAGAAATAGAGGAAATCCCTATTTAATAGGAGCTCAACCAACGCTAGGAATTAGGAGATTATTTCCTAAGGTTTGTGCTGGAAAAGCATAGCCTCTAGCCTGTATAGGAGGAGGAAGCAGGTCAGCTATCAGGTAGAGGTTTCAAGCCTAGCACAGGCAAGAAAATTATTGTATTTTCAGATTGGAACCAGCTTGTATGTGTATCAGATTTGTTGCTTAATTTTCCTTAATAAAATTTCGAAGCAAACAAGGGTTTTCACTATTGGGTTCCCTAGAAAATTGTGAGTTTTATTGTGTGAATTTTGTGAAATTATTTTTGTTCTATTCTGCTGCTATTTGGTAGAGAAATTTTGTGTCTGTGTGAAAAGAAAATTTGTTTTTAGATTGTTCATAACAGCAAATCAATTTTTTGTGGAAAATCTACATGGTATCAGAGCTGTGAATAGAGATCAAACAACACAGTCTTCAAAGATGACAACTCACATTGGATTGGAATTGCAAGAGCAGGATAGATTGGATCGCTTTTCAATTTTTGGTGTTTGGAAGGTCTGCGTATTTTTTTTATTGGAGGACTTTGGGCTAAAAGATTTCGCTGAGAAAGGTGTTGCAAAACCCTCAAATCCAGACGAGTTGAAGTTGTTCCAAACACAGATAGTGAAGGCCAAGAGAATCATGTAGTTCCCCATGTTGCAAGTAAAGATACAGCTAAGGACATGTGGGATGCCTTAGTGAAGCTCTACAAGAACCCTTAAGAGAATTGAAAGATGGTCCTCAAAGAGAAGCTGAGGACAATCAAGATGCAAAAGGGTGAGAATGTAACTGCCTATCTCACCAGAATCCGAGAAGTTTTTGATGAGCTGGCAGTTGTTGGAGAGTAACCCATGGACATAGAGCTACTGTTTGTGGCTCTAAATGGGCTTACTAAAGATTGGCATACTTTTGTTCAAAGTATCACTCGGCGAGATAAGTTGTCAGATTGGGAACGCTTATGGAGTGACTTCATCCAGGAGGAGCTAAGGCTCAAGCTAGTTGAGACTTCTAGCAGCAGTGGCAAGGGTTCCAAGGTTGAGAAGGAGCAGGAGAATCTTGCTCTTGCAGGCAAAGACAAAAGGCAAAGGCAAGAAATTCAAGGTGAACAGCGAAAACAATCAAAAAGGTGACAAGAAGAAGACAGATTTGAGTATGATCAAATGCTTCCACTTCCATACTTTTGGACACTATGCTTCAAGTGTCCTAACCAGAAGAAGAATGAAGAAATTTCAACCCCCTCTCCGGTTATCAATTTTCCTTATCACTCCATGCATTTAGTTAAATCCAAGCATGATAAAAAGTTCTAAAATCTGGAAATGACAATATTATTCTGAAAACACAAATTTAGAGATTTCACAATTGCTGAAATTGCACAAATAAAATGCAAAAAAATTATGACAGTGACACACAGAAAATAACACAGTGATTTTTGGTCAATGTGACCCTAGAAAAACCCCCTACAACTCTTAAGGAAAACCAGTTTGAGAGCTCTTCTTTATTTCTGAAAATGCTTTTACAGAGAAACTAAAATACACAGTAAAAATTCCAACAACCACAAATTACAACTTATCTCGATTTTTGTGCTTGCACTCTGCCTCGAATATCATGCCAATCAGTGAACAGCCAAAACAGAAATTTTACAGCATTAAATGTTTTACAGCATGCCTCGAAAAACATGCCTAGAACTTGTTGTACTAACCGTACAGATTTCAGCAATATGCTTGCCTCAAAATTTGTGCCCAAATTTGCCTCAAAATTCATGCCCTTGCTATGTCCCTCTTCCTCAATTTGTGTTGTCCCACTTCCTCGATTTTTGTGCCTTTCTCCTGGTGTACAGTTTTGCCTTACAACGCATGCTAATAAATGTTGCTCCCGATTTGCTGAAATGTCTTTTTGCTGCTCTCCTTCACTTCCTCACTGGTCAGAAATTTTCTCTTTGCTCTCTCTTCTCTTTCTCTCAAATGCTTATGAAAGAATGAATTGATCTTTTCCTCTTCTCTTCTCCTTTTAATCTCCAAATGACCTTTTGGGTTACCCTAAGATCTAATGGCTGAGATTCATTTAGATCTAGGTGTTGTAGCATTTTTTGGTTTTGATAAGATAGAATAAAATAGTCAAAAAATAAAAAATATTTTGAAAAAATGTTAAGTTAGGATATGGACATAACAATAATGAATAAAATGTCAGTGAAAAAAAATATTGATGATGATGGCCATATCAAAGAAAATGTTAGGTTAGATGTCCTAAAAAACAAAGACAAAAAGAAAATGTTAGGTTAGAAAGAAAAGAAAACAAATAAACTATGAAAGTGAGCAAGTATAAATGCCACTACTATTTTTCTGCAAAATAATGGTTGTTTGCAACTTGTCATAAATGCCACAACCCATGACAATCAAACTGTTTAATCTTGACTGATTCATGCTTTAAATTTGATGTTATAGTTAGAGAATAAAGATCTGGCCAAACTGTTTAATCTTGGCAGATCAGTAGTTAGGTAGAGAATAATAAGGTGCTCATCAGTTTAATCTGAGCCCTTGGATGTTATAAGGTTAGAATTAGATAGTTTGCTTTTGTAAAATAAAAAGAAAGGAAAAGGGTTTGCTAGCTTAAATGCACCCATTAAGTGAAGAAAAAATGATAGGATAAGCAAAGGGTAAGTAGAAGAAAGGTTGCAGAAGTTTGATGATTGATTGGACAAAATGTACATTTATCATGTTTTACCATATGTTTCTGTGAGGCAATTACACAAAGCAAATGAAGGTCTACAAGATCAATTAATTAACTTCCCACTCATCTCCATTCATCCATATATTCACTAATTTCCCCTTCCCACCTTCATACATTCATATTCATCCATTTTCCATAAAAACCCCTTTTCCTAAGGTCAAAATCCCTTTTGCCTAAGTATTGATGTATATATGCGAAAAGAAAATAACCCATGAAAAGCATAATACTTAGTATATTTCCCATTTTCGCGTATATTTTCCCTTTCCGCTCATATTTTCATATTAACACTAACCTATAGTATTAAACCCCTAAAAGTCCTTTTCCCGTATATATTAACTCCCTTTATTAAAATACCCCGAAACCCTTAGTTTTATTATAAAAACTATATATTTAATAAAATATCGCATCGGCGGATCGCAAGCCTTTTAACGTGCATACACTCTCCCCGCGTTGCGATATGCGATTGCGATGGGCCCGGACCAGACGCAACAAATATTATAGTTCATTGCCATATCGCATCCGCCTCCATCGCAAGTCCCGACCGAAATATAACCCTTCACCATTGCGATCTCCGATTGCGATGGGAACCCGGACCCAATTACATTATTACCCATGATTTATTTCCATATCGTGTCTGGCCCTTATCGCATTCCTTTGCGATGGGCCTTCCTTCGCTAAAACTCTGATTGCGATATGTGATAGGAAACCCGGACCCGATATCATTTATCCGCCCCAATTCATATTTTTTCAAATCAGCATTATCGTGTTTTGCGAAGGATTTCTTTGTTAAATCGTTTTTATGATTTAAACGAAGAAATAAACTAAACCTCCATTTAACCGCTAATCTTAGTTTTAATCCATAAATAAAGCCATTGCCGCCATAATTAATCGATTGAGCCTCTTCGCGTTGCTCTTTCACTCCATAATTGGCCGATCTAAGGCATTCAAAGCCAACGACCCTCAATGATTTCGGGTTGGCTCTCTGTACAAGCGTTACCGGCCCGAAAAGCAGTATTCCACTAACCTCCCTTTGCTACGTGTCAGGCTCAGATCGTTTCGGGTGACCCCTCCCAAAACCGCCCACGCCTCATAAAGCGGTGCGAAGAAAACCAAAACCACCTCCCGCATAACGACAAAATGACCATTGTTCGTTTGCCCCATATTTCAAAAAAGAAAGTTGTTTCTCCATTTAAACGCAAAAATTACCATTTTGCCTTTGTTTCGAATGTTTTCGCAGTAAACCCTCCATAAGCCTCTACGACTAATTAAGCCATGGTTTTACCTTTCGATACGCTCCAAACTCCTTCCAATATCCTTTCAAGTTCAATAAAGCCATTAATGTCCTCCTCTGTCACCTAGGTTTTCTTAACAATTTATGTGTTTTGCAGGAAAAGACTTTTGTTCCAGGCTTACAAGGAAAACCCTGCATACAGTTTGAATACTAAAGGGATTTACTGTTGAAAAACACAGTAAAAACCTAAAATGCACAGTAAAGGTAAAAAGGAACACAATAAAGGTTACTCAGCAGGGTTAAAGGATATTCACAGAGTTTAAAGAGTATCAGATAAAAGATCAAATGAAGGAATTAAACAGCATAAAGGATACAAACAATCAAACAGTTTAAAGGGGCAAAATATCAAACAGCAAAGCCAGCACAACCTGAATAAAAGGGGATAGCAAGAAGCACTTCAATAGCTACCCCTATCTTCTTGTATGAAGATCTTTCCTTTCCTAGAATAAATCTTAATCAGTTTTAGCATATTTTCTTAAGTTTCATTATTGTATAAATAACTCTTTTCTCGAGTTATTAATAGTTCGAAGTTCAAGATTCATTGTTCATTGCTTGTTAAGTTGTGACTGTTAATTCTACTTTGAACCTGGTTGCACCTTTGAAGGAAGCTTTTGTAGACTCTTGATGTACTCATTCTTTTTGGAACCTTAATACAAAGCAGAGGATTCTGAATTTGGTTTTACAAAGTTTGTGTTTTCCTCTAAGTTTTTCCAGTTATCAATCATTATGTTTTTCTTCATATGCTTATGACTTATAGAGATATCTAGGTAGGAATAATTGTGTCTCAATTTATTCCTATAAGCTCCTGAAGTGATCATCTATTAAGAGAATGGACTAATGAACTGTCTATTTAGCTAATCCCCTCGAATCAATAAATCATCAGCATCTTGTGTAAGCTTAAGTATATTGCCTTGAATCTTTGGAACGTAGTTCAGAAGGTTTTCACACTTATGATTGTTCTTCTCACCACTATTTTTTATCTATATCACTGTGTAAAGCTTTATAGCAGCTCTTTGTTGAGATATTAATATAACCCAAAGGATTAAGTATTTCAATTCTAAATCTGTCTTCATTCATTGGTCTTCCAAAACTAAAACCAAGAACCTCAAAACAATTATTTTAGACGCTTTGGCATTGGTAGCTGACCTACTACTATCTCAGAGGTACAACACTAAGGATGAGAATAAATGTGCATTTAATTCTCACTTTCTATTTTTTAACTCACCCAATTAAATAAACACCCACTTAGCCTTTTATTTCCATAGTTACGTTTTCACTTTCTAATTCTTCATTGACTTTAATAAAGTCACCTTTAAATTAGAAGGTAACTTCACCACTTATAAAGTCACTTTTAAATTAAATTGACTTTATCACTTATAAAGTCACTTTAGCAGAAAAGTAAAAAATAAATTTGGACACTTTTCCCTAAGCCAAAGATCAAAGCCTTAGGAAACCACTTGTCCTCTGGTACCCAAATTTTAACAAAGAAGAGGTCGAATAAGGAGCATGCAACTGCATCAGTTTGGGTAGAGATGAGTTTGCCTCTTAGTTTGAGGACTTCTTATTAATAGCTTGTATGGCAAGCTCAGTAGTGAGCAGTACATGGTATATTGATTCAAGAGCCTCTTTCCATATGACTGCAAATCGAGAGTATCTCAACCAACGTGATGAGAAGGATATGTAAGTGAATATCAAGCTTGGAGATAATGGCAAGTATGCTACCAAGGGAGTTGGTATTGTTAGCTTTGAAGAGGGAGTCAAGTAATACTCTTCATCTCAAACATGTTCTCTATGTTCTAGGGCTGGAGAAGAACTTTGTTTCAATAGCTATCCTTGAGAATAAAGGATATGATGTTACCTTCAGCAGAGGTAAGGCTTACCTCCAACACTTGGTTTCTCGATGTAAGAAGTAGATAGGTGTGAGGGTCAAAAATCTCCACAAGTTGCATGTAGAGACTAATCTAGCCTTGAGCAGCACGACAGGATGTGCAGATGTAGATGAAATTTGGCACAAGCGCATGGGACACTTGCATCATGGGGCGTTGAAGATTCTTCAACAAATTGCCATAGGATTACCAATAGGAGGCCTTGACAAGGGTGGAGTGTGCAAGGGGTGCACGCTTGGTAAGTATGTCGAGTCTTCCTTCCATGGTCAAGATAGTTAAGCCAAAGCTATTGGGAGCTAGTGCATTATGATGTATGCAGGCCCTTCTCTTCTCCATCATCGATGAGGCACAGGTATTATGTTACTTTCATTCATGATTTTCTTGAAAAACTTGGATTTATTTTATGAAAAAGAGAGATGAGGTCTTAGAAAAGTTCATGGAGTTTAAGGCCTTGGTAGAGAAGCAGACCGGGGAAAAAATCAAGGCAGTGAGAAGTGACAATGGTGGAGAATATATCTCCAATGCCTTAAAGGAGTTTTGTGCAAAATAAGGTATTAGTAGAGAGTTGATAGCACCTCATAACCCTCAGCAGAATGGAGTGGCCGAGAGGAAGAACAAGAGCATTGTTGGAGCAACTAGAGCTATGTTGCATGAATAAGATCTGCCTAGATTATTGTGCGCAGAAACATTCAACACCGCAGTATTTCTACATAACAAGAGTCCAAATAGGGTGCTAGGGCGAGTCACACCAAAGGAGGCTTTCACAGGCAAGAAGTCGTGTTATGCGGGATTTATGGTCACGGACAAAAGTATCTCGCCTAAGTTTGGTGGCTAACCTATAACAACAGACAGACAAAGGATCCAATGTTTTCCTTAAAGTAAGTAGATGAAAGTATGAAACCTACTTGGAATATGTCATATGTTTCGCTCCTTTGGCTTGAATGCTCCAATCCTAGCCCCAGCAGCCAAAATTAGACCCTGCACAACCAGACAACACAAGCCAAGAAACTAAGAGATCTATGTAGCATCATCTATCTACTTCATTCAATAGACCAACATGGTATTGAAATACATGAAATAACAACATCACATATAGGAAAATGAAGTGAGTTACAACCATAAATAGATCTTGTAGAAGAGCTCCTCCAGCTTGTTGACTTGTCCTTCCTTTGTCACAAAGTGCACCTCCAATCACCCTAAATGCATGAAAGGATAACTCTCACAACAACAGCACAAGGGTAGAATCACTCTCCAAAAGCCTACCCCTTGCATATGGAAGGTTGTAAATATATAGAGTGAAGTAAGTTAGGAGTTCTTATCCTTTTACCAATCTTGGGATTGAGATCCACTCTTGATGTGAGGATGAGATCTAAGGATAAGGGATGGAAACTCCAAGGTAGGATAGGATTCGAAAATTTCATCTGAGTTAAATGGTTACAATAGACCCTGGAAGCTTTTGGAAATGGAGGCTTCGGGATTCTCTCTCTTTTCCCCGGATTTCTAGAACCAACATAGGTGCAAAAGGGAGCAACCTATAGGTGATCAACGCAAGCCACAGCGGAACAACCTGTAGGTGAATGTTGTCTAGCAAGAGGCCAGGGTGTGTTGGTCCTAAAATTGGCTCAGATGATGCAGTTTATGGAAGAAACTCTGGGGAATGAGAAAGTCATGCAAAGGGCTTTATGTAATGATGATGTAAAGGGGAAATAGGATGTTGATTGATCCAGTGCGAACGTTGATTGACAAAATTTCCTATAACATAGTTAAAACTTAAAACTGACTCAGATAATGCAGTTTAGGGCAAAAACTTTGGGGAATGAGAGAGTCATGCATAGAGCTTTGTGCAATGATGATGTAAAGGAGAAATAGGATGTTGATTGATCTAGTTCGGAGGTTGATTGACAAAATAGCCTATAACAAGCCTGATGTTTCACACTTCCGGATCTTTGGCACAAAGGTCTACTGCCATGTATCCAAAGATAACAGGAAGAAGTTGGATGCCACAGCAGAGAAGGGTATCTTTGTGGGGTATAGTGAGACATCTCAGGCATACATGGTGTATCTTCTAGGACTCAAGAAGACAGTTCTCAAGCGATATGTGTGATTCCAGCAGGATCAAGCTCTGAGAGTTTCCCTAGGGAGTTAGTAGATTGTAGTATCTAAGGAGGAGCTACTTGCTCCCAAACAGATTGGAATAACTGAGGAGGAGCTACTTGCTCCCAAACAAGAGGCACAGCCAGCACCCCAGAGTCAGCCACACCTAGCACCTCAAAGTCAACCATAGCCACTGTCCAGTAGCAAGAGGGTAGCGCAGTAGGATTTGTACCAAAATGAGGAGGACAAGCCAAGTGGAGAGTAGATAGGTCAGCCAGAGCTGCACACCACAAGGCGGAAGAAGGCCAAGTGGGGTGAGATGTTGATCCAAGAGGCCCAAGAGCAAGTCGAGGCTCTTAGCACCATGTTTAGGCAGAGTAAACAGCCACAGAGGTACACAAATTATATGGCACTGATGACAGAGTTGGTGGACACTAAGCCTTCTTCTTATGAGGAGGCAACTTCTCAACAGATTTGGCAAGATGCCATGGTGGAGGAGTATTCCTCTATCATGAAGAATGATGCCTGGGAGGTGTTGAGAAATCTAGGGGCAGCAAGTGTAAGTGATTTCTCTTCTATGACAATTGCTTGTGATGTATTTTTACTTTTCTTACTTAGTTTCTTCTTTCACTTTATTATTATTGTGTTTTTCTTCATCAAACAGTTACCAAAACATAAAGAACAATGAGACAAAGGATACAAGATATAGGCGACAAGCCAAGATCAAAACCTTTCCAATCTGAGAGGAAAACCCACGAGAAATCTTCTTCTTATAGAATCTTCAATTGACGAATTCCAAGACCTAGACCCTTGACAAAGTCTTCTAGTCAAAGACACCTCCAAGACCAAGTCCAATTTCTTCCTTGAATAAGTTTCTCCTCACAAGGAGGACCCAAGTCAAGTTGCAATGATGTCTGCAACTTCGGCCCTCCAAGTCTGCAATTCTCAATTAGACTACAATTCTTGCACGTGTGGATGAATTATGGTTTGAATGATCTCTTATTCCCTTCGCTTGGTGATCTCCCTTCTCTTCATCAATTCGGCCTCTAGATCTGGTTATACCGAGCCCAAACCTTTACTATAGATTGTGATCTTTCTGCAATTGTACGAAGCCCTAATTGCCTCACCTGTGTAAAGAGAATAACCCAGAAACAGACTTGAAATAATGCTTCCTCTTATTCGCTTTTGTCTTCTCTTTTCTTCATTGCTTTCTGTGCTCCTTGGACGAGTTTCTTGTACTAATTGATGCCTTGACAAATGAGGTCAATCTCCTTTTATAGTCTTATGTCACTACCTATTGAGCCGACTTGTTATTGTCCTTAGACCGACATTACCTTCTAGATAGGTCGACTTGTAGCTTGCATTTTGACTTGGTCTTGGAGGGTCATTTGACTCTATTTGACTGAAATAAAATATTCTATGCAATATGCAACATGCCCAAATGGGTCTTACATACTTGATAATGACTCAATTGACCTTATGACAAACTTAAGAGTTCACAATGGGAGCTTGACCTAAAATAAATTTCCTTGAGCATGAAACCCATGCCTCAATATCAACAACAATAATAATAATAATAATAATAAATCTTATTACATCAAATACATAAATTCATGATTACATCTGTCATTAAGAAGACTAAACCTAGTTACATTTTTCAACAGGAGGTTGTTCAACGACCTGAGGGGAAATCAGTAATCGGATCTAAATGGGTGTACGAGATGAAGAATGGAGCAGAGAGAAGTTCAAGGCAAGGTTTGTTGCCAAGGGCTTCTCACAAATTGAGGGCATGGACTATGAGGATATTTTGTCCCAGTAGCCCAGTATTCATCCATCAGGACTATTTTGGCACTTGCAACACAGATGGGGTGGAAAATCCCCCAGATGGACGTGAAGACAACCTTCCTCAATGGGATTGTTGGGGAGGAGATCTGTCTAGAGCCGCTAGAGGAGTTTGAGCAGTTCAACAGAGACACACATGTGTGCAAGCTGAAGAGAGCTCTTTATGGGCTCAAGCAGACTCCAAGAGCATGGTACACACGGATTGACAGCGACCTTCAAGGATTTGGCTTCACTTAGAGTGAGGCAAATCCCAACTTGCACTACATCATGGTTGGAGGTCTTCCGCTCATTCTAGTTCTCTATGTCTATGACCTTATACTAACTGGAGATGAGAGCTTGATCCAAGATTGCAAGGAGGATCATTGCAAGGGAGTTTGAGATGAAGGATATGTGGCTTATGCACTATTTCCGTGGCTTGGAGGATTGCCAGGGTTATTGTGAGGTCTTTGTGAGACAGGGCAAGTACACAGCAAAGATTCTCCAAAGATTTCATATGCATTGTTGCAGGCCCATGGCCAAACCTCTAGTCACAAAATATAGGAAGTTGGATGCTGGTAGAGGAGAGTGAGTGGATCCTACAGTATACAGGCAGCTCATTGGGTCACTGCTATACTTAGTCAACACACGACTTATATTTGTTTTGCAGTCAACCATTTGAGTCAGTTCATGGTTGAACCGACCAGACTGCATTTGGTTGTTGCAAAGCATGTGTTGAGATATCTAAGAGGCACAACAAACTATGGATTGTGGTACAGACAGGGTGATGGAGTGAGGCTTGATGGCTTCACATATGCAGATTGGGAAGGGAGCTCCACGGACATGAAGAGTACTTCAGGTGGCATCTTCAGCATTAGATCAACAACGGTTTCTTGGTACAGTAGGAAGCAGAGATCAGTTGCACTCAATTCAACAGAGGTCAAGTACATGACTACTAGTGAGGCACCTTGTGAGGCTATTTGGATGAGGAAGTTACTTATGGGACTTTTCAGACAGGGGATTGAGCCTACCATGATACATTGTGATAATCAGAGTTGCATTAAGCTCTCTGAGAATCCATTGTTTCATGATCACTCAAAGCATATCGAGACCCAGTATCACCATCTTAGAAATTGTGTGCAAAAGGGGATAGTCAAGCTATTGTACATTCCAACAAGGGAGCAAGCAACAGACATCTTGACTAAGGTATTGGCAAGAGGTAGTTTTGTTCATCACGAAGATAAGTTGGGAGCAATGTTATACGAACCGGACAGGAACCGGTGGAACAGGTTGGTCCGATGTTTTTGGCCCAAAACTAGTTTGAACTTGTCATCCGAATCGGAATACGTGGTTTGGGACCGGTTCTGTGCAGTTTGTACCTTCTCGGGTCAGCATAAAAAATTCCTTGTTTTTTTGTATTTTTTCATTTGGTTGGCCCAATTCCAATTCTCCCCTGAGCCAGCCTAATTTTCAAGCCTATGGTCCTCAGCCTAATATTCAAGCCTATGGTCCTATTATTGTTATGCAATTCATAGTAATGTTTACTTAAATTTTTAACATTACCATGAAATGACTCAGGATGTTGTAGAGTGGTTCCAACCTCATTGGATTTCATATGGAGAAAGTAGAATTTTAGATTTCACTCAAAATCCAGCAGACTTAACAATTTTTCAAGATTTCGGGATTGCGGGGATTGCAACATTTCCATTGGATTTTGTCATGTACGAGGGTAAGGAACTAGTATTTAATAAATAGCATCAATCCCTCTATGTACTTTGATGTTAATGGCATTAGTTGTCGACCTCCTTTATCATGACTCTACTAAAATACCATCACTCAAACAAAATCTTGACTTGACATGCTACGTTTTTTCTATCTTATCTTAATGCTTAGAGGATTATATTGATGACCAACATCTCAATATAGGCAATGATTTTGATGATATGTAGGCATTTGTTATAGCATGATTATTTTTGGATGTTATAGGCCATCTAGAGCCTATTTGCGGATGTATTTTCGGTTTAGGGATGGATTGCACTCAATGTTATTTTTGGTATGTGCACCCTTACATGCAATATAATCAGAACTCTTGCTTATTTGTGTACAAATGGTTTGGATTCATATGGATGCACATGTGTGTGTGTGTGTGTGTGTATATATATATATATATGTTTTTCCTTAGAATTGAATATTTATGTGTGTTTGGTCAACCGGTTTTTTGGTATGGTTTTTTTACTAGTTCCGATTGGTTCCCGATCCACAAGGTTTTTCGGTTTGATCACCAATTTGGTTCTAATAACATTGGTTGGGAGTTATACAAAATCCCTTCCTCGCTAAGAGGGAGTTTTGAAAAGTAACAAAGGAATTGATTCCTTGATCTCTGTGCCTTGATTCAAGAAATAGATTTTGAGATAGGGAGTGTTGAAACGTAGTGAAGGAATTGATTCCTTGATCTGTGTGCCTTGATTCAAGGAATCGATTTGGAGATCTTAGTCATGTACGAGATCCAGTGATGAGGACAAGTTCAAGAAGCAGTTTGACTAGTGTGTGTTAGTGGAGGATGAGTTATTTTTCCTCTAGTGTGAATTAAATTTGGAACTGAGTGAACAATGTAGTTAGCCTCCTAAATTTTAGGAGGATCCAGTTAACTAAGTGTGTTGACTTTTGTTAACTAGAAAAGCTCCAGTTCAACTCCTAATTTAGAAAACTCACTAACAATAGCCTAATCGAAAAGCTTATAAAGAGATCAAAGGCACACAATTGATCATTCAATTCTTGAGCACGAGTTTGTGAGCAAGAGAGCTTGTGGAGGAACAAGCCAAGTGTTCCTTGTGCGAATTATTGAGGGCAATTTCTCTTTGGAGTGCGCATAGAAATAGGGGAAATCCCTATTTAATAGGAGCTCAGCCAGCGCTAGGAATTAGGAGATTATTTCCTAAGGTTTTGTGCTGGAAAATCAGAGCCTCTAGTGCATATAGGAGGAGGAAGCAGGTCAGCTATCAGGCAGAGGTTTCAGGCCTAGGACAGGCAGGAAAATTATTGTATTTTCAGATTGGAACCAGCTTGTATGTGTATCAGATCTGTTGCTTAATTTTCCTTAATAAAATTCTGAAGCGAGGGTTTTCCCTGTTGGGTTCCCTAGAAATTGTGTGTTTTATTGTGTGAATTTTGTGAAATTATTTTTGTTCTATTCCGCTGCTATTTGGTAGAGAAATTCTGTGTCTGTGTGAAAAGAAAATTTGTTTTCGGATTGTTCATAGCAGCAGGTCAGAATTTCATGGAAAATCTACAGAAACTCACTTAGCTTTTGCTTTGATGCAGCCAATTAGGCCCTTCAATTATATATAGTTGCACTTGGTTGCACAGACACATAAAATCTCCCCCACTGCTTTGATGGCCACTCAATCTGACATTGTGCATTGTTTTACATCGCTATACCTGTTGACGACAACTCTACTTCGCACCATACACCTGTTGCTCTGATGATCACGGTTGTTGGCAACCACCCATGTCTATCACACTTTTTATATTTTTTATTTTATTTAAACTTTTGTTGTTTGGCACTAACGGTCATGCACCACCACCTTTTTTATTATTTCATTTTTTTCAACTCTACACTATACCCTCATGCAAGTGCATATTTTTTAGAAACCATGCACAGTAATTTGTTATGGAATGTGTAGTGCCAATATATGATATGCCCCCTTATGCAAATACAAATAGACTAATCTGTGTTATGTGGAATGCATTGAACACCCCACTTCATATGGCAGCCAATGCAATTAATCCAAAATAGTATGGTCCTATAACAAGAAGGAAGCCTCCTTCCAAATATAGGGAGGTGGTGAAAGAATTTATGAATGTTGTTAACAAAATTCATCTTTCTATAGAAAAGGCATCCAACATACATTCTTAGTTGCCAAAATTTCAACTGGGCAAGGTCTTTTTGCTTTACATGCTACTTTGGGCAATAGGCATAAGAAAAAGGATTCAATTGATTAGGAGGTTTCATGGTCTCGATGCTCCTAAATTGCAAGTATTTGCCACATGATTACTATTCTTCATCTTGTGAGACGAATTGGAGCACTTATTCTTTCATCCATTCAAAGAAGAGAACCTTAATAAGGATCATATGTGTGCGATGAGATGCCACATCCAACTGGCCTTTTTGAAATACCTCTACTTATTTTCATCAAAGAGGAGCCTATGCTTGAGAGCTATGATTACCTAACGAGCCTATTGATAGACGACCCTAGCAACATCCATGATGATGACAATGCAATAGTCCAACAAACTTGTTGAGGAATCAGTTACAATATTTTTCTTATATCATTTTTGGAAACAACATAAGACAATTTTTTAATTTAGTGTGTACTTGGTTTATGGCACGAGCTATTAATGAGAATTATCATGTTCATTGTTTTTCTAAGAGTGTGATTATTCAATGTTGAATAAGAAATGTCAAATCATCAATTGATTAATAACTGCATCGCAAATGTTTGAAAAATGACTTTGAAGTTGAAGTTGAAGTTTGAATAATTTGATGATGAGTTTTATCCAAAATGAGTATGACTCATTGCTAATGAACACATGCACACACATCACAAACATCCATAATTACAACACTGCAGTTTATGTGGATGCAGGTATAGTTATGAGACTCTTTGAAACTTACAGCATGGGTATGTATATATGCGTGTGTGCGCGCGCGCTAACTCTGCCTTACACTACCAAGGTGATTAACTTTATCATGGGTGTATGCGTGTGTGTGTAGATATTCATTTTTTATGTGTTGACTCTGCCTTACACTACCAATGTGACTAACTTTATCGCGAGGTGCATTTCCCTTCCATTCTATGTGTGTTTCATTGCCTCTCACCCTTCCCTGCTGTGAGGCATGATTCTTAACCACACCTATGTTAAGGTACCTAGAATGATTTCTCATACACTAGCTCCTCAATGCTCTTATGTCAAGTTTCAACCTCCCATACAGAGATTGACGTTGGCTCTATACCATATACATACACTTGGAAACCAACTAGATTTATCTTAAAACATAACTAGATGGTGATTAACAATAGACCCTTAATGTTCTTGTCAAAAGTTCCAAACACCTAAATAGCAAATGACCTTGGCTCCAATACCATAGTAATTATCATTGTATAACATATCACGGCAGATAGGGAGTTACTTGATATTATTCAAATAGACAAAGATGTAAAAAACTCATTTGTCTAAAAGACATATACTCATAAATCAACTAGATTTGCATTAAAACATAACTAGATGCTAATTAACACTTTACTTGAATACTTCTCCTATCTCTATTTATTAATATGGCATGTGATTTCATTATGTTATGCCTAAAGTCACTTTATTATATAACAATAGCACCCAACAAATGCATGAGATGACCATTAGACTATCCAAACTTTATCAATGTCCTTGTACCCACACCCATGAACCCTAGCTAATAGCCCCTCAAATATGATCATCAATAAACAAATATCAACAAAAATGCTTCTTTGTAACATGGTCAGCCTTACAAATGTTGTTTTATGCAACCTATGGTTTCATAGCATGGCGACCTTCAATTTGTCTCCTCCCAATATACATCAATGTAAATCCTTTAAAATAAATACAATTAACTACACCCTGTATTTTTCCAACTACTTGAAAACTACATATATTTTTTTCTGTTCAAATAACTTAATACTGAATTTTTACAAATAAGAAAAACACTTTCTTCATTGATGAGAACAAAGTTACTCGACCATATCATATTATCAAAAAAGTACAATTTCTAAGCAAAATTTGGAAGATATTATTTCATTTTGTTTATAACGTTCCTCAAACCATCACTTGATTAACCAATCCCTAGGCCTTTGCCTACTTCCAACCTCAATTTTAAAATTCCTCAAACCATCACTTGATTAACCAATCTCTAGGCTTTTGCCTGCTTCCAACCTCAATTTCTTCTCAACTGAGCCGCTAATACCATGTCACTTGTTACACGCCCACAAGCGTAGACAGGGATACATAGGAATGAGAGAAAATGGATTCATCCATTATTGAGTGATGCAATGTCTCTATACATGGTAGGAGAGAGAAAAGTACTTACATACCTGCCAAGTACCTAAGCTTTTAATGATTACACCAGCCTAGATCCATTCTACTCTAGATCTATCAACTCTAAAGGTGCAAGCCTCTTTTTTGCAAAACTTGAAAGGTTTGCACCTCAAAAGATTTGATCCCTCTGTGCACTTGATAGATCTTGAGTTAAGATGGATCTAGGCTGGTTTAATTATTAATAATTATTAATTATAATTATTAATTTTATTCTTTTATTTTTATGCAATTTGACCAAGTCAAAATGTTTTAATTATTAATTTTATTATTTTATTTTATTTTTTAATTTTATTTTATTTTATTTTTATGTAATTTGACCGAGTCAAAATGTTTACATAACATAACTTAACCTTACAACATCTCTTCTATACTGGGCTGGGGAGCGCCTCTCGGCGCAATTAATTAACTCCTGGATACATCACTATATTCTAAAATGTATCCAATTATAATGATGAGTTCAAACTTGACCTAAATTAATGAAAAAAAACAACATACCCCTTCTCTTGCCAGAAAATCGAGTGACATAGGATCTATTCCCTTTTGATTGATCACAACAAAATTGTTGTCAGTGCCATCACAAACCTGCAAAACATAAAAAGATAAAACATTATGAAGTGAACTTGAGATTTCGTTCTCGTCTGACTAAGAATTTGCTCCCACGAAATGATTAGAAGGATTATGTAAAATTCTTAACACTTCATAATGTTATACAAATTACTTTTTTCTTCAGGTTAATGATCTTTTGAATTTTCTCATCCACTTGTCTTCTTTCTGCTAAAACCATTTTCTCCCTCTGCTCTGCATTTGAGTAAAAGAAGCCTGCATTTACTTCACTGGGAAGCAAGACACATATTAATGTATGAAAAAACTGGGCTCAGAAACTTGATTAGCACATAACAAAAGTATTTCATAGAAAAAACGAACCAAGTTCAAGAAATCTTGCAATAAAGAATAATTAAGTCAAAAGATCACTAAAAGCAACATTTCGATTCCAGAAAGAGACAATCATATCAAGATCAAACAAGGGTGGCACAGCACAACAGGTTCAAACTCTCATAAGTGTATGGGTGTTTTATAAGAAAAAAAAAAGCTGTTAAATATTTTTCAGCATATGATCCTGTCATTAATTTTCAGGCAATGCTACAAAATATACTTTATTAATCAAATCAAGATTCTTTTGAATGGTAACCTTTGGCTAGTTAAAGCAACAGCTACAAACAAGCACAAATTTCTGGACTATCTAAGCAAAGAAAATGCACAGAACTGTTTTATCATTCATGTAACTTATCAGCATAGAATGGGATGACTAAGGTAAAGTATAGACCTTCAAAAATAGAAAATAATGCCCCTAGTCAACAGTCCATCGCATTAAGGTGATGTACTTGAGTATGATAGACCCACAAAGCGGAATCCATCAAAATCTTAATAAGGCAATGTACTTCACAAAGGCTAACTTTACAAAAAATGTTCGAGGGAGGACTACTAATTACACAGGATGATTGGAGCATCCCACGACCATAGATGGATTGTGTATGGATTTTCACTCGCAAAATCACAAGGGGTGAGGATGGGGTGAGACTTGCAAAAGTGAGGCAAAGACATTCAAGAAGGTTCTGCTGCCAGACCTTCATTTATGCCAGCAACTAATGACAAGCCCAAAACATGAATATTGGGTGAAAATCCATGAATATTGGAGGACATGAAAAAAGCTTCACTGAGGGTAAGATTCTCCATTACAAAGGATGGCTGCATAGATATCCAATGCCTCCTACTACTCAACATCACCGTCTCATCTTTGGCAAGTGCATTCTTCCCACCAGCAACTGATTGTATTGGAAACTGCAAGGATTCAACTTTCTAGGATTCTTTGGGACAGCATAAGTAGGTTGAATCCTCCAATCTACCTCAGGTAGTCACTGCAACTCATGTTTGTTCTACAACTAGGTTAATTGTTCGGAGCCAGTAAAATATTACTTGTTTGAAGTTTGGCCCCCTGTTTTGTGTGTGTGCTTAATAACAATTCAAAGAATTTGGGAGGATTGATTAGATCATCAAATTGATATAGAGTTGTGATTGACTGTGCAGATGCTTAACTAGAAATATCATTCCTCCCTAGCTATTTAAATCTAATACATGCAAGGAGTTCCTCAAGCCTGCCAAAGACATGTCATGCCAACTGCATTATATTACTGGAATAAATTATTAATATAGGTGTTGTAACCCATAACAGTATGTAGTGGTTCATCCAAGTGGAGAGAGCCAACAACAAACAGGGAAAAAATGTTACTCCCCACCACCTGTTTGTGCATTCACTTATTTAAGTTCACGTTACATGCTCTATTTCTAATCAACAGAAACATTTTGATGCTGTAAGTCTACAAATAACATAACATCCTCTGATCAATAAAAGCAGCCAAAGCAACTCATACAACTATAAAAAAAGTATGTTGTGACTGAACTTACCTGACTCATTGGTGTAACGACTTCACAAGACCAAAGTATAATAGTTAATCCAACTCAGGAAACTTTAAAAATAACAAAAATAAAAATAGACAAAAGACTAAGAAAAATATTATTTGCAATAATATCTACATTCACATTGTCAATATAATGTAAATTTCAGTATAGCTCATTTCAAATTACACAGATGATACTCAATACAACAGAAGCCTGTGGATTCTACTTCTAGAACATTGGTGATCCACAAGTTGTATGCTTTAAATTCAGGTCGCTAAAAAAACCAAAATGAGTGTCTTTTCCCTGGCAAGCCTGACTTGCTAGTACCATGAATCATATAGACTCGTGTTTGACTTGTGAATCTGAATCATGCTTGACTTGTAAGTCTGAATCAGACTCACCAGAGATGACTCTGCTTGATTTTCTCAAAGAGTAAAGTCAGACTTGGAGATCAACTCAGACTCATAAGAGTCTAGTAAAACCCTTTTAACAAAGGGAAGCAACTGTGATGCAGACATTCTGCCAAAAAAAGCATGGTGAACTTTCAGCTCATGCATCTCAGTTGCTTCCATTAGAAATTTCAGTCGCCAAATATATGCCATGTGCTGCCCGTTCATATCACCTTCTAACAACTCAAAAACCCCAGCAGAGATCTCACATAACTACCCTTTAAAAGAAGCCATTCTCTAATATTATTTGAAAGGTGATTCAAACAACATGCCAAACTACAAAAAGAGCCACTTTTAGCAACACACAGATTTTGGTGCTACTTTGCTAATATTCTGGTCAAGATTTATAAGTTTACTATTACTTCCGTGCATAGAAGGCATACAAGACTTGATAGCCTGTATTTTACCCGAAATCCAAAATGTTACCAATCATATTTAACACAAAATTATAAATCTTTAACACAAAGATGATATTTCTAGCTATACTTAAGTTCAAAAACTATCATTTTAAATCAAAACAGAAACTTCTATTGAAAAGAAACAGCTAACTGTTAAAACTAGAATCAAGACAGATATGGACCACTAATGCCTGATGTTAAAATAGAAACTTCAGACAAACGTCTATGTTTGTAAACAAGATGCTTGGACTATTTAGTATAACAAGTTACTAGCTAAACATAAAGAAGAGAACCCAATTGGGTTGTTTCAGTGCACAAGTACAGCAGTACAAAAAACTGTTGAGATGTCAGTGTTGTCATTGATGGCCATATGGATTGAATATAGCATAAGCACTGAATATATATATATATACACAGACAGAATCCCAAAAAGCGTTAGACCCAAGGAGCAAGAGGAGCAGTACCAAAGACAAGAGCGAGAAGCAGTTCAAAGAGAAGCCATCAAGAGCCAAAGGAAAGCCATTGGAAGCCACGAGCAGGAGCCAAGACAAGCCAAGGAGGAGCAGAACCAAGAGAAGACTGCATATGCCCAAGAGAAAGAGCCAAAAGGAAAAGCAGTGATATCGGAGTTTTGGAGCCCAAGAAAATAACGAAAATAAAATCGGAAGGAGATCAAACTAAGTTGCACGAAACGCTGAAACGTTTCAGAGTTTCTGAAACGGGTACGTTTAGAAACGTCACCTCCCAAAAAATGGAAATGTCAGCTGAAATGTCATATATGTATATATAAAAAATATATATATATATAAAGAAATAAGTGAATAACACATTATCTTGCAAGAAAAAAGGGAATAAGACCCATAGATGACAATTTAGAAGGAAAAACAAGCCTATATTAACTCTCGTAGCTGATTACATGATAGTCAAGTTTCGGCTGAGTTTCGACCAAGTTTTGGAGTTTCGGGTACGGGTACAACCCGAAACGTCGGGTTCTTAGAAGTTTCATGCAACATATAGATCAGACGATGATAACACACCTAATGACATATATGATATATCATATTAAACCAAAGTTAAACAGAGAAATATCATATCAGCGTTTTACTGTGTCACCACTCAAAACCTCTGATCTCCGACTCTGATCCCCGACTTTGACCTCTGATCTCCGTCTTCGATCTCCGATCTCCGATTTGCTCTGATTTCCGATATGCAGACCCGAGTTGATTTAAGTTAACGATTTAATTATTAAATCGCATCTACCACTTTATCAGAACTTTGGCATGTGCACAACCTAAAAATCCCCGATATCCATGTGGTCTCGATGTACGGGAGTAAAGTGATGATGTGGCATGTGGGACCTCCCAGCATCCATTATAATATGGTTTTGCATTATTTAAATGTATTTGTTTGATTAAAAGCTATGGCCCCTCCTATCTTGCTATTATAATATGGTTTCCGTAACAATGAAACTATGTTATATTTGGTCGATTATTAACAAAGACCCCTTCTAACAGCTATTTAATATATTTTCAATGTGCCACCTCATGCACAAGTCGGCCTCTCCTCTAATGAACGTGTCTTTTCGTTTATTGGCGAAACTCGTATAAACACAAGTCAAATACTTCATTTCAAGTATCTATCTCGGTCATCCATCAGAGAGATAAATACACAGTTCACAACTCGTGAACTTAGAAGCATTGAGGAATAGGAAAATATTATTTTTTGCAAATTTTTTAAGGACAATCTTGTGTTAAGAGGTCGGATTTCTTACACAGAACCACAGGCATACTTGGCAAGCTTAAGCTACGGGCAGTAGAACTCGGACAGATATGAAGTATACACTTTTTGTAAAGCTCTGAATGCATATTACAGCTCAGTGCTTTGATTTGTGAAGGAACAGTGAAGAATTAAGCCTCAGTGCTCAAACTCAGGGGTATAACCTCGGACCAGTCCTCACCTACAGCTCGGTGAATGGACAGTTGCACTGTTTTGGTTCGAACCTTGCTTATACACATCGGACTTAAGGTTGGACAATGATCAAGTCTTTTGGGGGCACAATTTTGGAGCTCACCTCATACCTATTGCTACACAGTGTTGTAATACACTTGAAGAACAATCTCATTTTGGAGAGATACACTTACAGTCACACTTGTACAGACCTGTGTTTGTTGTCAGCTCGAACTGTACTACAGTGAATAGAGAGCTCGAACTTGTGCAGACCCTAGACCAATAAACAGTTTGACAGACTCGAATTAATAGTGTCAATTGTGGAGGGCTCAAACAGACATCCTTTGGAGTTAACTCAAGACAGTCATCTTGAAAGAAGGCTCAAACCTATTGCTTTGAAGAAACTCAAATTACAGTAGTAGCATTTAGAAATATCTTGTTGTTGAAGCATTGTGAAGACTTCCTTGGAGAGTTCTTGAAGAAGCCCTTGAAGAGGCTTAGAGCAGGTGCAGAACTTGGGTTACCTATTGAAGACATCTTGAAGGTCTTTGAGATATTATTGGAGACTATGATGCGTTGAAGCGATCATGAAGTGAATTTGGAGATATTTGTTTGGATGGCATGAAGAGCAATGGTGACACCTTCTAAGAAGACAGGGTTGTCATTGATGAAGTGATTTGGAGAAGACATTGTTGGAGAGATTGACAAAGCTCATTGAAGAAGATATTGGGAGTTGTGAAGAATCATTTAACCTATCTTGACAAATTAAAGCTAAAGGTTGGAGCCCTAGAGGTTGGAGCCTCATAGAGACAAGGTTGGTGCCTTGGAAGATAGGGTTGGAGCCCTAGAGGATAGGAGTCCTCAAGGGACCTGGATGGAGGTTGTACCAGAGGCATGGTTGGAGCCCTAGAGGTTGGTGCCTCAAAGTGACAAGGTTGGAGCCTTGGGAAGTCCAAGTCGGTGCTTGGCAAACTATAGGTTGGAGCCTTGGGAAGTCCAAGTCGGTGCTTGGCAAACTACAGGTTGGAGCCTTAGGAAGTCCAAGTCGGTGCTTGGCAAACTACAGGTTGGAGCCTCGGAGATTGAAGTTTGGTGTCTTCATCTAGAGTTGGAGCCCTACACATTATTGAATTGAATTTATTGTAAAGAAGACATTAATAAAATTATTATTCTTATTGTTCATTTTGTGTTATAATTATAAGTGATCTAATTGGTAAAAATAATAATTGAAAAGAAATATTGATTCACCCCCCCTCTCAGTATTTCCAGCAAAAACCATATTGTACATCCCATAAAAGTTCCAATGTAAACTTCAGCATTAAGAAAATTAAAAATTTGAGTAAGAAATGCTTATAATCCAGTGTTGTGAAAATCGCGATAAAATCGCGATTTTATCGTTTTATCGCAATTTTTTTGATAAAACGATTTTAACGCGATTTTTATACGAATTTATCGCGGGTAATTTTTTTGCACGATTTTTATGAAATTATCGCGATAAATTCGAATTTATCACGATAATAATTGAAATTATCGTGGGGGTCTCCGGCAGCGAGGTTTTATAATGTTTTTTTTTGGTTTTTTTATGAAATCATTTGCACAATCGGAGCAGCGAGATTTTATAAGGGATGCTAAATGTTCGAAATGCAATTTTTTTTAAAGAAACAAATAATTTTTGAGTGGGGCAGCTTAATGATCAAGTCTAGGCCCTAGTATTGATATGCTATTCATGGTAATGTTAGTTTCTTAAAGTAAAAGTGATCTTTTACTTAAATTTTTAACATTACCATGAAATGACTCAGGATGTTTGAGAGTGGTTCCAGCCTCACTGGATTTCATATGGAGAAAGTAGAATTTTAGATTTCATTCAAAATGCAGCAGACTTATCAGTTTTTCAAGATTTCAGGATTGGGAGATTGTAATGTTTCCAGGTGACACCACCTGCCCGGGCTACCCCTGCCACCAGTAGAGGATGTGGTCGACCTCCTATAGCTCCTACTTTTAGTTCTTCAACTTCTAGAGCATAGCAGACTCCACTGCCAACTCCACCAGCACCAGCATCTACATCTAGAGGGAGAGGGAAAGCTGTGGCATTTTCTCGCAAGAGGGGCAGAGGAAATCAATAGGATTAGACTTTAGTTATTTTCTTCATTTTATTGTATATGACATTATGACATGATGAGATACATTATTATAATTTTTGTTGATATTTTGAGGCTGAGTTGGGACTCAGGAGTCAGGACTTACTATTCAGGACATGATTCAATGTTATGTGTGATTTTAGCACTAGAAATGATATTAAACATCTTATATATTAGTTCTTTTATCATATTTATGTGTCAATGTATTTATTTTATGTTGTAGATGGTTTAGATATTAAAAAAATTGAAAAACAATGAATATTTTTGTACCAAACGATTTTTTCCCGATTATTTCCGATTATTTCCCGATAATTACAATTTTTCCCGATTTTTTCCTCGCGCTAATATTATCCCGATAACGATTAATGCAACATTGTTATAATCCATTGAGAAAGAAAAAAAAGGTAGAGCAAATTCAAAACCAGGAAGCAGGCTTCAGCTTATATAAATTCTACCTACCTCTTTTCATATTCAAGAGATACATTGCAAGTCAATATGTAGCAATTGTCCACTCGTTTCTTCATGTCCGGATGTCGGGCTCCATGATCAAGGACCAGGCCTTCAACCTAACAAAGCATAAAACCATAAATATCTCTATCTGGCATGCAAACACATTGTCAACCACAGGTTGATGCACTAGAAAGGATAGAAATTTGAAAAAAAGGACAAAAATTAAAAAATTAAACATATTAACTGAAAATGTACACCAAACTAAAACAGAGGATTTTCTTCGTACACACTTATAAACCTTTGTGCTGAGAAACTTGAACCTTCCCTAATCTCATTATCACTACTTACATAAGAACTATTCACTTGGTTCAAGATGTGATCAAAGTTGGGATAGAAACATGTCATTTGAAGGCTATCCATTTTCAGATAACTAAAACTTTCCTTATGTTCAGGACCTCAGGTTTCATTTTTTTCCTGTTGCCTATGCTGAAGGCTCTAAATGTTTTTCCCCTGGGATTTGGTGTTAGGGAAGCACACTACAGTTTAGGCAATGATGCAGCAATATGGAGAAAGAGAAAGAGAAACAAGACTGCATTCCACATTCCACATTCCCAATGTAAATATGTGGAAATGCAGATAAGGGAAAAACAACTCAGGCTTACCAATGTCCAGTACACAAATATTCACACATCTCAATGGTTTCTTGTTTCCAAAATAGCCATTTCAATAGTTACTGTCTTCTCTGTACCTACACACGTCTTTTGTTCCATGTCATTTACCATTATTGCTTTTTACATTCACACATCACAACAGTTTGTTGTTTACAAAGTATCCATTTAAACAATTCTTGTGTCTTCTATGTACCTAAGCACATGCCTTCTATTCCAACTGGAAAATAGTCAGTGAGCCAATATATAAGTAAGACATTTATCATTACTGCTTCGAAATGACTGAATTGCCGCGAAAGGTTGTTTTATTGACACAACTTTACAAGCAGCTTTTCTTCTATACAATGATAAAGCAATAGTCCGAAAGAGTGGTTGGGCTTAACAGTATTGACTGGAGTAGAGAAGCAAGGGCTCTGCTTGCCTAGGTGCCAAGGCTTGCAGAGGGACCCACAGGACAGCCACTTAGCTGATTATTAATTTAATTTATTAATTCCTAATGTTAAACTTACGAAAAAAATAAAAATTGTAAAGTCAACAAGTGGTTAGATCTCAGCCCTTCATCATGAGTTAATCTTAGCTATTGGAGATCATGGTGGGGCCAGGTCGACTTACTATGGGGAATGGAGCACAAAAGTGGCCAGATCAATTGACAGTGTGTGTGTTAGCTCATCTCAAGAAAGAGAAGGGTTTAAGCAGTTCAACAATCAGTTCAGCGACAAAGAGAGAGAAAGAGAGGGCCATACGGCATTTACTTCAGCTCAGCATCAAGCATCTCCAGCATGCAGAAGGGCGCAGAAATGACCATACAGCCAGTCAAGGCCGTATTGCGTAGGCCATACAGGCCAAGCCACTTGTGGGGGTGAATCAGAATTGTTTAGGGGCTGTTCAAAGGGGGTTTTGCTGTAAAAAAGAAGTGTTCCTTTGCTGTAAGAATTTCTTAAGAAGATTTGCTGAAGCTAATAGAAAAGCACACACACAGATTGCAGGTTCTCCCCAGAGTTGGTGTTTCCTGGGTATATCCAGTGCTTTATATGTTGCATGTGTTTGTCTTCAGTTTAATTTACTTCCATTATGCATGCTATGGCTAGAAACTCAGTAGTGTTTGTGATTTAAGTTTGAAAACAGCAATTTAGTTGTATTTCTGGTCGCATGCTTAGAGTCAATTATAAATCAGTTATTGGGTTTAAGGGAATCTAACGTGGTATCAGAGCGTAGCCTCTGATTGAAGACCAAGCACAGTGTTTTATCTTCAGGAGCACGTTCAGCGTTTAGAGGGAGGGAGTTCACCAGTTCAATTTGGTCACTTGGGTTTCTCAGCAGTTCGACTTAGCAGAATGGCGTAACAGGCTCTCAGATTTGAGGATAGATTGGACGGAGCGTCCAACTTTTGCTCATGGCGTGAGAGGATTGGCATGGTGTTGGAGGAACAAGGGGTGTGGGAGTTTGTGGATAATGTCCCAGCTGCACCCAATGACCCGCAGTAATTGGCTCAGCGTAACAAGAAAGATACCAAGGAGAAAAAAATCATCTTGGAAGGAGTCAAAGACAACATTATTCCTCACTTCACCAGAAAGAAGACAGCCAAAGCTATGTGGACGGCCATTATTGGCCTCTATCAAGGTTCGAGCGAGACCAGAAATCTAGTGTTGAAGGATAAATAGAGGACCATCAGAGTGTCGAATTCAGAAACTGTGATTTCTTACCTCACCAAGTTTACCCAATTGAAGAACGAACTAGCTGATCTGGGCGAAGCAGTTACAGATAGAGACCTGGTGAGTTTTCACCAAAGCTTGGGAAACTTTTACGAACGAAATATGTGTCAGGGACAAGCTTCCAAACTAAGAGTGACTAAGGGATGATTGTGTCCAAGAAGAAATTCTCAGGCATGCTCAATCGGGGTCTCGAGTCAAGATTGAAGATGAAGAGAACTTTGCCCTAGCTAGTAAAGGGGGCAAGTCGAAGGGCAAGAAGAATAGTGGTGGTGGTGAGCCGAGCTCAAAGGAAGAAAAGAAAAAGAAATATCTCAGCATGATCAAGTGCTTTTCATGTCATCACTTTGGGCACTATGCTACTAAGTTCCCTAACCGGAAGAAAGGGTCCATGAAGGACCAAGTAGCAGCTAGACAAGTTTTCTTCTCATTTTGAGAGGGAGTTCTCACTTATTGCTTGCATGGCAAGCTCAATGGCTACCAGCATATGGTACATAAACAGCAGTGTGTCATGTCATATGACGAGGAACAAGAACCACTTCAGCAAACTGACAGAGAAGGACATGCAATTCCATATCAAGTTGGGAGATGACGGGAGGTACTAAGCCGAGGGTATTGCTACAGTCAGATTTGAGAGGGATTCGGGAAACCCTCTGTTTCTTAGAGATCTCCTTTACATTTCGGGGCTCAAGAAAAACCTCATTTCAATTTCAGCATTAGAGGATAAGGGGTACAAGGTGACCTTCAAAGAGGGTAGGATTTTCATAAAACCCTCAAACTCCAATGTGGCCAAGGAGATTGGGGTTACACAGAAGAGTCTGTACTGAGTCACTGACTAAAGTTTCACACAGTAGCAACATTCACCAGAAAAGGGAGCAATGATTTAGGCAGGGAGCTTGGGGAGTTATGGTATAGCCGCATGGGGCATCTGCACCATGGCGCACTGGAAATTCTCAAGGAGATAGTGACGGGGCTGCCACAGTGCAGCATGGACAGGCATTAGGTGTGCAAGGGCTGGAGTTTAAGGCCTTGGTTGAGAACAAGACTAGCTTGAAAATCAAGGCGTTGAGGTCAGATAACGGTAGGGAGTACACCTCAAATGCATTCAAGGAGTTTTGTGCCAAGCAGGGAATCAAGAGGGAGCTGACCACACCATATAACCCTCAGCAAAATTGGGTGGCAGAGTGCAAAAATAAGGCCATAGTTGGAGCAGCCAAAGCCATGTTGCATGACCAAGGGTTGCCCATATTTCTTTGGGCTGACGCGTGCAATACAACAGTTTTCTTGCAAAACCGAAGCCCACATAGACTGTTGGGGCAAGTTATGCCAGAGAAGGCCTTTACAAGGAAGAAACCAGACATGTCAAATTTCCAGATCTTTGATAGCTTGGTGTACTCCCATGTACAAGCAGAGAAAAGGTCGAAGTTGGAGCCCACAGCAGAGAAGGCCATCTTCATGGGCTAAAGCGAGACATCCAACGCATACAGGGTATACATACCAACACTCAGAAATAAGAAGAGGTGAAGTTTGAGGAAGTCCTTAGAGCGTAAGCAGGCTACAGCGCAAGAGGGGGAGCAGCATGCTCCCAAGCAAGAGGCTCAGCCAAGACCTCAAACTACAGCTATACACATTGGTGGGCAAGTCAAGCAGCATGAGGACGAGGGGGGCACGCAGGTGGAGGAAAGAGTGGATCGAGTGGAGCCCATTCAGGCCATGACTCCCAGCATAGGAAGGAGAGTGAGATGGGTAGAGCAGTTGATCCAGGAGACACAGGAGCGAGTTAGTGCTCCTAGCACATCAGTTCGATAGAGCAAACAGCCATAGAGGTACACAGGGTATATGGCACTCATGACAAAGTTATTGGATGTCGAGACTTCTAGCTACTAGGAAGTAGCCTCTCAACAAGTGTGGAGAGATGCCAGGGTGAAGGAATATGCCTCCATCATGAAATATGATGTTTGGGAGGTGGTGTCAAGGCCAATGGGAAAATCCGAGTTGGGCTCTCACTGGGTCTACAAGATCAAGCATCGGGTTGACGGGAGCATCGAGAAACTCAAGGCTAGATTTGTGGCTAGGGGGTTCTTGTAGGTAGAAGGCATTGACTATGATGAGACATTTGCCCCGGTGGCTAAATATTTGTCTATCAGGACCATTATAGCCATTGTAGCTCACATGAGGTGGAGGATCCACCAAATGGATGTTAAAACAACATTCCTCAATGGGGTTGTTGAGGAGGAGATTTATATTGAGCAGCCAAAGGGGTCTTTAACATGCAGCAGGGAGACTCGCATGTACAGACTCGAGAGAGCCTTGTATGGGCTCAAACAAGCTCCATGTCTAAGTTGCACGAAACGGGAAACGGGTAAGAGTTTCCGAAATGGGCACGGGTACGAAACGTGACACCCCCAAATTTTGGAAACTGGGAAACACAATATATATATATATGGACATTTAAGAAATATGTGCAATCATAAAGCATATATGATACATTCTAATTTATTACATTATAATTAAATTGTCAATTGTCAATGCATATACTATAAGTCTCTAAATTTACATCACATTTACTCATGAATGATCACATAATGAAAATAGCAAAATCCAAAATCAGCCACGAGAAATTTCTAATTTCTTGTCTCATGCTTGATTGGGAGTCTCCTCCTACATAGTCGAACGACCTTAGTGCTCTTGATTAAATACAAGTTCCATACCCTAGTACTCTACGTGCTCTTGATTATTGGGAGTCTCCCCTGCATAGAGGACTTGGTTCTCTTTATTAAATACAAGTTCCATACCCTAGTACATGACAAAATCCAATGGAAACATTGCAATCCCCCCAATCCTGAACTCCTGAAAAACAAATACGTATGTTGGATTTTGAGTGAGATCTAAAATTCTACTTTCTCCATATCAAATCCAATGAGGCCAAAACCACTCTCACCATGAACTGCATATCAACACTTGGGCCATAGGCTTGAACATTAGGCTGCCCCACTCAAAAAAATCCTCTTTTTTATAACTTGAGAGGCATCTAGAAGCATCCAGAAGATATTTTAGTTGCCCAATAAAAAATTAGAAGCAAAAAAATTTAAAAAATACAAGAAAAAGTCAAGCTAAAAGAGGAAACTCTGTCGTACGGCCTGAAAACTCGTTTCCAGCCGTACTAGCCACGTTTCCTCCTCGAGAAACGGGCCAATACGGCCGGAAACGCGTTTCCAGGCCGTACGGTACGAGTTTCCTCCAACTTAGCTCCACATGCATGGTATGCTCGTATTAACAAATACCTTCAAGAACTAAGTTTCACCAAGACTGAAGCAGACTCCAACATCTACTACATTCTCTAAATTCAGGCTTCTGTGATTCATAATGTTTGGATAAATGGCTCTTTCGAATCAATCGCATCAGTATTTATGGGGTCGACGTTTCAAACCATCTTGTTAAAATTGGCAACTAGGGCCAAACTCCATGTGGGTCATCTTATTTATGGCAGCTGATATTTTTCCTTGATTCCTCTCGTCGAGAGGTGTAGGATTGATCTAACGATCATCCCATTCCGACAAGTATTTATGGAGATATGAATTTATTTGTAATTACTTGACAAATTGTCAAGGTCGGCCAGCAGCTAAATGTGTGGCACACATGTTCAACATCTCATATAAATACAAGATAGGTGGAGGCATTATTTCACCATCTCATCTCACTCATTCTTCTCTCTCTCTCCTTAGCATTGGGTTAACAAGGAGCAGCCAACGTGGGAGAAGAAGGACGCAGCAAGGAGGCAAGGAAGATGCAGTTTAGAGGATGCAGAAGCAGCAGGTCATCTCTTTGACTAGCGTTGACCAGCATGGGCAATTCAGGGCTGCGGTTTATGTGTGGCTGCCTCTCCTAGGCAAGCCGCAAATTCTGGCACAAAAACCAAGGCATTCTGACCTACAGTTTGACCAGGGTTGACTGCCCTAGTTTGGGGCAGCAGGCTGATTACAGTTGACTGCTGTTTGACTGTGTTTTTGGGCTGTTTGAGAGCTGCTTCTTCTTGTTGTTGGAGGACTAGATGACCAGGAAATTGACCAAATATATTGAAGGTCAATTTCACCTTGTTTGACCAGATTTGACTTTGCTGGTTAGGGTTTACTGCTGCTGTCATAAAATTACAGATTTCTAAATTTGTACTATTTCTCTCTGCTGAACTATTGAAGATTAAAGAAGAATTGATCAAAGGGTTTCCTCGCATTGGGGTTTGTCCCTGGCTAGCCGCCACATCTTGTGTCTCTTGTCTTGGCTTGTTTTTTGTCGATCTATTAATGTTCTATCTGCACTTTACTTTATGTTTATGTGATTGCTAAACAGTAGCTAATAAGAAGAATTGAAGTAAACTACTCTAAGCATAGAACATACCATAAATTAACATGGTATCACAGGCGAGGTGAAGACAAATCCCAAGCAAGAGCAAGAGCAAGAGAAATCACCGAAGGCTATTGAAGCAATCTCAAAGACTTCATGGGGTCCTCATCACACTTCCCAGTTGAAGACAAGCTCTATGAGAAGTCTAACTATCAATATGGAAGATGTCTCTCGATTTGACATTAGAAGAGCAGGGAGTGTTGGACCATGTGAGAGGCAGAATCGTTGAGCCTCCATCAAATGCATCTGTTGCTGCTAGGAACAAGTGGGCCAGGGGAGAAGTCAAAGCAAAGAAAATCATACGAGACTCTATCTACAAACACCTGGTGGCCTATGTTTCTGAGCTGACCACCTCCAAGGAAATCTTCGATAGACTGGCAAGCTTATTTAAAGTCAATGATGCAAATCAAGTTTTGTTCCTTAGAAATAAGCTTAAGGAAATTAAGAAGGGCAAAGATGAGAGTATGCAAGCATATTTCTTAAGGATCACCGAGATCAAGAATGATCTCCTATCAATTGGGGAAGTCGTCCCTGACAGGGAAATGACCATCACAACTCTCAGAGGGCTCCCATCTGAATGGTATATATTCAGGACCACTCTTCTCAACAATAATGTAATCCCAGGGACTGATGGCAAGATGCATTCAAGAAGAAATTAGGATGGAAGAGCAGGAAATGCCTGCATTTAGAGGCAATCCCGCTGCATTCTCCTCTCATGCTAAAAGGAGAAACAATTCCGGGGCTAAATCCAAAGGAAAGGCCAGACCGAAGGGTGGAAGAAAATGACGATGTTACAATTGCAACAAAATGGGCCACTATGCGAGGGAGTGCCCTGATAAAAGGGACTCACATCATGACGATGATCAAAATCACTCCCGAGGCAATCAAAGGAATGGCAAGTTCAATGGCAAAGGAAAGAGGAATGTCGTAAATCAAGGAAGTGGTCAACCCTCCAAGAAGGCAAGAAACTCCAAGTATGAATCTAACGTTGTTAACAATAAGCAACATGAATATTATCTTCCAGCGGCCCTCTCTACTACTGCTCCCTCAGACTCGCTAGGAAATTGGCTTTTTGATAGTGGTGACTCAAGGCACTTCACTGGTTACAAAGAAGCTCTCTCTAATCTGATAGAGAAGGAGACCAACCTGGAAATTGTTCTTGGGGACAACTCCAAATATCCAGTGAAAGGCGTAGGAAATGTTACTCTCCAATTGAATCAGGGTAATACAATTCATTTGCAAGAAGTCCTATATGTACCTGATCTCAAAAAGAACCTAGTGTCCATTTCGGCAATGGAAGACAAAGGCTACAAGGTGGCCTTCATCGATGGCAAGGTACGTGTATGGAAAAAGAATTTTAAAGATGCTTTCACTCTTGGGTTTCGAGTTGATTCATTATATCAGGTCGGAGGAAGTCTGTTGGGTGTCATGTCTTGTGACACATCTCTTCAGTCTGAACTATGGCATCGGAGGTTTGCTCACCTTCATTATAAAGCTCTACCCGATGTGAGACAAATGGTGACAGGGATGCCCGAGTTCAAAGTAGAGCAAGAAGGTGTATGTCTGGGATGTGTCGAAGGAAAGCTCAAAAGGGGACCATTCCCCTCAAGCCATAGCAAGACCTCCGATATATTGTAGTTGGTTCACTCAGACATATCTGGTATGATGCCTGTGAACTCCTTGGGAGGATATTTATATTACCTCACTTTTACAGATGACTATTCTCGCAAGACTTGGGTATACTTTTTGGAAAAGAAGGATGAAGTGTTCTGCTGGTTTCGTCACTTCAAAGCCTTGATCAAGAATCAAACCGAAAAGAAGATGAAGATCTTAAGGACTGATAACGGGACTGAGTATGAATCCAATGAGTTCCATGACTTTTGCAAAGAGGTTGGCATTAAGAGGGAGACTACAACACCATATACTCCTTAATAGAATGGTGTGGCAGAAAGGAAGAATCGTACGATTGTGGAAGCTATCTGTGCTATGCTCCATGATTAAAGGCTTCCGAAGTTTCTATGGGTCGAAGCTGCGAATACCGCCGTATATGTGCAAAATTGATGCCCTCGTCAAGCATTGGATTCTAAGATTCCTGAAGAAATGTTTACCGGTAAGAAACCTGACGTATCTCATTTTAGAATTTTTGGAAGTCCTGTATATTTTCATGTGCCAAAAGAGAAAAGGAATAAATTGGGTGCATCTGGAAAGAAAGGAATCTTTGTGGGCTATAGCGAAAATACTAAGGGCTATAGAATCTTTGTGGCTGGTCAAAGGGAAGTCGAGATTAGCCATGATGTCACCTTTGACGAAGATATGGCTCTTAGCAAACTTGACAATCTTCCTACTCTAAGGGAATCTAAAGAAGCTAACACCAGGAAACAGGAGGAAAAGGAAGATGAGACGATGCCCGATGTGGAAGAGCCTATGGATCCTATTGATCCCCCTCCACAAGAGCCTTCCTCTTCTCGGAAGAGGCCTTCATGGCTCAGGGTGACATTTGATGATGCCGAAGGACACATTGCACCCAGAGGGACTTTCTGGGAAAATAAGAAGCTGACCAAGTATCAGGGATACTTGACCATCATGAGCACGATCATCCAAAATGAGCCTTCATCATTTGCAGAAACTGTCAAGCATCAAGTATGGAAGGATGCTATGACTGAGGAATATGAGTCCATCATGAAAAATGATATCTAGGATCTGGTCCCCAAAGCCCAGGACAAAGCAGTTGTCACTTCGAAATGGATTTACAAGATAAAGCATGGAGCTAATGGAAGTGTTGAAAAGTATAAGGCTCGTTTTGTCGCTCATGGCTTCTCTCAAAAGGAAGGCATAGACTATGACGAGATATTTGCACCTGTTGCCCGATACACCACCATCCACTCGATCATAGCCCTTGCTGCTTCGCAAGGATGGAACCTACATCAGATGGATGTCAAGACCGCATTCTTGCATGGTTCAATCAAAGAGAAGTCTATGTGGAACAACGCGAAGGATTTGAGATTCATGATCGGGAATCTCACGTGTGCAGGTTGAAGAAAGCCCTCTATGGGCTGAATCAAGCACCCCTAGCGTGGTATGAGAGGATCCATGGCTACTTGATGAAGTTGGGATTCACTAAGAGTGAAGCCGACGCTAACCTTTACTTTAAGGTTGAAGATGACAAACCTCTCATATTGGTGTTGTACATTGACGACCTTTTTCTGACAAGTGCAAACCCTCTCATTCACAAATGTAAGAGGAAGTTGGCTTTTGAGTTTGAGATGAAGGACCTAGGACTGATGCACTATTTCCTAGGACTGGAAGTCTAGCAGAGGCCATGAGAGATTTTCCTATCTCAAGGAAAATATGTGGTGAAAATATTGGAGAGATTTGTTATGCTGGACTGCAACCCGTAACTACCCCGATGGAGCTTGAGTTCAAGAAGATAAGTAGTGTTGCCGGACCTATTTTACAAAGTGCTACCGAGTATCGACAACTCATCGGAGCATTGATGTTCTTGGTGAACTCCCGTCCGAATATATGTTTTGCAGTCAACACGTTGAGTCAACATATGGTTGAGCCTCACCACACACATTGGATTGGTGCCAAGAATCTATTGAGATACCTTCGTGGCACAATCACTCATGGGTTGAGATACACTGTCGGAGATGTGAGATTACATGGATATATCGATGTTGATTGGGCGGGCAGTGTGGTGGACCGAAAGAGCACTTTCGGGTGTTGTTTCTCTTTGGGATCTACCTCGATATCCTGGATGAGCAGGAAGCAGAAGTCGATGGCTTTGAGCACCGCCGAGGCAGAGTACATTGCTGCGAGTATGGCCTCTTGTGAGGCAGTCTGGTTGCAGAAGCTCTTGAATGAGCTGTTAGGATTTACATTGGATACTACCGTGAACCTATGTGACAACCAGAGCGGGATTCGTTTATCAGAGAATCTCGTATTTCATGATCGCTCCAAGTATATCGATATCATGTTCCACTATATCCGGGATATGGTGCAGTGGGGAGCAATAAGGCTCCAACATATCAGTACAGATGAGAAGGTCGCCAACATTTTGACGAAGCCCCTGGGAAAGGTCAAATTCTTGACTTTCCGAGAACGACTCGGTGCCATTGAGAGACCCTCTTATGAGGGTCGTGTATGATGCATACATTGAGCTCTGGGAGCTCCAGGGGGGCGTGGGGTACTTCTTGGAGCAACATACGACCATAGGGTGACTCACCCTCCCCTACTGGTGCGCTATGTACAGGGTGAAAGGTTCAACCTTCCCCTGTGATACCCCTTGGCGAGTTTGGGACAGGATGATTAGCTCTCCTGTCGAGGCATCCTACCCATGCAGTCTAGGACTCATGGGAAGTACCTCTCATATGATCAATGAGTAGGGAAATGGGGTTAGGGACCATTAGTAGTACTATCGATGGACGCATCATTGTATCTACCGTATTCCCTATGCTAGGATGACCCCCATTGATCTGGGATCAATGGGAGTGGTATGACACACTCTGAGACTGACTTTGAGTCAGTGGAGGATGGTATGATACATCCTCGATCATTTCTTCTTCTTCATAGTTCAGCAGAGCAGAACCGAGCAGTGCAGTGTAGGGCAGTGCATTTGGTGGCAAAGATAGTAGCGACGGCCAAACAGATTAGCAGATGGAGTTCTCCCTAGTTGAGAGGGAGTGTCAAAATTGGCAACTAGGGCCAAACTCCATGTGGGTCATCTTATTTATGGCAGCTGATATTTTTCCTTGATTCCTCTCGTTGAGAGGTGTCGGATTCATCTAACTATCATCCCATTCCGACAAGTATTTATGGAGATATGAATTTATTTGTAATTACTTGACAAATTGTCAAGGTCGGCTAGCAGCTAAATGTGTGACACACATGTTCAACATCTCATATAAATACAAGATAGGTGGAGGCATTATTTCACCATCTCATCTCACTCATTCTTCTCTCTCTCTCTCCTTAGCATTGGGTTAATAAGGAGCAGCCAACGTGGGAGAAGAAGGACGCAGCAAGGAGGCAAGGAAGACGCAGCAAGGAGGACGCAGAAGTAGCAGATCATCTCTTTGACCAGCATGGGCAATTCAGGGCTGCAGTTTATGTGTCGCTGCCTCTCCTAGGCAGGCTACAAATTCTGGCACAAAAACGGAGGCATTCTGACCTACAGTTTGAACAAGGTTGACTACCTTAATTTGACGCAACAAGCTGATTACAATTGACTGTTGTTTGACAGTGTTTTTGGGGTTGTTTTAGGGCTGCTTCTTTTTGCTATCGGAGGATTAGATGACCGAGAAATTGACCAAATATATTGAAGGTCAATTTCACCTTGTTTGACCATATTTGACTTTGCTGGTTAGGGTTTACTACTGTTGTCATAAAATTACAGATTTCTGAATTTGCACTATTTCTCCCTGCTGAACTATTGAAGATTAAAGAAGAATTGATCAAAGGGTTTCCCCGCAATGGGGTTTGTCCCTGGCTAGCCGCCACATCTTGTGTCTCTTGTCTTGGCTTGTTTTCTGTCGATCTATTAATGTTCTATTTGCACTTTACTTTCTGTTTATGTGATTGCTAAACAGTAGCTAATAAGAAGAATTGATGTAAACTGCTCTAAGCATAGAACATAGTTCGTGGGAGCTCCTAGGTCGAGCACCAAAGAGCATAGACAACCAGACAAGTATAAGGCATTGGCGACAAAGGTCATCGACAAGGAACCTTCCAGTTATGATGAGGTTGCACAGCATCAGGTGTGGTCAGATGCCATGGTGGTGGAGTACAACTCCATCATTATCAACGATGTATGGGAGGTCGTGTCTAGACCAACAGACAAGGAAGTGGTCGGCTCTCAATGGTTCTACAAAATCAAGTATGATGTGGATGGCAGCATGGAGAAGTACAAGGCTAGGTTCGTGGCCAAGGGGTATATGCAGAAGGAAGGCATAGATTATGAAGAGACCTTCAATCCATTGGATAAATATACCTCTATTCGGGCAATGATCTTATTGGCAACGCAAATGGGATGGAAAATTCACTAGATGGACGTCAAGGCTGCATTCTTGAACGAGGTGATAGAAGAGGAGGTGTATATCGAACAACCAGGGGGTTTTGAGATGCATGGGAGAGACACGCATGTGTGCAGACTGAAGAGGGCGCTATACGAACTCAAACAAGCTCCCGGGGAATGGTATGGTTGGATAGACAGCTACTTGCAACAAATGGGCTTCGTGAGGAGCGAAGCAGATTCCAACCTCTACTATCTAATGGTAGGAGATGAGCCACTCATCCTAGTTTTGTATGTGGGTGATCTAATATTAATTGGATCATCAAGGCCCATAAAGTTCAAGATGAAGGATTTGGCACTGATGCATTACTGCCTAGGATTGGAAGTATGGCAGACGAACGAGATCTTCCTTGGACAAGGGAGATATAGTATGGAGATTTTGAAGAGATTCAAAATGCAGGATTGTAGACCAATGTCTACGCCTATGATTACCAACTAGAGGAAGATAGACGCATCAGAGGATGCAAATGTGGATCGAGACTTATATAGGCAGTAGGCAAGACATTTGTTTCACGATCAACACTCTCAGTCAGTTTATGGTGGAGCCAAACAGAGTGCACTGGACAACAGCGAGACATGTTTTGAACTACCTACATGGTACAATCAAGTATGGTTTGAGATATACTCAAGGTGATGGTGTCAATTTGTGTGGATATACAGATGCAGACTCGGGAGGCAGTTCAATGGATCGGAAAAGCACTTCAGGGTGTTGCTTCAGTATTGGATTAGGGGTTCCCTCTTGGTGCAACAAAAAGCAGAAGTTTGTGGCACTAAGTTCTATAGAGGCAGAATACATGGCAACAAGCATGGCCACATGCGAAGTTATTTGGCTTAGAAGGCTGCTAGTGGGTGTCATTAGATGGATTCGACCAGTATCTACTGTGATAATCAGAGTTACATCTAGCTCTCTAAGAATCCAGTCTTTCATGATAGGTCGAAGCATATCAACATAAGTTATCACTTCATCAAAAATTGTTACAGGGCGGATCAGCTCGGCTACAACATGATCCCATAGATCAACAAGTTGCAAATATTCTCGCAGAGACCTTGGGTAAAGCAAAGTTTGTCCACTTCAGGGATAAGATGGGAGTAGTGGAGAACACCTTCCTCGCTAAGAAGTAGTGATAGTTTTTGGTAGCATCGAACAAGGGTTCTAGTCTCTATGGTCTCTACGAGGCTAAGGAACACATTTTCTCCAATAACCAGAGACTTTCGAAAAAGTCGTTTGATGGGGTCAAAATGATCCTAGCCATCAATTGTGATTAGATCATGGTCGTTGGTTGTTCAACAAGAGATTATAAGAGTAAGTCGATGGGGCCTCGTAGAACACACAACAGAGACTAAGTGGTGCGATCTGCAGAGAGAGCAAGGGTGCAGAGGGAGACACCAATGTTGAAATATGTAACTAGGTTCAGTCTTCATAATGACATGTGTAATCATGATTTTATGTAATTGATGTAAAGAAGAAAAATCAAATTATTTTTGTAATGCTTGAGTCATGGGTTTCATGATCAAGGAATTTTATTTTGTAGATGAAACTCCCATTGTGAGCTATTAGGTTTGGTCATCAAGTCATCAAGTCTAGTGAGTCAATGTCAAGTATTGAAGGCCCATTTGGGCATGTTACGATTGTAAAAGAGAATTTGTTTGAGTCATTAACACTCCAAGATGATTCTAGAATAGCATGTCAGCCTAGTCACAAGGTTAAGTCGGCCTATTTTGCATGGACAGAGCACTATATATAGAAGGACTTGGCGCCACTTGAAGGACCATTCGATCAAGCATCCAAGATAGTGAAGGAAGAGCGAGAAACACCAAAGAATAAGATCATCACCAAGCAAAGAAAGGAGGATCATAATCGAGTTAGTTTTGATCTGTTTTGGGCCTATATACTTCACACGTGCGAGGAGAATTAGTGCCCTCTGTTGCAGAAGAAGTCGAGGCTGGCACAGTCATCATAGAGGCTAAATTAAGGAAGCAGACAAGGTATCCATCAAGCCAAATTGCAGAAGTAAGTCTTACCATCCAAGTGAAGGGAATCAAGGTACAAAAGTTGGTGAAGATATCCTCACACGTGTTGCAACTAGGGTTACTGAAGAGGCCGAGAGTTGTACGTCTGATCTAAGGAGCCAAAATTTGAAGGGTAGCCAAGATCATAAAAGAAGCAAGTAGTTTGATTAGTGTTGACTCAAGAAAGAAGAAGTTAATCATAGAAGCCTTGTGACTTGCTCTTGGAGTGGTTGGTAAGTCAAGGATCTTAGTCTTGGTATTCGTAAATTGAAGTTTTCTATAAGAAAAAGAATTTGTTTGGGTTTTCCTCTCAAGTTGGAGAGGTTTTGCCCTGGCTGATCGCCTACATTTCTCGAATCTCAAGAACCAGCAATGGGCTTTCAGCATAGAGAATTCTCGGAGAAATTCTCCACAAATTTTCCAGCATTCCAGTGACAGGAAGGGAGGCTCAATCTATCTGCAGAGAGGCTGTACAAGTAGGTACAAATTAGCCCGTGCACATTGTCAGTTCCCCAGTGCGAGTTACATTGGCTACAGATAGATTTCCAATATCGGGATTAGCATCCAGAGGAGATGTGAGTGGCCTCAGAGAGCAACAGGAGGCAGTGTGGTTGCCGGAACAAATGTCCAGAAGCTGATAGAATTTCCAAAGCCAGTAGTGCGCATTACTAGTCACCACTGCGAGCAGCAGGAAGAAATGTGAGTAGGCTGTGAGGAGACTGAATTGATTTTGCAGAGGAAACTTGAGTTTCCAAATTGATTTGTCAGTGGAGAAAATTGTATGCCAGAGCTTTGCCAGTGAGAGGCAAGCAGTTGTTGTATTTCTCCATTTTGCTGAAGAATTAATAATAATATAAACCCTCATCCGCAGAATGGTTTTTCCAGGGACTAATGTCCAAAAATCTTGGTGTCATCTATTTTGTGTGCGCATTATTTCTCACTTCCTGTATTTATTTGTGAAAATTGCAGTAATGAATTAATCATTATTTGCCATAATAATTTCTGAAGACAAATAAATTGCATAAGTTAGAAGATTAATTTCCAGTTGCTGCAATTAAGGAAAATTCACACTCCTCAATCCCAAATCCATTTTATAAAGATGCAACTATCACCCCCTAATGAACATTCTACTTGAGAACTGCCAGATTATGCTGTCAATCAATCTGAATTTTAGTCTCTAAATAGCACGTACAACTCAGAACAGTGATACTGCTGAGAATTTTCTCCTCAATCCTAAATCCATTTTATAAAAGATGCAACTGCCAATCCATAATCAACTTTTCCACTTGAGAACTGCCAGTTTATTGAACAATATGGCATATCTATGTTTTAAACAATATCTAAAAAAATGTTTTCAAAGCCCATATGATCATCACATATTACAAAACAACAATTTTGATAATGCAAAATTAAAAGCTCATCTGCATAATGATATACTTGTGAATCTGTTTTAGATTATACATATTACATCGATGGTTTATGTTACTAAATCTCATGACTCCTTTCAAACTAGCAGTGTATAGCCTGAACAAACCAATCATGTACAGATTGCAACAATATGGGACTGCATAAGTGGGAGCAACAATTGAATAGAAGGGTTAAGGTCAAACCAAATGAGTATCTATGTCGAACTTATGCCTCATATGCATAATCTCCACCATAAATAGATCAATGGATTCCTCTGGCTTTTGGATACAGAGCACCTGCAAAATGCCTATGGCATGTAAGTTCATGGAGTAAGAAAAATACATATGTATATATATGGTTTTGGATACATATGTATATATACAGTTTTGGATACATATGTATATATATGGTTTTGGATACATATGTATTTACTTTGAAAATGCTATGAAATATATGTAAACTACTGAAATTAAACTCCGATACAGTTTCAAGACTTCAAATCTCCAAAAAACAACTTATACAAAACAAATTTCTAGGAGTGCTGCCTCATTACTTTTATCACAAATTAGGAAAGGCAAACGCTGAAAATCATAAATACTTCCTGATAGTGTATAATATTGACTTAGGCTTATCTTATTGATCACATTTATTATCAATAATGCTTCAACTGTGTGATTTGAACTGTGTGAGCTGAAAGATACAAAAGAGTGTGCTGGGCTTATGAACCACAAAGGATAAATCAGACCGTATTATTGGCCAAGTTTACGAAATTTTCTACAGTTGTGGCAAATCCTGCATTGGCCAAACCGGTAGAACAATCAAAACCCACCTCCAAGAACAGATAGTTGACACATTCCATAACTGAATATCTGACTCTAAGTCAGCCATTAAACAACACACCCACAATTCAAAACACTTAATAAGTTTTATCCAAAGCAGAATGCTTGCATCAGCTCCCTATTACTATTCACATATCATTCAGGCCCTCAAAATCGCCACAAACTTAGCCAATTCTCCACAGCGCCTATATTTTATTTTGCATCCTTTATATTAATAACCACACACTGCACTCATTACTATCTTTCAGGTTACTTCTCCCTAATGATAGGTGGACTGTCCACTCAAAAGATAAAACGTCCCATGAAACTCACACACAGTTCAAACTCCAGAAAGTTCAAGCATTATCATGACTAACTGTGAAACAAACATTTATTATTATTACCACTACTACTACACGAGGATATGAACTTTCGGTCAGAACCCTTTCTATTATTATTGGGCCTTGTGTTCATTGTATTAATCATCACCAAACACCAAACCGGATAATTATATTTACAAAATGATTATCATGCCCACAGGAACTTTTTAAATATCTTACTTTCTTTTTCAGTATTTTCATGTTTATTTAATTAGAAAATTAGAAGTATGAGCCAGTGCTGTAAGAAATCTCAACATAATGCAAGGCCTAAAAACTTTTTTCTTTCAACAACTGGCAGCCTAAAAAATGGAACAGAAGACATCAACTGTATTTGGCCCTAAGCCTAAATCTGCTCCATCTGATGGCCCTAAGGAAGCATATACTTGAACTTGGAAAAGGTTTCAGAGAGACATTCCAAACAATCTCACTAACAAGCCAGGGTTGTGCTTCAGCAATCCAGGTACTAACTCAGTTGTTAACTAGGGAGACCCATCAATTGAACAAAAACTGGCCTCAGGGAATTTGATACAGAATTTTGAGATGTTCATCTCTTTAAATCAGAAGTGATTCTATTTTTTCTTTGTAAAATGCCGAATTGGGAGCCTGATGACTGGCATGTTGAATTTTCAAGGCATCATGGGGAAGAACTATGTTTGTGTGCAGCTCGGACCTGAATATGTAGTTAACGATGTTTTAACTGGGACTTGGATGACACCAGGTCCCATAGTTTATGCTCAGTACTGGCAAGATGGAGTTCAAAGAGAGGACACATCATGAAACCGATATCCTCTTTGGATAAAATTTCCATGTATTCGTGAACAGTCATACATTTATTAACAAAATTAGTTATAGAAATGTTGGTCAAGGAAAATACAGAGGAAGGATAAATGACACCAAAGACTCTGTGTTGAAACTGATTTTCGTGAAATATTCCTTCAAAAATTTGTTTACAGCTGCCCAAGCAGCTGCAGGTTCAGAGGGTGACTTATCTTTACCACCCTAATGCTTACTTCACTTACTGTTCCCCTTGTCATTAGAATAAGGACTTTCCAATAGAAGAGAAGCCAGATAAGTCACAGAATGTGTTGTCAATTGGGTCTAGCCCGGAGAATTGAGGAGTGTCTTCCTCCCCGCCTAGAAGAGTTGACGAGTGTCTTCCTCCCCACCCAGAATAAATTCCCATAAGTGACATGTTGAGCTTTATGTAATTGTTGTATTGGCCTTGAGCCCTGAAAGATCCAGTTTACAGTAGATACCAACATTGGAACGAGAAGAAGTGCCCAGTTGGTTTTCCTAGGATATTGTTGTAGCGGCAACAACCACCCTCCAAAATTTTGCCTTAGATTCGTTTTGGAGCCCTCCCTACCAACCTTTCACAGCAGCATGTCTTGTCTTGTCAAGTACACAAGCTTTAGTGATTTTCTCGCAGAATGACAACTTGTCCATCAAAGCTTGTTGCATCCCCCTCACAGGCTGTTCCAACGGACTTGGTCCAACTGCAGGCTGAGCAACTCCCTCAAGAAATTGCACAATTCTGGAGGGAAACCAGCCTTCCCTCCAAAAATTGTGTAATTCTGTCTGATAGCCTGCTGGGCTCCAGAATTGCGCAAATCTACCTATCACTGTTCACTGGAAAAATTTCAGCTATCTGTTTACTCTAAATGATATATGTATCTCTTTGCTTATGCATGCATGTATAGCTATTTCTGTGTATGTATGTATGAATCTTTCTGAAACGTGTTGTTGGTTTAACCATCACTTTGGATTGCTAACTAACTTGTCTTCCATGTTGTGATGCATCTTTCCTCATGTGTTCCCTTCTTAACTCCGTGCTATCATAGGTTTCCAAGGGTCGCGCTCATCTCAACACCCGTGTGTTTGAACCTCTCATGCACCTTCCTTGGCTTGTTGCAGTTGTCACACCCTTGCTGCCAACAGGGACATATTACTTGCCTCTATGCGAAATCGCAGTCAAGGCATTACCGTACAACCCACTGCTGGGACTCCTACACCAAACGGTCTTAGGTCTAATTGGGACTTCTTACTGGGGAGATCCCCTTACATGTTGGTGGATCCAGCACCGTCGACATTCTGGCGCTAGAAGGAGGGCCAGATGACAAGCTGAGTCCTCAAATCTTTTTTGAATCCCTACATATCTATCATCACTAACTACAGAGTTGCTCTTCCAAAATGTATGTCTTATGGAAACGACTTCATTATCTCGGAAAAGCTCTCGGATAACTTGTCACATAAAACATATGATGGTGGAGGCCACGTAGCCTTGGTTAGGCACGTGGTCGGCGTTGTAGGCTCATGCAAAAGACATGGAATCTTTGAAGAATACATGACCTGTGCGTTGTTCGTCTACACGCTTTAAGGGCACCCAATGCACTGGTGTGCCATGCTGCCCGAAAAATATATTCATTCTCTTGCTCATCTGGTCGCAGAGATAGACCATGCTTTCAATCACTTTAACCATAAAGCACTCGATCAAGAAATTCTGAAATTACGAAAAGCACCCGATGAATCCGTTGATCAGTTTTACACACGCTTTTGTAATCTTGCATACCGATTTCCCGAAGATGAAATTGATTGGGAATTTCTTTATGGGAGATTTGAGTATCTTCTTGCATATTCGAACCCCGCTCAGCACACTTTGGTGATGGCTCTGCGCAATCATAGGGAGGCACAGTTATTGTCACAAGTGATTGTCCGCCTTCACTGGATCAAACAGCTCCACCATCGCAGAGTGATGTGGGAGATCATGCACACACGTCTGTTGAACTGTCACATCCTCCCACCCCACCTACTCTTGATATCTGCGCAGATTTGGCTCGCAAGCATGTTGGTTATCACGAGGATTCGTTCCCTGAACCTCAGTGCCCGCGTTTTATTGATCCTCCGGATTGTACTGTCTTGTGTTCTTCCATTCCCGACTCCTCACCTGCTGTGAACAAAGATCAAGTTGTCAACGGAGTTGGTCTTATGCAGCCAACCTGTGCCATTATTCATGATGAGTGTGTGCGGGAATCTAAAGAAGAACCCGCAATGAAGGATGACCCTCTTCCAACCGCGCCTCATCTGCTTTATCCTAAAATCCCTTGTGATTCTGCCACTGTTGATTTGCCCAGTGAAAACCCATTTCTATATGTTTCTACTTCCGATCATTCACAGGACACGTCAGATGTCAATCCGTCATTACAATGCGGAGAGGACACATCTTCCTCAAAAATCGTCCAATCTGTCATCTGTCATTTCGAAAAACACAGAGGGTGAACATCTTTGCTTCTCATCTACTCCTCTGCCCGATTCATCAAATCATGAGGATGCCAACAAACATCCTGAATTTTCTGATCTTGGTTGTCGTGATCTCTCTACTTCTTCATCTAATCACGATGTTGATTCAATCGTTGTTAATCTATCTAAGGCACTGGTCTACGATGATCTATCTGTCAACGAAGTCGAAACCCCGCAAACTGTCGAGGCACTTCAACCCGAGCTAATGGTTATGTCAGGTCCTCGCTGTCCTGAGGTTGGTTTCACTTTCGGTCAAGAAATTGTTGAAACACTCAAGGCTCCTCATCACTCTCTGCTTTGCATTGAAGACTTCCAATCAAGAAATTGTTGAAACACTCAAGGCTCCTCATCACTCTCTGCTTTGCATTGAAGACTTCCAATCAAGAAATTGTTGAAACACTCAAGGCTCCTCATCACTCTCTGCTTTGCATTGAAGATCAACCAAACACCTAGATTTCACTTCCTCCACTCGAACTACACGATCCCATCGCTCATGCATTGGAGGAATCTTACACAGCAAGCACACATGCACAACGTAAGTGGTCTACCTTTCTCATGTTTGTTTGCATGTCACAATCAAGAGAATGCATACACTCGACATTTACACGCACTGTAGCACAACACCATGGCAGCTCCATAGAGTGCATGTCATGTGCTTTCACTCATCTTTGTTTTGTGGTCGCTTGTAAGCTCGGAGTGTGTCTATCTTCATCGTTATATCTTTCATGCTTGCTGGTTTGCGCAACTGCAATGTTCGCAAACCATGCCTTCACCAACATGGGTTAACCAATACACTGGTGGCTGCATTGGAAGTATCACTTCACGTGAGATGACCCATGCACTGTTAACTTAAGAGTAGGAGTAGTGTTTGCTTTTGAGTTGTTTGCTTGCATGCATGTTTCTTTCTTTCTTTGTGTGTTCGTTTGCTTGTTTGTTTGTTTGCTTTGCTTCCGCATTTGCTTCTACTTCTTGCTTTTCTTTTTGGTTTGTTTGCTTGTTATTGTCTGTAGGCTAGTTTCGCATGGACCATGTGCGACTCTTGAAACAAGCTGGGTAAAGTACGAGAGGACTTGTACAACTATCAACATTTGGTTATTTGTTGTTCGCTCTCTTATGTAAGAACTTGTTGTCTTCAGTTCATGATACATCAATGGAAAATACGTATTGTTCGAAGTGAACATTGTTGAAAACACAATGCTTGCGCGCTAACTAGTATCACCTACTCTAGTCGGTTGTTTTTGGGTTAATCCTTGTCACCTCGAGCAAGTAGAGTAAGGTGAGGGGGAAAACCTTAACAGGCACGTCATAGGTATAATAAACTACTTCTCGGTAGGAACAACCTCTTCTGCTCTCAATAAGTAGGGATCCCTCTTCCGCCTCTAAAATGAATAAGTGTTATGCATAGTTACGATGATGAAAAATGAAAAAATGAAAAAGTGAAATAAGTTTGAAAAAAATGAAAATGAATAAGGTGAAAGAAGAGAAAGGCTTCCTGCGCAGAGAGGTGATGCAAGTAACTCCACCAGGGTACTGACCTAGCTCACTAGCAGCAGAGCCATACTTGTGTTCCTATGTGACTCCGCTAGGGTACTGTCCAGACCCGCTGGGAGCGGAAGCAACACCAAAGATGAAACTAAGACTCCGACGACTATACTGCTTATGCATCATATACTCCTCAACCCCAATCGAAACAACTGTGTTGGCTTGGCTTGGAATGTGTGTCGACCGACCAAGGGCTTGGCAGATGCTACATCTTACAATCAAGAAAATATGGAAACCAAGATGAACTGAGAACTAAACAATACTTCCGAAGGTGTTAGATTTGCTTTTCATGAACAAGGTCCATTCAAAGAGTTGGAGTTCTACCAGTGTGTCGCCAAGTGTTGTAGCGGCTACAACCACCCTCTAAAATTTTGCCTTAGCTTCGTTTTGGAGCCTCCCTACCAACCTTTCGCAGCGACATGCCTTGTCTTGTCAAGTACACAAGCTTCAGTGATTTTCTTGCAAAATGATAGCCTATCCATCAAAGCTTGTTGCATCCCCCTCACAGGTGTTCCACCAGACTTGGTCCAACCAGCTGCAGGCTACGCAGCTCCCTCCAGAAATTGCGCAATTCTGGAGGGCAACCAGCGTTCCCTCCAGAAATTGCACAATTATGTCTAGCAGCTTGTTGGCCTACAGAATTGCGCAAAGCAGCCTATCACTGTTCACTGGAAAATTGCGCAATTCCTCCCAACAGGACTGCTCAGCCAAGAATTTGCACAATCCTAGGCAACAATCAGCTACTCTACCCAGAAATGGCGCAAATCTTTTGGGCAGCCAACCCAGCGCCCTACCAGAAATGCGCATTTTCTCCCAGCAGTTGAGCAGCCTCTTGCATGTGCAATTGAGTTGATCGGTTCCCTCCAGGACCAAGCAAAACTGATTTGCATGCATGGGCTGCTCCTCCCAAGGTAGCATGCAAAGGCATCCCTTGTTTCAGGGATCTATTTTTAGCAGTTGGAGGTTACATGCAAGGATCATCTCAGAAACCTCCCGCCAAGTGTCGCTTTTCCTAGATTTGTGGCATGCGCGTCACAACCTCGATCTTATCAAAACTCATCAATCGGACGTTGCAGAGCTCATTCCTCACATCGATCTTGCAACTCTAACATCCCACATTGCATCTAGGAGTCGTCGGCACATTCAACTCAGTTGTTTTTAGGGTAAGCCCGCTTTTCATGTCTCGCGCTGCGTTTCTGGCGCTTTTTGTGTTTCGCTTCATATGAATGTTGTCTACTTGATTTCAGTGAGCGCTTGTTGTTGTTTTGATACATAGTAGTATCGTTTCAGTTTTCGCTAACATCTCACTGTTGTCGCATGCATGACACTATTTTGCACAAACGATCGTCGTTGGGGCAACTCGCTTCACATACATGCATGCTTTCCCGTTTTCTGAATCCTGCACTTGTTGTTTGCATGAATGATCATTCACTCTTGTTTGCACTCGTCTCACCATGCATTTAGACTTCTCATGTTTTCAGTCGCTCATCGGCTGGACTGGGCTGCCTTAGCCCGGACCATGCCTTGCCCAGCTAGCACTGCACATTTCCGAAAGCGAAGACTCTGCCTTCCCTCCAGAAATTGCGCAAGTCTAGCCAGGCACTGACCTCCAGGCTTGCATTGCACAATTCTTGGAGGCAGTGTCCTATTGGCCCCAGAAACTGCGCAATGTAGTTTGCTGGTTGCATGTCACTGCTGACTGAAATTATGCATTGCGCAATTTTAGTCCTTAGCAGACCAGGCTAGACTATGTATTGTGCAGTTCCAGCAGTCAGTCAGCCTCCCAACAGCCTAGATTGTGCCTTGCGCAATTTTGGCAGTCAGTCTCCCGACCTCCCGGCAGAAATTGCGCAACCTTCATGATCAGTCACACAGGTATGTTGCAAGTCAGTTCTCAAGTTCATTTTGGTTTTCGACTAACAGATTGCTTGCCATGAGTGTTGCCATGTCTCCAGGTATCGCAAGTGTTCATCTATCTCTCAGCAACACAAGTACAATGGTTTCCAGGAGAGCAGATTCGAAGACACTGTTCAAAGCACGCTTGGGGATGCAATTGATCAAGTGTCTATGAACTTGCCTACCCACGAAGACATCAAGTTGTTCGTAGACAAGGACATCAAGATATGATGGCAGCAACATCACAGCAAGCAGCACCATCAACAGCAGCTGAAGGCAGCATACCAAATGCAACGAATGCAAGAGGAAGGTTGTTGACAACACAGAGGCAGAACAAAGTTGCAAGCTCAAGCAGATCCACTTTTGATGACAGCGACTTTGGAGACTCAAATCTGAAACATCTTAAAGAAATCACAGAAGTTGTTGTTGATATTAATTTGGAAAATCAAAACCAAGAAATCTGGCTTCAGAAAGAACTCATTACACTAGGTCAAATCCTAATCCAAATCCACCACTTGTGTTTGAGAACCCCAATCTGATTCCCAGAATTCTTAGGAGACAGGAAAGCCAAGTATTGCTAGTTCTCAGCGCATCTACAGATCAATATCCTACCCTGTTAGGTGGATTTATCTCAATATCCTACCCTTTCCAGGAAAATTATGTAGAAACTTCCAACTCTGAAGAACCTGAAGAGGACACTCAGATAAATCTAATGGGACTTAACAATGAAGGAAAAGTTTTCCTAACTCAAGATGATCAAGAGGCCCACATTATCAAACAATTTCAAACTCAGTCAGGAGAATCATTTGACTTCAAGGAGGTATATGACACTGCCATCTACGAAGTACAAAAGCAGTGTAACTTAAGGAGTAGAAGAATTGATGTTCTTGAAAGCAACAAACAGAAAGCTCCAAAACAGCCTATCAAAGGTAAAGCAGTCCCTCCACATGTACAAATTTTGTCTAGATCAAATAATAACCCATCTAACCCTATAATTGAAGATGTTTCTGACAGTCAACCAAATAATAGACATTCCTCCACTCCTCCTCCTTCCAAAGGAAATGTGGAAGAACCTCCAAAAGTTGATTTAGAAGAAACTGTTAATCATAACCCTACTCCTAAAAAGGAGAAAAACACAGAAAATATAGAAAATAAAGAGAATCCCATTGTTCGAAACACCAAAGCCCAAACAGAAAAACCTTTCAATCTGGAAACTGAAGTAGGCAAGCTAAAGATTGTTGTTCCATTGTCAAAATTAGCTAAACATGATGCCTACCGAAGTCAAATCAACAGATCACTGAACATCACTGGAACTGAAGATTTTGTTAATGTTTTTGATGACCAACCAGAATTAATCTTTGGCCCTGAAGTAAATGGGAAACATTTAGAAGGAAGTGTTCCTCCCTTCTATGTGAGCTTGAATATTCATGATAAAATCCTTCACAATGCCATGTTTGATTCTGGGGCATCTCACAACCTAATGCCCAAGTCTGTAATGGAGAAATTAGATCTTGACATCACTAGACCATATAAAGATCTCTTTTCTTTTGATTCAAGTCAAGTGAGATGTTTAGGACTAATAAAAGACTTGTGTGTTTCTTTAGTTCAATACCCTGCCAAAACAATCCTAATGGATATAGTAGTAGCAGATATACCTCCAAAATATGGAATGTTATTATCCAGGTCCTGGGGTGCTAAGCTTCAAGGATCGCTTCAATTGGACATGTCTTATGCTACTATCTCTATTTTCGGCCAACCTAAGAAGCTATACAGAGAGACATTAATGAAATATGTAGTAAGTAGTCAGGAAAAACCACAAAATTTCCCTATCTACTCAGTACACTCTGATATGGATTCATTTATTCTGTACAATGCCGAAACCAATCCTGCCAACAATGAACAAGTTTTAGCAGCAGAACCAAAAGAAATTAAAAAAGGAAAAACAAGTGTTCAGATTCAGGAAATCTCAGATACCAATGATGATTCAGACAGTAAAGAAAAATCAGATGAAAACAAAAAACTAAATCCCCCTGCTAAACAAATTCCCACCACCCCTGACACTGATTATGTCCATGAAATTCTTTGGCATTTAGAATTTGATGGCTCAGTCAATAAATTAGGAATTGGAGCAAGAATTTGGGTGCATAGCTTAGAAAACGAACATGTTAAAGGCCATGCCTACATATTAAATTTTAAGTGCACCAATAATATGGCAGAGTATGAAGCTCTTTTGCTTGGACTTAAACTTGTAAAAAGATTAGGAGCAATTAGGGTATCTGTCATAGGGGATTCAGAGTTAATCATAAAACAGATCAATGGGAAGTATTTAACTAGGGATCCTAGATTAGGATACTATAGAGGAACAGTTATAGAGATTCTTAATACTTTTTTGGAAACTAAGCTTGTTGTAGTACCTAGGAAACACAACTTACATGCTCACAATCTGGCCAAGTTTTCCAGTACCTGTAAATTACCATTCGAACCTAATCATCAGTTCACTGCTGAAATTAGGCATAGGCCAGCTATCCCTGACAATCTGAAGAACTGGAAAGTTTTCGAAAGTGATGATCAAATTAATCACTTTCTAACTCAGACAAAGAATTTTCTCACAGTCACATAGATGTTGATACAGACAATAACACTAAACAAATAGATGAGGTAGATGCCAACATTTTAGAAGAAAGTTCCATTCAAATGCTTCACACCACAACTTTCACCAAGTAGGAAGTTCAAGACTTAAAACAGATGGACCTTGATGAGAGATGAGATAAATGAAGAAGAAACAAAGGTCATTGATCTGAAAGATAATCATCTGCCTAAGGGATCAACCCCTCTAGAGGACCTCTTCGATTCCAATGACATTCCTAAGAAACCAAAGATGGAACCATTGAAGGTAGACATTGAAGAATATAACTTAGGGGCAGAAGAAAATCCAAAAATGATAAAACTATCAAAGTCTTTACCTCCTGAACAAAAGTTAAAATATGTTGAACTCATAAAAGAATTCCAGGATGTCTTTGCCTAGAGTTATGAGGATTTGAAATCATATGATACCTCCATAATTCAGCATACAATAGCTTTGAAAGAAAACCAGAAACCGTTCAAACAAAAACTCAGAAGAATCAACCCTATATTACTACCACTGATTGAAAAAGAAATTAAACATATGTATGAGGCAGGGATAATTGCACCTATAAGATTTTCAAAGTGGGTTTCAAACTTAGTACCCACTAGGAAGAAAACTGGTGAAATCAGATTATGTGTAGATCTGAGAAATGTGAACAAGGTTTCTCTGAAGGATAATTACCCTTTACCCAAGATGGACCATATTTTGCAAAGGGTAGTAGGTTCTTCTAGAATTTCTTTGTTAGATGGATTTTCAGGGTATAACCAGATTCTAGTTCATCCTGATGACCAAGAAAAAACTTCCTTTACCACACCATGGGGCACATTTATGTATATCAAAATGCCATTTGGACTTAAAAATGCAGGAGCTACTTTCCAGAGAGCAATGGATATTGCATTTGCTAAAGAAATTCATGATTTTCTTGTCATATATCTGGATGACCTAACTGTTTTTTCTAAGTCAGATTAGCAACATTTGGACCATCTCAGAAAGGTATTTCTCAAATGCAAAACGTATGGTATCTCTTTAAATCCTAAGAAGTCCTTGTTTGGCCTGGAAGAAGGTAAACTCCTAGGTCACATCATTTCAAAGGACGGCATTCGAATTAACCCTGCCAGAATAGAAGCAATTTTACAGATACCTCATCCTAGAAGTATCAAAGAACTTCAAGCTCTCTTAGCAAAGATAAATTTTTTGAGAAGATTCATATCTAACTTAGCAGAACTAATTAGGTTACTTAATAACATGTTAAAAAAAATTCAAGTATAAAATGGACAGTAGAAGCCAAACAAGCATTTGAAGAAATTAAAATGGCTTTATCCAAAACACCAGTCCTTACAAGTCCCCAATTTGATAGAGATTTCATAATTTTTTCTTTTGCCTCCGAGCACACTATAGCAGTTGTTTTACTACAAAAAGACGACCAAGGATGTGAAAAACCTATAGCCTTTTTTAGTAAAGCACTCAGAGATGCATCACTGAAATACAAGATCATGGAAAAACAAGCATTTGCACTTATTAAAGCAATTAAAGACTTCAGAGTTTACATATTATATTCTCATGTGATAGCCTATGTACCAAATGCTATTGTCAAGGACATCCTGACTCAAGATGGAATTGAGGGCAAAAGGGGCAAATGGATTGCTACCATATTAGAGTATGATATTGAAATAAAACCTACAAAACTGATAAAAGGACAGGGATTGGCCAAACTCATGGCAGAAACAAATTGTCAAGCCCTGGACATAAATGAACTGGATGACGAACAGGAGATGGCAACTCCACAAATCAGCCAGGCCTTTTTAGATTCACCTTGGTATGCTGATATAATCTATGTGTTACAAAACCTGCAGGCTCCTCCAGGGTTATCCAAAACAAAAAATAGGTTTTTAAAGATGAAAGCTTTAAAGTTTTGTATTTTAGATAATGCTCTTTTTTGGAAGAATCATGAAGGAATCTTATTAAATTGTTTGTTAAAAAATGAAGTTGACAAGGCTCTCCAAGAGTTTCATGTAGGAGATTGTGGTGGACACCTCTACTGGAAATCAACTGCAGATAAGATCTTAAGGGCTGGTTTCTACTGGCCAACCTTGTTTGCTGATGTGAAGAAATTTGTCACTTCATGCCATAAATGCCAAATTTTTGAGGGCAAGAGAAAACTATTACCTTTACCCCTAAAACCCATCTCTACTGAGAAACCCTTCCAATAATGGGGTCTTGACTTCATTGGAGAAATCCATCCTCCCTCCTCTGGCCAGCATAAATGGATTCTCACTGCCACTGATTATTTTACCAAATGGATAGAGGTTATCCCCTCCAGACAGGCCAATGACATTGTAATCATAGGTTTCCTAGAAACCAACATATTGTCCAGGTTTGGCTGCCCTAATAAAATCATAACCGATAATGCTGCAGCCTTCAAATCAAGAAAGATGATCAATTTTTGCAACAAGTACCACATTACCCTAGGCCATTCCACAGCCTATTATCCACAAGGGAATGGTTTAGCTGAATCTTCCAACAAGAACCTCATTAATATCATTAAAAAACTGTTGGAAGAAAATAAAAAGACCTGGCACAAGAAACTAATTAATGCACTATGGGCAGACAAATTGACAACCAAAAAATCCATTGGCACCAGTCCCTATGAGTTAGTGTATGGTATGGAGGTTGTATTTCCTTCATCATTAGGAGTTCTTGTTATGAAATTACTCCAAGAAGCTCAAGTGGAACCTAATGATATCCAAAGGAGGATAAATCAGACCATCAATTTACAGCAGACTAGAGAGGAGGTGTACCAAAGATCCCAAATATGGCAAGAAAAGCTCAAGAAGATATTTGACAAAAGAACCAAGGCAGAAGATTTCCACCTTGGAGATAAAGTGCTAAGATGGGATTCCAGAAGAGAAGATAAGGGGAAACATGGGAAGTTTGACTTCCTATGGAAAGGACCATACATTATCCATGCCCTACAAGGAAACAATACATATTTTCTAAAAAACTTGGATGGCACAGAAGCAGAAGAAGGACCAGTCAATGGTCGAATGTTAAAACATTACTTTGATCCTACTTATTAGGATATATCATGATGATTAACATGTAAATACTATATCCTTTGTAATGTCACAATTTTGATTGGACAGTAACTTTTGGAGTTGAAGCCCGAAGAGAAGGCCCTGAGCTTTAGAGGTATCATTGTCATAAATATAATAAAGCAACAGGAAAAAGAAGATTGCAGAATACAGTCAAAGTCATTCAGAGGCCATCTAATCTACTATTCTTGACTTTCCACTAGGGAAAGCCATCCCCAAGTGGAGCCACTATTAGGCCCCTATACCAATAGGTGTCATATGTCATGATTGACTTGGTGATCTATTTAATATGTTCATACCTTTTCCTGTTGCAAAGGTTTTCCATATTTTTAAAAAATCAAAAAATTTAAAAAATTTAAAGAGGGTAGACCCTAAAAGAAAAATCAAAGGGTACAAAGAATAAAAGATGGTCAAAAAATGAAAGAAAATGAACCCCAAAAAGAAAATACCATAAAAGTGTGCGAGTCCAAATGCCACTACTTTTTCACTTTGTGTAATAAACAATTGTGTGTAGCTTGTCACTTATGCCACAATTCATGAATAGTCAAACTGTTTAAACTTGGCTAATTCATTTTCAATTTCATGTTGTAGAAATAAAGAATAAATATCTGACCAAACAGTGTAATCTTGGCAGATAAATAGATAGGTAGAGTAAATAAAAGGAGCTCAACAGTTTAATCTGAGCCCTTGGATGTAATAAGTGCAGACTTAGATAGGCTTTGCCATGTAAAAGAAAAGGAAAATTTGATAAGGGTTTGCCAGTCTAAGTGCACCCAAATAAAGAAGAAAAAATGTTAGGTTAAAGTAGGTAGGGTAGGTAGTTGATGTTGCAGAATCACATGTGATGAATAATGTCTCTAAATGTGTTAATCTTTCACTTTCATCACAAGGCCAAGGCATACAGTACATTGAAAGCATCTCAAGCAAAGCAAAGTCAGAATAATTAACTCCCCTTCTCATTTTCACTAATTTTCCCTAAATACTAAGGTATTTGCTAAATTAGAGGGGCTCAAAGCATTTCTCTTACTTCTGGAGGGACCGGACACTCGGCCCAATAAAATTTGTAAAGCTTGAGTATTTAAAATCATTCACTCACCTTCACAAGTCTTTTCCTAAAGTAAAATCCTATTTTACTTAGGAAAATAGCATATATTTCTCATAAAAACCATTTTTTCACTTAAGCCTAAGTTAAATACACTCATTAAATGTTTTTATACTTGGCGCTTTATTCATTTTATTACCATATTAATTTTAACTTATATTATATTTAATTCCCTCATAACATTTACATCCGCTCCCGTATTATTTAAATATATAAAAAACCCCCAATTTCTATATATCCCACCCCTGGTTAACTATAACCGTAAATCATATTTAATCGGGATTAATTAGTTGATCCGCAACTAATTAACAGCCCATAAATCCCTCGCGCATCGATATGGGATTAATTAACCCTCATGGTTAATTAAGAACCTCCCCGACCTATCACACCACTCCCGATATAATTAAATTAACCCCTAATTATGTTGGGCCCGCCTTTGTTAAACCCCATCGTATCGCGCCTCTCGTCAACCGTCTGATCAAGTCCCCGGGATCTGACGGCTATTATCAATATCGCACAACCCTTTGTGACCACGCGTTAGCACGCGATCACAAAGTGGTTTTTGCATAATGCTCTGCCACGCGTCAAAAAACCTATGGAACCACTGGCTCCCAACTTATTACCGCCCATCCCCAAAAGCAATGCGATATGGAACCGCTTACCGCCTTCGCATATACGACAAAAATGTCATTTCGCTCCCCGCTGACATCATCCGCCCGAAATCCAAAAACCCCCGCCAACCCTTGACTTTGTAAATAAAACAAACAATGTCATTTTCACTGTTTCGTATTGCAAACCTGTGCTCCCATGCAAAGAACGTAGAAGTCACTGAGTTCGAAGTTTTCAGCCGCCAACCTGCTCAAAACTTGCAGCCGATGGAGCCCAGAACCTGTTAGCCACTACCAGTACCTGTTATTTCACTGTTCATTCCCCGAACACAGGTATTTATCCAATTCCCAAAGAAACCCTGCAAATTCTAAGTTTTCCATGGTAAATTGACGAAAAAGGACCAAATTTGTAATAATTCAGTTATTATTCTCGTCAATTAAGTTCCCAGACCCTCTGTTTTGCCCATTTCACAAAGAAAGCCTAAATTCCCTTTCTGAATCCACAAAAACCAAAAATGGAAACCCCAGTAGCTTTGAATGTTGCATCCATGAATGCTCCTCATAAAGATTTAGACTATCTGCCTCTTGCGGATAAAGACTTCCAGATAAAAGACTTGGCCATTGATAAAAATCACCTTAAAATCTTTTGCCAAAGTAGAGATAACTACCTGAATGGCTCTGATATCCTAGGATTGTGGAAATCCAACCTTCCCATGTATTTTCTCCCCTCAGTCCATGTTTTGCCTGATATAATTCATCAATGCCAGGCCAATTGTGACCCTAATCGCAGAGCAGTTATGTCTCCAAGCCAAACAGTCCTCTTCCCAATAACTATTGAATCCATCAATGAAATGTTGCAATTCCACCCCAGTCAAGCTCCCACTCCCATTTCCATTGGATATTTACTTGAGAAATCAACTCAATTATCCCAATCAGAACTCAATCGCATCTGTCAGACTTTCATGTTACAGAAACATCAGCCTAAGGGCCCACCTCCTTATCTGCAAACTTTCTTCACAGATATGGGAAGACTCATTGTTGATATGATATCTTTAATTATGGGATTCAACACTAGTGAGTTTGTTGATGAGGTAACCCTAGTGTTGTTGTCAATTTTTACTCCTAGACAACCCCCTGCTGTTAAGTATGATTATGCCTCCTATATTGCTAATAAGATTCATGACCAGTTCTTAAGACTGGACAATGAAGGAGTTTTCAAGTATACCACCTTCATATATCATCTCATGTTGTATTATCAGTCAGAAAACTTCCCTTTCCCTATCATGAAACTTGATATCAAAGGAAATCCAAAGTCTATCATCTTTTGGAGTCCCATCTTCCATGCACCCTTAGATTCCCATTACTCATACAATGAGTTCATTGATCAATTTGTTCATCCAGCAACCACCTTATTGACAGGGATTGCCCCTCCCAGGATCAATGGTGACATTGAGAGGATCCTACAGCGCTCCAAGAAATACAGAATAGGTGATTGTATTTATACAAGAACCATACAGAAATCAGGATATATAGATGTGAGCTCTGCCCTTTCAAGTTACCAAAATACGTTCCAATGAGACTGTTTGCAATGGAACAGATGATAAATACAAACTTGGTCCATTTTCATAAAACCAAAAAGAAAGCTCAACTCAGAATCAAAAATCAGTTAGGCCCTTTTGTCTACAACGATAGGGAAGCATCGAGAGAAGCAGAGAGAATTCTAGAAGATCATCTTAAGTTGCACAAAAGTTTTGGTTGGAGGCCATATGACCCTCATAGTTTCATATGTGATAGAAGAATGAAGAATAGATTGTCACCATATATACACCATAGAATCCCAGAGATTGAAAAGTTTGCCAATATGGATGAATGGAGGGAAGGGACCCTAGTAGAAACTGATAGTGAACAAGTCAATATAGAAAATGTTATGAGAGATCTTGAGAAAACACTTGACCTGGATTCTTTTGGGCAGGTACGATTTGAGTCTTCTCAAAGGTCAGGGATTAGTGCCTCTACTGTTGAAACCTCTCAGCAGCACTCACAGGATACCAGCACACCAGTTACAGGAACATCTAAGGGAAAGGGACCAGAGACCAGCACTCAAGCCACAGAACAATCTATAATGTCTAAGCAGCTTGAAACTTCTAAGTAACAGGCCCAAATTCACACTCCTCCAACTCAAGCCAATGTGGGAGAACCTCAAATCTTGCAGACTCCTCTGAATGAGGAAAGCAATAAAAAGAGAGACAGGGAAGTAGCTACCCTTGCGAGTGGACCCTCAGAACCGCCTGGTGCTGAAAGGCATAGGCTAAATCCTCTTTTAGAGGAGGAATTTTTTGAAGAGACTACTGATAGTCAGAGAAAAGAAGGTGTAGATAGCCATCAAATGTTTCCAGTAGGTGGGACATCTACTAGCTCACAGAGACAGGAGCTAGAGAGACAACAAAGTGCAGAGGTATCATCTTTTAGGCCACCAGGAAAAGACACTCCAAATATCAAAAAGAAGTTCATAGAAATAAAGCCCAGAAATGATCCATTGAGGATCCAGGTTTACAATCAACATTTGAAAATGGCTCCCACTAATCAAAACAGATTGATGTCAGCCTATGACATCAAAGAAGGTAAAATGATAATGAGTTATTTCAAACCTAAAGTGCAACAGCCTCAATCAACAACAGAGTACCTCAGGACCAAATTTGAGGTCATGGCAAAGAACATTCATCCCTTGGTCCAAATTAAGTTGCATAAACAGACAGGGGAGATGATCTATTCTACAATGACTGGTAAGGCCATGATGGCCCAAAGACTTGAAGATTCTTTGAATAATACAACTGCCCAATTGCAGCTGGAGAGAGCCTTCTCGCAGGCTAAAGATAACAGGATTAAATGTTTGGAAGAATTAGTGATTGGATTAGGTCATGATACAAAAGTTGTGAAGGCCGCAGAAGCCTTAATTAAAAAGAAAGATGAAGATATAGCTGCCTTAAGAAAGCAGCTAAAGTTGCCTCCTTCAAGACATCCACAAACTGTTGAGATCATAAAGCAAAAGTATGAAGAAGCACTGATGGACTTACTCTTAAAACTTAATGAACCACTGAATGAGACAGAGCAAGAATTAGAAAAATCATTGAAGGACAAGCAGGGAGAGTCCACCTCTCAGCCTCCCAATGTGATACCAGTAGTCTCAACTGCAGTCCTTTCAACCCTTGGAATAGCTCTAGCATCAAACATTCCAGCAACCACAACGCAGGTGGTCACAGGTACAGCAACAGCAGAAACAGCAAGAATAGCACAAGAAAATACTTCAAATCTGAGCATAGAGGAGCTAATAAAATCAATGGAAGAGATGAAACTCCAAGTTTCAGAGCTGAAAAAGGTAAAAGAACAATATGCTACCTTAGAACAAAGATATGATCTCTCAAAGATAAATGTTGCAAAAAAAAAGGGAAATTGAAGGATTAGAAAACAAGGTGAAATCATTAGAAAAAGATCTCACATTTGACAAGCCTCTGACAGACATTAAGAAGATTTTATGGACCAATATCACTCAGTCAATAAATGATGTTTGGCCATCAATCCAAATAATTTTTGAGCAAATTGATTTGGTAAAGGCAGCCCGAGAAGAGATTCAAAGAACAAGAGCAGAATTAGGGAAGATGCCTGAGGAAGCCACCAGGCTCATAAATTTTTTGAATAACAAGAATAAGTACCAGCTTGAAGAATTGGGCATTGAAGACAGAACAGGGACTATTATGGAAATCAAAAGGGTATTAAATAAAAGGACTTTGATGCAAAATTTAGAAAGAAGATGTCATGACATGCAGGAATAAATTAATGCTTTTATGGAGAAATTGGTATTTTACAGAGCAAAGGGCTACCCAGTCCTTTAGTTATTAATGGCAAATTAATGAGCCATTAAGATTATGTGGACAAATTGAATCAATATGCAGGCAACCAAGCAAGTTCATCAAGAAGTGCATCAGCACCAAAGGCACTGCCTACAGGCAGAGTTCTCTATGACAGTTTAGAGAACCTCTTCTATGTCGAACATGAACTAAAGCACTTGTTTCCCATTCAGCCTACCTTTTTCAGGTACACCGAAACTGATGAAACCCTCAGAAAACTTCAAAAAACCAGAATACCACAGCCAAAATGGTGGGAAGAAATGTTAGAAATTTTGTAACTAGTCCTTGGTAAAAAGTAAATTTTGGTTTTTACTATAGTCAATGATGGTAAAGGGGATAAACAGAGATCAAACAGGTAAAGAGTATCAGAGCAGGTTAAAGTGTATCCGTAAGAAGATAAAAAGCAGAGCAGCCAGCACTGAATTACATCAAAGACAATGAGATGCCCAATCATAGGACTTGACTCCAGCACATTCACAAAAATAGGAACAACAAACCATCAAATTGCCTCTATCTGCTATCAATTGGACCATCTGTCTCTATTTTCATGTAACATAGAGTTAGTCATCTCAGAATATATCCCACTTTGTTATGAGATATTTTATTGTAAAGTTTTTTGTATAAATACTCCCTCACTCGCAGTATTGAGGGTGGATTCTTAGACATTGTTGTAAAACTGATTATTTTGGAATAAAGTGTTGTTGGACCAAATCTTGCATGGCTGGCTAGATGTAGAATTGATACAAAGGACTTTTCACAGGATTCAAGTGCAAAACATCAGACACATAAGTATCTTATAACTCATGTGTTATTGTTTTCCAGTTTAAATATTTCAATTGTGTTCCATATCTGAATATTAAAACGAAAAAGCTTAATTCAAAAAGTGCTTTAGTGCAATCTGTTTTCAATCATTTTTATTCTCAATGTTTTCCTCTAAACTACGATAAGCAGTGAATTCTTAATTGCTCATGTTTCCTAGTTTACTCATTTTGATCATTTAGTAAAGAATTCTTAATTGCTCTTTATTGGTGATCAGTCAAGTTCTTTTCTCTCAAGACATGTGGAAGGATTCTTAATTGCCCTTCTTCACTTTTGAGTCCATCTCATCCTTTTTGAATCATCATTTGTTCCTTGTTTAGCTATATTGCCCTGTGAAGCCATCCTTTGCAAAGAAACCAAATCCAGTTGAGCCATCTTCCTTTGACTCCATTAGCCCAATGGCTTGAAGTACTCAGTGATACCCCTCTGCTATCAAATTTCACCAACAAACTCAATCAAAACCCCAAAGCTTTCATAACTAGCCTGATATCTTTCAAAACAAATCTAAACCTTAAAGAGAGAGCCCTCTCTAGATACAGATTGGCTAGATTCTGTATCTAAAAGTTGGTTTGTGGTTACCTCGGACCCCTTTCCTCTTCTTACAACTTCTAGGAAAATCTGAGTGATAACACATAGATTAGGCATTTCGAGTCTTTCTATAGGTTCAACAGTCCTAATGGGCCCTTATGTGAGCCTGAGAACATAAGACAGGCACTGAAACACGCCTAAACTGCCCTGCATTTCCATATTGCAAAATAGGTCCGAAACATTCGGTGCACATAGAGGACATGTTTCTTACCTGTTTCAGTGTTTTGGGCTTCAGTACAAGGACGGGTTTTGGGCTTCACTACAAGGACGGTGAGCATTTCCTGCAGCATCAACCATTGTATCCACACCTAGAGACAAGTAACTTTACAATCCTCGAGAGAGGGCTTCATGAGGCAAGCCCATTAATTTCAGCCTTCTGTCCTGGAATGCTTCCGCCACATCAGGAGATGGAAAACTATGGAAAAGCCTCACCCTACTTAAAAGATCTGGGTTAAGATGGATCTATGAAAGGATTTATTTATTTTGGTGTGTTGAGACAGGTTTTTTTTACATTAGACATCAGAAATTGTTTTTTTTGAAACATTGTATATACTACTTTCAAGAACAAATAAGTACATTATAATCATAGATATTTGAATTTAATCAAGCTTTGCATAATGGCACAACTTTTATGTGGTCTCAAGGATAAAAACCAGCAGAGCCATTGGACCTACACGACAAAAGAAAAACTAGGTGGAATATGTAAGGACATATTAGAATGAAGAGGCTGACTCACTGATTTGGGCCCAAGATAAGGCCTCTGGAAGGCATACTTCTAAGTTAGTGGCACATGCAAGCAGAGGGGCAAAATTATGGAAAATAAAATCTCCTCAAAGAACCAAGACAGTTTTATGGTTGGCCCTTAGAATTAGGGATTTAACATGGGATATGATTCAAAAAAGGGGCAAAAGTGGTCCACATTTCAAGAGGAAGCCCACATTTCATGTGTACTCAAAGTTTCACTGAATATTTCAAGGTTGCAAACTGGAGTCGAAGGAAAGAGTTCCAAGGCAAATTGGTGAACTGTTGATTGACAAATCACTTCCTTGAGGATTATTTGATGGGGCCAAGGAGGACTCACATAATTTATATAGTGCTGGAGGGATTTTGTTCCTCTCAGTTAGTGGCACATGCAAGCAGATGGGCAAAATTATGGAAAATAAAATCTCCTAAAAGAACCAAGATAATTTTATGGTTGGCCCTTAGAATTAGGGATTTAACATGTGATATGATTGAAACAAGGGGAAAAAGTGGTCCACATTTCATGTGTACTCAAAGTTTCATTGAATATTTCAAGGTTGCAAACTGGAGTCGAAGGAAAGAGTTCCAAGGCAAATTGGTGAACCGTTGATTGACAAATCACTTCCTTGAGGATTATTTGATGGGGCCAAGGAGGACTCACATAATTTATATAGTGCTGGAGGGATATGTTCCTCTCAGTAGTCAATCCATCAAGTCCAAAGCAGGTTTGGGCACAGTTTCAAACAATCTGGCTTAGTTATCAGCATTAAGAGGTATACTACAATAGGCCATAGAGAAAGGGATTGAAATATCTCATCTATATAGGAAATCTCTACTTTTATGAAGAGGATGAGACGCAATAGCCAGATTCAAAATTGCCACTATCAGGCCTCTTGCAGAGCAATTGAAAGTGGTCTGAGAGTTTTTTGAAAGTATCTCCTTTACACATATATACAGAAAACTGAACACAGTAGCGGATGCAATCTCAAGGGGAGGACAACAGGTTGAAGATGAGTATTTAAGTTGGAGGAATCACTGGATGGTGTTCTCTCTCTGTCCTCCCACCTAATGACATGAAGTCGTTTTGAGAAAGTGAGAGTAACAGAAAAATATGCCTTGATTATGTTTTTCTGGAGAAATGTATAATCTTTTGTTTTTTTCACATGGGTTCTGTATAAAGTCCAGGTAACTGAACCACTCAAAAATGAGCAGTGAGGTGAAAGTTTTTTGTGACAAGAGGCACCATTTTCAGTAGTTTTATGCATAGAAATGAGTCTAAATCTGAGTAGATACCGATATAGCTGATTATGTCTTTTTTGACAAGTGCCAAGGGCACCTAAAGAATGTAACTACTGCAGCCATATAAATTAAATTGTTCGTAAATGCCAATAGGCACCAATTCGTGATAAAGATCAAAACACATGCTTCATGATACAATTCACGTTGTTAAAATGTTGGAAAAAAACATAAAAATCAACTAAATTATAACTTTATTATTATTATTTTATTATTATTAAAAGAATTAGTATATAAGTTAAAGATACATATATATTTTAAAAAACATGTAACAAGATTCTTAACCTTACCATGGATATTCTTATTTTGGAAAAAGGCTTTGTTACAATACCATGCAGCAATACCATGACTTATCAATACCGTATGCCCAAAAAAACAAAAATGAGGCTTGTCCATGTGACATTTTTTTAATTAATCAATTTAATTAAATGGACAAAAAGAGCATAACTACTTTGGAGATAAATGTCGACCTTTGATTTGTGAATACTACTATAAATATTCTAGAATATTCCATGAGGTTAAATACCTACCATCCACCTATTGATAATTAAATTGAAATTCTAGAAGTCTTATTCCAAAATAGACATGCCTATCTGCATAATTATCCACTCAACTATGAATAGAAATTACATTTCTCCCTGGATAAAAAAAAATGTCAATTACATCACACAAGGCACAGTGGTACCAAGAAAGTCCAGTCCTAAAAAGGAGAAAACATGCTGAGTTTGACTCTCACAAGTAAAGCCAACTGCCTAAAACTCCTTAGACACCTAAACCAATAGGGCAGGAGTCCTCCCAAAAAGAAAATTTACGTCAATGCTTCCACAACCAATACAAGCATTTGCAACCAATGGTGCAGAAAGCAGGGACGAAAGGGGTGCATTTTTTGGAAGCAAAACGTCAGAATAGCCATTTTCCAAAGCCCTTGGAAGCAAAGCATCCCAGAAGAGTCTCTCTCTCTCTCTCTCTCTCTCTCTCTCTCTCTCTCTCTATATATATATATATATATATATATATATTCGAAAAAACATCCAAAATGCCAAATTAGTTGCAGAATATATCAAAGCATGCATACTTGTACATAAATCAAGATAGAAATGGCATCCATACTATATTAACGATTAATTATTCTAGCATCAATAGTCTAGAATCTAGATTTTTCTTCTCTTGTCTAGCCTTTGCCTCTACCTCAATTCTCTAGGGACATTAGTCAACATTGCCCAATTTTGTTCAAACTGCCTAATCCAAGCCATAAAATATGGTAGAAAAAGCTTAACATGCCTGATCAATGATTTTGACTTGAGTGAAGGGTACATTTTTGCTAAGGCCGTGACAAAGGAGTTCAACGATCAATACCATCAGCGCTGGGATACATATAGGGCTTGGTACTCCTGATTAAATGCCAATCACATACCCTCATACATCCTAAGTCAAGGGAGCACCTTGGGAGTGTCCGGGAAACACAGTTCCTCACATAGCAATTCGAGGAACCAGGCAAATTCAGCCTAAGGCACGGTTTCATTTTTCAAAAGTGCAGTTTTGACCACACTTCACTCGCGGTTCTACATTGTGTGCGATTCCAAGGTCTGGTGTGTGGGGAGTGGACAGTTCTTGCAACACTATTTGCAAATAGCCCTAGTCACCCAAGTGTCTCCTCTGAAAGGACCTTTTCATAGAAGTGTGGCAATGAAGTAAAACTCACCATGAAACCATGCCCAACACTTTTGCAACCTAATCACGCATGCTCAATCAAGAAATGCCTATGTAAAGTCCTGGGGAGATATTTTTGTCCTAGGGCTTCTTATTTAGACTAGAATTTCCAATAGAGGTACAACAGAAATTACTCCTTTATACAATAGCACATATTTCTTCATATAAATCAAACCCAATAGGCATGCACCATTAATATAACAATACATAGTAGGGGGTTCCTCAAGATCCACAATAGATGGACCAATTGTCCAATAACCAAATTATCTGCAGTCCACTGATATTGTTGTCCAAACAAAAGAAATCAAATTTCATTGAATGTTGTGATAGCTAATTTCTCTAATTATCTAAACAGAACCTAGAATACTTCTTCGTAAGTCCGCTAACCTCAAAAGAGTGTCACAGCAGACTCAGTTGCCTGTCAAAGGTACTCAAAGCTTCGGATGTCCAGTTTCTATCCTTGAGATGCCCTATCCAACTGCTCGCAACACCTTGGTGGCCTGCAAATTTAATTAACAAGGTTGACTATTGTATTAGGCTCATTGTACTTGCTGCCACAACCAGAAATTTGTCCCTATGGCTCGGCCCTCTGACTGCAACCCTGTGGCTTGGCCCTAGAGCTCGGCCCTGCGGCTACGGCCCAACCTTGTGGCTACAGAACTTGCCCACCAGATTTTCTCTAGAAAAGACCTGAGAATTAAATAATCAAGTAATCTTCCAATTCAAGCCAGAAATGCTCCAAATTGCTATGATGTGCCAAAACTTCAATTTGCCCCACAATTAGCGTCACCTTCAACTGGCAATAATATTGAATTATTGCAATACCAAACAGAATCAAATCCCATGATTTGCTAGACAGATAACAAAGATTACGAGAAAAAGACTAACAAGAGTGGAAACTCTCACCACCAAAATTAGTAGGGGAAAAAGGGGTCATAAAACCCTCAGAGCCTCAAGCTCAAGAGAAAAAAGGCAATTCGATTCCAATTCAATGATCCTGATTTGATCTCAACTCTTCTCTATTTATAGATTTTTCCCTGGTCTCCCAAACGTGAGGGGTTGTGAGTGTAACCCCCAATTTTGGGTCTTTTTGCCCTAGCTGACCCAATTTTTGAACAATGTTACCCCAACATTGGAAAAAATGGGTTTTTACCCCTTTCAAGACCATAGCCTAGAGGGTCGGCTAGGCTATTTCGTCCTTTTGTAGGCAATCAATTCATAGGGAACATTATAGCCTAACACAAGACAAGCAAGCAACATCCAACACCAAATTTATGAATCCGACTCTTCATAGCAAACTCTTGCTAGAGAAATCAATGCTTCCACAACCAATACAAGCATTTGCAACTATCCCTAGTCATCCAAGTGTCTCCAAGGAAAAGACCTCTCCATAAAAGTGCAACAATGAAGTAAACTCGTAGTGAAACCATGCCCAAAACACTTTTGCAACCTGATCAGGAATCCTCAATCAAGAAATGCCTAACACAAGACAAGCAAGAAACACCCAACACCAAATTTATGAATCCTACTCTTCATAGTGAACCCTTGCTAGAGAAGAAGCCACCCCCAGGCATTTTTAAAGGAAGAGTGTGATTTCCACATGCATTGGCACCTCTTCAACCAGTGCATCACAAGGGCCCTCACACTTAAATTTTCTTCAATAGAGGGGTAATGTCAAAGTGTGCCTTGCCCTACCATAAAGACCCTTGGTCACATAAGATGTAAAGTGTTACCCTTTCCACCATCTTCAAACCCAAACATAAAAAAATTCACCATCATATTTTAATAGTGTTATGTTATGTGACACATCTCTTTCACCCGGGGGATGTAGAGTGCACCATAGTTCTCTCAGTGCAACTATTTTGTACATCATGCCTAGTATTTTGCCTTTCCAAAAGGTAATAATGATTGGTTTTTGGCTCCACTCATTATTCCATAAGATTCTAGAAAGGGGAATTTTTATTTGATACCCATGAGGAAGGGAACGATAGCCTGATTATGGCATTATCCCATGGATGGCAGATGGTCTCCACCAATTGTTGAGAGTGGATAGGACCCACTTGCCAAATCCTGTTGGATAAAGGGGCAGTGAAACTGTATACTAACAATTTTTACTTAATTCCATTCAAACAACATAAAACATCAATCCCATAAACTGAACAAAATCAAAATGGAATTCACAATTATATTGAGAGGGGGGGTGAATCAGTATAATGACAATTTTTACCTAATTCCATTCAAACAACATAAAACATCAATCTCATAAACTGAACAAGTAACACAAGATATACGTGGAAACCCTTATAGGAAAAAACCACTAAACTTCTTGATAAAAAAAATATTGCAAGCACCAACATACATGCTTGCTTCTTCACAATGTTTGTTAGTTGCTTCTACTTTCACTAAGTCTGCTTGTTCCTTTTGCCTTTGCCTGCTTTCTTTGTTGTTTCTACCTTCACCACGTATACCTATAGCTTCTTCCTTCACCAAATCTATTTCTCCCAAAACTTGTTGCTCTTGGTTGTTTGAAGAAGATTTCAGGAACATTCAGGAAGCCTAACTTTATTTGACCATATATCCGAAATTATAGTGAATCAAGGTCTAAAACCTGAACATTCAAGCTTCAAACCTTGATTCGCTATAATTTCAGAGATATGGGCAAAGGAAGTTAGGCTTTTTGAATGTTTATGAAATCCTCTTAAAACAGGTCAGTTGGGCATTTCGCTACAATTTTTGTTCTAGGATGTTTCAAACCATGAAACTTGGAGTATACAAATAGAATATCTTCATGTACCTAAGCACAAGTACATGAAGCCTCTCCTTATAGATCCTCCAAATTTCATTGTCTGAAACATCACAGATGAAAATATATAACAAAAATGCCAACATGATTCATTCACTCCATAAATCACATTTTTTCTCCCACACCTTTAGATTCCAAGAAGCACCCCAAAAGTTATTCCTCAGCTCCTCTTGCGACTTCAAATTTGTTCTTCGATAAATAGATGTTGAAATGAACTCATATTCCCTTTACTTGTAGTGTTTGTGCGATCACTTGTGTTGTTGGCTTGTAAAATTGGTTGGGTCGGCCTGCTTGCAGTTTAGATGGATCATCCTAATGAAATACTTCACATCTCTCCTTTCTTATGGAATCAAAGGGAGCACCATATACCATTGGAAAGGTCTCAGAATAAGTTTTCCAACCACATCCTAACAAAATATTTCAATCTCCTCATTCCTATGAAATCAAAGACCGTTGGAAAGGTCTCAGAATAAGTTTTCCAACCACATATCCTATGATCCAATTTGAGCTAAGTAATTAGGGTAAAAATGCCTTCAAATATAAGGTATCCAAATGGGGCTTGTTTGTACTTTGGTTGGGTCATATTGACAAAATATTTCATATCTCCTCGTTCATATGGAATTAAAGGGAGTGCCATATACCGCTGGAAAGGTTCTCTCGATACGCTTTCCAACCATATATCTTATGCTCTAATTTAAGCTAGGTACCTGGAATAAAAATAGTTTCAAAGATAGGGTATCCAATGGGAGAATCAAAGATCCAAAAACAATATTTCCAACAATCTTCATTTTCAATATTTATATTGGACATAAGTAGGCTCTCTTGTCTTTGACATCAATGTCAACAATATTTCCAACAAATTGAACACTTCCAAAGAGAGGTATCATGAAATAAAACCATAAAATATTCAACATATAGTAGCACAAGTTTCATTAAGAAATGGATTCAAGAGCTTATTTATATTCAAAATGGCCAACTACAAAAAACCAAACAATACAACTTTGATTTAATAATTTAATAAAATAAAAAAGGGAAATCCCACCTGTCACTCATCTATGGGCTCCTTGTTGATGGTTGAAATGATATCCTATCACACTCATGGTCCCTCTGTCACTCTCTTACACAGATCTTGGACAAGTCATTGTCTAGCTTGGATGTTGCGTGGGGATCGTATTATGATGGAGATCGAGGTTTAGGATTTAGAAAATGCCCAAATGCAACCCAAGCAAAAAATGTAAAACCCAAAAAGCTCTAATCCGCTCGTGTGGTATTTGTTGTCATCAAATTCACCTCCAAAACTACGGGATTCATCTTCGCAAAGAGTGAAACACCTCCAACGCATAATATTTGTTTCCATAAGTTCCCTCTTTCCAGTCGCACAGCTATTAAAGGCAATATCTATTCAATTTATTTAGGTCAACTCTACCAATATATATAAAGAGCACAACAATATCGTAGATCAGCACACAAAGGAAGGACTTCATCAAATTGATCTTTATGGTTCCTTGGAAGAATTACAAGATGGTCAAACAACGGTTTTACAACATTTTTAATGATTTTTTCAACTCCTTTTGAACCTATAAATTGGCAATACAAAAGATTTTTGAAGTCAATTATTGTGTACAATTACTTGATAAATAATATTTTTGAATGCAAATTTTCATAGATGTTCATATTGTAGACAGACTTTTGGAGCTAAACTGTGCAAGTAGGCTTACATTTGAGTTTCCAGCAGACACTATGCTCGTCTTCGACAAAAGAAGCTTTTTGAATAATGTGTTGAACATCCCTTAATTTGTTTTTGTAAAGAGTAACCCTTTGAACACAACTAATTAGAACTCAAACAAGTTTTATGACTATAGTATAACGATCTTATGTGATCAAATTAACTAAATAATACAAAATACAATCAGACATGCTACCTAAAAAAAGAAAAACGCAAAAGCTCTAAAATTAGGACACTAAATAAACCTCCAAACTTTAAGAAATATGGGAATGATAATACACACACACACACAGATATATATATATATATAGAGAGAGAGAGAGAGAGACTTTTAGGGTTACTCCAAAAATATTTACCCCATGCTTAGGGCACTTCATGAGATTTAGGGTATATGGTCTATTATTAGGTCGTAGATAGTCCAAGGTGGACTGGCACAAGAAAGATAGTCCTTCATGGGTTTGCAACTTTGCATAATCGAGATAGCTTGCTCAATGGATTCGAACCTTAGAGATGATTGTTTAGTGTTTTTCCCTTAGGCGTTAGAGTTGTCTTGAAAATTTGGTTGACACCCTTCAATGGGGCCCTATGGAGGATCTACGTGCTTGGAGAGTGCCCTACATGGAATGAGGAGCATTGTGCAACTTAGAGGAGGGCACCAAACCCTAGTTGGTATGTGGCAGCTTGGATCATTGTTCAAAGGATTGAAAATTGTTTGTTGGAGCCTAAAGCACTAATGGTGCTCTTGCAAGGGAAATTGTCCCAGTGGAATACATTCCTTGGGAGAATCAATAGAGTCCATGGAAGCTTGTGATGGAGAGATGAGGACTTGCCTTGCATAGCTACATCACCTTGGAGCATGGCACATGTACTTTAGAATATAGCATCTGATTTGCATTGGCTTACAAGTGCTCATTGCAAGTTGCTTGTAAGGACCAAGGCCCACATTGTACTGTTGGCCTCCCTAACCTCTCATATAAAAATAGGAAGGAAAGAGTCTTTCCATTCATAATGTTATTCACTCACTTGTACTCACTCTTGTGATGAGATATGAGCTAGATAAAAGTTCACACTAGCCTCTCTCTCTCTCTCTCTCTCTCTCTCTCTCTCTCTCTCTCTCTCTTGTTGCTATGGTTTCTTGGTCTTCTTGGAGCATCTTGGAGGTCTAGGGTTAGGATTTACCCCTTCGAGAATGGAAATTATGCTTTTGTGTTAAAACCCTAAATTCAAATTGTGAAGAAGAGGAGAGGACATCTTGCTTTGGAGGATATGTTGGAGTGATTCTTGCATACCATATCTTCTTGGTTGATAGATTTTGTTGATTTTCCCTGGCCAGGCTTTCGAGAACTGGGAAGATTTGCATTAGCCTTGAGAAAAGACTATGGTATGTACATGTACGTTGGCATGAGCATATTAACGAAGTTTCCAGCTGTTCAAAACTGTGCGATTTGCAGGATTAATTTTCAGCTATATATGTTCTTTATCAATTGTTACTTACAGCCATAAATATCTTGCTAATTTGACATAAGCAAAAAGACAATTGTTAGGTGATTTGACATCTAACTGAAGACTATAAGAGGCTGATTTCATTGTTGTCATGCTGTTGTTGTACTGCTGTTAATACCGTTGTAAATGAATAATTCCAGATCTGCTTATTCACTGATTAGTTGCACTAAAAGAGCTGAAACTTATCCATGTGGTTTGGTATCTTTCCTCCTTGAACTGCCATGAAGTTTGGGCTGTTTGGAAGTGAAACACTTTACTCTTTCTGCTGTTGTTTTGTACCTTGTTTTACAGCAGCCCTAAAGCTGAAAATTCACAGGGCTACGATTCAAGAAACCTTCTAAGTTGAAAATGAAATTTTTGTTTTGATTTGAAATTCGAATTCCAAGAAATTTCCACATACTCTTCCATCCATTCCTTCTGGTGTTATCTTTTGAAATAGTTCCATCACTAATACTACTTGTAAAAAATAATTAGTGTAACCTAATGCTACCAAAAATAAGAAAATGACAACAGCTCTAAAAATAGGAGTAGATAAACCTCCAAACTTCAAGAGATGTCAAAACTACAATACATACACACACACACACATGCATATATATAAAAAATAATTAGTGTAACATAATGCTACCAAAGATAAGAAAATGACAACTCTAAAAATAGGAGAGTAGATAAACCTCCAAACTTCAAGAGATGTCAAAACTACAATACATACACACACACACATGCATATATATACAGAGAGAGAATATTGCAGGACTACAAGTCATGTAATGGTTGGTAAATAGAAGTTAAAACGAATAAAAATTTGAAATAGAAATAAAAAACAATGCCTAAAGAAATGAATATAATATATATAAAGCAATACCTAAAGACATGGATATATATGGATATGGCATTGCTTTTTATTTCTACTTCAATTTTTTATTGTTTTTAACTTCTACTTCCAACCATTACATGACTTAGTCCTGCAAATTTCTGAGCAAAAAAAGGCCAATGTCAATATCACTTTCCTAGACACGCCTACAAAAGAAAAAAAAATCAGGTCACAAAAACAATTTTAGGTGTTTTGTCCCAAAATCATTGAGGTAAGAAATACTTTATTTACTGTAGTGGCAACTAGGGGAGCATTAACAACAACCTAAAGAATAACATAATAGACCAGACACCTTTAATTTCGCATTTTACAACCAAACTCCATCAAATATGAATAAGAGAATGAATAAGGGCATGGCAATAGCAGCCCTACCCACAATAACAGCAGATGCAATTAGTCCCTAAAAGCCAATTTTCTGTGTTTTGTTCCAAAAAACATTTTGGGGCAAGAAATGCTTTTTTTCACTGGCAGCAAATAGGGAAAGCAATCACAACAACTTTATAGAATAACATAATAAACTAACCACCTTGATTTTGGCATTTTAGGACCTAATTCCATCAATCAAATATGAATGAAAAAATGGATAAGGACATGGCAATAGAAGCTCTACCCACAATAACAGCAGATGCTGCTGAGTGTTCTGTCCATGATGAGCCAAGTAAATACAAACACAAGTCCATAATGAGTGCTCTGTTTCTAGATTATTATATGCTATTACAAGGTTTTTCAGGATTTCTGCATGAACATTTTCTCAACAGTTAAACTCCTATGTTTTTCTCCACATTTTGATAAATCGTATTTGGAAAGATGAAACAGTCAGACATGAATTGCAACAAATATAGTCAGATCATGGAATTCTTCCATGGGGCAAAACCCAAACAATCTGGCCGAAACCACAAAATGCCCAATCTGGTTTGATGATTCACATTATTCTATAACTATTAGGGGAAAAAATGAAAATCTCAGATTGATAATGAAGATGAAGCCCAACATACATTCACATGACACAAATCTCTAAGTTAATATTCATATACAAGAAGAAATGGGAAGAAAGATCATAAAACTAGCATGGCATTAAAAAACCATATCATTAATCTTTTCATGTGATAAAAAGCACTAAAAATTCTACCTCAAAGTTTTAGAAGAATAATCACTCACCGCATTCACAACAATGTCAGTTAATTGATCTGCAAGTGCTTCGTAGAGCTACACAAAGAACAGATGATATCAGTTAAAAAATATAAACAAAATACAAATAAAGCTAAAATTGTTTTACTAGTAACTAATCCTCCCAGAAAGGCAATTAATGAACAATGTGACCCAACTAAAAATAGCAAGGTGGTTTAAAAAAATTCAGCAAAATTTAAAAATAATGTATACAACATACCTTTGTCCTAAGAGTTGTCCTTGCTACCATTTTCAACATCTCCTTGTCAGGTGCTTCCTCCATAAGAACTGAGGTTTTGAATTTCTCAAGAAAATCCAACGTAGCTCTTTTTGCAATATCAAATCCATCCACTAGCACACGCGGGTGCATTCCTGAAATTTCTCTCATTCATAAGATAAATTGAATTTTATTTGAATAAGTTGCACACTAATCAGCTTCAACTTTACCATATCTTATTGAGATTAACTTATGAAGGACCGCACGATGCAAAGGTTCAGTTGAGAGCTAGGAGAAAGTAAAATCAGGCTAACCTCAGCAATTTTTATAAAAATTATTTGTTTGTATTATGAACTAATCCTAAAAACAGCTTAGAGTTGATTGATACAAAAGGATGAAGAGTGCAAGCACACCGTTCTAGTCTTAATCTAAGTGGAATACCCTATGCAAAACATACCTCAAATAGACCAACAATTATCTATTGACAGAACATAGCTTTTCCACATATTCCTCCAAATAACCCAACAACTAAGCATTTCCAAATTCAGAGTGTAGCTTTTCTATATTAGCATTTGATTACAATAAATGCTTTTGACCAAGCTCTTACGATCAAAGTAGTATTAAATAAATGTGCATACACAAGAGCATAATTAGTAATTACCCAGAGACACAGGAGAAAAGCATACTAGCATAGAGATAACTTGATGTTAATCAGGATGTGTATGTTTCAACTTTCAATAGCTGAGTATGAGGGAAACAATGTCGTGTACCCCTAGAGCTATAAAACTGTGCCATTAAATTAAGACAATACTTCAACTAAGTCTAGCTTAATATTATTTATGGCATGTGTTATTTTATTAACTTAAATCACTTAACATTATTAAACACCTAACTCTAAGGCATTAAACTATATATCAATACATCACCATATGACCATTATCCTAAGCAAAGACTAACAAGTAGTAGCAAGATTACAATGACAATGATTTTGAACACTTGAGGCCTATAAATACTCACAATATCACAACATTTACACACATTAGCCCAACAATTATCTATTGATAGAACATAGCTTTCCACAAATTCCTCCAAATAACCCAACAACTAAGCATTTCCAAATTCAGAGTGTAGCTTTTCAATATCAGCATTTGATTACAATAAATGCCTTTGACCAAGCTCTTACGATCAAAGTAATATTAAATAAATGTGCATACACAAGAGCATAATTACCCAGAGACACGGGAGAAAAGCATAGAGATAACTTGATGTTAATCAGGATGTGTATGTTTCAACTTTCAATAGCTGAGTATGAGGGAAACAATGTTGTGTACCTCTAGAGCTATAAAACTGTGCCATTAATTTAAGACAATACTTCAACTAAGTCTAGCTTAATATTATTTATGGCATGTGTTATTTTATTAACTTAAATCACTTAACATTATTAAACACCTAACTCTAAGGCATTAAACTATATATCAATACATCACCATATGACCATTATCCTAAGCAAAGACTAACAAGTAGTAGCAAGATTACAATGACAATGATTTTGAACACTTGAGGCCTATAAATACTCACAATATCACAACATTTACACACATTAGCGCCCCCCCCCCCCCCCCCCCCCCGTGGATACCTAACCTTCCGAAAATTAGTCCCAATTTAAGGCTCCTTCACAAACATTGTCTTTAAAACGCAAACGAAAAACATTGCAATCATATGCTCACAAACATGTCCAATCATGTTCATCTCCAAATGAAACCAATTTGGAGTTTACATCCAAATAATAAGCATCATCAAGGATAAATGGTCATCATCTTACCAATAACAAGCAAAAGGAGGCAATTTAAAAACACTTATACTAAGTAACCAATCTAATATCAAGCAATGTTCTATGTATAACCCATATGGAAGATGGAATTCAAGCACCAAGGATTCTTGGATGATTTAAGAATTCCACCTCCAGTAAATAGCATTTCTAATCACATTGATGTCAAATCCAAGCGTGGTTGTGTAAAATTTCAATGCTCATACCTAAGTAGGCACATGGGGCACTCACAAGCATTCATTGTTACTTCTTAATTTGAGCAATTACGTTGGACCTAATGGCAACATCATGCTCGCCATGCCAATGATCCAAGTTCTATTCACTATAGCCATGAAAGTAACTAGTTTTATGTGCAATGGTCTAATCTTCCAAAAATTCTAGCAAATCCCATCAGATCACTACTTCCCAATACACATGTAGTTAACTGCCTCGCGAACTAGCAAAACAAAAAAGTTATGCCTCTTGTATCATTATGTTGGACCTAACAGTAATGCCATGCTTGCCATGCCAATGACCCAAGTACCATTGACTATAGGCATCAAAAAAGCTAGTCTTATGCAAAATGGTCTAGTCTTCCAAAATTGTTCACAAAAATATTTGTGATCCTTTAAGGTGCATATGGTGGAAACATGTAACACTTGCAATGCTAGTTACCCGAGTTCTATACCACTACCGATGCATAAGCAACAAGGCTTATTAATATCTTTCAAAGGTACAAATACCTAGAACCAGGATACACAAACTGATTATCAATACACTTGCCCTACACCAACTACCAATATGGAAGCTTACCCTATCATAACCCACAAGGAAAGGTACAATCAAGCACATTTGGCATGAAATTCAGGTGCTCTAGCTATAGATTTCCTAAATAAATGCATTTTTTTGTAGTAAAAAAGGCATGAAAGTAAAAAAAGGTGGTTCTCTAATACTCTAAACATCAATTGCTAGGTCCCTTTATGAATTACAAAACCTTAGCTAATCACTTATTATTTTTTTATTTCCATTCTCAACTTGAAGATACCAGCAATCTAACAAAGAAGCAGAAGAGGAATATTAGGGTTTCCTGCTGTATTTCTTGCATAGAATTCAAGGACAGGAGTAAATATTGATGACGTTGTGTTAAAATTCATCTGGTGTTCAGATTTTAAGTTACAATGATATTTTCTCAGCCTTTTCAGCTACCTCTAGTTATGATCCTAGATGAGAAGCCTATGCTTGAACCTTGAGAGCAGTGACTACTTGGAGACAGTATTCAATGAGGACCTATGTCCTAAACAATGACGATAATGATGATGCATCAGACTTGCCTCGAGCACTTAATTATGTTGTTTTTCTCGGTTTCATTTTTGGAAATGCTATTAAGCAATTTTTTAATGCACTTGGTCTCAGACTTGAGATCTATCACTGGCAATGAACAAGTTCTTCTAAACAATGTTCAACATCAATTGATAAATCCATGAACGAATTAAATCTAAAGATGAATCAGAATCATTGTCAAGATGCATAAAAAATCATTTATATAGAATTTTGTTTGTACCAAACATATCACCTGCCCCTATTTCAGAAAATGTCATCCATGTACCCATACCCACACATTGGCAAATTAGGCTTTACTCCAAACAAATAAATGGTCAAATATTGCAGTTAAACTTTAATGTATTAGAGTCTAGACTAGGTCTATTGATAAGATGGAATGCCAACCATGCTAAGCACCCAAATTATATTCCCTATAGGCATTAAAATTACAACATTTACTACAAGTTCAAGCTTCAAACTTTTAACCTTAATTCACAAAAAATAAAAACCCATTGTCCCTTAACAAATTCAAGCTTATTTCTCTTTGGAACATCACTCAAACTTTGTTCCCTCCCTCACTACATTTTTACTCTCGCCTGCTTCTCAGATAACAGTGCATCAAAGGGGCCCCAGTTGCAGAGGTGTTGCCAACCGAGTGGGAGTGGGAGGGGGCAACGCTCACGCTCATCTCTATGTCATAGTGCTGCCAGGAAATTTCACACTCACACTCCTGATGCAATCCAACAAGAAATAGACAATGCAAACACAAATGTTTATGTTCATCATGAAAATTTCACAGATGTTGAAGTGCTTGCATTGGTTGTTGAATGGGTGTCGGACCCAGGTCACACTCGAGGGTGCCAAAATCAGTACCTATGCACGATTGAATTGTATTAGAACATTAAATCTTTTCTCAGCAAGGTCCTTTTGGAACAAAATGAAGCCAAGAGGGAAATTATGATGCAGCTTGATGAACTCCAACTGGAGCACAGGGATATGGGATTAGAGGACAAGTACATGGCTGTCCGTTTGGCAAGGATTGAGGATCTTCTTCATGGTGCAAAGGCCCAGCATCTCTTGGAACCCCATTGATCCAACTGAGGTTTCTACCTCATCTTGAGTTATCAGTATGGCTCTCTATTTGACAGTTTTTGCTTCTATTCTAGGTCTTTAGATGTTAACTATCTGTCGTGGCAATCCTGCCGCTATGATTATTGTTTTGCCAATCTATCTTCATCTTTTTTTGGACACTATTCTGCTGACAAGTTTATGGCATGCTAGGGTATCTCCACATATTATTTTTTGGACAATGACTTTGAAGTTCCAATGCTGGTCCGATTTCCGTAGTGGTAGGCCAGCTCGAACAGCCATGTAATCATGTTTTCCGGTTAATACAAGCATACTAAATTTACCCACAAAACAAAACAAAAAACATCACTCATAAACATGTGATTATAATCATAACCAATAGGCTACAATGATTACTTCATGGGTTGATCTCAATATAATTAGGAGGTTTTGTCAATATAGTCATTCTGAATACCATATGTCATGGAAGGAGACACTACTTTTAGCCAATACATGAATCTAAGCTTGGCATTGCTAATGTCTTTTATCAAGTCGACAAGTATTTTCTTTTGCTAGTTTAGGTAAATTTCAACATTACGTTAAATTGGTTCAAAATTTCAAGCCATGTATTGACACCTATTTATGTTGTGCTGATAAATGGGGCTTCTACAAACATTTGCTTGGCCTCCAATATTTAAGGTAGAACTTTATTCTTCCTTCCTCCACTTGTGTTTCAAACTCAAGGTCCATGTCCCCATGTTATATGTCCAAAATCAAACTCGTTACCAAGACTCCTCAATACCCTATGTCATTATTTGCGGCAGATCAGACACACATCTACAACATCTCGCTTCTGGTCTCCGTGATCACGAGATGATCAAGCATTGTTGACTCCATACAAATCTGGATATGTTCAACGTTCAAGACCATGCCACAAAGACTAACAATGGCCTTTATGGGTTGCGTAACATTCTCTTTGAGATGGAAATGAGGAGCGAGCTCAATAGGGCTGAATTTGGTTTCTCTTTTCCCCAACTCTGTTCTCTGGCATATGGGGATCTTTGTTGCTCGAATTTTTTGGTCTGCAAGCCTTTTTGCCCTGTTGCCTCCAGAACAGAGTCGATCTCTCTGAAAAAAGGCCTTCCCCCCCCCTCGTCGAGGTTGGTGGGGGGTTTAAATGAACGAATCCGACCCCAGCAAGCTTCCGGATGTGGATCAAGTTCTGTATGTCCAGATCTACACATTTCTCCACTTTCTCGGCCCCATATTCGAACAGATATGACTGCAAATTTAGATCAAAAACAAAAGGAGAGGACTTTCCAGATACTCATAAAAACCTTGGTTGGCAGATCCATATTGGTTTGGGTCAATGAAAACGACAAAGTGGAGAATGTCAAATACATGATACATCATCAAGAGGGACTCCCAATAGCCAAGCAAAGGTTTATTTCAGAAGGGAAACTCCTTCAAGAGAAGAAGACACTCAAAGAATACAAAATAAGCAGAGGCTCAACTTTATCCTTAGTATCGGTTTTACATGAAGGAACAAGACCTGCCACTTCAACCTCCTACAAAGAAGTTGTCAAAGGGTAAGTAGAACATGTTAAGGCCACAACCCCAGCTAGGACATTGCCAGGACCTTACATAGTGGAGAAGATGCAAAAACAACCACAAATCAAGATCTAGAACTCACAGGTAAATAACATGTTCTCAATTTTTCATAAAGAGACCATTATTTGTAGATTTAACGGTTTCTGGCTTGTTTCCCACCAAAAGTGAGTACCCCTAACAGAGTTTTTATCCTATTCATCTTCTTCTAGATGGCAACCCCTATCAGCTACCTTATAGCCGATGTGATGTGATATTTTATCTTTGCTCCCTACATCAGTTGTATGTTTCCTCGCCCATCCATCGAGAGCATTTGTTAGGAAGGTGGGCAATCTGACCCAAAAGGTATGTTTTTCATTGTGCAATTAGATGCTTATGCCTGTTCTTCATTTGGGCATTTTAGGAATGGATTATTGGGTGACTTGGAAAAAGAAAGAGCTTTGACCATGGTTTTGTTATCTCGCCTAAAATGGGGTGTTTAATCCTCAATCCTAGTTCCGTAGAATCTCCCCTATATGCCTATGGCTTTAGGAAGTGCACTACTTGGAAAACCCTGATTTTGGCAACATGGTCCGGACCATTGGGTCCCAAAGGCACTAGTACCCCCCTCCCCTTGTCCACATATCTAGGTCGGGCCTGGAAACGTTGACCCGGAGATTAATGCAGCTAAAAGTAAAGTTAAAAGCATACCATGGCCAAAAGCAAGAAACTAAAGAAAATAAAATTACAAAACGCAAAAGATGTTCAGAACATATAATGGCAAAAGACGGGCAAGAGCCAAACATGAGCCCTACCCCTTATCATTATGGTCATCCCTGGTTCTTAGGGCCCATGAATGCCCCCCACATCATTAAAGGAACCCATGCACGCCCCAATTCCTCATGGGTGATCAATTTTTCCACCTTAAGGGAGTAATAACTGCTTTACATCATTCACAGCATGCTCTCACTTCCTGTAGCTTCGAGCAGTAATACAAAGAAAAAACAAAAGGCAAATAAAGAAGGGTGGACAAACAAAGGTCGGGGTAACTCATGTAACCACGATTGCACCCTCCTCACATTGGTATGTCTAATATGTGGGCATCCCTCATCATTGCTATCCTTGTACCCATGGCATTTGGCCCTAAGACCCCAATATCCCCATCCATTCATTATTATTCATATGCCATATTGACTAAAGGACATAGCAGGGACATGTTTTGCCCCTTAGGGGTTGGGAACACCTAATAGGATCATTTATTAACCACTCCTATCTAGAGAAGTAACACTACTTCAAAATTAAAACCACAAATTTGGAAGAGAAGCCCCATATGAAGTCTCAATGTGCCCTTGACTAACAAGCTTGGTTCACTTAGATGCACTAATGAATTATTGCACCTGATGGTGAAGATGCAACACTGGACATTATGTGTGATTGGCAGGTGGTTTTATCATGGGTTGGGCAACTTAACTAGAGCCTAAGTCCATTAAAGGAGCATATGACACCCTACAGGTGAAGCGTTGAGAGCCATGGGACTCCTGTTACTTGCAGAGCATCATCATTCCACTCCATGGGCACCTACAACACCACAACAATTTGTGCTTTGCCCCACATTATTCATGAGATGATGCACTTGGACCAGCATCCCCCCAGCCGGCCAGCGATGCACTTACGATTTGGCAGTTAATTCGAGGCTGAGATCAGGTTTTGTGTCACTCCTTGAGACATGGGAGGGCTAGCACCATTCTTCGAGCCTTTAACAATGGAGCAGACCCAGGCTATTTGATCAACAAGAGACCCATGAGACCCATTTTGCGCCCCAAACACAAAATTGGGGTCCACATGAAGATTTGCATGGATATCTAGGGGCCAACCCCTAGAGGATAATTTTTGGAGCCCTCTTGACTCAGTTTGGCACCAAGGGAGCTCAGCACATGCCTACAAGAGGCCCACGAAGTGATGATGTCGGCATTTTGGCCCTCTTGTGGGTTAGCTTTTATGATTTCACATTGGCTATGTGGTTGGCTTGTAACCACAATTAGTTTTTGCCCTCCATTTAACAACTAAGAGGGGAATTAGGCTAAAATTAGACTTGATTGGACATGTATAAATATGAGAGACCTTCTTTAGTGTCTCATCATCATCACAATTGGAATTAGACCTCTTGTTGAAGATTTTCCCACTTGTTCCTTCTTGACTATTGGAGACCTTTTGGATGCATTTCAATATTCAGAAGTTATTTTTTATTGTCTTTGGAGTTACTTCTTTGGATAATGTATGAATATACTACATGTGGTCCTATAAGTGCTTATTGTTGGAGATTTTCTATTTTGAAATTGTCTAATATATGAAATTGTTACTTCTAGGTTATGCTATTTGGTTCCCTAATTATTGAAAATAAATTTTGAAAGGCTATCTAGTTGAGTATTACATATGTTATTCATCGTACAACATGTAATGAATCTTCCTACTGGAGGAACTCTTTAATCTCTCCACCAAACTCCATTTTCTTTTGAAGTGGGTAAATGCTAAAAGTTGATACATAAGGCATCAATTTTTAGCCTCTTTAGAAAGAATCTAGCTTATCTATCTCATCCTTGACTCCATATGCCTAAAGGACAAGGCACTAGTCCAAGTCATTGGTGATCAATCCTAAATTTTCTCCATAATCCTCTCCTCCTAAAATCGGTCATTTTAAGGCTAGAGTGAAAATCTAGGGCTTGCAATGAAAATTTAGGGAGGAGGCTTTTAGATGATTTTGACAGCGTAAACGTCAAGCTTGGGGTCTAGGCTACCTATTCTCCAATTTTGGTGGGCATCCACCCAAATTTCATCCATAAAATCTCTTACCCCAAGTGTTGCTCCAAGAGGAAAACCCTAGTTCTTTTCCCTCAACTTGAGGACTTCCTTAAAGGTTGTATGAGCTTAGTACTTAATGAAGTATATCATAAGAAGCCTTTTCTCACGGGCCTTAGCCTTGTGAGTACCTATCACCATCGAAAATCTCAAAACCCTAGGTCTTCAGCCTCCCTTTCTAGGGCTTTCTTTGAGAGCATTTTGCTTCTTTTAAGCCTTGAACCATTATTGAGTCTCTCTCTTAAATGAGTCCTAGATTGATCACTTTGTGCCTTATACCTAGCAAATCTATTTTAAGTGATATGCTTCCTACCGGGACTCCTCCCATCGGTGAAAGTCTGTAGAGAGCAAGGGGTTTTGGCTGAGGTGACATTGGCCCCCTACCCATTGTTAGCATTTAGTCTAGCTCTTGTATTGTAGGGTTTCCCTCTCCAAGGCCTGCTAGATTTTGTGGTATAACATGGTCTAATCCAAATTACCTATACCGATGGATCTAAACAAATTGGACTAAAGAATGTGACATCTACTTATGCTCGAAAGGTTCTTCATTGTACACCCTTCCTCAAAAGAAGATTACCAGAAAATTTTAGAGGAAGGACCGTGGTTCTGGGGAAGAGTTGGGTTATTCACTACTCCCTAATTCCCAGAATTCGACTCATCAACAATGGAAGTAACAAAAATGCAAGTTTGTGTTGAGTTGCCTAATCTCCCACTCCCTTTCTTGCATCATCAAATTCTTGGAAACATCGGAAATGAACTAGGAGTTTTTATCAAAACAAATAGCGAAAGAATAACAATGGGGCTTTTCACATGTGCTCACATTTATGTGGAGATTGACCTCAGCAAGGGACTGCCAGATTGTATCCAGTGGACAACAAACACTTCTGGTGGACACGAAATCTAGATTATGAAAACACGACCTTCAAATCTCGTGTATGCAACCAAACCGAACATCTACAACATAGTTGTCCACTTTCCAAATAACCAGCTAACAAGAGGAAAGGAAATCGACACAAAACAAAGAACTAGAAACCCCACGAGCCCCCTCCCTCTGATGACAAAGAAGAGATGGATCAAATGAACCAACCAAGCAAAGAAAATGAGGAAATGACTAAAACAACAACACGGGAGAAGCCCCCTCCACAAACAATAGATCTCAACCAGAACACAGAGATGGCAGTCACACCAATACCTGCAATACTCGAAGCAACAACAACGAAGAATGAGATGATACTAGGAAGTAAAAGATCTCATGCATCCAAGAACTCTGAATCAGAAAAGGATCTCACCCCTATAGAAAATCCAAGGGAATAAGCTTTAGCCATTATCCAACATACCACAGGGGTTCGGAAGGAAGTAAAAAAGAAGGGGAAGAAAGCAAAAGTGGACGACTTCTATAATTATACAAGTCGTTAAACAATCTAGCTAGTTCTTTTCTTTTTTGCACAGTTATGAAGGTTGTAAGCTACTTATGTGATAGATCCTTGTGATCCTTTATCTTTGAATACATGTTGGACATGTATCTACAAAATGTAATTTTATTTCAATTGATAATAAAATTACGCTTTTTTCGAGGAAATATATATATATATATATATATATATATATATATATATATTAAAAATTAATATGAAATACATATTTCTAACATAAATTATCATTCATGATACAAATTCAGACATTGATCTAGATTCTACATTGTAAATTTAAAATTTGTAAGATGTACAATGTAGCATTATGCATACAAATACAAATGTGACAGATTCATCAATGATCCAATAGGAGAAAGACAAGAAACTGCAGTTTTCTCATTAAGTCATCAAAATCAAAATGTGTTACATAGGTAGTAGCAATGCCAATGGCAAATAGAAATAGCAAATACAAAACAACTACAAGGTAGTAGGTAGCTCATCAATCATCATCATCAAAAATCAGCATTGTTGTCATGGTCACCACCGCTCTCCTTTGCAACATCCTCCTCCTCTGTATCCAATGTAATTTTTGAATCAGATGGTGTGGAGGATGACCCCTCAAGAGTATCACCATCATCAAAAGTGACAGGCTCTAGCACTGGGTCATTAAGATCCAAGTTGGCTAATGCCAACTCAACACTGTTGTCCAAACCCATATCATCAAGAAAGCCATCCCACATCTTTGTCTTCCCCTTCAACAACTCATCCCTCTAACTATAAATAACACGAAGGTTGGCGTGCACATACACCATTGTCTCTGCCCTGGACTGCTCAAGCCTGCTCTTCTTGACACAAGTGTTGCGAAAATGGTGATTAAATCGCGATTTTTTCTGCATGGTAATTTAACCGGCGAATTTTTCTGCATGGTAATTTAATCGGCGATTTTTTCCAAAATGAAAAAATCGCAATAAAAATCGTAAAAAACATCAAAAAATCATGGATGTTTTAGATACTTAAAATTTTGAAAAAGATGACTTTTTATATGTTTTTAATGATGCCGATGTTTTGCTAATTTTTACCGATTTTTACGATTTTATCCCGATCGTGTTTTTCTCAACATTGAAATCTTAAAAATCGCGATAAAATCGTAAAAATCGCCAAAAAATCGTCAAAAAATCATGGATGTTTTAGATACTTAAAATTTTGAAAAAAAAATGACTTTTTATATACTTTTAATGTTGCCGATGTTTTGCTAATTTTTACCGATTTTTATGATTTTATCCTGATCGTGTTTTTCGCAACATTGCTTGACACTATGCAAATTCCCATATGTGCTTCTATTCCTCTCACAACAAGAGGATGAAGTCACCTATGAGAGGAGCCTCATAGCTAACTGTTGTAGAGGAGGGCTTTTTGCTCCATGAGTTGCCAACCAAGAATAGGGCTTCTTCACCCCCTATCTCTAATCACATCATAGCTTGCAAATCGCCTAGTGCCAGCGGAAAACTCTACAAAGGCATCATCTAACTCAATAAGGGATGCTCTATCCTAAAATATCTGCCTCAATTCATCCTTCCACCCCTATGAAATTTTCACCATCCATGTGAGGGGGGAATTTGCAGGAAGGTCCACCATTCAACCACTCATGGTTGCAATATTTTGGGTTCAATGAGTGAGCCAAGCAATGCAAAGGTATGCATTTCTTGTCCTATCTGCTGACAAGAATATCTTGTATGGTGGTGAAGAAGGCCTTTCTTGATGTCTCATATTCAGGGCACTCACTCTGTAAAATAATGGTCCTCACAGACTCAATAATGGAATCTCATCCCTCATAAACCTCTCCTAGGAAGGGTTGGTCTGTATCTGCAAATCATAGCAAAGTAATGATAGGGTCTATGATCTTAATAGTGATATCTACCCTCTCCCACCAAGCATAATCTAACATTGTGTCCTCGACTCTTTTTGACGTTGCTTGATCTGTCTTTCCCCAAAAAGACCAAAACTCTGAAATAACCATGGCCCCAAGAGCGGTCTTTACCTCCCTCAACCTCTTCAACATGATGAATGAAGAGGCAAACAGTGTATCTACAATCTTCAACAATGATAGATGGGTGTACTCCTTGTAGATTGTGAGGGCATTTGTATGATTTTGTACGAAGTTGTAGATATGGTGTGCATCCTCAATAACACTTCTAATCCATGGCAGATCAAAAACAATAGTTTTAAGCTCAGTCACCAGATTCGGCGAATTTCAACCATTAAATTCGAAATTCGGCGAATTTCAATGAGAAACGGACATATTCGTTCAAGTTCGCCGAATTTTATGGCGAACTCAAATTTCAAGCCGAATTCGATTTTTTCTCGAACAAAATCGCCTGACATTCGATGAAATTCGCCTGATGTTCGATTAAATTCGTCTGCAGTTCGATTAAATTCGTTTTTTTCGCGCGTTTTAGGCTTTAGGTTGCGGCCTGCGGGTTTTATTGCTCGTCGGTTTCATTGTTGCATTGTTTGGTTGTAACTTGTGCGAAGGGTTTCATTTCGTTGGCAGTCCAGACTCCATACTCACCACTACCAGACTCCAGTCACAACAAAGTTGCAAACGACTCTACACTCGTGACTCTACAGCGTCTCGACTCTCAGCTGCCAGCCTGCCGACGCGTATCAGTATCACTGTGCAGTGTGAAGTTCACAAGGGCTCATCGTTCACGGTTCAGCCTTCAGGTAGGAGTTCAAACTTCAAACTTTATGGCGAACTATCAATATGCAGGGTATTGTATTAGTATAATCCAAGCCCACATTATTGTGCACCAATAACCTCCGCAACGGCACCATTTATCCTGAAATTATATGAATAATTGGCATCCATGCAATAATCTCTCGATCAACGATGTTGAAGACGGGATTTTTTTTGGCGTAATGGCAATCACCACAAGTTGAAATAAATTAACAGGCGTCCCATTAATGACAAATACAAATCCATGTTTCATGTTTTGGTGACAGAAGTTTTTCCTTCTGTTTCTCCAGACTCCATGTCCCTCAAAATAAATCTATTGCTGGGCAGATATCCTGATTCCATTTCTGTAATGAGTTTATCAACTTTGCATAATTTTCCTGTGTTTGTTAGCATCAATTGTCTCCTACAATGAAAAAATGCACCTGTTTATTGACTTCAATCCAGCTGCAACCTGGATTCTTCTTTACACTTTTGTCTTTCATCTTTTTTCGCACTCTTTCAATGTCATTCCATCTGCCAGCGATTGCATACATATTTGATAGCAGAACATAGGTTGCTGCATTTTTTGGTTCCAACTCGAAAAGGAGTTCTGCCACACGTTCTCCTAGCTCTATATTGCTATGGCTTTTACAGGCACCAAGTAAAGACAACTAAGAAACTGTAGATGATATGGAAGTAACTTAGTAAGGGGTCTATCTCCTAACTATTACCCTTGAAGTCTTGTTCCTTGAATAAAATAAAATAGAAGAGGCATTGCAAACAGAAGTTGGTGGCAAATTGTTACTAACTTACTGCATGATGCATCCAAATTCCAATTGCCAGACTGCCAGTAAAACTGTAAATTAAAAAGTGTTGATAAGAACATTTAGCAGTATAACTGTGCCATCAAAACAGCAGCCAATATAACACCTATTCAGGAATCAAGGTTCTGTGTGTACGCCAGCCTGTAACAAATGCTGGACTTGGAATTTGCCCAGAAAACAATTCACTGCATTATATTTACATAGATCTATATATTCGTGTAATAGGCTAATAGCTACAGCCTACAGCCTACAGGTCTGTGAGCCTAAATCTTGAAACATACTGATACAAAAGCATAAATATGTGTGCAAACTGCAAAGTGTTTTTAATCACTTTTCCTTTTTCTAAATTCTAACTAACGAAAATGTAATTTCAAAAAAAATTGCAGACATTTCAGACATTGCAGTGCCAGACATTTCAGACTTCTAAATTCCAATGGCACCCCCAAAATCAACTGCTGTAGCTTGGAATTTTTTCCAAAAAGATGGTTTTAATCTTTCATGACAGCTGTGTGGACATAAATTCACTGGCACTTTGACTAAAGCAGTGGATCACCTTCTCGGTATTAGCAATGGAAGTGGAGGTGGTGTTGAAGCCTGCACTAAGATCACCTATGAACAAAAAGCCACAGTGGAGAAAGACCATTCCAATTCACAGATGCAAAAGCAAAAAAGGGTGAATAAGAGGCAGCGAATTGAGAGGGAGATTGCCATGTCTTCCTCCAACACCATTAATTCAGTTTCAAACATTGGTGGATCAAGTTCTACAGCTCCTCAAGCAAAAACAGGTGGGCCGAAAACATTAAATCAATTCTGGAAACTGGTTGAGAAACAGGAAGTTGATGATGCTCTTCCTGAGTATTTTTATGCATGTGCAATTCCCTTTAATGTGGCGAGGAGTCCATATTTTAAAAATGTAATTAAAAAGGCCATTGATTTTGGGAAGGGCTATGTTCCTCCTGGATCTGAAGCTTTAAGGACAACTTTGCTAAAGAGAGCGAAAGACAGAGTGACAGGAAAGTTGGCTAATATTAAAGAGCCCTGGAAGCTTACAGGATGCACAATTTTGAGTGATGGTTGGTCAGATTTGTGTCACCGCCCATTGATCAATGTGCTTGTTTATTGTCCTCAAGGGGTACTTTTCTTGAAGGCAGTGAATGCAATGGATCGAGTGAAGACATCAGAATTTATTTTTGGAACTTTGGATGAAGCGATTCAAGAGGTTGGGGTGGAAAATGTTGTCCATGTTGTTACAGATAATGCATCAAATTGTGTTGGTGCAGGGAAGCTGATTATGGAAAAATATAATCAGATTTATTGGACCCTTGTGCAGCTCATTGCTTGGATTTAATGTTGCATGACTTAGCCAAATTTCCTTGGGTCAATGAAACAATCCGAAGAGCCAAAACAATTTCAAACTTCATCATCAACCATCGTCTCACTTTGAGCATATACAGGAAGAATGCATCAAAAGAGTTGTTGAGGCCTTGTGATACAAGGTTTGCCACTTTTTATATTACTCTGAAAAGAGTTGTTGAGGAAAAAGCGAGCCTAAGAGTTGTTTTTTGCAACACTGAGTGGGAGAGATCTACCCTCTCAAAAGAAACTAAGGGGAAAAATGTTGAACAAATAGTGCTCAATAATGGCTTTTGGGAAAATGCAAACAAGGTTTTAAAAATTTGTGGCCCAATTGTTAATGTGCTCCGCATGGTTGATGGTGACAAACCTTGTATGGGTTTTGTTTATGAAAGCCTTGATCGTTGCAAAGAGGCCATTGCAACTGCTTTTGATAATGTGGAAGTTGATTACAAGGAGATATGGGATTTAATTGATCATAGATGGAAGATGATGCATAGTCCATTACACGCAGCAGCATGCTATTTGGACCCTAGATTGTTTGGGTTACCAAGACATAGGGACGAAGAACATGAATGGACTTATCCAATCTATTGAGAAGCTAAATCCAGATCCAGAGATTGCAGGTTTGATCAGAAGTCAGTTGAGAGCATACAGGTTAGAAGAAGGATTATTTGGAACAAAATCAGCAAAGTATGATAGGAGCAGAAGTGATCCAGCACTATGGTGGGAATTTTATGGTTCAGGGGCACCAGAATTGCAAAATTTTGCAATTCGTATCTTAAACCAGGGAACAAGTGCATCAGCATGTGAAAGGAATTGGAGTTCCTTTGACCACATTCATTCCAAAAAAAGAAATAGATTGTCATCTGGAAAATTAGAAGATCTTGTTTATGTTCGTAGTAACTTGCAGTTGGCATTGAAGAATGTGGCTAAAGAGTCATCCAATTCTTCTACTCCGTGGATCGATCCTGTTCCAAATGCAACAATGGATGATGCTGATTTGTACATTGATAGTGACATAAACACTGACAGGGAATTCACTGATGAATCTGGTGCTGAAGCATCTAGCAGATTCACATCTCATACTGCTCTTGATGACATAGAACTTTTTGATATAACAAGTGGGCAACATGAACATCAAGAATAAAACTTGTGTTCTTGTTTTAGATTTCTAGTTTAGTTTTTGCATGAACAATTTTCTAAAGCTGCCAAGCTACTTTAAAGTTTAAACTTTAAACCGTCTTTGTATCTTATAAATTATAATGCAGAGTTTTTCATTGAATTGCCAAAAGAATATCTATTTGTATGTGTTAGTGGATGTATTCATGTATCATGTGTCATATGGACAATGAAAATTCTTTAAAACTGTTTTTGTATAATTTTTTATGCCAATCTATCTTTAAAAGATTGAATTATTTTAAGATTCAGATGTATTTTAGTTTTTGAACAGTTATGAATGGTTGCTCACAGGACTTGCTGCCATACCATTTCTCATATGCATATCTATCTTTAATATACATTTTTTTTTCGAATTTCTGTATGTCGAATTTTATGTCAAATTTTATCGACAAAATTTTAGTTGTCGAATTTTATTCGAATTTCATGGTCGCCGAACTCGAACTCGAACTTGAACCTGGTGACTAAGGTTTTAAGTGCTAAATTCAAGGAATAGACAATGCAAGGTGTCCAAAATACTTGCGGATATTTAGCTTCCACAATCATGCCAGCAGCCTTGCAAACATGTGCATTGTCTGTAATGGTTTGCAGACAAGAATCAACACCTACAACTTTAATGAACACTCACCAACATATTGTGCATCCTTGTATTGTCCAAGTGCATCCACTAATTTCAAGAAAGCTGGTCCATTCAAGGAAGAAACCATGAAGTTGATGAGTGGGTGGTGTGTTGGATCTGTCCATCCATCAGAAACAATACTAACCCCAGATGTTGGCCATGTTGATTTAATAGGCTCAAGCCCACCTCTTTCTTTGCCTTAGTCAACAATGTGGTTCTAAGCTTCTTTGACTCAAGAGGCACATACCTTGATGAAGCCCCTTGAGTTAGAGCTTGGCACATCTCAAGAAATAAAGGTGAGCATGCAACATTAAAGGATATAAAGTTTAGATAGAAAAAGAATGCAATGGTGATATCAAGCTCTTCTCGTCTCTCTTTCTGAAAAATCTTGTCCATTGGACCAAGTGCCACTGCCTTTCTTTTTGCTGCTTGACCCACACCCCCACCAAAACTCTCAAATGGAAATTTGTTGTTGTTTTTCCTCAAGAATGGAAGGGGATCATCATTCTTGTTTTTTTAGATGATGCAACCACCCTTGCAACAACAACATTGGCCTCTTTTTCCATTTCTTTCCTCTTAGCTAAGGAGACATTTGCACATGTTCGAATTTCACAACCTGGTAAGCCCAACAAATGAGCTTTCACATGGAAATAAGTGCTCTTGAAATGATTGTTGCAATAGTTGCATTTCCAAGCAACATTGTCTCCTCCCTTTAACTTGTTGCCTCGCCCTTGATCTCCTGTGACATACTTGGACAAGGGATATTTATTTTCTTGAGCCTGTTGCTTTACTAAATTTATTTTGACCTCAACATCTGAAGTTGTTGTTGCAGCTCTACTTCCAACAAAGGGAACACCTGCAAAGCATGATGAAATTGGAACAGAAGGGGCATCACCAATGGGGACATTCTTCCCCTTCCTTTGCACCTTCCCTGTTGCCCTTGATTGAGCCATGAATGTTGTAAAAAAACAAAGAAAAATGCACAAACATGTAAAAAAAATGGGCATGCAAACTATTGTGGAAAAAGTTCAAAAAAAATAGAAGCAAAATGCACTTACCTGTTGCTTGAAACACCTCCAAAATGCTCCCAAACCCTTTGCTAGTCGCTCCCACACACCCACAGCGAGAGAGGCACTCAAAAATGAGTGAGAAATGGACCCAAATAGGGCTTTAAAGGTAGTGTGGCACACTTTTCATAGGGACATGTGTCCCGAAATCAGGACTCGTCGGCCCATCGAATCCCACGTGCTAGGGCACGCTAAAGTCACGAATCGAACACGTGTCCTAGAGAATCGTGTCTGATTCGTGGAATTTGATACACGAGGGGGGGGGGGCGAATCCAGTTTCTTAGGATGGAACTATAATTTATAACTACTATTGATACTTTACATATTTCACATCTCTATATATAGAAATATTCTTATTTATAATTCTACTAAAGCCTCATAATACGCTGCATAAATATGCATATGGCATTTTTCTTTGACATGTTTTATAAATTTTTTGTTTTAAACTCTCAACATGATATATATGTGTGTGTGCATGTGAGATTATATCTATATACATATATATATAGATAGATAGATAGATAGATAATCTTAGAAAAAGTGTTACTATTAAGTCTACAAAGGTTTAAGACTTTATGTTTAGAAAAAATGTTAGTATTAAGTCTTTGTATGGTTATTAACTAAATTTAGACATAAAGTTCTCAAATATAACATTTACAAATGTCAATCATCATTATTTAAATTTCTTTTGATATGATATGATTTTACGATTTTTTTTCCCAAAAAAAATGTCTATAATTTTATAATAAAAGCAAAATTACAATATAATAAAATGAATTGAGCTTACTTACTTTTATTATTATATTTTACATTTTATTACTTTTTTAATTGAGCCAACATTATGTTTTCTTATTATTATTATTATTTTTAATCTAACAATTCACTACATAAATATTTGAAGTAGAGCAGAGGCTACCATGTTCGTTCGTTTGGCTTCAAATAGAGTGGTTGCAGTAACAACAGATTTTCATCTCCTTTTGCACAGATCACTCGTATGCACTGCTACTCTTTCCTCTGGGTCATTCTGAGTTCATATTTTGTGAATATATGCAAAGAATGTTTGTCGATCTTTGGCACTTTTGCTGGCCCGAGGGCCCAAATTTCTTTCCATTACGTTTTCTTGGCCAGATTGGCGGCTGCTAATGGCAAACATGACAGTCCCTGAGCGAGCGATGTTGTTGTGGACCTGATACCATCTACTGGCTGTCATTGTTTTCCGGGTATGTTTCAACTGGTTTATGGGGTGAAGCTTGTTGTGGATTGTTTTGACTGTTTTCTCTGGTATTGGCAATTCCTGTCACTGGCAGTCACTTCCACAATGGTATTCTGTGTTGGGGGACATGGTTTTGTGATACCTTTTACATATTTCGCTTGAAGTTTCTTTAAGCTTCTGATTGTCCCCATTGGGCCCTTTAGGGTATGAGTAGCATGTTTATACTCAGGTTCTTTCAATCAGAACTATCATATTTTGTTGATATTTGCTCTCGTGGTATATATTCTTTACTGTATCTTCTTTACTCACACCCATCCACAGCCTAAACGTATAAATGCCTTCCGGGTCTGAATCATATTGGGAAGCCTGCTCTCTCATCTCTTTTGGGGAGGATTCTTGTCTGAATACAAACATTTTTCCCTTGCTTTGGAACCAGTGGACCAGCTCTTTCATTATTTCCAGGCCCTGCAAATATTTTGGATTTCGTATTTGCAATTTTTGGTTGACTTGCATGGGATGTTATTCTCGCTGCTATTGTGAGGAGTTTTAGTGTCTCTTCTCGTACATGTTTTGTAGCTGATTTCCACTTCGTTTGCCACTGGCTCACTGGTTTTGGCTGGTCTTCAGCTCTGGATCTGGATGTTTTTCCCGGTGTCAGAATCTTGCATACTTTGGCTGACATTAAATTTTCTGGGGTGGTGAGTGGCATAATCTCCCTGTATCGATCTTGTATCACTTGCCATTTTCTCATCTCCTCACATAAGCCCTACCTCTACTGGGAATATTACTGTCCGACGTAAACAGAACCGTGGCAATCGGCATTTTCGGGGAGGACCGAAGCCTATCCCTCTTACCTCTCCTATGGATCGCTATCTAGTCGATGTACCTATTGCTGATATTCCTTCCACACGGCCCTTGGAGCACGGATGCCCAAATAGGGTTTATCATGACTTTTATTATCTCTCTCAACATTAGGGGTTTGGGGGTTGCCCCGAAATTTCTGGCTCTCAAGCGACTCTTCTTCTCTGTACATCCTTATATTATTCTCCTTCAAGAAACCATGCATTATGTTCCTCATGTTATTCAATACTGCCGAAAAATGTTCCCACACTGGCATATTGTTGCCACTGTCGTTGCATGCCTATCTGGTGGTCTCCTGGCCTTATGGGACCCTCGAAGGGTTAAGATCAAGGCTTTCAAATGTTTTATTCGCATTCTGCTTGAAGGGAATATTCGTGGACTGGGTGGGCATGTCCACATCCTGAATATATATGCACCTTATAGGGATAGGGCTGTATTTTGGGACAAGCTAATATCATCTGGGATTATGGAGTTGGCTTCCCTCATCATTGCCGGGGATTTAAACTGCACTATTGGACTGGACGAAGTATGGGGCTGGTCCAGGAAAATTGATCCTCTAGCGGGGAAGATTCGCGATGCGATACTGGATCACAATTTTGTGGATATATGTCCTTCAAAAATGGCTCCCACATGGGACAATGGTAGAGCTGGGGTGGCATATGTTGCAAAGCGATTGGATCAGTTTTTAATGCATGAGCAGATGGTGGCACGTCTTGGTGATGTCCATGCGGAGGTTATTAGTAACTTTCTGTCTGATCATAGGCCCATTACTTTACAATGGAGGAGGGCAGATATAGACTTGGCATGCCTTTTAAATTCAATCGGACCTGGTTAGATGACCTGGATTTTAACACATTGGTGCATACTATATGGAATCGTGATTGTGACAGAGGACCATCTCCTATGGTTCACATCCTTGACAAGTTGGATATCCTTCGTGGGGAGGTACAAAAGGAACTAAATGATATACAAAGTGAACTGGATGCTCTATGCCCTCAGATGGCTACTAATTGTCTACCTGAATCTACCCAGAACCGCATTCAGGCATTAGAGCTCAAGAAGAAACAGTCTCTATCTATTGAGGAAGCCACCTGGCGCTTGAAGAGTCGGGCTTTATGGATCAATGAAGGGGACTGAAACACAAAATTCTTTCATCGGTATGCAAATCACAGGCGCAAAATAAATACTATATGGGAAATAAAGGATGCTGATGGTCATTGTATACAGTCGTAGGAGGATATATGCAAAGTTGTTGTCTCCCATTTCCAAATGGCATATGGCCGTAACGAGGGGATAGAAGTGGAGGATATTATATGGGGAGTTGATCCATATCCTACAATGTATGATGAGGATTCAAATGCTTCTCTGTATAAGATGGTCACTGAAGATGAGCTCCATGAGGTTCTTAAATCATTCAAAGGTGATAAAAGTTCAGGGCCAGACGGGTGGACAGTGGAACTATTTACACATTTTTTTGATCTTTTTAAACGTGACCTGTTGGACATGGTGGAGGAGTCGAGGATCACGGGGAACATTCACCAGCATATAAACTCCACATACATTGCTCTTATCCCGAAGCGTTGTCCATCTTCTAGCTTCGCAGATTTCAGGCCTATATCACTTTGTAATCTCATCTACAAAGTCATATCAAAAACTATTGCAGGTCGTATGCAGAGTACATTATCACGCTATATATCACCAGAACAATATGGGTTCCTTCAGGACAGACAAATTCATGATGCGGTCGCTATTGCGCAAGAATGTATGCATTTGATACATACAAAACAACTAAATGCTGCCATTATGCAGGTGGATTTACAGAAGGCATACGACTGTCTGGACTAGGGATATCTCAGACTAGTTCTTCATAAGATTGGTTTACAACCCAGATGTGTAGCTTGGATTATGGCATGTGTTACAAATGTAAATTATGTTGTGATTATCAATGGATATCCAACACAATTCTTCCGGGCTGGTCGGGGACTTCGTCAAGGTTGCTCACTTTCCCCACTCTTATTTATTTTGGCGATGGATGGGCTGAGTTTGCATATCAAAAATGCGGTGGTGAATGATCAATTCCAAGCTTTGCACATGGGAAACAACATCAAAATTTCTCATGGTTTCTTTGTCGACGATGTACTTATCATGGGTATGTTAAATCGATTTGCATGGTTGTTTCTTTTCCATATATTCAGAAAATTTGCTAACGCCACTGGTTTGCATATGAATATTCAAAAGTCTATTATTTTCATGGATTGTGTGACATGGAAATAATTGCATATATTAAAAGCCTTTTTGGTATAGAGGCGGAGATGATGAAAAATGGTATGAAGTACCTTGGGTACCATATCAAACCATGCAGTTACAGGATTGCCGATTGGCAATGGCTCGTGGACCGTTTTTTAAAAGGATATCTGGATGGGAATTTAGATGTTTGTCACTAGGAGGTCGAGTCATCCTTACCCAAGCTGTTCTCACACAACTGGGGGTATATTGGGCTCACCTTTTTCATATCCCTATCACCATTATTAACAGTCTTAATCGAATCATGGCAAATTTCAATTGGGGGGGGGTGTAATGGTCAAAAGAAATTTCATTTGGTTAAGATGTCCCACATTACCTTTCCAAAGGCCATGGGTGGATGGGGGGTTATGAATCTTCGACGTTTTGGATGGTCTTTACTGATCAAATATTTATGGAGGGGTATATTTGGGACTGGCACTTGGAGTAGGGTGATCAGACACAAATATCTAAAGGAACAAGATTTTCTGTTTTGGTACCGAAAAGGCACAATTGGTTCCCTGCATGGATCGGCAATCTGGCTTAGCTTTCATAAGGTTGCTAAAATCTTTCTACAACATCTTGCGTGGTCTATGGGATCGGGCCACAGAATCCTCATTGGCGTTGACCATATTATGGGTGATGGTATCGAATGCAACATCTCTGTGGGGCTCATACATTGTTTAAATGGACGTGGTATATATTTCTGGAGTCAAGTTATATCACATTGGTGGGGTCCATTACCTGTGTGGAAAAGCACACATGAGATGGGTCTGGTGGGGCATATGGAGCTGGAGTGGAACCAGATTGTCGCTGGCATGAAACATCTTGGTATATGCCATGTGGGGCAACATGACAATCTTGTATGGTCAGGGAAGATGAAGACAGGAAATATCATTGTTGTTGATACTTATAATTTTCTTTCCGGGGGGAGGCTCGGCAGGGGGAGCATCCTGTTTTATACGCCTTTTGGAGGACCAAAATTCCTATCAAAATTATCCTTTTCTCCTGGCTGGTCTATCATAACAAAAATCTCACTTGGGAGAATTTGCATAAGCGACAATGGCATGGTCCTAGCATCTGTACCATCTGTAGAATGGACGTGGAAAACAACAATCATATGTTTCTCAAGTGTCAACACACAGTTCAGGTATGGAAAAAACTGTCATCTCTTATCGGTTTTCCTTATATACAATATGATTGCATTGTGGACTGTATGAAGTGGTGGAGTACACAGAAGATTGCATGGAGGATCATTCCAATTTTTCTATTCTGGGCTATATGGAAATGGCGGAACAAGTGCATTTTTTAGAATTCCATTGATGACTTCTTAATGGTATATGAGCGCACTATATCAAATCTATCTATGTTCACTTCTCTTGATACATGCACTAAAAAAACTCAACACAAGCGGACCATGCCACTGCTGGAGTATCCAATGGGCTTTTTTGATGGTGTTGCACAAAGGAATACTTGTGGATGTGGATTTTGGATAGCCATATCAAATGAATTGGAATACAGGATTCACTGGAATGCGGGAAGTGGTACAAATACCAGGGCAGAAGCAATGGCCTTGTGGGGTCTTTTATGGTTCACAAATTTCCTCAATATTCCTGATATACATATTTATGGGGATTCCAAGATTATCATTGATCAGGTAAATGGTTGTGCAAATATCAACAATCCACCGCTCCTTGGATGGTTAGGGAGAATTGACCTTCTATGGAATCTACAATTATGCACATAGGCAGAGAACAGAACAAAGTTGATGATCTTTCAAAGAGGGGACTACAAGGTAATTTTGGTAATATGCACATCGAAATAATTCTGGGTCACAATGTTCTAGATGTTGGGGAATTTCCTTTCCCTGGGTAATTTCTTCCTCCCCTCTTTTTTTTTTGTATATTTTTGTGTGTCTTCAATTACTAAATCTGCTAGCTCCCTTGCATGGATGGATGGATATGAGGAGATATTCTGTTACTCCATGTACTTTCTCATTGCCCGTATGTTAGTTGTTTTAATTCTGTCTATCTTCTCCAAATTTCGGAACAGCACTGGGCCAATTAACTATTCATATATTGTATTTTGTGTGATATGGTTTTTTCGGATTGGGATATGCGTTGTATGATGAAATTGGACACGGAAGAATAATGTCTATATCCTGTATTTTGATCATATATTATAATACATTATGCTTTTTTTGTACTGAAATAAATAAAAAAAAAAAAAAAACACACTTCACTACAACACCTCCCAGATACTAGGTTGTAGAGCGCCTCTTGATGCAATGACAATGAATCATCCACATATATTTTATATCATGATGTTCTGTTCTAACATCTTATAGCCACTTTTCAATTCACTCTCATCATCTCATTAGCAAGTTGCTTCTAGTACTTTTGTACCTTGACAATGAGATAGTTGGCTTGTATTTTTGACAAAATGCCTCAAGTTACCCTGCATTCACAAAATGGTATTTGAACCATATAAGGAACAAACATTAACTAAATTCAAACGCAAATCAGATTACTTATATACATTACCTTTCATTGGATAATAGAGCATATATTACCTTTCTTTATCTTACCACAAAGGAATATTTTAAAGGATGTATTATGGTGTCATTTACCTTATAATAGCTCCCAATATCTCCTTGGAGAGTTCCTCTTACACACATTATACCGTATGAACAATTTACCACATGCCTTATGACCTCCTTTAGCCATTATGAATCACAATACATAGACACTGGGTAAATGTACAATATAGCCAACAACACAATGACTTACAAGTTACAAGGTAATCATCCGTGATATCACAATCACAAACAATAAAATGATTCACAGGCACTACGTGAATCATATTACATGAACACTATATGAATACATAAAAATTGTTAATATCTCATACCTCATATCATAATATCATAATATAAAGGTACCTCAAGCATTAGGGGAATGTAATGTCCCAGGGTAATTTTTGCCCTAAGGGGTTTATCTTTGACTAGGGCTTTTGATAAATTAGAAAAGACTATACATCAACAATACCATTCATTCATGTAACAGTAGGTATGCATGAATAATATAAAAAAACTTTCAACAACAATATGATTCTTCAACAAACCACAATAACTAGGGCTGACTGCCCAAGAACAATAGATCTATTCCACCAAAGTTCACTAGTATAATTCTGATTTCAATGTCAAAATTCAGTAGACCAATATTCCAACACTATCCAACTCTATTACAACTCACTAATGGTGTTGCCTCCTATTGTTTGTTGTTAAGGGCTTGTGGCAACCCTGAACAATCCCACAATTACAATTATGGTTGGAGAGACCCCTTTAGACTTGCCTATGTTGAGTTGTGATGGTCCTTGTTGTGCTTTACTGGTACAAGAGTTTGAGATTCTTCCTATGGATAGTCACAGCCCTAAAAGGGCTTATTGCTAGGAAACAACCTTACATTAGGGTCCCCTATCTTAGCCCACTTCAAGACAACATTAGAGGGGATGAAATCAACCACTGGGCAGAAAAATTGTCTTAGTCCAAGCCTTAAATTGCCTCTCAGATCCTTCACGTCACCCTACAATTAACACCTCGCTTTGATCAAACAAACCCTAGAAGGGGCTTGTTGCTCCAAGACTACCTCACTCAAAAATGTCATTAATTGTTGTTGGATAGAGCTTGTTGATCAAACAAATAACCACAAATAAAATCATTTCTTTATGTGCCAAACCAAACCAAAGTTGTTCCAAGAATATTAGGTTGTGAAGGACAAAGAAAGGGGAATCTAGCTAGGGTGGGATCACCTCCATCAAAGCTAAACAAAGGAAAAGGGGTCATAAAAACTTCAAAGACTTGGGCTCAATGAAAACAGAGATAATCTAGTCCAATTCAATCATGAGAAAATGATTCCATCACTCCTTTATTTATAGATTCCTTATGGGGGTTTCTCCTCCTTAATCTAATGTGAGGGGTTACAAGTGCAACCCCGAATTTGGGATTCCTGCCACAACTACCCCAAAATTTACCCAATGTTGCCCCAAAACATTGGATAATCAGTTTCCCTCTTTATCAATGACTATAGCCTATGGGGTTGGGATAGGCTACTTTGTCCTCCCTTGGGCAATTAATCCATAGGGGGCATTACAATCCCCCCTTCCCGACATTGCTTGTCCTCAAGCAACTGCATGTTTGGGTGTTGCATAATCATTTCTTCAATTTTCAAAAATAAAAGGCTTACTTCAATCCTTATAGCTACCATAACAACACCTTTTTTTCATCTTGCAGCCCAATAACCAGGGTTGCGGGGAAGCGCCCTCCCCCCCCACGCTCTCGCTCCCAATTCGCGCTCCGAGCGAGAGCGGCTCTAGACTGCACTCCCTAAACAAAATTGCTCCCTGCCTTTTCGGGAGCATTTAATCTTTTTTGCAACAAAAAAAAATCGCAATAATATTTCAAATGCAATTTTTTTCAAAGAAACAAATAAGTTTTGAGTGGGGCAGCGTAATGATCAAGCCTATGGCCCTAGTATTGATATGCGATCCATGGTAATGTTAAATTCTTAAAATAAAAGTGACATTCTCCTTAATCTTCATTTTCATCCTTTTACTTAAATTTTTAACATTAACATGAAATAACTCAGGATGTTTGAGAGTGGTTCCGACCTCATTGGATTTCATATGGAGAAAGTAGAATTTTAGATTTCATTCAAAATCCAGCAGACTTTTCAGTTTTTCAGGATTTCAGGATTAGGGAGATTGCAATGTTTCCATTGGATTTTGTCATGTATTAGGGTATGGAACTCGTATTTAATCAAGAGCACCAATCCCTCTATGTACCTTGATGTTAGTGACATTGGTTGTCCAACTCCTCTATCATGACCCTCCTAAAAATGTACGCATCACACAAACCATATCTTGACTTGACATGCTATGTTTTTCTATCTTATGTTAATGCTTAGAGGGTGATATTAATGACAAAGATCCCTATACAGATCCAGAGGTAATGACAAAGATACCTCTGGATATTAATGCTTAGAGGGTGATATTAATGACAAAGATCCTGATTTTCCAACAAGACTAAAAAATTAGACATTTCTCGTGGTGGCAAGAGGCCCAAGCATTAGCAATAGATAATATATTTACTTGTCTTTTCTAGTTTCTAGTAGTTTTTATAACTATTGACTCTTTCATATTTATTATGATATTTTTTGTAAACAATATATGACAATTTAAGTTTGAAGTTTGAAGTTGGCAATTATAACTCATTAGTAATGAATTATGAATACGATGCTTCATGGAAGTTGAAAGTTGTTTCATTTATTTCATTTTATAACATTTCATTTCATGTTAGATATTATTTGTTGTAATCGTTACACTTAGCTAACAAGTACAACTTTGGTGATCAATGATGATAAATGTTATATATTGATTTTGAAAGCTTGAAACTTTAAGATTGATGAATCATGAGACTCAATATGTTGTATGTTACTATGTTACCAACTTGTGGACATGGTTGATGAAGATTATAACTTCTAGATGATTGTTTGTTATATGGTTCAATCTATGTTTTTTATCTCTTTTATATCTAATTCATCATTCTACATGCTTTTGTTGACATATATGCATCAAAATATAAAAATATATTTATAATATAAGAAATGCTCCATGAATCGCTCCCAAACAGGGAGCTTTTGAAAATGTCGCTCCCGCTCCCACTCCCCGTTTTTGCTCCCACTCCCAAGTAACCTTGCCAATAACCATATTACTGATTGAAGATGTCATCATGCAATAGTTGTTGCTTGCACGTTCCGAGTCATAAAAAGTGCAGTTATTGTCTACTACTAAAATTATATTTCAGATTAAGTTTCTCCTCTTAGCATAATAGTAGTCTTCAATAACTTAGGCAAAAAGTTGGAAGAAGTCGATCCCTTTTTTTATGGCAATAAGCTCTCCATGGTTTCCACAGGTTATTTATGTTTTGATGTTGCCTCCACATCATTTGAAAGTGGTGTGTTTTCCCTTTTTTAAGTGTTGCTTCCTACACATGGTTGGTCATTTAATAACACTTCACCCCTGTGTAAGTGAAAGACCAGTCAACCTTTGAAGGGTCAACTAAAGTCTTTGAAGCCATTGAGTCAATACATCTTCCTATTGCCTTGAGATCTTTTGACCAAGGAAAGAATGATTTGGTGGCCTGTAACACAATAATGGAATTTTCCCAACTTCAAAATAAACATGGGCTGAGAAACACCTCCATCTTATAGACCAGATTTTCTCTTTCCATAACTTCTATCATCTCAAAGTATTTTGCAGCACTATGGACTGTAGCAACATTGTAGGTATTAAGTGCAACAATGATTTCATAACAAAATTTCGTACATAGCTCAAAGGCATGAGGCTAGAAAATCAACAGCTTTTGCTACCAAACTCATTTATGTTACCACATATCCTTTTTCACGTTCCTTAATTGTACTTCTACCAACCAATTTGTCTTATGCTTCCTCCCTTTATAGGACAACTCGAATCTTCGAGAGAATCTACTTCTGCAATCTAATTTTCCTCGTGGTCCTCATCATCACTCTCTACCTTGCTTTCACCAAAAGTTTATTTCATATTCACTGTTGTGCAACCCTTGGACTGAGGATAAGGCTCCAATGTGACTTCAGATGGTTTGTTGTGCACGGTCCTAATGAGCTTTTCACCATGTAGATTCGAGGACAAAAAATATCTAACCTTCATAGAAGAAAATGATCTCATCTTCTACCCTGTATCGGTTGTCATGGATGAAACCATCCATCAATTTGCAGGAAAACTTATTTTTGTGTACTCCCTTAAGAGGTGGGCTCTCCAATATCTCACAAACGTGCATATGTTAGGTCCAACGTCCTTTTTGCATTCCAACTCATCAGTTGTTACTCTATGACCTAGGGTTTGCACTCATACAAGTTGCCATGCAAGTTACCTTGTCCAGCTTAGGTGATACAATTTCTTGAGCATACTGAGTTTCATTCCTGGCAAACTGTTCATTTTGTTCCTCTTTTCCAACTACGGAGAGTCCTGATACCCTTCAGTGATCTTCAAATTATTCAATTCTAGACCTTCATCATTAGCAAGTGGTATGGGATTTTTTCGAACATTGTATGAAGCTAAGATATACTCTTTATTGCATTCTTCATCAACTTGAGCTTCATTGTTTGATGTTTGTTGCACTGGGAGTTTCTCATTCATTTGGATGGTACCCTTTTTTATGAGCTCCATCTTCATTCTTGATCTCCTTATCAGCAATTATGAATATTTACTATCAGAAGTAAGCGTTGGACAAGTCGCATTATCAAAATCCTGCTTATCAGTCTTATGTTTGCCTTTTAGATTTTTGTTATTTTGCTTCTTGCGAGCTACAAAAGCATCATCATTACCACAGGCAGTAATTGGAATGCTTAATGGCATACTTGTTTCAAACATAGAATTACTTGACACGTGGAGCCCATCATTTTCACTAACCAACTTCACAGAATTTCCACCACTTTGTACAACAGGCTGCCCAGTTTTCTTCAAAGTTGATGGTTGAAAGCTAAAAGATTTTTGATCTATTACATATTACTTCTTTGTCATTTGACGAATCCAACTTTTCTTTGGAAACCGAGGTTGATGGTGTTGATCCCCATTTCTAGAGGAATCTTATTCTTGTGCAAGTACATCTATTAGCAAATCTTCAAATGTCTAAGTCAAAGTATTGGGTGACATTTTCATATCCTGCACTATAATCACAAGAGCTTCATTCGAAGTAGTAGTGTCGGGACTTCCTCTCTTTCACATGACCCTTTTGTTTATTCATCTTCATTTGATATTTTAGGTCATCTTTGATCATATAGTTGGTCCTTCGAAAATTTTCTCGTTTTCCTATGTCATGTTCCACAACATTGATAGGGATATCACAAACATCATTTTTCCCAAATTTCTCTTCAAATGTAGCCAAATATGAAACTTGAATGGCATTGTTATTAAAAAGGTTGTCCCAGTCTTTGAGAAGACCACTTTGATCCTTGAGATTTGATCGACTTCTTTCATCTTCATTGGTAATACAGTTACCCTCAGCAAAACTACCACTAAGAATATTTTCTATCTTGTCAGGAGCAATATGCAATAATTCTGAATTTTTATTTTGACTGACAATGGCATGCACTTACTGCATGGATTCAAATACCACTAGCCCACTAGATATGTTTCAACTTTAGGATTTCCCACGTCCTAAGATAACGCAACCCTTTTGTTCAACTCTTTCAATTTTGCAAGAGCTTTTGCCTTTTTCTCCTCGAGATTTGGTCGACTTCTTTCATCTTCATTGGTAATATAGTTACCCTCAGCAAAACTACCACTAGGAATATTTTCTATCTTGTCATGAGCAATATGCAATAATTCCGAATTTTTATTTTGACTGACGATGACATGCCCTTGCTACATAGCTTCAAATACCACTAGCCTTAGATATGTTTCAACTTTAGGATTTCCCACCTCTTGAGATATTACAGCGCTTTTGTTCAACTCTTTCAATTTTGCAAGAGCCTTTGCCTTCTGCTCTTTTCTTCTCTCCTCTTCTCTTTTTGTAGTTGCTTTGGCATTTGCACATTGTGCTGCAATTTCCTTCATCCCCACGCGTTGGGCCACATAATCATGTAAGCCATAAGATTGTTGAGTGTGAGACTCTCGTGCTGATTTATTATCCACAATCTTTGGGCCATCAGTACCACTACCTGGCATAGAAGCAACAACCTGCCTACTAGCATGAGAGTTGGTTGTAATGTTAACCTTCATTTCTTTGATTGTTGGCTATGTGGTAGGAATTTTCCTTCGCCATTCATTGTCACCTTCATGTACTTTAAACCTCGCTCTCATTCTCTAGCCTTCTCTCCCTAATGACTCTGAAGTTCCTTTGCCTCCTTGAGCACTTTGTACTTTCTCCACATCTCCTTCCGTATTCAGCACATCACATGCTAGTTGATTATTATTGTGCTTAAGTAAATGAATGTTATCCCTCACCTCAAGAGTTTTATATGGTACATTAATTAACCTTACTTGTTGATCAAGTCTTTTGGGTAATGTCATGAGTGCCTCGGCCCTTTCAACTATTCGATGGTTCCTGCCTACCATACTCCTTTATGAGATGCCTCGGTGTTACCATTTGTCGTCATTCCACTAATAGGTATAGCCATTTTCTTCATATTTGTCGTTGGTTTGCATGCAGTAGATGCATGAGATTGATCAAGCTATTGAGTAAGAAGTACCCTTAGGTTCCCCTTTGGCATGACTTTGGCATTTGCCTTTGGAGTCAACAGAGATGCCCTTACTTGCACAGGTTTTTCATTAATGGACAAACTAGATATTTCAAATTGAACAAAAGAAGACTCCCTCTTTGACCAATAGTCATTTGAGGCATTGTATGAACAGTGCCAAATGGCTTTGTTACATGTTGTGATGTAGTGACCACTACATTCTTGTTGAAAATAGTACCAAGGAGAGGGGTTACTAGGCTTTTAGCCTAAGTTACCAGGATTCGGATACGGATACGGATACGGATTCGGATTCGGATCCGGATCCGCCAATGTTTTGAAAAGTCAGGATCCGGATACGCGAAGGAAACAGCAAGTACAAATAATATAAATATTTTTTTTATAATTTTAAAAATAAGAATTATAAATTTTATAATATATAGTTTATATATATTTGTAAAATGTAATACTTATATAAAATAATTAATATATTCCATTAATAAGCTTAGAATTAATATATTATTTATGTATTAAATAATAAGTATTCATACAAATTAAATAGTTTATAATTAACGTAAAAGATAATAATAACTATTATAAAAAATTATTATTATTATAGTTTATAAATTACCTATTAAAAAAAAATTATTATAAATTAAATTAATGAACAAAACTATTGAGATTCATTTATAAAGTGAATTGAATTATAAATTATCAAGATAAAGTATCGGAGACCAAACTCTTGGGAGCTGGGAATTTAAAATATTTAATTATTATAAATTAAATTAAAGTGAATTGAATTATAAATTATCAAGATAAAGTATCGGAGACCAAACTCTTGGGAGCTGGGAATTTAAAATATTTAATTATTATAAATTAAATTAAAGAACAAAACTATTTAGATTCATTTATAAAAAGAATTGGATTAGAAATTTAATAAGATAAAGTATCAGAGACCAAACACTTGGGAGATGGGAAGTTAAAATCCACGTTAAGTGCTATGTGGGCAAAATAATTTTACGTGGAAACTGGAGGCTAACAATCGTGTGACACACATATGTTCCGACAGACATTTATCAATGTTAAATAATATGTTAAATGCCCATTTGAATAATCGTTTGACGCACATATGTTCTGACAGACTTTTGTTACCCAACTGGTCCAACCAACGCACCTTCATTTGCAGAATCGATCAAGCCGCCGCCATAGAACACATGATTTTGTAGGTTTGGATTTATTTACTACGAAAGGTTCATTATTTTTGAAAGTGACTCTTAAAGTGCACAGTGCGGATCCCAGTGGATCCGGATCCGGATCCGTATCTGATCCGGGGATCCGCGGATCCAACTACCTAGCCCCACGGATCCGGTAACATAGCTTTTAGCCTAGTAAGCAAATTAATGGCTTTTGTCTTTATGACATTTATGAGTTATATTAATGTCATGGTGGGAAAAGGTACTTAGAAGTGTTGTACCATATACTTTTTCTAATATTAAAATCACAAGTGACTTTATGTTAAAAGTACTAAATGTATTTTTCTAATTTTAAAGTGAGGAGAAAAATCACTTTATGAGAGAAATTAAAAAAGTACACAACTTAAGAAAAGGTACTAGGAGACTTTTAAGTGATGGGGCCAATGTATGAGGAGGGTCATTTGGGAGAAATGATCTCAACCACACATCTTGAAATTTGAGGATGAAATCTCAGCCATTGGATCCTAAGTTGAGGGATTCACTCTAGACAAAAGAGAAAAAGGGAACACTTCACACTTGAGAGGGCATGAGGAGAAGAGAAGAGAGGAGAAAACTTCAAGGAGAGGAAGAGAAATGGCAGCTGTGAGAGAGGGGCTTGAATACCAAGGAGGACATATAGCAGCTCGAATTTCAAGAAGAGGCAACACGACTTTTGAGGAGGACAACAGCAAATACTCAACATGGAATTTGAGACAGTTCTGGCATGAATTTTGAGGGAGGAGGCAGCGTTATTCAGGCCCGAAATTCGAGGCATGAATTTCAGGATTCTGTCTGTCACAGGCAACACGAAAATCAAGGGGTTTTCAGTAGCTTCCAAGCACAAAATTCAACGAGGAACAGTCATCTATTGGGCACACAATTCAAGGCATATTTTAGCACTGTTTACAAGGCAGGTTCTGGGCTCAAAATTCACAGAACTGGGCAGAGAATAAATACTAAATTTCTAGGCACGACTTATGTGGAAATCTGATTTGTCAGTGGGCACAAATTTCCAAAATATGTGCATTTAATGCTACAGCAAAAGGGAGATAAGTATTGTGAATTTTATGTACTTATTTACAATTTCTCAAGTAATAAAATCCTTCTTTGAAGATTGGTTTTCCCCAAAAGGCTGTGGGGTTTTTCCAGGGTCTTTGAACTTTGACCAAAAATAAGTGTCTCTTATGTGTTGAATGCTTGCATTAATTTTTGCATAATTTATCAGCTGTGGGGAAAGAGAAAGCGTTGAAGCACTCTTTATGTTTGCAATTAATGCATTCTGAAATTTATATCAGCATGTCAAAACATGTGGATTGGGCCTAAACAAACACAAGCAAAATTGTAAACTGGGTCAAGGATCAGGTCATTAATTTTCTACACTTATGTTGTGTGCCCTTACCACAATTTCTAGGGCTACCTTAGTACTTAATATCACAAAACTCTTGAAAGGTTAGGGTTGCCTATGTACCCTCTTCTAGCATTTGGTACTCCCTTCAAAAATCCGAAGTATCTTTGTTCTATTCTAGTGGTCCACAATTCCCTGTGTTCTGCCCATCTAGGAATTGGGGAAGCAAAGTTCTCGGAGTCTTCTGACTGGTTGTCCCAGTGCTAATCTGTCCAAGGACATTAAATTGAATAGGAACATGGTGATTGCTACCCGCATTATTCACCAACGAGGCAAGAAGCTGAGTTATCAAATATTGGTTTCGCTGCCATTAAGCAACCACAGTTTGCTTGGTCTTTTCCCAAGATTGCTTCTTCCAATCCTCCACTGAAACCTTCCCTGAAGATCCTAGGTCAATGACATCAACACAAATGCTCACAGGGTAGTAGGGTGAACCAACTCTGATACCACTGTAGTGTCCGAGGGTAATTTGTCCTTGGGGGTTTAGCTTTGACTAGGTCTTTCGATAAATTAGAAAAGACTATATGTCAACAGTACCATTCATTCATTCATGTAACAGTAGGTATACATGAATAATATAAAAAAACTTTCAACAACAATATGATTCTTCAACAAACAGTAGATCTATTCAACAAAAGTTCACCAGTATAATTCTAGTTACTATGTCAAAATTCAGAAGACCGATATTCCAACTATAACTTATACCAACACTATCCAACTCTATTACAACTCACTGTCTAATTTAGCTACCTCCAAATTGTTTGTTGTTAAGAGCCTGTGGTAGCCCTGTTTGGTCCCACGATTACAACTGCGGTTGGAGAGACCCCTTTAGACTTGCATGTGTTGAGTTGATGGTCCTTGTTGTTCTTTACTGCTACAGGAGTTTGAGCTTCTTCCAGTGGATAGCCGCAGCCCTCGAATGGTTGATTGCTAAGTAATGGCCTTATAGTAGGGTCCCCTATCTTAACCCACTTCAAAACAGGATTAGAGGTGATGAAATCAACCACAAGGCGAAAAAACTAGCTTAGTCCAAGCCCTGTGGCCGCAACCTTCTGACAAAATCCTCAACACCTTGCTTTGATCAAACAAAGCCTAGAGGGGGCTCGCTGCACCAAAACTACCTCGCTCAGAAATGTCCTTCACTGTTGTTTGATAGAGCATGTTGATCAGATGAATAACCACACACAAAACCACTTATGTGCCAAACCACACCAAAGTTGTTCCAAGAATATTAGGTTGTGAAAGACAAAGAAAGGGGAGTCTAGCTAGGATAGATCACCTCCACCAAAACTGGACAAAGGAAAAGGGGTCTTAAAACCCTCAGAGCCTCGGGATCAAAGAAAATAGAGATAATCCAATCCAATTCGATCATGAGAAAAGGAATCCATCACTCCTTTATTTATAGATTCTTCATGGGGGTTTGTCCTCCTTAATCTAATGTGGCGTTACAATTGCGACCCCGAATTTGGGCTTTTTTCCCCGGCTACCCCAAAATTTACCCAATGTTGACTCAAAACATTGGTTAATGGGTTTCCCCCTTTATCAACAACTATAGCCTACGAGGTTGGATAAACTACTTCATCCTCACTTGGGCAATTAATCCATAGGGGACATTATAGGGAATTTAATATATCATCCATCCCCTAATTACCAACTAACATTTGATAACATTTTTTAAAACTGCATATTTCTTGTTATTATTTGATTAGTTAAGCAACTTATTATAAGTTATTTTTTAAATCGTGTGTAAGTTTTTCCTACTTCAAAGATAATTTGCTTCCATTTTCAATAAAATGAGAGTTGACTATACAACATCCATGCCTGCCATTGAAGTGTTAACATTAAGCATCACCACAGAAGGATAAACATCATTTGCACCATTTCTTCTTTTGTTGTAGAAATTGATTCAATGTCAAAATTAGTCATGGTCACTTTCTTTGGGCCTTTTCGTCATACTCAAAAATTAGTCATAGTCATCGCTAAAGCTACAAGAGTTGATAGATCAGTGTTACTTGGGAGCGGGAGCGGGAGCGAAAACGGGTGCGGGAGCGACATTTATATATTTTTTATATCTTGATACATATATGTCAACAAAAACATGTAGAATGACGAATTAGATAAAAATAAGTAACCAAAAAAAAAAAAAAAATTGATCATTGAACCATATAACATCAATCATCTAGAAGTTATAATCTTCATCAACCATGTCCACAAGTTAGTAACATACAACATATTGAGTCTTGTGAATCATGATTCATCAATCTTAAAGTTTCAACTTCAAGCTTTCAAAATTGAAAATTCAATATATAACATTTATCATCATTGATCACCAAAGTTGTACTTGTAAGCTAAGTTTAACCATTACAAGAAATAATATCTAACATGAAATGAAATGTTATAAAATGAATTATGAAATGAAATGAAACAACTTTCACGAAGCATCATATTCATAATTCAGAATCATTACCAATGAGTTATAATTGCCAACTTCAAACTTCAAACTTAAATTGTCATATATTGTTTACAAAAAATATCATAATAAATATGAAAGAGTCAAGACTCAACAGTTATGAAAACTAATAGAAACTAGAAAAGACAAGTAAATTGTAAATCTATTATCTACTACTTCATGTGGCCCTTGCCACGAGAAGTGTTTGATGTATGAGCAGGTCGTGGTGGTCTTCTAGGAGTCTCCTCCCGCACAGACCGACGACCAGAACCAGAAGGCACATGCCCTCCACGTGAGGGTGTAGATGGAGGCGGCGACAACAAAGGAACAAGACTCGGAACTCGAGCATTGCTACTGGATGGTGGAGGTGGCATGGTTATTGCTTCATCTTCCTCTCTCATAAGTTCCGCTTCCAGTTCTTCAAGATGTATAGTGCCATCCTCCAAATTATCATCCTCTAGGTGGTTGTCCCAAATTTTATATGTTGGATCCTCATAAGCCCAATCACAGTAATGACTCAACAACCTCAAGTTGTAGTGCACATAAACCAAGCTTTCTGCCCGGTTTTCATTGAGTTTGTTTCTTTTCACATTATGTATGAAGCTGTAGGTGCTCCAACACCTCTCTGCAGAAGAAGTATTTACAACCTGTGAGAGAACTTTTTTTGCCAATTTTGGCAAAAGTCCTTGGCCGCCATATGATTCCCACCATGTGAGAGCATTAAATCTGTCTCTATCTTCCATTGCATGAAAGGTACCAAACAAACCAGTGCAACTGAAGTATCTGCCTAATTCAAGATGCACACTAGCACATTCCTCCCTGTCAGGTATCAACTTTTCTAATGCTTGCAAATATCCTATAGATACCTCTTCATCTATATGGGGTTTGACCCTAACCCCACCCCCTGGTGCAGGTTGGCCCAACCAAGATGCAAAGTAGTATTTTGGCGTAAGGATATACGCCAAGCAATGTAGTGGAACATTAAGTTTATCCCACCGTAAACACACACAATCGTGAATCAATTTATACAAGTTGGGATCATCTTTATGAACAATATCTTTTATTTGCCCCAACATGGTATCCATCTGCTCATACACCTCGCCAATCACTGGTTTATCTATATCTGCAAACCGAATCATGTGATAAATGGGCTTGGTGAAATCCAATACTTGCCTCACACGTGCCCAAAACATACCATCAAGAGCGGTCTCCTCCACATGTTCAAAACCTTGCCCGCCAGCTGCATTTGTAGCCCTTTCCTTTAATACCTGCCAGTGTGGACTTGATACCATGCTAGCCAATGACTCTCTTACCTTCAAAAGGCGCCTGAAGGTGAGGTTATAGCTACCAAATCTAGTCCTCGCAATCTTCAACAACTCCAATCTTGAGTGATTGCAGAAAAGGCCATGGGTATTGCTATGATTTGTAATAAATTTTATCATTTCTTTGTCTCTCTTGTACAAATCACCAATCCATTTGTATTGTTCGTTTTTGTTCTTAACAATATCATGCATCAAAAGGTTCATTGTGTGAACCAAACACCCAGACCAAAATATGTTGGGGTAATTATCCTCAATAATTGCTCCCACTGCCTTATAATTAGGAGCATTATCAGTGATGACTTGGATGACATTGTATGGCCCAATACGCTCAATTGTTTCAAGTAATGGTTCTGCAATGTTGATGTCGGTCTTGAACTTGTTTGAGTAATCATATGCTGAAAGAAAGATGGCACCACTAACAGACACAGCAAAAACACTTATCAATGGCTTGCCTTTTACATTTGTCCATCCATCAGATACAATGGACACCCCATGGTCAGTCCAAGAACTTGTCATTCTATCCATTGTGCCTCCATATCCACTGCCTTGGGAGGATGCTGAAGGAGTTCTTTGTGCATGTGATTGTAAGCTTGGTTCAAAGAAACACTTTGCTTTTTTAGATTTGTATTGGGCTTCCTCCTCTTCCCTTGTGTATTTGGCTCTATCTGGTGCTGACACACCTGTACAAGTTTTGATTCCTATTTGTTTATCTCCATCCCATGGCCTTTTCCCACAGAGGTGCTTTCTGGCACGGATGTATGAACCTGTGTAATTATTGTTGCAATGGGGGCAATGAAATTTAGTGGTTCCACCCCCTTTCCCTGCTTCAGGCTTATTAACATATCTCCACAATGGGGTTTGGTCTTGTTTTTTTTTTTGAGCTGACTCATGTTCACTCTCCTCTAGCTCCTCCTCTCCGAGGTTTTGACCAAATCCACTATGACCCACTTCTTCATCCCCTTCTTCATTTTCAACTCTCATTTTTCTACTCTCCAACACCATAATAACCAAAAAAGGAACCAAGAAGAAGAAAATGCCAAGGAATATAACCATGATGTTTGAAATTTGAAGTTTTGAATCTGTAAAAAGATGGAATGTGAATGGGAATGGGAAATAGAGAAAAAAAATTATTTATTTATTTAGGAATGAACATTAAAAAAAATTGCTAGAATAGAGTGTAGAGCCTACCTCTTTGGCCTCCAATCTCCCCTTGCAAGCGCTCCAATCTCCCCTTGCTCCTTGCTTTCTCTTGCTCTCACTCTCTTGCTCTCTTGCTCCTTGCTCTCTCTTGCTCTCTCCTTGCTCCTTGCCCTCTCTTGCTCTGTCCTTGCTCCTCACTCTCTTGCTGTCACTCTCAATCCCCCCTTGCAAGCGCTTCAATTTCCCCTTGCTCCTTGCTTTCTCTTGCTCTCACTCTCTTGCTCCTTGCTCTCTCTTGCTCTCTCCTTGCTCCTCACTCTCTTGCTCTCACTCTCACTCTCACTCTCAAACAATGAAATGAATATGAGGGAGGGTCTATTTATATTTCCTCCCTCCCTCACCTTATTTTCATACTTGTCGTTTTTTTCCGACGAATTTCTTTTTTTCCGCGCGATTTTTTTTTCTGGGCATCGCTCACCGCCGTTGGGAGAGCTTTTTATAACCCGGGAGCAATCGCTCCCCCAACCGCTCCCGGGTTGTAAGAATCGCTCCTAGAGCGACGCTCCCTCTGTCGAATCGAAAAAAAGCAAGGAGCACAAATTTTTTTTAGGGAGCTCCCCCGCAACACTGTGATAGATGAATTGCAATCATACCTCACATTTCATCTATTGACATTAATCTATTTTATAAAGGGAATGCAATTAGAGTGTGTTGAATATCTCATTTGAAACATAGAGAATCAACACAATGTAGTGCAACTCGTCTGAAATATTGTTATCAAAACTAGTCAATTTTCATCTTGTACCAACAGTATAGACAAATTTTGTCAAATGAGTCGGAATAGTATGAGTACAACTAGTCAGTTAACCACTTATTAGGCTTGTGGTGTTGGGTAGGTTGCACACTATCAACCTCAAATAAGTATAAAAGTAGCAACATCAAGTCAAGGATGGATTCTAACATTCTACTACAAACTTGTTCACCTTTCACTAGATTGAATTGGAGTTGCTTCCACTGCCACAAGTCGATGAAATTGGCATTAATCCAATAATTTTTGGGACATCGAGTCAAGGAGTTGAGGAGGCTACCCATGCAACAATCCATGAGGATGATCTACAGGATTTATCAAAGGCTATTGTTCGCAATCTTGATAATATGGGATCAATTATAGCATAATGATTTTTGAAGTGTAGAGACATTTAGAGAGACAACACTTATGTATTTTCTCTCAAAATTTTAATTCTCCTAAGGCTCATATATGAATGTAATTTTGTTATTTGCAGTTGCACCCTTGCATGTAATATAAATTATAAATCAACAATCTTGGCATATCAAATATTGTTTATATTTTGTCATTAATATTTTTTTTGGGTAAGCTTGGCAGGCCCTTTGTATTCATTTTCTATCAAAAAATGGCAAATTACAACCAAAAATCACATGTTTAGGTGGCCTCAACCTGCCTAGAGGGAAACCAGATCTGTTGGCCACCTAACTGCATGATATGCCATCCAGAAACAAAATATTATAAGTTTGTCAAGCCATGCTAGATATGTCTAAGTATCCTTATACTTCCTATATTCTAGATAACTAAAAACATACAGTAAAGTCTGTAGCGTCTGCATATAACAAAACAAAACAAAGATTAAATCCCCATGCTGCTAACTGTCAGATGAATCCACTGGAGCAGGATCCTTCACACTAGAGCCTGGAAGCTCAATTTGAGAGATACATGGGATGTGTTGCTTGATATGGCTAAGACGTCCATTCTGCATCTGAAGCTAAAACTAAATCTGCTGAAAAGCCTTACTGAAATCTGGGAATTCTTGAGATGTTGAAGGTGAGCCCGAAGGGATTTGCACCAGAGCTTTGGCTAATAAGTTTTTCATCAACCAATACAAATGGACAGTTTGCTTGTACTGAGAAGACCAACCTTGAGAGTAACCGAGATTTGTCATTAATATTTTTAAACAAACAAACATAAATATATTTTTTCATTAAAATTTGAATTTTTATGTACTTTTTTCAACTAGTTTTTATTCGACCAATGTTGGTATGGTTTCAATTGATTTGATACGTAACTTTGGTTCAAAATTCAAATTAATTCCATTTCTAAATACTTTGGTTTAAAACATAGAAAAGCATTTCAATTTAACCCCACGAAGTTATGTCATTGTCATGTAGCAAAACACTTTGTAATTTCAATTATGTTTCCATATAAAATTATATTTTCCTCACACCCAAGAATCAAAGATGTTAAAATTGGCAACTAGGGCCAAACTCCATGTGCGTCATCTTATTAATGGAAGCTGATATTTTTCTTGGATCCCTCTCATCGAGAGGTGTAGGATTGATCTAAAGATCATCCGATTCCAATAAGTATTCATGGAGATATGAATTTATTTGTGTTATGGGACAATTCGTCAAGGTCGATCAGCAACCAAATAAACCCCACTTGTGCTCAACGTTTTAGTATAAATAGAGGTGGCCTTCAAGTCATTTCAACACACTTGGGATCTCTTTCTCTCTACTTGTCTTTGGGTTTTAGTAGGAGGAGAGATCCTAAGGGATAACACTGCCCTAATCCAGAGGGCAGAAGCCGGAACTACCGGGAAAAGCCGGAACAGTCGAGAAAGCTAACGCAGAGGGCAAAAGTTGAACTGTTGGGATTAGCCGAAACTACCAGAACTGCCGGAACTGTCAAGAACTACGAGGAACTGCCAGGACCAGCCGGAACTGTCGGGAACTACCGGGAACTGCTGGGAACAGTCGGAACTGCCGGGAACTGCCGGAACTGTCAAGAACAGCTGGAACTGCCGAGAATTGCCAGAACTGCCGGGAAATGTCGGAGCATCTGTCTCCGAAGGAGAGCAACATGCAAGGAATAACTAGCATGCAACAAGAAGCATGCTAAGGACAACAAGCATGCTAGGAACAAGAAGCAGCAAGGTGCAGCCAACACATAGGTCAGTATGGCAACATAGTGTAGCAATGGCACATAATGCAATACAGTGATGAGTACAGTCATGATTAATGAAGCGTGATGAGATGCAGCATAGTGGTGATGGGTGCAGCATGGTGCAGTGCGGTGAGGTGCAGCATGTTGACCAAATGCAGCACAACGATAGGTGAAGGAGTCACCTTGGAGAATCAGTTGAAGCAGCATGTCTTCCACTGATCTCATGTATCATCTTCTTAGAGATGATCTATGCTCTTATCTAGATAAGTCAAAGTGTTGACTTCTGTTGTAAACGTACTATCTCTCTTTGTGTTGAACTATTGAAGAACATATAAGAAGAATTGATCAAGGGTTTCCCCACATTGAGGTTTGTCCCTGTCTAGCACCACATCTTGTGTCCTCTTGTCTTGGCTTGTCTTTTGAAATTTATGTTTATGTTCTATCTGCAGCTTACTTTAATGCTGATGTGATTGCTAATCTAAAAAAGATATTGAACTAACTGTGAAAATTGAAATAAATTGCTCTAAGCATAGAACATACCTAAAATTAACATGGTATGAGAGCTGGATGTGAACTGTCATGAATGAATATAGCACTCTGAAACTGAATGGGATTTGAGTAGTCTGGAATATGAAAGGACAAGTCCTTGTCATATCCAAGACCAGTTTTGTGCTTGTTGTGGACAAGTTGTTCCCAAGGTCTGATGATGGGCTTGGGAAGTGCAGACTGAGTTTCTGCATCTGCATGTACAACTGCTGCTTTATGGGAGTTTGTTTCAATCCTCTGAACAGAAACAAGTTCAGAATGACTCCTCTGTTTTAATTCTTCTTGCTATAGCTGACATTGAAGCTACAAAAAATCAATTTTCTCTTGTGCATTTTGTAGACAGACCTGAATGTCTGTGAGAGAAACTTTGCTGACTTTTAATGTATCATGATTAATAGACGATATGAGAGTTTTGAGGAACTCTAATACTTCACTGATTCTGGCCATTTTTCCTTCAATGTCAGATTTACACCTTAAAAACTGATCACAACTACTACTCAATGCAGAAAAGTAATACCCATTCACAATACACAGCAATATCCTTTATAAATGTCAGCAAATGATCAGTGTGCAACCAGCAAGCACCAATTACAATCCATTACATAAAAAATAAGAGTTTACTCATGACCAGCACTATGTTTTGACAATACAAGTGACAAAACTTTTCTCCATAAAAGATTACAATCAGCCCACCAAACTTTTTTTATGCAGCAATCGAATCAAGGAATCAATGCACTATAATGAGTTTTAAATACAATGCAATAACTGGGGCAGCAGCAACTGCAAACTTGCTTGGATCCTTCAAATACTCCTTCACTTTCAAAGCAGAAATGATGGCTATCAAAACTTCAACAATTATAACACCATGTCATGGACAGGACTTGAATGCTCATATATAAATACTTTGACTAGGGTACAATTCAATATTCTCTGATCTTGCCACTTTCTTCAAAGAAAACAATAGTCCGCTGTAAGAAACCCAACCAGAATAACTAAGAGAAAACCACAAAGAGTCCTGAGTTTGTATGATTTGGTCCACTGTAGTATTTTATCAAACAGTTTGTGTATCAAATGTTGTAGGTGCATTCCTTGTTGTTGGCTCAACTTTAGACCCAGCAAGCATAAATAATACTAATAACAAGTGTAGCAACCACAAACTTCTTCACTCTTCACTGAAATACATGTTCAGAATTTACACAATGATGTTGTAGATGCTAGCAGCCATTTAACTATTTTAATAGATAAAGGAGAGAGCTAGTACACAAACAAAATCTGATATATATATATATATATATATATATGTATATATATACATGCATTGTCTATGATGGCATTAACTCACGGTTCGCTTCAGCATTGGAGATACCAGATTTGAGTAAGTTACTAGCGGATTTTTGGCTACCTCTTCAACATATATCCGCACCTCAATACCACCACAATTTGAGTGGCTCGCACACCGTTAGGAAGGCACCAAGGAAGCTTGTATATCACCATGCATGGAATTCAACTCAGTATCATTTACGACCCTTCAACTATTCCGCGCATGGGGACCCTGTAAGCGCATTGGTGATAGCACATAATATTTGTTGTTTGTGTTGAAGGCAACGAATCATATATTATTCCATTCGGCCAACATGCGAAAATCTCATCTCTCAAGGGTAACGATGGGACATCCAAATGGACGTTGAATACATATGTTTTAACAACAATAATAATTCTTTGATAATAGTTCTTGGAGATGAAGATGAAAATCCAATGCGAGCGTTGTATATCCAAATCAAGAAACCCAAAACTGTGGTTTCTAATTACTGAAGAACCCACTTAGGATCCTAAGCAGACATTGGAGACTTTACGAAAAACCCAAATTAGCTTTCAGAAGAATAAACATACCCTTTGGGCTAATAGAAGGTTTCTAACATACCCAATAGGGCAATTAAAGATTTCTATGAATACTCATATCAGGTATCATAATCCTATACAAACTCAAACAAGGAAGGCTGGCTTTCGCTGAAACGCAACTCACATGTGGCCACGAAGCTTCTTATCCAAATCCAAAATCCCAAAAGAGACCACGGCAGGAAATAAATATTAGAGGATTCAGATTTCAGCAGAAATGAAGGCAGAGAATGAAGTTCTGTCCCATTGCGCCCATGCCGGCGTCATCTTCCCGCATTCAAATTCACCGCACCACAGGTTTCGAATTCAACTGGCATGATGGAGCCTTCATAAAAATAAATATCGACCTTCAGCAGCTACAGCGGCCGGAGGGTCAGTCGGTAACGAGTTCTCCGATCGATCCCATCTTAGCTTCTGCACGAATAATCACACCAGCGGCCTCTCAGACCGAGATGAGTATAAATCTCGGGCACGGTTTGGAACAGGATAGTAATCTCGCTGCGAACCCTAAACTGATTGATTCAAACCGGGTTTTAAAGAATGAGGATTTGAAAAATGCGGATCGAACAAATATCTTGAAGCAAGAACAATATGGAGGTCAACAGCGTGGAGAGGGTAGAGGCCTGCAGCGTATGGAGGCCTGTTCACCGCAGATAAAATTAAAATCGTGAATCTACTAGGTGATTCTTAACAACTCGGCCTTTGCAAATAGGTCCATCAAGGAATTGGCTTATGAACTGATGTTTGATAGAGAAATTGGGTTTGCTCCATACAGTGAGTACTGGAAATCACACCTCCTTGTAGCGTTTCTACAACAGATTCACTGCGTATAATGCGTGAAATCCAATCCAACGTATTCACTGCATATAATGCGTGAAATTTCTGAGGGATGTGACAGAGATGTGAGTCAGGAGTAGCGTTACCAGCAAAAACGTACACAGTGACAGAGATGTCAGTCAGGAGAGGCAGCGGATTTCTAGCAGACAATGAATTAATGGAGCATTACGGGCAATGGGCAGAAATGGCAGGTCTGAGCAAGGAGTGTTTTTAATGCACACAATAAAACGCTTTATAAGGTGGCAATTCTGATCAACTCTGATTAGGAGAAAGGCAGAACTGACATATATATAGAGACCACAAAACAAGTGGCTCAAATTGGAGCAGGACCAACAATCGCCCGCTCTGATACCATGTTAAACACACATGGGCAGCAAAGGAATCTGAAGGATAAAACATGAGAATACATTTTATTAACAAGAGATATACATTTATAGTACATAGTTTGAGCGTTGGGTTTCACATCCCAAGGTCTCTTGGACGTCTTTATTGTCTATTCGGCTTCCACACTAACCCATTGAGGAATAGGTGTCCAACAATTGCTAATCTGGAAAAGATATGAGCTAACTATGAAAATTGAAATAAATTGCTCTAAGCATAGAACATACCTAAAATTTAACATGGTATCACAGCTAAGGTGAAGACAATGCCCAACCAAGAGTGAAAGAGCAATCACCAAAGACAGTTGGGAAAGGACAAAAGGATCAGTGGATTCCTCATCCCTCTTCAAATTCACCGAGGGTGAAGTTGAAGCAGAGAATATTATCAGAATGGCGCAGCGGAAGTTTTTGATGGCCTACCTAAAGATCACTTCATTGGGAAGTCCGGATCTAAGGGTGGAAGGAAAGGCAGATGCCTTGGTTGCAATAAGTTCGGCCATTATGCGAAGGAGTGTCCAAATGGCAGAGACACATCTCTTGATGAAGATAACAATCATTCCAGGGACATCTTCAATGATTAAAGGAATGACATGTAATCCAGGTCATCAAGAAAATGGCCGACTCTTCAAAGAAAGCAAGGAACCCCAGGTATGAAGAATCAAATGTTGTTTTTGATAAGATAAAGAAGCGTTATCTTGTATTGGCCCTCTACTTCAGATTCTTTGGGAATCTGGCTTATTGATTGTAGTGCTTCAAGGCACTCCATCGGATAGTAGTGTGCACCTCGAATTTGGTAGAGACAGAAACAACTGTGGGATTATACTTGGAGTCGATGCCACCTATACCGGAAAGGGTGTAGGGAATGTTACCCCTCAATTGAGTGAGGTAACTCTATTCATTTACAAGAATCTCTTTTATGTATCTAATCGCAATAAGAACCTGGTGTCCATCTCGGAAATGGAAGTCAAAGGTTTCAAGGTGGCATTCATCGATGGAAAGATACGTGTTAAAAAAATAGAATTTTCAAAGATGCTTTTTCTCATGCGTTCAGGGTTGGCAATTTGTATCAAGTTATAGGATGGTCCATTGGGGATCATGTCAATTGACATATCGCATCTATAACACCGGAGGTCTACCTTTGGGGCCCTACCCGATGTGAGTCAGATGGTCATAGGGATGCCTGAATTCAAGAAGAGCTTGAAAGTACATTTGTGAGATGTACCGAAGGAAACTCTTACAAGGGGACCATTCCCCTCATGTAGCAAGTCCACAGGTTTGGAACAACCCGAGGGGTTTGAAATTCATGATCAAGAATCTCACGTATGCAAGTGGAAGAAAGCCCTCTATGGCTTGAAGCAAAATTCGCCAGGCATAGTATGAGAGGATTGATCGTTGTCAGATGAAGCTGAGATTCACTAAGAGTGAAGCTGATCCAAACCATTGTTTGAAGGTTGTGGATGCTAGACCTCTCATACCAGCACCTTCTGAGAACGACCTATTTCAAACAGGTGCAGACCCTCTCACTTGCAGAAGTAAGAGGGAGTTGGATTCCGGATGTGGAATGGTAAACTGCAAGCCTGTGACTACCTCGAGGATCTTAACTTTCAGAAGTTATATGGTGATGATGTCAAACCAGATTTGGGAAATGCCGCTGAGTTCCATAAACTCATTTGCATTGATGTTCTTGGTGAACTTCCGCTATTTGGTTGAGCCTCACTGGATTAGTGCTAAGAATCTTCTGAGATATCTTTGGGGCATAATCTCTCATGTATTGAGATACACTGCTAGAAATATGAAGCTGCATGATTATTCGAATGTTGACTGGGCAGGCAGTGTGGAGGATCACTAGAGCACTTCTCAGCGCTAGTTCTCTTTGGGTTTTGCTTCGATATCATGGATGAGCAGGAAGCAGAAGTCGGTTGCTATAAGCACCGCTGAGACCGAATACATAGCTACGAGTATGATCTCGTATGAAGCTGCCTAGTTGTGGAAGCTCTTTAGTGAGCTGTTTGTACACATGATGAATACCACTGTGATTCTCTGTGACAACCAGAGGGGGGATTCGATTATTGAGGAATCCCATATTCGATGATTGCTCCAGCAGATAGACATCAGATACTGCCTTATCTGGGATATGGTAAGTCGATGAGCAAGGAGGCTCCATCGCATTGAGACTGATGTACAAGTCGTAGACATTTTGTCAAAACCTCGGGAAAGGTCAAATCTGTGACATTCCCAAACGACTTGGAGTCGTTGAGAGACCTTCTTATAAGGGCCATGCATGTTGCATGCATTGAGCTCTGAGAGCTCCAAGCGGCTTGGGGTATTTACTGGAGCAACATACGACCACAGGGCGACTCACCCTCCCCTGGTGGTGCGCTATGTACAGGATGATAGGTTTAACCTTCCCCTGTGATACCACGTGGTGACTGTGGAACAGGATGATTAGTTCTCCTGGGGCGGGGATGATTAGTTCTCCCATGGCAACTGTGGAACAGGATGATTAGTTCTCCTGTGGGCCAGGATGATTAGTTATCCCGGGGCAACTGTGAAACAAAATGATTAGTTCTCCTGTGGGCCGGGATGATTAGTTCTCCTGTGGGCCGGGATGATTAGTTATCCCGGGGCAACTGTGAAACAAGATGATTAGTTCTGTTGTGGGCCGGGATGATTAGTTCTCCCGTGGCGACTGTGAAACAGGATGATTAGTTCTCCTCTGGGCCGGGATGATTAGTTCTCCCGTATCAACTATGGAACAAGATGATTAGTTCTCCTGTGGGCTGGGATGATTAGTTCTCCCGTGGCAACTGTGGAATAGAATGATTAGTTCTCCTGTGTGTCGGGATGATTAGTTCTCTCGTGGCAACTGTGAAACAGGATGATTAGTTCTCTTGTGGGCCGAGATGATTAGTTCTCCTGTGGCAACTGTGGAACAGGATGATTAGTTCTCCTGTGGGCCAGGATGATTATTTCTCCTGTGGCAACTGTGAAACAGAATGATTAGTTCTCCTGTGGGCTGGGATGATTAGTTCTCCAATGGCGACTGTGGGGCAGTATGATTCGTTCTCCTGTGGACAGGATGATTCGTTCTCCTTGTGGACAGAATGATTCGTTCTCCTGTCGAGGCATCCTACCCATGCAGTCTGGGACTCATGGGAAGAACCTCTCATTTGATCAATGAGCACGGAAATGGGGTTAGGGACCATAGTAGTACTATCGATGGACGCATCGTTGTATCTACCGTACTCCCTATGCTAGGATGACCTCCATTGATCTGGGACCAATGAAACTGATCCAGGATCAGTATGAGTGGTTTGAGACAATCTCTTGCAATATTGATCTAGGATCAATGAAACTGATTTGGGATCAATATGAGTGGTTTGAGACACTCTTGTGATATTGATCTGGGATCAATAAAACTGACTTCGGGTCAGTAAGAGTGATGTGACACACTCTCTTCAGATGAAACTGACTTCGGGTTAGTAGAGAATGGTATGAGACATTCTCGATCAATTCTTCTTCTTCATGGTTCAGTAGAGCATAGCAGAGCAAAACTCAGCAGGGCACTAGTGGCAGAGAGAGTACAATCAGACATATGGATCAACGGATGGAGTTCTCCCTAGTTGAGAGCGAGTGTTAAAATTGGCAACTAGGGCCAAACTCCATGTGGGTCATCTTATTAATGGAAGCTGATATTTTTCTTGGATCCCTCTCATCGAGAGGTGTAGAATTGATCTAAAGATAATCTGATTCCGATAAGTATTCATGGAGATATGAATTTATTTGTGTTATGGGACAATTCGTCAAGGTCGGTCAGCAACCAAATAAACCCCACTTGTGCTCAACGTTTTAGTATAAATAGAGGTGGCCTTCAAATCATTTCAACACACTTGGGATCTCTTCCTCTCTACTTGTCTTTGGGTTTTAGTAGGAGGAGAGATCCTAAGGGATAACGCTGCCCTAATCCAGAGGGCAGAAGCCGAAACTACCGGGAAAAGCCGGAAAAGCCGAAACTGTCGGGAAAAGTCAGAACTGTAGCGACTGCCGAAACAGTCGGGAGAGTTGACACAGAGGACAAAAGCCGGAATAGCTGGAACTGCCAGAACTGCCGGGAATAGCCCAAATTGCCGCAACTGTCGGAACTAGCCGAAATTTCCGGAACTGCTGGGAACTGCCAGCACTGTCGGGAACTGCCACGAACTACTGAAACTGTCGAGAACTACCAGGAACTGCGGGAACTGCCAAGAACAGCCGGAATTGTCGAGAACATCTGGAACTGTCGGGACTGCCGGAACTGCCGGGAACTGCCGAAGCATCTGCCTCCGAAGGAGAGCAACATGCAAGGGACAACTAGCATGCAACAACAAGCATGCTAAGGACAACAAGCATGCTAGGGACAGCAAGCATGCTAAGGACAACAAGCATGCAAAGGACAACAAGCATGATAGGGACAACAAGCATGCTAGGAACAACAAGCAAGCAAGGTGCAGCCAACACATAGGTCAGTATGGCAACATGGTGTAGCAATAGCACATAATGCAGTACAATGATGTGTACAGTCATGATTAATGAAGCGTGATGAGATACAACATATTGATGATGGGTGCAGCATGGTGACGAAATGCAGCACAACAATAGGTGAAGGAGTCACCTTGGAGAATCAGTTGAAAACATGTCACCTTGGAGAATCAGTTGAAGCAGCATGTCTTCAACTGATCTCATGTATCATCTTCTTAGAGATGATCTACGCTCTTATCTAGATATTCAAAGTGTTGACTTCTATTGTAAACTTACTATCTCTCTCTCTCTCTCTCCGTTGAACTATTGAAGAACATATAAGAAGAATTGATCAAGGGTTTCCCCACATTGGGGTTTGTCCCTGGCTAGCGCCACATCTTGTGTACTCTTGTCTTGGCTTGTCTTCTGCGATTTATGTTTATCTTCTATCTGCAATTTACTTTAATGCTGATGTGATTGATAATCTGGAAAAGATATTGAGCTAACTGTGAAAATTTAAATAAATTGCTCTAAGCATAGAACATACCTAAAATTTAACACATAGAAAAGCATTACAATTTAACCCCACGAAGTTATGTCATTGTCATGTAGCAAAACACTTTGTAATTTCAATTATGTTTCCATATAAAATTATATTTTCCTCACACCCAAGAATCAAAGAACACAAGGACATGTTTGAACTCTCACCCCATCTACTTCAAAAATATCATCAACTACAACCAACATAAGATCTTCATCATCTTTCCAACAGCAAAGAGTAATGTTGGATTAAATCAATGCATAGAACACACCATGTTGATTGGAGTAGAGAAGTAAGGGTTTTGTTTGCCTATGTGTGAAGGCTAGCAAAGGAACCCACAAGATAGCCAACTTAGCATAATATAAATTTATTTAAATATTTCCTAAAGTTGGACTAAGGAAAAATTAAAATACCTAACTTATGATTTATTCTCAACCCTTCATCACAATCTAATCTCAGTCGTTGAAAGTGACTTTACGGTTTGGGTCGAAATTATAAGAGGAGATAGAGTGAAGTGGAGATCAATTTTGAAGAGCATAGAGAGAGCGTGATTGGCTCAGCAAGGAAGTTAGGGTTTACAGCAATCAGTCATCAGATCAGCGATAGAGAGGCAGAAGGAAGGGGTTGAATAGCCTCAGTCTAGTACAAAGCCAATGCAGTTGTACAATGTGCATATGTGTGCAGAAGCCAGAACTAACGCAATCATACGATAACACGAGTGCACAGGAATTGTATTAGTTGTTGAAGTTGGATTTGTTGTAAAGCATCCCCTTGCTATAAAAATTTCCAAAGTTTATTTGTTGAGCTAATAAAAAACACACACAAAGTTGCAAGTTTTCCCTAGAGTTGGGGCCTCCTGGGTATATCATGTGTGAGATGTGTGTCTTCTAATTTATTTATTTTCCGTTGTGCATGCTAGGTTAGAAAACTCACTGTATTTGCAATTTAAGTTTCAAATGCAGCAATTGTTTGTATTTTTTGTTTTTATACTTAGAAAATTGCAAATTAGTTATTGGGTTTTAAGGAAATCTAACATGGTATCAAAGCGTAGCCTCTAATTGAAGACCAAACATAAGTTTATCTTAAGGAATAGGTTCTACGATTCAGAGGGAGCGAGTTTATTAGATCGATTTAACCATTAGGGTTCCTCGGCAGTGTGCATTGCCTCTAGGCAATGTGATTCGTTTTGTGGAATGAGATTTGGCAATATGGTGTATCAAGGTCTTAGATTTGAAGACAGATTGGACGGTGAGTCCAACTTCTATTCATGAAGTGAGAGGATAGCAATGGTGTTGGAGGAGCAAGGGGTATCGGAATTTGTTGATAATGTCCCAGTCGCACCCTCTGACCCTCAGCAATTGGCTCAGCATAACAAGATGGATGATGCCAGAGCGAGAAAAATCATCTTAAACAAAGTCAAATACCATATATTCCTCACCTGACTGAGATGAAGACAACCAACCCCATGTGGACAACCATCATTGGTCTTAAAGGGAAAGCTCAGGAATATTACAATGTCCAATTCAGATTCTATGGTGTCTTACATCACCAAGTTTACCAAATCAAAGCAAGATTTGGCTAGTGTGGGTGAAATAATTCCAAATAGGGATCTGGTAAATTTTGTTATTTTGGGTTTCCCCAAATCGTGGCAAGCCTTCACAAATGGGATATGTGCCTGAGAAAACCTTCTAGATTGGGAGTGATTATGGGGATATTGTGTCCAAGAGCAGATTCACAGACAAGCTAGGTCACATGTTAAGGTCGAGGTAGATGAATAAAATTTCACTCTAGCCAACAAAGGGAGCAAATCCAAGGTAGAGAAGAGTAGTTGTGGTGGAGAGTCGAGCTCCAAGGTCAGGAAGAAGAAAAAAGATCTTAGCAAGATCAAGTGTTTTAGATGGGAGATGATGGAAAGTATTGAGTTGAGGGTATTGGTACAATTTGAATTGAGACTGGGTTTGGAAACCCTCTTTATCTCAAAGATGTCCTTTACGTACCTGCGCTTAAGAAAAATCTCGTTTCAATTTCAGCATTAGAGGATAAGGGGTAGAAGGTGACGTTCAGACAAGATAGGGTTTTCATAAAAACCTCAAACTTCAAGGTGGCAAAGCAAATCAGGATTAGACACAAGAGCCTATACAGATTGCGGTTCGAGTCAGTCGCAGTATTAACCAACAGAGGGGACCGTGACTTAGGCAACGAGCTTGGGGAGTTATGGCATAGGCACATGAGGCATTTGAACCACGGAGCGCTAAAGATTCTCAAGGAGATAGCGACAAGACTACCACAATGCAATGTGGATCAACATGAGGTGTGCAAGGGTTGCACACTTGGCAAGTATGCCAAATCATCTTTTCCTAGCAGAGATAACAAGGCCAAGGGTATCTTGGACCTTGTTCATTCAGATGTTTGTGGTCTTTTATCTATAGCATCCCTTAGTTGGTACAAGTATTATGTCACCTTTATAGATGATCACTTAAGGAATGCATGGATATTCTTCATGAAAAAGTAGGATGACGCCTTCTCAAAGTTTGAGTTTAAGGCCTTGGTTGAAAAGCAGAATAGCAAGAAAATCAAGGCACTGAGGTCTGATAATGGTGGGGAGTACACCTCAAACACATTCAAGGAGTTGTGTGCCAAGGAGAGCATTAGGAGGGAGTTGACTACACCATATAATCCTCGGCAAAACGGGGTGACAAAGTGTAAGAACAGGGCCATAGTTGCTGCAGCCAAAGCCATGTTGCATGACGGGCTACCCAAGTTCCTTTGTGTTGCGGCATGCAATACAACACATTTCATGCAAAACCAAAGCCCACACGGAGTGATGGGGAGAGTTACACTTGAGGAGGCGTTTACAGGGAAGAAATTGGATGTGTCACATTTTCAGATATTCAGTAGCCTTGTGTATTGCCATCTTCCAGAGGAAAAGAGGACGAAGATGGAGCCCACAAAAAAAAAAGGGAATCTTCATGGGCTACAGCGAGACATCCAAGGCATATATGGTGTATATTCCAGCACACAGGAAGACAATCAACAAGAGAGATGTCAAGTTTGAGGAAGATAGGGCCTTGAGGAATAGAGGAAGAAGTTGGAGCCCACAACAAAGAAGGGAATCTTCGTGGGCTACAGCGACACATCCAAGGCATATAGGGTGTATATTCCAGCACACAGGAAGACAGTCAACAGGAGAGATGTCAAGTTTGAGGAAGATGGGGCCTTATGGGATTTCATAGAGGTTCAGTCAACACCTCAAATTGCAGCTCAACATGCATGATGGGTAGGTTGAGCAGCAGAAGGATGAGGACACGCAATTGGAAGAGAGAGTGGAGCACACTCAGGGAGTGACTCCCAACATAGGGAGGAGGAGAGCGAGATGGGTATATTAGTTGATCCAAGAGGCGCAAGAGTGAGTTAGTGCTCCTAGCACATCAATTAGACAGAGCAGACAACCACAAAGGCACACCAGATATATGGCATTTATGATGGAGTTATTGAATGCCAAGCCTTCCAGTTATCAGAAGGTAGCCACTCAACAAGTGTCGAGAGTTGCCATGGCAGGGGAGTGTGCCTCCATCATGAAGAACGATGTCTAGGAGGTGGTGTCGAGGCCAGAGGGAAAATCTATGGTGGGCTCTCGTTGGGTCTACAAGATCAAGCATGGGGCTTATGAGAGCATCAAAAAATATAAGGCGAGATTTGTGGAAAAGAGGTTCTCGCGAGTAGAGGGGATCAATTATGACGAAACATTTTTCCCAGTGGCCAGATATTTGTCTACAGGGCTATTGTTGCACAGATGGGGTGGAGGATCCACCAAATGGATGTTAAAACAATGTTCCTCCATGGGGTCGCTGAAGGAGAAATTTATATTAAGCAATCGAAGTTATTCGAGACATGCAGCAAAGAGACACGTTTGCAGATTCAAGAGAGCCTTGTATGTCTCAAATAGGATCCAAAGGCATGGTATGCTCAGATAGACAATTACCTTCAAGGATTCGACTTCACCAAGAGTGAAGCGAACCCCAGCCTCTACTACATTGTTGTTGGAGATGAGTCGCTTATTCTAGTGCTATATGTGGACGATCTAATTTTGACAAGTGCAAATAAGCTCATACAAGAGTGCAAGAGGGATCTTGTTGGATTTAAAGACAATCTCATTTTGAGTCGTCTGCACTCACAATTTGGATGAGACGCACCAAGACTTTGGAGAAGACCTTCCAACAAATCACATATGCCCACATCTACAGGGAACAAAACAATACTGCGGATTTTCTGTCAAAAGAAGGAACTAAGGAGGCTTTGGGCAAGATCAAATTTTTTGCTTTTGATTGTCACTTGCTAAACAATTCGGGGAGCATCAACATCGTATAAATCATTGAGTTCTATATCGGTTGTATACACGGGTTTTTTCTATTTTTGTTGATTCATGGTTTTGGTAACATTTAATGACAAACAAAACTACACTATGATGGAATGTATGTAGGATATCTCAGTATAGCTCAGATGGAACTCATAAAAAAGATTTTTTTTAAAGTAATGATAGTTTTCCTTCTGAGACTTTATATAGCTTAAGATAGTGGTGAGATGATTGATCTGTATCATGACTTTTGTAACTACTTATTTTTATAATACAAGTATGTCATTTATTCTTCTAAAAAAAAGAGAGTTCTTGCAAGCGAGTGTAAGATGAAGGATATGGGGTCTGGGGTTGATGCACTATTTCCTTGGGCTTGAGATTTGGCAGGGTGATGGCGAGATCTTCTTGGGATAGGGCAAGTACCCTCAAGTTTTTTAGGAGGTTTCACATGCAGGATTGCAGGCCCATGACCACACCTCTAGTCACAAACTGGAAGAAGGTAGATACATCCAGATCAGAGTGAGTAGATGCTTCACTTTGCCGGCAGTTGAATGGGTTGTTGATGTATTTGGTGAACACATGGCCAGACATATGTCTTACAATTAACTCTTTGAGCTAGTTTATGGTTGAGCCTACCAGAGCACATTGGGTTGCTACTAAGCACATGTTGAGATATCTTAAGGGGACAATAGAGTACGGATTGTGTTGAGAAATATAGGGTAGCTAGATTAGGTGATTTCTCTTACTTTGATAACTGCTTGTGATGTATTTTTACTTAACTTGATTAGCTTCTTTCACTTGATTATTATTAATGTTCTTACCATCAAACAACTACCAAACTATGAAGATCAATGAGACAAGAGGACAAAATGTAGGTCGCTAGCCAGGGCCAAAACCTCTCCTTTAGAGAGTTAAACCCACAAGAATCCTTCTCTTATTATAGAATCTTCAAATGACGAATTCCAAGACCTAAGACCCTTGACAAAGACCCCTCCAAGACCAAGTCCTTCCTTCTTGATGAGATTTCCTTACACAACTTCCAACAACAAACTTCGACCTTCCAGCAAATTCAACCCCCAGCAACAATTTCTACAACTTCGACCTAGAGCTTCAGCAACTTCAACCTAGCAAATTCACAACATTGACTTTCATGCAGCTTCATAGCTTCGACCTAGATGCAACTTCACAGCTTCAACCTAGATGCAGCTTCAAAGCAACTTTAGAAACCCTAAGACAAGAGAGAGAGAGAGATCCAAAACTTCGTCTTACTCTTCTTCTTCGTATCCTTGATTTTCATCCTTTTTCCAGCTTCTTTCTTGCAGAGATCAAACTTGCTTATTGTGTCCAAACGAGGTCAATTTCCTTCTTATATATAGGCTTTCTAGGGGTACGAATTGCCTCCATGAGGCCGACTTGATCTTCCATGTAAGCCAACTTGTTATAGCTCGTTGACAAGGTCTTTGAGGGTCTTTTAACTCAAATAAATTTCATTTACAATATTTAACATGCCCAAAGAGTTTTCCATACATGACAATGACTCAATCGACTTGTAGACTCAATGACAAGCCCTAGAAGCACTCAATGGGTGTTTGACCTATAAATAAATTTTCCTTGAACATGAAACCCATGTCTCAAGAATGACAATAATAAATTTATTTCTCTTTACATCAGATACATAAAATCATGATTACATATTTCATTATGAAGACTGAACCTAGTTACATATTTCAACAAATTGTGGTATAAACAGGTGGATGAGATTGGGCTTGAGGGCTTCACTGATACAAATTGGGCATGGAGCTACACAGACAAAAAGAGCATATTGGGATGCACATTCATTGTTGGATCAACAGTGGTTTATTGGTTCATCCGGAAGTAGAGATCAGTTGCATTGAGTTCAAGCAAGGCCGAGTAAATGGTTGCCAGTTTGGCAGGGTGCAAAGCTATTTAATTAAGGAAGCTTCTCATGGGCTTGTTTAGACAGGTGTTGGGGCCTACCATGATCCACTGAGACAATTATAGCTACATTAAGCTCTCTAAGAATCTAGTGTTTCACTATCGCTCAAAGCACATCGACATATGTTATCACCACGCCAGTACGTACCACCAACGAGAAAACAACAAACATTTTGACCAAGGCTTTACCAAGGAGCAAATTTGTTTACCTCAGAGAGAAGTTGGGTGTAGTGCAAAACAACTTCCTCTCTAAGAGGGAGTGTTGATTGGAATAGAGAAGTAAGGGTTATGCTTGCCTAAGTGTTAATTCTACTAGAGGGGCACACAAGATAACCACCTTAGCATAGTATTAATTTATTTAACTATTTCTTAAAGTTGGAATTAGGAAAAACTAAAATTCCCAAGTTAACTTATGATTTCATCTCAGCCCTTCATCACAATCTAATCTAAATCGTTCAAAGTGACTTTAGGGTTTGGGTTGAAATTATAAGAGGAGATATAGCAAAGTGGAGATCAGTTTTGAGGCACACAAAGAGTGTGTAATCAAATTAGCGACAGAGGTAGAAGGAAGGGGTCGAATAGCCTCAATCTAGTCTAGCGCCAGTGCGGTCGTACAGTGCACATCTGTGTGCAGAAGGCAAAACTAGTGTGGTCATACGATAGCACAATTGCATAAGGGGTGTATCAGTTGTTGAAGTTGCATTTGTTGTAAAAGGGAAGCAATCCCTTGTTGTAAAAATTCCCAAAGTTTATTTGTTAAGCTAATAGAAAACACACATAAAGTTGCAGGCTTTCCCTGGAGTTGGGGTTTCCTAGGTATATCTTGTGTTCTATGTGTGAGATGATTTGGTCTTCTAATTTATTTATTTTCCATTGTGCATGTTAAGTTAGAAAACTCGGTGTATTTGGAATTTAAGTTTCCAATGCAACAATTGTTTGTATTTCTGGTTTTTATACTTTAGAAAATTGCTCTATTACATGGGAACCGCTCCCGAGAGGTGGGAAACCTGTTCCAATGGTTCCCGCGCTCCCAGGAGCTTTGGAATTATATGGGAATGTTCCCTTTTCAACAGGAGCTGCAATGGGAGCTCGGGAAAGTTCCAGGAGCTTTGAAGACTGTTTTTTTTAGTTTCGGCGTTCCCTGGGGTTGGGGAATACAAAGCTTGTAGAGAAATATGTTGAATTGCCCACAAAACATGAGCCTATGTTGAAACCTTTGCAGGAAGAAAGGCCAAAGACATCCTTAACACCAATATCCTTAATTGAGAAACTGGAGCAATATCTTGATGGGTTAAGGAAGCGTGTGGCACCTCGATGTAAGGGAGATCTCTGGGATGTCATGCTCATGAGTATTTCTTTCATTGTTTATGTATATATATCGCAGAAGATTGTGTGTGCATATTGTATGTGGCAATCAATGCTTAAACATTAGAGTTGCTTTACTTTTTCTCTTAAGAATAACTAGAGAAACATATGTAAAATTGTTCCTTCGTATTTTTAAGCCAGATTGTTTCAAAGATTTCTCGATTAGTCGTTTCCTGTAAATTTTGGGGAAACCTCTAGCCATTCCCAACACCCATTCCCATGTTCCAAAAACTCATGCAACATAGGAAAATTGCAAATCAATTACTGTGTTAGGAAATCTAACACACCACTTAGTTATCAAGTTTCAATTGATAAAAATAAAATAAAAATTATGAAAACTTATATTGCATACGTTTTTGTACTACATTTTGGCAACATGAGTTCTCCCCAAACGATCATTCAATGTAGCAGATCGAATGTATGGAGAAAACCAATAGGTTTTAAAAGAAAATCTCATCAGAGAAATTTGATCACCACCTGACTATTTTATACCATTGTTCACTCCAATAGTGTTATATACCCAACTTGTGTTGCCACACTTCAATATTTCCCTTACCAATTACACAATCTACTACTAACATACCAACAATATCATGTGGTTCCCTTCTTGTTCCATTCTTGTTCCTACGAGTATGTACCCCGTTCCCACTTTTGCCTAATGAGATGTGTGATCAACTATTCTTTTCCCAATAGAAATTCAATTGACTAAACATGCTCATCGCTATTAGTTGCTCTAGTCATATAACTTTAGAGAGTAAATATTCTAGATCTGGAGCAAATGGGTTATTCATGTAGTTATTTACAACCAGATTAACAATAAAAAGATAAAGTATCCTATTAACATCCACATAGTCAAAGATAAAGTATCTTATTAATTTCCTTTAATGACAAAGGGAAACCAACTACTAGAGATCAAACACCTTCCCTCACACACAAATACTCCACACTTGACAAGGTTTGAGTGTACATTGTTTGCATGGCATTGCCCTATCCCAAACAATGGGACACAACAAGAAAAATCTCACTTATCTAACTTCACCATACAATGATCCAAAATTTAAGTAGTTCTGAATCTAATTCTCTACATACTTAAACAACCCCATGTAGTTCATTTGCAGCTCTAGCATACAAACGCTCTGCAATTGAATTTTGAAAGCTTATCATCACATTCAGCAAATTGCAAGCTTTAGAAACTTTAACTTGTAAACATAACCTATACCCCTAAAGTTTAACAAGAAATCAACTTTTTGAAATATGTGTTTACTGGTGGCAGAAGTTTTCATTTTATCATATTTGTTTCACTGGCACAAGGAATTTTGTTAATTTTTGGTATGTTCTATGCTTAAGAGCAATTCACTTCAATTTTCTTATTAGCCCAATATCAATATCCAATTTAGCAATCACATCAGCATGATAATAAAATGTAGATAGAACATAAACATAAAGAGTAGAAGACAAGCCAAGACAAGAGGACACAAGATGTGGCACCAGCCAGGGACAAATCCCAATGTGGGGAACCCTTGATCAAATCTTCTAATATTCTTCAATAGTTCAGCAAAGAGAGAGATAGTACAAATATACAAATCTGATATTTTATGACAGCAACAGCAAACCCTAACCAGCAAAGTCAACACTGGTCAAACAGATCAGATTTGACCTCCAATCAAGCTCAATCAAAGCTCAGTCAACTCGGCCTCCAAAAGCAAGATGTATCAGCCCAAAACAGTCCAAAAATCTCAGTCAAACATTGGTCAACTGCAGTCAAGCCTGCGGCCAGCCCTAGGACAGTTAACGCAGGGTCAAAGTGGCTGTCCAGAACTGCGGCCTGCCAAGGAGAGGCAGCCTAACCCAATCCACAAACAAGAAGAGGTCAGTGCTGGTCAACGCTGTCAAAACAGCACTTTTGCACTTCAGTCAAACCTGGTCAATGCTGCCCCAAACAGAAAAGTCTTCCTTCACACGTGTGAGAGAGATGCTGCCCCAGATCTGTATACCCAATCAAGAGAGATGAGATAAATGTGTGAGGATGAGATGGTGAAATAATGCATGTTTCGCTTGCTGGCTGACCTTGACAAATTGTCAATAATATAAATAAATTCATATCTCCATATATACATGTCAGAATCGGATGATCTTTAGATCAATCCTACACCTCTCAAAGAGAGGAATCCAAGAAAAATAGCAGCTGCCATAAATAAGGTGACCCATATGGAGTTTGGCCCTAGTTGCCAATTTTAACAAATTTTATCATAAATTTTTTTAGTTTATGTGCATTTTGAATGATATAGTTTCTCAAACTTGATTTGAATTTTGCACTGCAGAATTTTTTCAAACTTCATGGTTGTCAAATTCAAACATAAACTCAGACTGAGGGACTAAGGTTGAGAGCATGCTATATTATGCTTCATAATTGTTTCAATCTTTAAATGGAAATGAGAAGAGAAATATTTAGTTACTTAACATAAATAACTTCGACAGTGATCCCATGGATCTCAACTGCTTTCCACATTAGTCACCATCATTCGGTAAGCTTATTTTTAACCAATCTCCAAAAAGCTTCCACAACTGCAATACGCTCAAATGCTCTTGAATAACTTATTTTTAGAAAACAACTCAAGCCTTCCATAAGTAGACTATTCATTTGTTGATTCTTTCAAAGATAAAGCCCTTTTTCATTGTCAGTCTACTGAGATTTCACATTCTCATTATCAAAGGTTACAAAAATTGCCTAGTAATTTTCCAATCAGAAAACAAATTCTTTTTAGCACCTGAACATTTTTTATATAACTAATTTGGCCATCTTGCATTTGCAAAGAAATGCTTCCTTTTCTATTCACCAAGTAAGTAGCCTCATCAACAACTGACACCAAATCTCCATAACCGGAGTCATTCTCCATGTCCAACAACTAGTTTATGTCATTTAATCTGACACGTAACTTTTAGCCCAAGGATAATACCAACTATCCTTTTTAAAATGACTGATATTTCCAGCTCGACTGGAACCAGAGATCTTGTGATGAACCGTCTTGAAACAATCTGTTCAAACCAATTAAGCTAACCCACTGGCATTTTCTATTTACTTTCTTATTATGCCAACAAGGAAATTTTGTACTCATATATAAGCTATTTTGATTTCTAGATTCCAGACACTACTAGACAATAATAATTGATAATGGCATGAACCCCATTTTACTAAAGTCAATGTCTATAATGGATATAGCATATATTGTTTCACAGAATGCAACTTTACAAACAAGTAAATGAAGAAAAAAGCCAACTGAGACCACAAATTTAGGGCATTTGTTCGCAATTATAATAACAAGAATATAATAGCTAACCTTCGCTTATGTAACGCTCTGATTGTTTCATAAGCTCCCCAATGAAAAGAACTGTAGAGGTTGTTCCATCTCCACTTATATCATCCTGAGCAACAGCTGTCCTGGCTATCATGATAGCTGTAGGATTTTGAATTTGCTGCAATCACAGCAACCCAATAATCAATACAAATGCATCCAGGTATAATTATACAACTAAAAAGACTCCATATCAGATAACTAAAACTAGCACCATTCAAACACATTCTCCAGTGCAAAAACAAGCAAGTTTGGAGAAATGTGACTAAAAAACTAAATAAAATAGCTGCATAATCAAGCATATGGCTTCATTACATTTTGTGTTTAGCTTATACTGAATCACAACCCAAAATTTAAGAGCAAGTACCATTCTAACTTCTAACATGTTTCTTCTATTCATGGCCCACTGATCACTTGACTACAAACACAATGCATATATCAAAATTCATTTCTCTTAGGAATTGCCCACATTGATATCTTCTATATCCATAGCTGTTGGGTAATTATTGAAAGTCTCAGTGACATAACCATCTGTACACTAATCTTAAAAAGCACACTTTGCTATAGCTTTGTGCATAGAAAGCATCCCCAACCAATACCTTCACCTTCGTAGTCTTTTTTATTCAAGATGAACACAAATAATGCATTTTCCATCTCAATTAGAGAGATTCAATGGATTGTTGCGAAATAAATGAAAAGCTTGTTTCATCCATACCAAAGTTTTACCTCAATGATTTGCAATTTTGCATACCTATTGCAGAACAATTTAGCTCATGTTTAACCTAGGCATTGCCAGACTGCCAATTCACTATTGAGCATTTGTTCAAGAAAAAAACATTTCATGCTCAGATATTGCCCATCATTGATCTTTTCTATATCCATAGCTGCTGGACAATTACTGAAAATCTCAGTGAAACAACTCTCTGTAGATCAATCTTAAATAGCAAATTTTGACATGGAGTTATGTGTAGAAAGCTTCCCTAAAACAGTATATTGACCCTCACCCATTTTTTCTATTAATATTGAACACAAAAAATGCATTCTTCTGCTCAATGAGACAGATTCAGACAACAAATTGTCACAAAATACATGCAAAGATTGTTTCATCAATACCAAGATATTTCTTCAACAACTTGCAATTTTGCATACCTATTGCCGTAACAATTTAGCTCATTTCTAGCCTAAGCATTGTGAGCCTACCAATTCACTATTTGGTATTTGTTCAAATGTTTTTACTTATACCTATTTCTCAACATTCAAAGCCAATTCACTTTCAAAATGATATAGATCTGGAGATTCATAGTCAGAAGTTTTATCCCTATACAATGCACTGCAGAGATTCAAAACATTAGATAATGTCTACTTTCAAAAAAATGCTCAGTTAGCTGGAGCTCAATAGCAAATTTAACCAGAAATAATCAATCTATTTAATCCTTTGGAGAGAAAAAAAGGGTATGTAACATACTCAGCTAATACGGAAAACCTGTAAATGCAAAAAATAGGAAGAGGGCCAGCATCCAGATTGTTCATACTTCACTTTATATGTTAAATACAGGACCCATGTAATGTTAGATATTGTAGTCAGGCTTTAACCACCTACCCATCTAGTGGTTCTATCCACAAACCCAACTATGGGTGCCATAAATATGTCACTTGTGATGATTTATGGTGTGTAAGAGGTGCATAACTCGAACATCGTTAAAGAAACATAAATTCTAATTTCTCTCCCCACCATCCTTCCCTCTTTAAGAATGTACGTACCCTAAATTTCTACAGCCTTTAAAATTTGTGAAACTCACTACAGAAAGTCAGGATACTTTATTAACGATGACAATAGTTAATAGTCAATTTATATAAACAAAAGCTCTACCTAGTTTGGAATCCTCTATAAGCATTGACTGAACTGTAATAAACAGCATGTTAAAAGCACCATCATACACAGTAGAGAATTAAGAATAAAAACTATTTGCGTTTTCTTCTGCCTTGAACTACATTGAACAGAATCTTAAAAGCACAGCACCATCATACATATTATAGAATTAAACGTAAAATCCAGTAACTTTTATTTTTCCTTGCAATATATTAGATATAGAGAATGCAGAACTCCCTCCAGACAACTGTATCTTTTCTACAGCCAAGCTTCAAGGCTATTAGTCGTTTTAATATTCAAACTGCTTCTTATTCACAATCCTCAGAGTCATGGCCACAGGCAAACCAAATGCACAATGTACATTACAAGGCACATCATAAAGAATTGAACTAAACTAGTGGCTAATATGACAACTAGAATTGACTAGTTCACCTTCTTTCAGAAACATGACCGATGATGTTGGATTGACAAAGATCAAAAGCTGAATAATCTACCAAGTATCTTATTAAAATCAAATGCTATTCAATAAAACCTCATTAGTAGGTGTAAAACTTGCCATTTCTTTCAAAAGGGTGTTCCCATCTTTAGTGAGCTTAATGTCTCCAGCGCCTCCAACAAGCCTGTCAAAATGCACAAATCAGCATCTCCTACTTATAAAACCTTCACACGAGACTACATTGTAATCTCATTAGCAAGAACAAAATTACAATGAATATACCATAAAATCTGGTACAAATGAACAGTATTTCCGGTTTATTTGATGGACAAAAGCCTAACCTGGGAGATAATCGATGTTCTAAGAAATTATATTAGACAATTTGGAAGCCTATACGTAAATTTCGCTGATCAACAACAACAGTCCTAGTAGATGTAATACGTTTGGTAATATCAAGAAACAACTGCAAGTCCCATGTAATTTCACTTCAGCTAGTGATTGGGAAAATAAATGGTAATGTGGATAAGATTGAAGTTATGACCATCAAATGCGAGCAGGGAGAAGAAGCCCTAGTGAATCAATGTACAAAACATTTTAATATATATATATATATATATATATATATATATATATAAATTCCCATGACAATCTGGTCTTGAATAAGATGAACCCATACTTACACTGTGAGCAGAAGAAGATTAGATTTTTTTTAAAAAGGAAAATGTATCTAAAACCTAAAAGCACAAAGGGTGGCTCAGTTGTTTTGACCTGCTGAGGCACGAAGAGGGGAAAATCCACAGGATGCTGGAGGCTGACAAAGTACCAACTTCCCCTCTGGATGCTTAATTCGCGAATAGCGGAAAAGGGGGGATGCAAGGGGCGCTAGTAAGATATCGCGGATAGCGGATAGGGGCTAGCAAGCTACCAGCTGCCTTGATCTGAAAGATTAAGAGGACAGATGGCGAGGGAAGACTGATAAACACTACCGTCGCAATAGAACAAAACTTGAATACCGTCTACTGTGCTAAATTTTTAAAAGATGCATCAAAATGTATGAATCCATCACCGCGGGGCAACCCATCCCACCTTCCCCAACTTACGAAATTTCATTTAGCTTAACCAGCAGTTCTTCTCTCTGCCAGTGACAGGCTAAAATGACACCGCGCCGACTTTAAAAGAAAAATAGATAAACAAAAGCTCCATTGAAGCCGCTGATATTAAGGGAGGCCAAATGCATTGACTGGTTATATTAGAAGTGAGAACAAAAACAAAGACAGAAATGAGAAATGCAAATAAGAACATACATTTTGATAGTGCCCTTGGGTCCGAGATTTGTCTTGAGAACGTCCTGTAAGCCCTTGGCGGCATTGATATTCATATGCAGTGCTGCTGATTTGTTCAAAACCTCGGCATTGGGGTTTAAGACACGCAGCGCCATTGTTAGCTTTTGTTCGATGAGGATATAAAACTATAGTACATAAACTTTCTTTAAACTTGAACCCTAAATCACCGCGTTCGGCCCAACCCAGTGACGAAATTCAAAATTCCAGGAAATCAAACTATTCGGAACAAATTTGATCAAAATTGTGAGTGTTTTTGCTACTGCGTCCTTAAGACTCTTCAACGTGGATGCCTCGAATATATATATGCCCTCCTAATAGTGCATGCCTCCAGTATACTGCGTCCTTTCTTCAACGTGGATGCCTCGATTATATACATGCCCTCCTAAGAGTGCATGCCTCCGGTATGTTCTCTCGGCGATGGTTAATGGATTGTGTTACATCTTCTTTAAAAAAATGGTTTTAAATGGATTGTATTATATAAGCCATAACATGTTTAAAATTAAGTTGTAATAGTTATTAATTTGTTTTTTTATATTTTTAAACTTGTATTACGTCCAATTAATTTTAAATCTTTTTATTATTTGAAGGGGGAAGACTTAAGATCTTCTGCACATAAGTGTGCCTGGGTTTGAATCCCAAAGACAGCAGATGTGAAACGATTAAACTGTTTGAAAGAGTGTGACCGCGCTTCGGTTCGATGTTCATGCTACTGGCGATTATCCAAGTTTAATGTCCATGTTTTTACGCAACTCTGTACAGATGGGTCGATTCGTGATGAGCTTCCCCGAAGGAACACTAGGTAAATTTATAAATTGTATTTTTGAGGGTCAAAATTAAATTTATGTAATATATAGTGATGAATTTTTAATTTATCAAACTTAATTTTGAGTCTTATTATCAATTTTTTAAAGAAAGGAGGGGGTTGAGTCTCTCTAGAAGAAGTTGTATTAACCCGAAATTCACAATTACATCATATTTACAGAAGCGAGATTGAATTCGCAATGTACATATTTACAGAAGCATGATTGTTACAATATGCTGCGGAGTAGCGAAGTGGTCCAATGTGAACTAATTTAGCTTTAACCTTTAATCTTTGCCCTTTATCACTTGTAATGGTTGTAAACATGTGGCGTAAGGCATTGAGAAAAACCCTCCGACTTAAAATGAAATTTAGATGAAGTAAATCATGTTTTTTTTCGAAGAAAATAATTATGGGTTATATTAGAAATAAAGATATATCAGTACATATGGTTCAATCATGAGAGATTGGTGTTTATTTATTCATTAAAAAATAGATATTTCATCTAAATTCACCTATGCAAATGTTTACAATCTAATTAGTCATAGAGCGAAACTACCAAAATTTCATCATAAATATGTCTAAGATGATTCAACTCAATAGAAGTTGGGAGGAAAATATTATTACTTAACATTAAAGCAACACACTAAGTCTCCAAAACAGGGCCACTATGGAAAGTCAATGAGACCATCTTCTAAGATTACTTCGTCCATGTAGTAGCAAAATCTCATGGCACCTTCAACAGCAGTAAGTCCATCTTTGGAAAGAGTATCTGCAGTCTCGTTTACTTCCCTGTAGACATGTTGAATGTGAAAAACCTGAAAATATCTAATAAGGGTCTTGATGTGTTCCATCCACCCTCGGAGGTTTGGTGGGTCAAAGGGAGAAAAGCCCAAAATACCATCAACAAGAGCCTTTGAATCGTCGTAGACGTGGATGGTCTTCAGAGATTTTTCTCTGGCAAACCAGAGAAGCCCCCACAAAGAAAATGTTTCCACCCTGGAGTTTGTACCCACCCCAACATGTCAATGTAACTTGTAGTGTGCTCTTTCACTAATTCTAAGCCAGACCCCGCATCCACACTATCCTCGTTGAGCAGCACCGTCGAAGAAGCCAGCCGATAAGAAAATCTGTGGAGGCACATGTTTTGCAAAAAGATCCTTCGTGACTCAGGGACGAGGTTCCTGTGCATCCATCCAGGTGAGGATTTTAGAACATATACGGAGGCAGTTGATCTGGATGCCTTCGAATATACAATCGTTTCGCGCCTTCCAAATTTCCCATATGACAAACAGTGGGATGTATTTGTGTGATCCATTTTTGGATGTACAGCATCGTAAACACAGTTCCACAAAGTTAAATTTCCTATAAGGAATCCTGCAATAAGAGAGAATTTGTGACCAAATTTGATGTGTGATATTACAATTGAGAAAAAGATGTGAAATCGACTCACTAGCAACACCACACATGGGGAACCATCTAGGGCCATGGTAACCCCGCTTGATAAGATTATCCCATGTTAGAATATTATTTTGCTAGACCAACCAAATGAATAAGATTATTTTCGAAGGAACATCCCACTTCCATACAATGAGAAACCAAGGAGTAGTAGTAGAATTGAATATAATACTCATAATGTACATGTAGTTATCAACTACCACAACCGATCCTTTTTGGAGTATTCCAGCCCATATGAAAGAGTCACCCCTCGAGTTTCTGCATAGCCCAGTGTGTCTTAGATCATGTATGTAGTCGTTCCATTCCAAGGTTTTGTCTCCATGTAAGCCAATCTCCTTAGTCGCTTTCCAAATCGGGTGAAACTCGTTCCATCTGTTGATCACTTGTTCCAAGAAGAAAAGACCCTTGTGACGTAATGCCTCGATAGTGTCTTTAGAAAGGCGCGTCTCATTACATGCACCCATAATATGGTCTTGGCCAATAATGATCTTATTACCCTTACCAAACGACCATTTTAATCTATGCAAAAACCAATACTCTTTTGAAAGCTCAGCGAAATTTATGATCCCTCCTTTTTACCAATCTCACCAATTCTGAGCCAATCAATGAGGCCATTCTCTTATCATATTTTTCCTTAATGATATCCCCCCATATTCCAACGCCAAATAAATCCCACCATAGAGATTTTAAGAGCAAGGACCATCCAAAAAAAATTGTGTTCAGTATTCCCCAACCTCCAAGTTCCCTTGGTCTGGAAATAGTTTCCCATTTGACTAAATGAAATTTCAAAACCATATCAGAGCCAAACCATAATAAACAAGATAAAATAGAGTGGATATTAGTAATAATATGTTATGGAAGCGCAAATAAATGTGCCTAGTATGTATACAATTGTTGTAGGACAACTTGGACAATTGGTCTTCGCTAGAGTAAAGAAGGATGGATTTTTTACCATTTGTTAGTAGTCTTGAGGCCTCCCTGTAACGGTGGAATATGTTGTGTAATATCAACCACTGAACCCTGGATATTATCCCAAAAGTAATAATGTCATCAACAAAAAGTAAGTGGGAAATACTAACCTCATGTGTCATTTTCAAACCACAAAAAGTCCCCAAATTTTTTGCCAAGTTTATCTTCCAACTAATGCCATCCATAACCAGAATGAAAAGTAGGGGCGATAGGGAATATCCCTGCCTCAGTCCCCAACCAGCCCGAAAGAAATTTGTGGGGTATCCATTTATAAGAACAACAAACCATGCCCTTGTCACGCATGCCATAATCCACTCCACATTGTGTATATTTAACCCAATCTTCAAGAGTACTATCCTGAGGAAAGACCAATCCACGCAGTCATATGCCTTTTGTAGATCAAATTTCATAACCACCGCATCCAATTTCTTGGTATGTATGGAGTGTATACACTCTTGAGCAATGGCAATGGCATCATGTATTGATCTGTTGTGGAGAAAACCAAATTTCTCCCTGGAAATGTGAACGGATAAAATCCCCTTGATCCGCTCTGCAATGATCTTAGAGATAAGTTTATATGTGATATTGCACAGGGATATCGGTCTGAATTCTATAAAGGAAGATGGATTTGACAATGAAATTTGAATTTATGGAACCATCAATGTGCCCCGTGATCCTTGATTCCTCTACCATCTCCCGCAGCTCCTGTCCCATAAGGTCGAAGGAAATGTAAAAAAACATCCATTGTCTAGCCATCCGGGCCTGGACATTTATCTTTAGCAAAAGACTTCAACATCGATAGTATTTCATCAATAGACATCTATCGATACAGTGCTTCATTTGTTTCACCATTGAACATCAAAGGGTACTCCTCCACCCCCCAAAGTTTATCTTCAATATTTACCTCTCCTCTAGCTTTGAAGTGTTTATGAAATAATTGTACAACTTCTTTCTAGATCTCTTTAGTGGAACAGACGTAATTCCTAGCAGCCCCCTTGATGTGCCAAATAGTGTTTCCATTCTTCCTATGGCATGCAAAACGGTGGAAGATTTTTGTATATTTGTCCCCTTCTCTGATCCATAAAGCCCTACTTGTTAATCTCCATGTAGATTATTGTATCTGAAGTATGTGTCTTTTTCTCTCTTCCAATTCTTCCAGTCGTTCCAAAATCTACATAGTGGGTGTTGTATGTACCAAATTATCCCCAATTCTCCCAATTTCATCAATCAGAAACTTCAATTCCCTGTACATTTTGTTCTTTTTTTGTCGCTCCCATATACAGACCTGACTCTTTAGAGAATTCAATTTAAGTGATATATTATCCATAGCCAACGACCCCGCAAGTAAAGAAAAATATTTCCAAGCAGTCAAAATCAGATTTTTAAAGTCTTCATCCTCTAGCCATATTGTATTAAATTTAAAAGGTATACCTCTTTGGGCCGTTTCTATTCACCATTGTAATACAATCAGGCAGTGGTCTGAGATGAAATCCTTTTCCACCCATGACCTCAAATTTCCAAATATCTCAATCAAATTGTCATGAACCATAAATTTGTCCAGCCGCTTACCAATGTACTCCATTCCACTTCTTCCACTGTGCCATGTAGGCGCGATAGGAGCAGGACAAATGTCTACTAGATGGTTTTCTTTGAATAGGGATAATAATTGGTCAACTAGGGGGTCACCTCTGCACCGAAAACCCCAACACTCCTCCCAGGATAAAATGGAATTATAGTCCCCAGTTATAATAAGTGATGCAATCTTCAATATGTCTGAAAAATCTACACGAACCCAGAAATACTGCCTCCCATTGTATGGAGAATATAAGTTCCAGATGTCAATCTATTCACCCGAAACACGAAAATGACGTTTTCAGCCTTGGAAATGAATCTGTTCAATCAAGTCAGACCACACAATATTGAATGTCGGATGTTGAAAAAGTACCAACTCCCTCGCTCTGAATACTTAATACATGGATTCCTCGCGCTGAATGCTTAATACATGGATAGGGGAAGGGGGGAAATCTAAGGGGTACTGGAAAGGTAGTAGTTTCCTTGGTATGAAAGCTTGAGAGACCAAAGGGTGAGGGAAATTGATCTCGCTCAAAATAAATATAGAAAAAAGGATGCACAAGCAGGCTCCACCAATTGGAAAAGGAAAACTTAGAAAACAAAATATGATATACTCCCAATGGCACTATCTAGCATTTGCAGTTAAGTAAATGCTAAGAGAGGGGGGTTACTTGGAAGGAGACTTTAAAATGGGATTTTTTTTTTATTCTTTTTGTTCTATAGCAGGGTCTATCAAATCCTATCATAATGTTGTCTTTGAGTCTTGTTTGCTTGACAATAGATTTTTTTCTATCGAGTATGAGCTACATGGAGGGGTTGCTTAACCAAGCAGCTTCATCCCCACCTAAAATATCCTTTGAACATTTTTATGTAGAAAGGGATGTGCAATCGCTCCATTATGTGTTTCGATGCACTTTGTTCGTCCTCCAGACCCCACTTTCCCATTCAAGAATTTGCACCTTCTCCCCATACTTTGAGTCAATTTTGATCTCACCTCCTCCACCCACATGCCCAAGCATAAAATAATGATTGTTTGTGTGTTAATATAGCTCATATGTGAATAAGGATAAGATTGGATAGGTTATCTACTAGTATTGTTCATTCACTACACCATTAAAAAGGTGGTGAGAGATAATAATGTCATTATAGAACAAGACTTGCAAACCATTTAATGTGTTTAATTTTTTAAAAATGTACCAAAATGTGCTAATCTATCACCAGAATGCCCACCCCCTCCCCCCAACCCCCAACTTATGGAATTTCATTTAGCTTAACCAACAACTCTCCTCTCCATCATTAGCATGTTAAAAGGTCTCTACATTGGCTTTAAGAGAAAAATAGATAAACACAAGCTCCCTTAAACTCGTTGATATTAAGGGCAACCAAATGTATTTTGACTACTTAGATTAGAAGTGAGAACGAAAACAAAAAAAGAGATGGGTAATGCATATAGGTATGCATACATTTTGATGGTGCCCTTGGGTCCAAGATTTGTCTCAAGAATGTCTTGTAAGCCCTTGACAACATTGATATTCATGTACAATGTTGTTGATAAATTCAGAACATCGGCATTCGGGTTTAAGACATGCAACACTATTGTTAGTTATTGTCTGACGAGGAGAGAAGACTAAAGTATAGTACAAGGTGTTGAGAAAAAACCATCCAACTTAAAACAAAACTTATATGAAGTCAATCAAGTTAGGCCAATCAAAGTTTAAAAGGGCAATACAAGATAGAAGCAAACAATGAGCAAAAAAGACAAAACACAAATAACAAATAATAATGATAATGAATCTTTTTTTCCATCTTCGCAATCGTCAAAATGTGATAATTATAAAGAGTTCATTAGAATCATTCACTACCTAGATTAGATTGCAGTTAACAAAATATTAAGGTCCCAGGTAGACGTCAATGGCAAGGTCCTTAACATGGCTTCTGTGCCAATTTCATTTCAACATAACCATGCACTTTACTTAACTATGAAACTATATATATATATAAAAGCTTCATTTAGCATTATTTTACCTTTTTATTTTTTTGACATAAATAAATTTCATATATTCGAATGTTATTCTTTAAAGCATCACTAGTTTATATCACAAGTTGGGGTAATACATCAAGCCACAATTAGAAGTTAAATAAAAGTCCCTTACCAAGGTGCCATAATATCTATAGTCTTGGACTAAACTTCAGGTTTTCCACTTTCAATAAGTAAGTTGGAGTTATTGATGCAATATTCATGTGTTTTGAGAGATTTGAGAGATTTGAATAATTTTCCAATATTATTGGAAAATAGTATAAAGATTTTGTCTTGAGAATAGACAAATTGTATTATTATTAGAGTCTCAACAACTAGCATTTGCACCAAAAGGTGCAAGGGCATGCCGATAGTGTTTCAAGGTTTTTTTACCCTTCGAATATTTATACAATACCATTAGAAATAGAGACAGAAGGATATGTGAGCCTGTTAATAAAAATCATACTGCTTTGAGCGGAAGGAGAGGAAGGTCTAACAATAAAATCATTAGTGAGTTGAGAGACCTTTCTAATGGATGCTTTTACACCATATTCCAAAATAAATTAGAGAAACCAAACATTACCTCAAATTTGCAGAACAATAGTCATTTAATCTCCATTTCACCCACATTACAAAACCTAGCGGCCAAAAATAATTTTAATCTCAAGCATTACAGTGTTGCCTCTTTCATGTTAAACTACACACCTTTTCCACATCCGTTTTACTAATGAAAGACACCCCAAAGAAAGTTGTAGGTGTGTAAACACTCTTAGATCACATATCCTCACATTTTCACTTTCTTTCCACCTCTCTTTGACACAAAACATTTAATTGCTCCTACAGTTATACGCATTCATTTAAAAGCATGACTAAAAAGGCAAATGATCCCAAGCAAAGGTGTAAGTTTCACTGAGCGCGCAAGCAGAAAGTCTCATCACATAGTGGATTTCATATGGGTGGGTCCAGTTCCTCCAACCTTTTTTTATTTCTTTAAATTTCGAGCAAAATAAAATAATTTCCAAACTCATTTAACCTACGCGGTCTACATTAGTACGAAATTTGAGGTTTTGCCATCAAAGTTTGTTTGAAGTAGTCTCTTTCTAACAAATTTATTTCAACTTACTTAAAGTCTGAAAAGTTATTGTCTTTATTACAATAATTGAAGTTGTACGTATATTTTCTAATAATGTTTTTTTTCACACACACACATACATAAAAATTAGAATTTAATCTTTTGCATAATAAATATAATTAAATTCTTTTTTTTATTGATCTTTAAACCTTTTACAAAATAAATGTAACTTATTTTAATTTATATAAAATAAATAAATTAATAATAATTATTAAATTTTAATATCTAAATTAAATACACCTCATCACTTGTTTATTTAGTAATTAAATTGAATTACATTTCCAAAATAAATAAATACAATCCTCACTATCATGTGATGAATCAATTCAAACTAAAATAAGAAGAAACAATATATTAAAAAGTGCCCATGAATGTTACCGTCTTCGGTCACCAATTTCTATTCCATCTTACAAATAGATTTTTCAAAATATCAATTTTTTAAATGCAACGGAGAAATTTCATTAAAGGAAAAAGGAAAAAATATTTATTAATTAAAATTGATACTTTTTGATAAAATCATAAACATTATTATTAAATACATAAATATAAATGTTTCATATCTAACGTTCTCCCTACACTCTACGACCCAATGGAGAAACAAGCGAGTATTGACCAATGTCGTATAAATATATTGGACTCTTAGTGATCGTTAGTGCATGGTTTGCAGTGGACCAGAGGAAGAAGAAATAGAAGGGTGAGGCCTTCATATCAATATGAATATGATGAATATTCAAAATGAGAACTTGGAATGTGCTTTCCACGTAGTGATTGTGCCATGTGCCATTTCATGTGCAACATCGTACCTACTATTCATAATGATGGCAAATGCTCATCACTTCCGTTCCCACCCTTCACATGCATCATAATAAATGCTTTTATGTCTTCCACAAAGCAGGTTGCCATAGATATGAAAGTGCCCAGGGTCGTCTTCTAGCCCTTTTGTGTTGTTGCCTCCATTGCCCAGTGCTACACTACCCTCCTTATTTATAATGGAAATATTCCTGTCAAAAGAAAGTGCATCTCTCCATTGGTAAGTTGTTTTTTTTTTTCACTGCATTTCCACCATTTTCTTCTTGGTTTTCCAATCTGCAATAGCTAATTAACTTCAATTATAATTTATCCATCGGGTGGGGCTTTGTAAGTGCAAAATAAAGGAAGTGAACAATCTAGAGAAATTAATTAGTTGTTTGTCGGGCAACATCCCAAGTTTGAGGCCTACCAAATTGATGTCCTTGTATCTCGTTCAGGATCCTTCAGATATTGTTTTCAATGACTTTTTCTATGAATCAAACAAGTCCAGGAAAGGAGAGTACGTACTCGTCAACAATTTTGAGGAGTTGGAGGGGAGAGACATAGTAATGGCCCTCTCATTAAATGGATGTCTTGCCTTGGTGTTAGAATGTATTCCTTCCTAATTTCTTACAAGACATGGATTTCACCGCCAGTATGTTGGAGGAGGAGGAGGAGAGTTTCCTGCAATGGTTGGATTTGCAACAACCAACATCTGTTATATACGTTTCCTTTGGCAGCCTAGATGTCAAATCTTAGGAACAACTGGTGATACTAGCAATGGTAGCCATGGGAGTGTGACCTTCCCAAGTATTCATCTTTAATCTTGATCTTCTTCTTTAGTTCATAATTCATAAATCGATATGACTGTGATGATTTGCATGCATGCCTCAGGTTCAATGTGTCTAAATTCCTAGAAAAGTTGAGGGGCAAGAGCCTTTGTGTATGTGGGTGACTCAATCAATAGAAACCAATGGAAATCGATATTGTGCATAACCAGTGAGAATCAATGTTGGCATTCTCAGGCGTGTTGCGCTAGGGGGGCGACAAATATTTCCGTGCCATCAATGGTGGCAAGACCGTCGCTTATGTTATACATGTAAGTCCAAATCCATGATTTATTTTGCACGTATTATGGCATGATGATCTCCCACGTGATGCACTCACTTTTGGAATCCCTGGAGTTAAGGAGCATGCTATGTTTCTTTTGAAAGTTCACTATGCATAGGAGATCGACATGAAAATGCTCCTAGGATTTGGATTTGAGTTTGTGGTTGCAGTACAGTCACGACAGATACATCCCCTCTGTTTAGCTTTGCAGTTGTAACTTTTGGAATCCATGGAGTTAAGGAGCACGCTATGTTTCTTCGAGAAGTTCACTATGCATAGGAGATTGACAAGAAAATGCCCCCAGGATTTGGATTTGAGTTTGTTGTTGCAGTACGGCCGCTGCAGATACATGTCCTCTATTTAGCTTTGCTGTTACGATTGTAGTACAATCATTGCAGATGCATCTCCTCTGTTTAGCTTTATTGTTACGGTTGCAGTACAGTCGTTGCATATACATCTCCTCTATTTACCTTTTGTGTGCTCAGGGAACGAAGGGCGAAGTTCCTAAATTTTGTGTGCATCACATGAATGAATAAAGATAAACGGTGATAAAGGCGACACTATTGAGATTTCCAACACCTGTTGAGGACGACGAATATCAACAGTGTCTCCAAGAAGAACCTCATAATATAACGCTTATCGGCGTAATAATAAGCTCTATGATATTGAAGGATTTTAGAGTTAATGTCATCAATATCAATGATATAGTCATAACAAGGTTACCTTCAACATATGAATATATCTGCCATAACATATTGAACTCAAATATTTCAAGTGTCATCTATTTGTGAGGTTGTAATGGATATCTTCACTCATTTGGTCTCATTATGACAAAACGATGATTAGTCATTCAAATATTTAGAATAACATTTTTAAATGCTCTCGGTTAACGTTACAAAGTAGTTGTGTCGGTGTTATTATCACCGTGCCTGCATAGATATGATTTTTAATTATAAGATGTGGTAATTTTTAACTCGTGATAGATATGGATTTTGTGATCAACTATGCACCCTTCGTATCTTTAGTGACTTTTATATGAGGGAAAAAAACTATGTGGGGTAAATGCCATCGTGGTAATATATTAGGGGAAATTATGGCTTTACAAGTTGTTGTACATGCAAGTACAACACAATATGCTTGGAATGAGTTTTTAAAATGGTGGGCTTTGTGTCAACCTTATTAATGATTATATTGATAACGAGAATGCATCAACCTTATAAAAATGTGAATTTTTTATTGCAACATGTAAGGGGACTTATTTTTATTTATTTATTTCGATGGTAGGGGTCAGCTACCACGTAGCCTTGTTAATAAGGTAAGGTAGTTGCTTTGTAGTGTGTTTTTTATCTAGGAGATGAGAATAATCTTGTTAATTGGATTTGGCATTGTTCTTGATAAGTTAGTTAAACTAATTATACGTTTTTAATTGGCTCGTGTAGTTTTAAATTACAAAATTTCTAACTAAATATTCTAATTTTAAATAAATAATCAAAAGTTGCATATATATAATTTTGGATTGAAATTTGTAATTAGCATAGATCCATTTTAACTTGGGATTTCTTATGCATCAAGACATATATAAAATAGATTAAAGTCCAAATTTCTTAGTGCTTAGAAGATTTGAGGTTGACAAGGATTTATATCGGTTTATTTATATATATGTATGTGTATATATAAATACGCATTCATATATATACATGCATGTTACATGTATGTATGTACATGTAAATACATGTGTGTATGTGTATACACATACACATACACATATATGTGTATGTGTATGTGTATACACATATATACATATATACATATATGTATATATGTATATATACATATATGTATATATGTGTTTACACATACACATACACATATATGTGTATGTGTATACACACACACATATACATATGTGTACACATACACACATGTATTTATATGTACATACACACATGTATGTATATGTATATGTATATGTATACATATACACATACACACATGTATGTATATGTACACACACACACACATATTGCATGTGTATATGTGTGTATGTATGTGCATAAATACATAGCCCCAAATGTTAGCTCAAGCAGTTATGAGCCATATGTGAGATCTCTACTTGAAAGTTGGGGAGGTCACAAGGTCATCTCTCTTGATCCTCTCGAGGTTGGGCTATGTAATCAAAGAGGATAGTTTAACCCATTTACCATCCAAGGATCATGGGAAACTACTCAAAAGGTTTTCCATAAGGTTTTCCTTGGAAAAAAAATATAGACACAAATACAAAAGTATGTTTGTGTGTTTGTGTATGTATATAAACATACACATATTATATGTGTGTGTACAACAAACACATACATACTTATACATGTGTAAATACACATATATGTATTTTTTACATTCATATGTCTAGCATATATATATATATATATATATATCTATATATCTATATATATGTAGATATACATTGTATGTGTAGATACATATGTATATATTATTGTATACATATATATTATGTTATATGTGTACGTATACACATACATACATACATACATATAACATGCAAGTTTTATATAATTAATTTATATTAACCCATGTTGTATAATTGTATTAGAGCAATAAGCTATATTTGTTGGGATGTATATTGTTTGTATGTGGTGTTGAGTTCATTGTTCAAGCCATAAGAAGCTCAATCATAAAGTTGCGATGTGATTTACCATAATCAAAAGAAGCAACAACAATAAACGAAAACAATGCTCAAGAACCTTTTTTGCAGCCATATTTTGTTGAGGAAGGCATTGAAGGCTTGTTGTTAGTAGTCACTTGCTAGTTCGGTTCCTAAATCTTTCATTTGTTAAAATATTTCCTAGTCTCATAGTGTTGAAGTAGCTTGTAACACAATAGATAATGTGGCATCAACACCCTTTGCTTTTTGTTCTAATAACATTACAACATTTAATAGTTCCTCCTAGTAAAAAGCATAAACATTGGTATCATAGCAAGTAAAGCAGTGTTATTTCCCAAGATCTATATGATCAAGCACTCACAATCTAATCCAAAGGTTAACTAGAACTCACTCCATATCCCAATAGACAAAATTTATGACCTTAGTTTATTCTCCTTTCTCCTTTTGTATATTCTACTCACGTAAGACATTGTTCTGTAAATATTTTTATTAATCCAAAACAACATGTTTATCAATAACCCTAATTAGTTATAAAGATATCCAATGAGATCTCGATATTGGGTATAAATACGTTCATCTTGGCCTTATTTAGTTTGGGTTAATATTTTAGTTTGTCATGGCCTCAGGCTTTCAAGTATCTATTATTTATAGATGTAAGGTATAGCGAGTTTAAATATGCACTTGTTAGTGGTTTTGAAGGTCCTCTGCACAATGGTGTTGTCGGTATTTTGTCATTCCGCGATATGTTGTTAGCCTAATTGATGCTCGTATTTCACACCTTAATGGAAGCCTACATCTATCCCTTAGGTTTTGACATGTTGCTTGATAGTCAATAGATGAAGTTACACACAACAATTATTCTCTAGTTCATAATTACTACCATGCGCCCTTTGCATCCTAAGTTCACCATGCTAAGAATGAAATCACTATGATTGGTCTTGCCAATACAACCTCAATTGTTTTGTGTTTCACATAGTCAGGTATCCCCAAAGAATGGATTCAATAATGTACACCCATCTCAACCTTACTACCTCCTCATGTAAGCCTAAAAGGTTTAACACTAGCTTCCCCTAACATTGGCCTTGTTATCGAGATAGAATGAACACAATCATCCAAAGCTTATAATTCAGATGATGGATCACACAAATATTATGTATACTATGAAGATATGTGTTATTATCCTTGCACCTTAAAAATGATAAAAAACCAATTGCAGTCCTTTTCGAGGGGGAAACCTCCTTTTAGAATAAATACAATGAACAAGACAATATTTGATGATCGTACGACCAAGTCTCCTTAGTGTATACACACACACACACACACACACACACAGGGTACAATTATAATAAAATGGGACCATGAGGGGTTGTAGCCTACATGACAATATAAAAATAGAAATGTAATCGCTCAACATCTAGGTCTTAATAAGGGTTTTTTGGGTTAACATGGGGCTTGTAAAGGGCTTAGCATGCCCCTCCCCTTCAAATAAGTGTTTCCCTCAACACTTGAGTATATGTGGGTGTTTATGCATGAACAACTCATCTTCCCGTGTCACTTCTTCCACGGGTAGGTTCTTCTATTCGATAAGGTACACAATAACTGCTCGATTTCTCAGTTGCTTTGTCCTTGTTTCAAAAATTGTTCATGGTTATAGTATTATTTTCCCTTCGTTAATCTCTGGTAGAATATTTTGGACTATGATCTTATCATTGATTACCTTCTTTAAGTAAGAAACATGGAATATTGGATGTACACATGAAGATGGAGGCAATTCCAATTTGTAAGCCATACTTCCAATCCTCTGCAACACCTTATAGGGGCCATAATACCTTGGAGCTAATTTATTGTCCTTCTTTTGTTGCTTGAGGGACATATGTTTATATGGTTGTAGTCTCACAAATACCCAATCCCCCACTTCAAATTCCATTTCACTGCAATGTTTATATGCTTGTTGTTTCATCCTATTTTTTGCCATAACCAAGTTGTCCTTCAATAGTTTTAGAACCTCTTGTTGGTGTTGTGTGTGTTCCTCTACTTCTTGAGTCTTTATAATCCCTTTCAAGGGTGATGTGATGGATAGAGGACGATATCCACAAAGTGCCATAAATAGTGACTCTTTTGATGAAGTATGGAAGGATGTGTTGTATCGCCATTCGCTAAGGGAAACCATTTGACCCATTGTGTTTGTTTATAAGATGCAAAGCAACATAGATATCCTTCTAAGCATTTATTCACAATCTCAATTTGGCCACCAGATTGAGGATGATCATATGAGATGTAAGTCAATTGAGTACCCACACAAGAAAATAATTGAGTCAAAAATTTTCCGATGAAAATTAGATCTTTATCACTTACAATAGTATTTGGTATTCCATGTAGCTTTTGGATTGTTTCTATGAATGCTTCAATCACATTACTTTCTTTAAAAGGATGAGAAAGAGAGCAAAAGTGGGCATAATTTTTTAATCAATCTACCATTATCACAATGACACTCTTTCCTTCAGATTTGGATAAACCTACAATAAAATCCATTGAAACTTCTTTTCAATGTTGGCTCGGTATGGCTAATGGTTGAAGGAGCGTTGGGGTCTTGATAGTCTCGCCTTTATTTTGTTGGCATACCACACATTCCACCACAATTTTTTGCACATCTGCTTTAATAGTAATCAAATAATAATAACAATAATATTGGTCATATGGTATATCTTTAAGAACCCTTTATGTCCTCCTATAGGGGAAGTGTGTAATTCCAATATGACATTTTGTTTGAGTTGAGAATTCTTACATAAGTGATATTTTCCACAAATAAGTACGAGTGATCTTGATAACATAACAAATCATTTTTCCATGCAAAATTTTCTATTATGTCATTTGGGTCCTCTTGTAGTTGTTGAATTATCTTGCATATCTTATCATCTTGTTGCCATTTTGTCCTTGCTTCTTCCACCCAGTCAAATGTCAGAATGAAAATAATACATAGTAAACCATTTATGTCTTCCTCTTTCCTTGCGAGTGAATTTTCCACAATATTTTGTTTCCCTTTTTGTAGATAATTCAAAGTCATAACCCAACATATTTGTGACCCATTTTTGTTAGTCTTCAAAGGATAGTATTTGCTACAAGAAATACTTCAGACTACCATGATCTATTTTTACTTTGAAATGTCTTCCTATTATGTATGGATGCCATTTCTTAACTACATGTAGTATGGCCAACATTTCTTTTTCATATATGGGTCTAAGTAACTTTTATTATTATTATTATTATATATATTTTTTCAAGTTCGCTACTTTCAAAGACACGAGGCCTTCTTTCTTGCATCAAAACTACACCAATGCCATGGTCTGAGGCATCACACCCCGCAATGAAATTTTTTGTGAAGTCAGGTATCGCCAAGATGGGAGTTGTGCACATAGCCTCTTTAAGTTCTTCAAACATATTGGTTGTTTCTTTAGTCCAAGAAAATGCTTCCTTCTTCGATATTTTTGTTAGAGGTTCTACTATTTGACCATAATTCTTGATAAACATGTGGAAATATTTTGTCAATCCTAAGAATCCTTTAAGTTTCTTCAATGTATTGGGATAGGTCATTCCATCATAGCTTTGATTTTGTTAAGATCCACCTTGACATCATCATGTGATACAATATGACCCAAATATTCCACTTATTGAACCCCAAAGGCACACTTAGAAGGTTTTTCATATAGTTGTTGCTCTTCCAATATTGTTAAGACCTTGTCAAAATGTTGTAGATACTCTTCCCAAGATTTATCGTAGATTAGTATGTCATCAAAAATCACTAGCACAATTTTTTTGAGGAAGGGTTTGAAAATAGAACTCATCAAGCTTTGAAATGTTGAAGGTGCATTTGTAAGTCCAAATGACATAATAAAAAACTCATAATGACCTTTATGTGTTCTAAAGGTTATTTTGGGAATGTCTTCTTGCCTCATTTTGATTTGATGATATCCAGAACGAAGATCCAACTTAGTAAAGAAAATTGCTCCATGCAATCCATCTAATAATTCATCAATGGCAGGAATAGGAAATTTATCTTTGATTGTCATTTTTTTTAGCTGTCTGTAGTCTGGACACATATGCCATGCACCATCCTTTTTTATAACCATCACCATTAATGAAGAGAGAGCGCTTTGGCTAGGTTGAATGATGAATGCCTCTAACATTTCTTGAACCATATGCTCAAACTCACTCTTTTGTGCATGTGGATATCTATAAGGCCTAATGTTGGGTGTTACACTTCCAAGTTGCAAATGAATGGCATGCTCATGCTCTCAGATAGGTGGAAGGCCTTAGGCATTTCTCCAAATACCTTAACATGATTGATGATAAATTTTGAAGATCAATTGGAGTAGAGGATATAGATGTTTGAACATCTAATGAACACAATTGTGAAACTACACAAGTGTTCCATTTTTAACAATTTTGTCATGTCATTAGAGCTTATCACTTTACTAGGTTTCCCATGGATACATTTGAGTTCAATTTCATTTCCTTCTGAGATAAATATTAAGAAAAGATCTTGGAAATCAAGGGTCACTATTCCTAATGATTGTAACCATTGGACCACTAATACAACATCAAGTAACACCCTTTTGGATTGCAAACATGTAACTAGCCAACAAATGCTCCCCCATATTTAGCTTAATATTATGGCACTTCCTTGAACAATTTATAGTACCTCCATCTACAATCATCACTTAAAATTTTGGTGTTGGATATACAAAGCAATTAAGAAGTTTTGCCAATTTGTAGTTGATGAAGTTATGGGTTCTACCTGAATCAATCAATAATGTTACCCTTTTCCTTTTAAGATATCCTTCTATCTTGAGGGTTCGTGGAGTGCTGATGCTGGTCAATGCATGACAAGAGATTGTTGGAGTAGTCTTTTCTAGCTCCAGACCTTGTGAAGTTTTTATGCTTCTCGATCTTCTTCATCTTCACAATATATGTAGAATAATTTATTCTCACTGCATTTATGCCCCTTACTATACTTTTTGTCATGGTTGAAACATAGTCCCTTCTCTCTTCTTTCATCTATTGGTTGACGAGTCAACCTTGTCGGTTTAGGAAAGGGAGCGCGATTTTCTCTATAGTTATTAATGACCAATTTTCTAGTGGCCATATTTTAACTTTCTACTTTCCTTGATAGACTGAAAGCATACTTTAGAGGTTTAGGTTTAAAGAGACACACCTCATGTTGGATGCTTTCCTTTAAATTTCCGATAAATAGGTATAACACGTTATCCTCTAAAATATTCTTTACTTTGAGACTCAACTTTTGGAATTTTTTAATGTGCTTTATAACTGGACCATTTTGCCAAAGATTTACAAATTGACTAAATAATGTGCCGCTCTTAATATCCCCATAATGTATTATCAATTCTTCTATAAAAATGGACTAATATATAATAAAATTATTTTTTTTCTTTCACAAATCCATTAATACCATACATGTTGGTCTTGTTCTAAAAACATGGATGCAATATTTACCTTTTGTAAGGATGCCACTTGGTGTAGATCAAAGTATTGCTCCATTTGAAATATCCATGTTACAGGATCATTACCATCAAATTTCCTCATATCAATCTTCAAAATGTAGTAGTTCCTTGGTGCTAACTTGAAGCCCTGATGATGTGGATCTTGGATTGAAAATTCATGATTATGGTTATGTGATTCAAAATTTGTGCTCTCCAATTGTGATAGCATAATCCCCTTGTGAGATTGATTCTTAGCAACATGATTCTCCTTATATTCATGATTTCCTCGGATCTCTACATCCCTTTTAGGAATCCTCTCTAGTAGAAGATTTTCCATGGAAACCGTGGATTTTGTATTTCTTCCTTATTTTCATTCATCTTCTTTTCCATTTCTCTTTTATTTTTTTCTTGAGAACCTCAGAAACCCACCTTTTTCAAATACTACCATCCATTTCATTAACTTCCTTCTCAAATTGAGATAACCTAAATTCTAAGTCCTCACTTTCTTCATGAGTGAGGGACGAGCCTTCAATAGATTTAATTGGCATAGTAGCTTTCTTTGGAGGCATGTTGGAAAATAATAATAGCACTCCTCTTTATTACAACAAAAAATAAGATCTTCTAATCAATAGTTAGGTCAATAGTAAGTTATGTACCTTAATTTGGAGAATATCATAATGGTTGAATCTGTATTGATATATATCTAAGCTTTGAGGCCTTCTAGATCTGAAAAATTGTTTTGTAGTTTATGCAATTCCATATGTGTGAACTAAATTTAATGTACCAATTCAATGTTATAGTAATTTTCCCAAAACTTGCTAATTTTTTAGCCTCTTCCCACGAGAAAACTTGTATAATATGCCACGTGTACATTTATTGAAATATAAGTTTTGTACTTATACCTAAGGTACTTCTATATATCTTTTGAAATTTTTGAAGATTTCACAGTCTAAATATTCCGAGACAAGAAGATATAAAAAAAATACCAAGTTGACTTGTTTAAAATGTATTTCATGACTGTTCATAAACCCTAACTTCCATAGGGTATAACTCTGAAAGTATTGCGAACCAAATTCTATTTGAGACTGATTTTTGGAGCATACAAAAACACTAACTTCCTTAGCGCATATCTCTAAAAATATATCCAACCAAGATCTGTAACTTCAACCAAATGATCACCATGATTTTGCCTCAATGTGGGCCAAGCTTCACTATCTGAAGCCCCATAATCAAATTTATTAACTAACCTATTTGAGATATAATTTAGCAGCATTTAAAAACCATAACTTCCTTGGACCATATCTTCGAAAATATATGGAACTGAGTGATGAGTCCCATCAATAGGTATACCTTGAAGTTCATTATGTTATCCTCTAGCCTTCAAACTATCCTTTTCTCACATTAATTCACATTTTTTGTTATAATATGCTTAGTAAGAAGAGTAAAAGGTGTTTCTAATAGTATGTGGCCTAATGTGATTAAATTGTAGGAAAAAAACATTTTTTAGGCATTTACTATGCAGGGGCTTGATGGAGACAACCAGGAGGGAATCTAGGGAGGCTTGTCCACCTCCTTAACTCTCTAACTCGGCTTGAGATCACCAAATCCTCACTCACAAGCTCGAATTCACTGACAACTGAGTAACTCCAAGTGCATGAGAAGCTCAAGGAGGACAAGAACCACACTTTTCGAGACAAAGGATGGAATCACTCCTATTTTCAAGGGAGCTGCTATTAGTTACCCTTTTTTTTATAAATAAACAAGCCGAAAGTCTCATTAGGATTCAAATTTTTTATTTAGCTAGGAGTAGCTATTGAGCCCAGGGCTTGACCTTTGTATTGTTAACTTTCATGTGATGTATGAGACTACTATTTTATGCTAATGAGAAGTTTGTTATTAAGCTGCATCTAAGCTAGTCCTAGAGGGATGAAACCCTTGGGTTTGGGCCCAAACCAGAGGCTTTAGTCCCTCTTTTGTATTTCTATCTTGTTCTTGTTTCCAAACATTTCATGTCTTTCTTTTGTTGCAGTAGATGTTAAGTTATAAAAACTTGTGATTGTAGGCTTCCTTATCACCTCTCTTTTGGGAAAAGTGGTGGGAAAATTTCACAATCCCAGTATAAAAATATTTGTTTATAATTTATTGGAAATATGTAGATGTTAGTTATCATTTTTCATATTTACTTTCTGCAACCTAAGAGTTAGTTCAGTTATTAGAGTAACATTGTGAAATAGAATAAGATTGTAGTCAAATTCTACTCATATTTTCCATGAAAATTTATGTCACTGTGTTATTGATCATTTAATGGGTGTAGTGGGCTAGTTGCAAGGTTGTGTTGACCTGTAGGGGCAACCACATCTTCTCATCTCCACTTAGACTTATCCATTTTCTCCCTTTACCCTTCACATTGCTCTTAAGCTCTGTTTCCACAATCATTCTATTTAGGCAATTACGGACATCGTGGGCATCCACCTTAGTGCAAGACAGACCTCCGAGAGGTCTTGGGCTTGGCTAGGAGGCTTCTCCAACCTTCATTCACTCCCTCCTACCTTCATTAATCTTATCCTGCCCTCAAAATACCATCTCCACCCTCAAAAGGCTCTCGGAACCCCTCCTGTAGCAATACAAGACCTCATGTAGCAATATAGGGCCTCTTGTAGCAATACAGGACCTCTTGTAGAAACACCTATAACATGACTCTAACACCATTTTCCTCCACCTTTTTTGCTCCCCACTTCAACCTTAGCTTGGTTAAGATGAATAATGACCCCCAACTTGTGATTTGATGATCTAGAGAAGCTCTTAGACCACTCCAACCTCCTCTTTTCCTCACTACAAAACATAGTAGAATTAGTGTTTTTAATTCACAAGCATGTTACAAGTTAAATTTCTTATTCTCAGGCAAATATAAAGTATACCAATGATACATGCAAGTAGGTTATTGATTTGATGAAATGTGCAAAATAAAGTAGCTTCACTTCTGCAAGTAGACTAGCCTTTTTCTCATGTAATGTTAATTAACATCTACAAGTTGAATGAATGGCATTTTCACTTTCATAGTTAAAATCAGTTTCATCAGGAGTTTTCACTATAGTTAAGTTGGAGGAATGGTCTCTGAACACCTTGATCTGATGTCATGACTGAGGGTGGCATGAGTAGAACCTAACTTACTATGCATACAACACTGTCACCTCTAAGTTTGTACGAACCCTAGGTTGATAATTTAAGTTGAGGAGCCCTTAGGAGTTGCAACACTCTTGGTGCAATACCAAGGCTCACAACCAAGATCTTAAAAATGAACCAAATATTGCCCGAGATGTCTTCTCAATCTTCTCCAAGCTTCACCATCTAAAACCACCCCAAAAAAAGTATAGAAAAAATGTCACAATGACCTGTTTAAAGTTGCAAAACCTTAGGATGATGAGCTTTGATACCAAATGTTATGATCCCTGTGTCTTAAAAATGATAAGAAACCAATATTTACGGTCCTCTTCAAGGGTGAAATCTCCTTTTACAATAAATAAAATGAACACGACAATATTTGATGATCTAAGATTATATATTTTTAGTATCTATACAGGAGACAAAGGGTACAATTATAAGAAAATGGGACCATGAGGGGTTCTAACCTACATAACAATATAACAATAGAAATGTAATCACTCAATATCTAGTACTTAATAATGGGTTTAGTTAAGATGGGGCTTATAGAGGAATTCATAGTATGGCACAAACCAAAGGCCCTCAAGTTCCCAAAATATACATAAGGGAATTCGTTGTACCCAAAATGCTCTCTCAATGATAAGATTGGAAATTTTGAAAAGGAGGAACATAATACCAACACAATTCCTACAAGTACAATTATAAATTTATCATTTCCTCTCTTGATCCAATCACCATGAATATGTTTATACATTCTCTCCAAAGAGAAAATCCTTCACAATCTCCCACTAGAATTCTCCTAGAAAAATCCCTTCCTCTAGTGAATTTCCAACCTTCGTAGAAGGAAGGATATTTGACAATAGACTTTGACTTCCTCCACTATGAAGCACTAGAAGATGAAAACTCTTCTCCTAGTACATGGCTACAGAATTATAATAACTATCAAGCTACATGCCTTAGTCAAAATCTAGATGATATCAACATAGATGAACTAGATATCAAGTCACATGTTGCAAGCATCCATAGTAATCTAAGTAAGATAAGTAATGTTGAAGAGCACAAGGAACTAATAAAGGCCATTATGATTAATGTATCTACAAAATGGAATATTGCAATGGATATAAAGGCATCGATCTCTCTAATAAGTCCACAACCTTTCAAGCTTGAGAATTTTGAGTCTATGTTCTCTATACTTCTCCTTAAGGAGGAAACAGATAAATGAGAAAATATTATAGCATATGAGTATAAAGATTTTATTGTAGAAAAAAATTTCATGCAACAAAGGAGAGGAAATCCTAAACCGATACTTAACCTAGTTTTAAAAAAGATATCAAGATCCAAACCATCATTAATTATTAGTATATTGGTTATGGTTAGGTCAGCTTAGTGGAGGGATGCATCGTGCTCACTTTTTCTTCTATTTATAACAAAGGAGATTAATTTGTATAGGAATATTATTTTTTTCATTGGACATATTGTATAGGTAGGTTGCTCCCCATCAAAGTGGATTCCTATTCATTAATTATTTATTATTGAAGGCATGGAGTTACTTTTTCTTTCTATTTTTATGCTATTTGGGGAATTTGGTCCACAACGTTTGATTTTAAAGCATACAACCCTAGGTTGATTTTTTGAAAATGATCCATCCTACCATTTTTGCTAAAACTTTTCTTTTTGTTGTTGGATGTTTCAAATCATGATTTTTTTTGTTCACTATGGAGAAATAGTGAAGTATCTATGATAAAATTTCAGATTCTGATTCACTTTAAGTTTCAAGTTATAGGCTATGAAAGTTAGTGTTTTTAACTAGTACCAAATAGATGTTCCTAATAAAAGAATCATATCCACTTTTAAAAAGATCCAAATTGATTGTTGCTAGTTTCATCGGAAAATGATGAACCATAGTGCTTTAGGCCCCAATTTCAAAAGAAGATTATAAAAATTGGACACTTGATAGAACATACATGTTTGCTCTTAAAAAGGGGGTGATACATTTGCGAAAGTTACCATAACTTTCTATTGGCATGTTAGAAGTTAATCTAACCTATGGCATTGTAGAGAAGATATCTCAGACCTCTATAGGCATAAATCTCTAACTCAGAGGGGTCAAAATTGTAGCTAGACATCAACAAAAAAGGTCAATTAGTAGGACTCCTCCAAAACAATGTTTTAAATGATATGCTATTTTAAAATTAGCATAACTTTTTACTTGAAGATATGTCTGGGGTGATTCAAAAAGTATGATAAAGAGAAGAAAAAGGATAAATCCACATAAATATTATTTTTGGTTGGCATGACACTAGGTGGTGGGAAAAATTTTACAATTACTAAACCTCATGAGATCTCATTCATGATTTATGAAAAAAGTGAAGAGTTCAAGTAACATTAAATTCATTGATATTGAGGGTGACCAAATGCAATGCTTGCTTCGATTATAAGTGGGAATAGAAACGAACACAGAGATGAGAAATGCGTATAGGTACATATATTTTGGTGGTACCATTGGGTTTGAGATTTGTCTTGAGAATGTATTGTAGTCCCTGGGCACCATCGATATTCATGTAAAATGTTATTGATATACTGAGAACCTCGACATTGGAATTAAAGGCACACAATGCCATTGCTAGTTTTTGGTGAGAAGAGAAGACTAGATAATGGTAGAGTAAACTTTATTTAAATTTTAACCCTTGCACTTGCCTTGTTCTCTTGCAATGACTTTAAACCCTTCGTGTGAGGCGCCGAGAGAAAACCCTCCAACTTAAAACAAAACTTATATGAAGTCAATAAAGTTAGGCCAAATGAATTTTAAAAGGGCGGTGTAAGACGTAAGTAAACAATGAGAGTCAATAAAGTTAGGCCAAATGAAGTTTAAAAGGGCGGTGTAAGACGTAAGTAAACAATGAGCGTAAGAGAGAGAGCTCAAATAATAAATAAACAAGGGGGTTGCAGAGCAGCTAGTCCTTGCTTCAGAAAGAAAAATAATGACGAAGAGGAGTTTTTTTGCCAGCAGTAATACTAGTAATTAGTAGCACCAACAGCATCTAAGCTAGAAGCAGAAATTGCAATTGATGGCTTGAAAGTACGTTGGGTTTACGGATCCTGATTTCGAATCCCGGTACCCCAATATTGATAGTCTGAGACGCGTGTGAACTGGAGGCGGACACGGATCTGAGCCTTTTGCAATTTCTCAAAGAAATCTTCATTACACAAGTCAAACCATCCCTCGATGACTTTTCCACTACGGATTTTTAAGATTGGGATTTCGGCTCTTCCCGCCACTTCTGCGGAGACGCCCAATTCTTTCTCAATGTTGATCAATGCTGATCACTTGAGACGCGTGTGAACTGGAGGCAGACATGGATCTGAGCCTTTTGTAGCTTCTCAGAGAAATCTTCATTATACAAGAAGTCAAACCATCCCTCGATGACTTTGCCACTAAGGATTTCTAAGATTGGGATTTCGGCTCTTCTCGCCACTTCTGCAGAGACACCCAATTCTTTCTCAATGCTGATCACAAGAGAAGGCGATGTATATGCACAGTGTATGTGAAAAGTCTCGTTCCAGATTAGTTCACAAGTTCAGGAGGCAGAACTCTGGTTCTTGCAATTCTAGCAACACCAATATCTATGGTGGCATATAGTCCACTATGCCCTTCTGGATGGAGAAGGCCCTCAACGTTGTCGCCCACCTGCTCAATAAAATATCATTAACCCTATGAATTCATACCCAAAAAATCAAACGGGGGCTCGGCATGGCACCCAACGGGATCAAATACTGAAAGGAGGTTCATATCCTTACCTTTCCCAGTAACGTAGATAAACCTCCAAGATGCAGGAATCTGGCTTGAAATATAGTAGATAACAGGCTACCATGGACTACATGGGATGCATTAGGGATATTTTGTCTTTGAAATATGTGAATTGTGAATTGGATAATGCAATGGTGGTGGAACTGTTCAATCATCATAAGAGCACGAGAAATTTGAAAACAATAGATGGAATTTGAAAACAGAGCAAGTAAGAGCAAACAGAATTAGCAGATGGAATTTGAGAACCGGTTAACGTTTTACCAGCTATATAAGGAGCCAAGGAACCTAAACTCGGCTTGAGTAACGCAAAGATTGGATTCTTAGAAAATCGTCTATCCGGTGCAGGCAGGAAGCAATTCAGATTGGATTCTTAGAAAATCGTCTATCCGGTGCAGGCAGGAAGCAATTCAGATTGGCCAGCTGGTCGGCTTACTCGCTCACTTACTGGCAGTCCTATTTCTAAGGCATAGCTAGTTGTGTGTTAGAGAAATATTAAGGTGGCTTGCTTACAGGCTTGTATGACTGGCTTGCTTATGGCCTGCCCACTTTGGAGATAGATCTATCTCGTCAATTCAGAGTCTATTTCAAGACTTCTTATTCTTCCAATAAAGAAATGGGACCTTTAAAAATGTTGCTGGTAATTAGAGATGTAATTACACTTTCTTTAGCATCGTATGGGATCTTCATCCGCTCTCATAATAGATCCATATATGTTACTCGCCTTACTTACTGGGTGGGGGGCTTTCAATACCTGTAGCCTAGCTTTCAGTTTATACTAGTTTTTGAGAATCGATGTAAACCCAATTCTCTTTGCTTCTCTTTTTCACTCTTGCCAGGTTCTGAGAGCCTGACCATGGAGAATCAGAAAGAGTAAGTGGAAATTTCCTCATTCAAAACCCGACCTTTTCTAGTAGGAAAATATATGTGGCATAGCAGCGAAGAATTGATACCAATAGTAGGATTAGTGGGATAAAAGCTAGGAATATCAGGCCAGAGAGAAACCTCATAACTAACTGGCTGTGAATACCTTCCTGTCTAGTCTTTGCTATTTCCGGATTCCACTTCATCATCTGACATCCTTGCTTCACATTTTGACATACGTGGGTCCTTACCTGCCCATTTGAACATACGTAGGTCCTTACATCTTTAAGTTGATTGCAGATTCCCCGAATATTCGGGAATCCGACGGACATGGGCGCGGTCAATTTTTTGACCACGCCCATGTCCGTCGGATTCCCGAATATTCGGGGAATCTGCAATCAACTTAAGCTCACCGCATTTGAACATACGTGGGTTCCCCCGCCGATGGTGTTATAGGATCGATAACATTAAATCAATTATAAATCGATGATTACGAAGTTCCTTATATGCGGTGTTTGCATGAATCGCAAGTGTCTTCTGCATTGCAGGTGTCAAGCAGCACAAAATCCAGTTGTTAGTGCTCTCCTCCTTCAGTTAGTTAGAAGCTAAGCAGCACAAAATCTAGTTGTTATTGCTCTCCTCATTCTGTTAGTTAGTTAGAAGCTAGTCTTTATCCAGAAAGAAAGCAATAAGGAGAAGCTTAAATAGAGAAAAGTCTGAATACCTTTAAGACCTAGTGCTGGGAGCTCTAAGTAGAGAAAGCAACCATGATAACTCTGTCCCTTAGCAAGCGAGCGAGCTAGTACACTTGGATTGGTTTCTGGATTAACAGTATTTCTGGATTCACTAGCCGCAACAAGTTTCCCTCCTGTATTCAATCCATAAAGCAATGAGTGATTATATCTATTAGAGACAATGATCCATTCAACAGGAGAAAAGGGGGCAGTTGGGAGCGGAAATGCACTCGACCAAAGGTTAGGTTGCTATTTCTTGTCGATTGACTTGAACAAGTGAATACTGTAAGAATCGACCTGACTCGCTATTAATTCGTAAGGAGAAATGCAGGTCGAGAGAAATTGAATTGGAGTTGTTTTCACATATATAAGACTCATTTCAAAGACTATTCGTACGGTTCAATGCCAGAGAGAGATAAACGATCTGGCGAAGAAGCTTATAGCTCGAAGATCATACCAAGTCGCTAGTTACTAATAGTTTGATGAAGGGCCCCGTCGTTTGGCTGTAATCCTGTGAGCTGTTGGAGTAACTGAGGCCACCAGAAGAATAATTTCTTTCGATTTTGCGTAAGCATTTTTTGCTTTTCAGTAACTTTCTCTATTTTGAGTAGGATGGTTTCATCCGCATGAAAATGCATGAAAATGAACTATTCAGCTTAGCTATGAAGATGGGGATAGGTAATCGCTTAGAAGCTTTGGTCAGTGCTATAGGGGCTCATCTCCCACATAGTGGTGGTTAATTACGTATATAACAGAATGTTGAGAAAAGAAAAATGATTAAGACGCCTGAACGAAAAAGATAGATAGGCTGAATAAAGAGGTTTTTACTAGAAGCCTGGCCTTTAGGTATTGAACTTTTGCCCTGGACATTGCCCTTAAACACTAGCAACGACGTGCTCCAGGAGGGACGCTTATGACTTTCGGGTTACTACCAGCAGAGCTACACCTTTGCAGGGGGCAACCAGGAAGCTTGATATAGATTGAACAAAAACTTCTCATTGGTTGAATGACTGAGCTATGCCATGGAGGAAGTCTTTCTCTGAGCATGCCGTGGAAGAACTACTACTTTTGTTGTTGCCTTGGCTAAGCTGCTTGCCTGAAGCTCTGTTCATATCACGCAAGAAAGAGATAACCATATTGGTTCTGGCTAGATGAGGTACTAGCGCCACCATAATTGTTGATGGGGTATTAGCTATCGATCCTATAACACCATCAGCCGCATGGGATGCCCCCAACTTATCCTAATAATTGGATCTGTCTCTCTCTTCGTCCAGGCAGGAATAACTATTGTTCTGTCATCTTCATTTGCACCGAGCCGGATATTAGGAATGAAGCACCAGCTGTTCCAGGGATGAGTGATCCTGGTGGATTCTCCCAGCAAACAATGGCCATCTAGCAAACAACAGCCATCCGTGTTTGACCAGCACTCGCTCCGTTCCTCCCTCCTCGCTCTGTTCCTCCCTCCGCTGAAGACCATCCGCCTTCAGCTGGCAATAAGAACTAGTTAGTCCGTGCGCCTGGTACCTGGTTCATCCGATGAGTTCTCTACCTATTCCAGTGAATGAATTTGAATTTTATTGTAGCTATTTAAGCAGAGAAATATTAATATTGTTAATGCAGAGTAGAGAGGAAAGTTGGCACCTGTTACATTCCCACAAAAGGCATAGATGTGGTGGCAGGCGTACATGTAACGGTGGTACATGTGATGGCAGGCGTACATGTAACGGTGGTACATGCGATTGTAGGCGTACATATTCTGTTGTAGCAGTGGTACATGCAACAGTGGTACATGTTTTAGCGGTGGGAGCATGGACAATAAGAGTTGGTTTAACATAAAATGTTTAAGATTTAATGTTAATATTAATTCATATCATTTCAAATTTCATTTCAAATGGTTGTTTAATATCTGTTTTACCCTAAGATTTAGCCTCATATGCCTCGGTATGAGGCCAAATAAGACGATGAAAATTGAAACTGAAATTTTATTGGCTGTAAAAAACTCGACGCAAAAAAACATTAAGCTATAGGTCATACAAGATCACACAAAATAATGCTAAAGGGACCATTTCGAGCTAAAGGGACCATTTCGATTACTATATTCCCACGCCATCGCCAAATGGCAGGGACTAATAATAATGATAATGAGAATCTTTGTTCCATCCACCTTATCATCGAATGTGATGGTTATAAATAGTTTTCATAGTCGTCCATTGCCTAGATCAGTTTGTGGCTAACAAAGGGCTAATACAAACTATTTATCATACTTTAGTGAAATTTTAATAAGTGAAATGATTTAATAAAATTTAATTGTTGAATTAAATTCCAAGTCCTTTATTATTTTGTACTGGTGTTTATGTAGCTCATTTTTTGAATACATCAATATCTCCTTTAAATATGCATATTTTGCATGTGTGCATATACAATTTATATGCATATTTTGCATGTGTGCATATACAATTTTTAAATTAATGATTAGGTGATTTTTTTGTAGACTGAAACTCAACTTCCATTAATCAAAACAAGAGAAGTACATTATGACTCTTCAACCATACAAACTGCCAAACATAGCCAGGGAGCATTAGAGTCATCCCCACATAAACAACGAACTGAGCCAAAATTGAGAAGATGGTGACAACCGTAAGTGACATAATATTGCCCAGATATATGAGAAAGATGGCTACAACAGTAAAATAAGCATGCATCATAGCTACACAGAGAGACCAGTTAAGAAGAAAACTCACCAACAGAACCTGAACCAAGAGAATAACCAGAGCCAACAACAAATTAAACATTGACAACTTGTTAGAATCATGCCCCAAATGACAAAACATAGATAAGCCCATACCAATAATATCATCCAGGATCAGCCCTGCAGTCACCCACAATGCACAACACACAAGCACCTTGAATTAACCCAATCCACCATGGCCCAACACAGAGCTCGCCATCAAACATCGTACAATAATGATCCAACTAATATATGGATAATTGCCAAAGTGGAAATACTGCAGAAAGCCTTCATCGCTGAGGCTGAAAAAATTGTGAGCCCAAAAACAAGTGTGCAGAGAGACCAATGGAACCTCCATACTTGTAGTCCCATCCAGAATTGTAAATAAAAAAAAAATGAACAAAAGATTAAAAAAAAGCATATGAACTCAAAATCTAATCTTGGTCCAAAGAGATAATGGTCAAGTCGTGAGCACTATTATTAGGAGGATTAGTGCGATCCCCGGGAGGATCAGTAAGGTCGCAAGAGGCAGAATCTGATACCAGAAAGGTCTCCACCCTTGACAATCTTGAATCACTGTTATTAAGACAGAAACAAATATTTCTTAACACATGTTTAACATCTCCCAACCTAGAAAACAAATTATATTGTTCAACCTTCTTGTCTTTAAAGATGAGATATAACATTGTATCCATTTCCTGGTGTAGAGATAATTAATACAAAAAATGTAACCTCTTCTTGCGAAACCTACTAGGGTTCAGAACCCTTTTGATTCCAACGAATGACTCCTAAAGCTCAAAATCAGAATGGTACGAGTGGTCACTAGTTTCTTTTACCTCCAGAAGCAGAATGCCCCTCCCGAATTCGAGAGGAACAACATCAAAGAAGGTACCCACAAAATCAAATGCAAAAGGTCAAGTTCTCTTAACACCCACATTGCCCAAACCACCCCTTCTACTCGTCATGCGCTGATGAGGGGCCATAATAACTGTAACAGGAGAACAAGCAATACAGGGACAACAACCACATCTAGCAAAAGAGGAATTCGACTGAACAACAGGCCCCTTCCACCCTGATGTCAATATCAATATATCGTCCCTCAATGCCACTCTAAAGGACCAAACTCGAGCAAATACACTAGTTCATGGAAAAACAAATACATAGAGCACCAAGACCCCCTGAATAAAAACAAATAGAGAGATAACCCAGTACCCAAAGACACAAGACCAACACTTCTCTTTGCCACAACACAAAAAAACTCACACAATTTCAAAATAAGTCAAATTAGCAGGGAATGATCGAGCATATAAAGAGGGATGAAGAACTAAGATTAATTTGATACAAACCCAAAGAACCCAAGAGAAAGCATTGACTACACTTTGACATCTCTCTTTGAAAATACAATATAGAGGTATACCAAACACTAAACTTACAAGAGGAAGAAACAAATTGCAACAACACCTAATTGACAATGATTGGAGATGATACCTCAAGGCCAAGCGAAGGTGAAGAAATGAACACCCACACCTAAAGGGACACTTATGCACCAAGATACCAAGGACTCACAATTGTTAACATGACCAAATAAAACCAAGAGATGGAAGACGAGGGCACCACCTCGCTTTATTTCCCATGAGAGATAAATCTTTGCTTCCTTAGAACATTAATCCAACATTTAAAACACTACAACCTACTGTACATCCCCCAACGTCGTTCAGAGTTCGTTCACCACGCCATGATGAGAAGGGAGACGCCCAATTTAGCACCCGCATCGGGGTATGGCTTATCATTATCTAACAGGACTTGAAGTTTCTCAAGATATTTAGGCAAAACTGGAGGAGGCCAACCCATATCCAACATTAAATTGCGACACTTACACACTAAATTGGCCAGAAAATCAACCACCTTATTCTCGTCTCGCCTAGTGTGAGTAGCCATGACATAATCCACCTTAGGCAACAGAACAGTGATACACCCAATAACACTCTCTAGGCGCTAGCTCCTTACAAGTTTCTCCAAAGGTTGCCCACTAAGGAGGTGGTGAAGGTATTGAATCATGACTTGAGATTCCCCATCAACCTAAAGTAAGAGAAAACCCTCCTTGATGGCTACCTTAATCCCTTTCTCCAGTGCTAGAAATTCCACCAAATTATTACTAGTAAATCCACAACTCTGAGAAAAAGACACGCCATCGTATTATTCCAATCTTGGAAGACCCCACCAAACCCAACAATTCCTAGGTTACCTTAAAAAGCACCATCGAGATTTAATTTTAGAAAACCAGGAGGAGGAAGGGAAAATGAAAAAAGGGAGGTCGACAATGCCCTTGGATCCTTCTTGGAGACAGACGTAGTCATACTTTGATGAAAATTCAACCTAGACAATATGAGAGCTTCAAGATTGTCCAACTCCCAATCATTGGCATAGAAAAGGGTAGCCATAATGGTTTCACGAATATTTTGAAGAACCAAGGTATTCACCACTAAAACCATCTTCCTCTGATCCTTGAAAATTTGAGAATTTTGTTCCTTCCACACATTTCGTAGAAGAAATCTAATAGCCAGACACGAGGCCCAATAGACAACGGGGTTTTTGAAAGCCTTCCAATCCCATTGCAATAGTGAGTCAACTAAATCATCCTGTTGCCTATTACCAACACTAAAAACAAAGAGAAAGTTCCCCCACACTCCAACCACAAACGAGAAAGAATTAAGTAAATGTTCAAAAGTCTCTTCAACGTTAGTGCAAAAAGGGAAATTTGAAGGCCCTTCCACTCCCTTCTTTCTAATACGATACCAGGTGAGTAATCTTCACTTCACAATCAACCAAAGAATAGTAGAAATTTTGGGCCAATGACCCCCTGTCCAAATCTAACCCCAAATACCATGTCGTTCAAATCTGTCCTGACCTACTAGAAGAGAATATGATTCTTTTAGGGTTAATGTACCTCTTGGAGTATGCCCCCACTACAAGATAATGTTATCATGGGAGAAATGAATTCCCTAATCTAACAGTTCCTTATGTAATGCATCCTAAGGAAACACCTATGAAGTAATAGGTCAATCTTCCTGCTTTTTCAATGTCTTCCACCTCTCATCATCCAACCCCTCCTTCCAATAGTCCCTCACATTTACCACCCCAAAATCCATGGTAAATAATTACAGTAGTTGAAACTCCTAATTTTCATTTAATCTAGGTAATTGTTGCTAGGAATCTATCCAAAAGAAGGCTGAGTCACCTGATTGTATCTCCCAAAAGGAATGATCCCACACGATCTTGCTATTACACCCACATCCGAATGCTAGAGCCCGATATATACCTCTCAAATTTTACGCGATCCTATTGAGATGGTAGGAAAACATACTTCTGCGACCAAATATGTTTCCAAAGCTCTGGTCCTCCTACTAGCTATCAACACTAGAGTTTAGTGCCTAAGGTTGCACTGAGAACTTATAAATCCCATAAACCTAAACCTCTCGCCTTCTTTGGAACATTCCCTCACAAGCCACTAAATACCACCACTTCTCCTTCTTAGCACCCCTCCCTCCACTCCATAATGAAACTTCACCAAATCGATTTAGGGGGAAGCATGACCGACATCTGATATATCGGGATAGATTGCAACATTGTTTTCGTAAGTAGAAACCTCCCAAAAAAATTCAATCCTCTAAAAATCCAGTTGTTAACCTTATTTTGTAGCTTCAAGAGAAGACTTTTCCAACATGCAACTCTTCTGGGATTGAAAACTAATGGCACACTTAAATATTTATACTGGAGGGTAGCAAGTTGAAAGTCCAATACTTAGTCTAAAAAACATTGACACTTTAGTGAAAAGTTAAAAAATAAAATGCTATATTTTTCATTATTGACTAGCATACTTGAAGCCTCCATAAAAGTTGAAACCAAGGATCCTATTTCTTTTGCCTCCCTAACAGTTGGTTGCCCAAACAGACAGACATCATCAACAAATAGTTGATGTGTCATTGGGAAATCTTCACCATAGAGTCTTAATCCTCGAAGAGCCCTATTGAAACAAGATTGCTTAAAGTACCTTCTAAGACCTTCCATTGCCATAATGAAGAGAAAAGGCGATAAAGGATCTCCCTATCTGAGATCACCCGAGGAATTAAAACTTGTATAGGGCTACATGTTGATCAAGATAGAAAAAAAGGTAGATAAAATAAGAGATTGAATCTAGGATATCCATTACCATGAGAACCCAAACACATCTAGCAACTGTAGAAAATAATCCCAACTCACCCGATCACAAGCCTTACACAAATCCAATTTAACCAACATACCTGATTTTTTTCTAGCTTTTAAGCAAGTGGATAATTTCTTCTACGACAATAATCCCATTCAGAATATTCCTCCTTTCCACAAACCTAGTCTAATCAAAGAAATAAGCACCTTCAACAACGGTTTTAAGCAGTTGACAATCACAGTAGCAATCACTTTGTAGATTACATTGCATAACGCAATTGGTCTAAAGCCACTAGGATCCTATAACTTTCTAGCCTTAGCGATAAGAGTAAAGAAAGTAGTGTTTAACCCTGTCCACATCAGCTGAAGCCCTCTAGATTCCTCCACCACTTCATAGATGTCATATCCCATGAAACTCCAAGTCGCCTTAAAGAACTTAGTAGTGTAACCATTTGGGCCTGGAAATTTGTTACTTAGCATAGCAAAGATAACATCCTCCACCTCCAGGAAGGAAAATGGACGCAGTAAAGCCGAATTCTGTTTAGGACTAACGAGATGCATAATACACATAGTAATTTTATTAATGGTCAGTTGTCAAGAAATTAAGGGCTTTGTCAGTACATTATTATAAAAAATAATCAACTCATCTTCAATCTCTTGGTGTTGTAATTTACGTTGTCCATCACTTCCAACCAATGAAAATATGTGGATCACTCGCCTTCGTTGAATCATTGAATTCTGAAAAAATCGAGTGTTCCTCTCCCCCTCTTGAAGCCATCATACTAGAGATTTTTTACACCAAAGACTTTCCTCATGTTGTCTACGAGTTTCTATTTCAATGATGGTGTGCCCCTCCTCCATCAAGAACTCATCCGTACATCCTTCCAAAAATATTCGCTATTGAATCTCCTGCATGTATCCCTCCAATCTCTGTTTTTCCTCCAAAATATGGCCAAAGTTGGTCTTATTCCATTGTTGAATCTGTCTTTGAGTAATGCTAGTTTTAATTGAAAAACATGCATCTTGTTGTGGCCTTGAACCTTAATGTTAGCCCACCCATCTTTAGCTTTCGACAAAAACTCAGGTGATTTGAGCCGGGAGCTCTCAAAGTGAAAAGGATGATTATGAAGATCTTCCTTTAAATCTATTTTCAACTAAACTAGCCAATGGTCCGACCCAAGACAAGGGAGAATTGAAGCTTCAATAAAGACATCCTTACCCATTATTGACTCCGAGACCAAAATTCGATCCAAGCAACTAGCTACTTGGTGTTTACCCCCCTGTTTATTATTCCATGTAAAGACACCATTAGGACATCCACCAATTTTACTTGTTCAATAAAGTCCACAAAAGAAGTCGATTTCAGTTTTAGTCGATGCAAAACACCTTTTTTTTCATCTAGAGCCTTGATAAGATTAAAAACGCCCCCTACAATCCATAATGCATTCATAAAAATAGATCGATGTTGCTGAATATTCACCAAGAAAACTACCTTTTCTCGACCCATACGAGGTCCGTAAACAAAGTTAAAGAAATTATTTCCTATGTACCAATATACCGAAACCTACCAGACAAAACATAGGGACTAGCAATACAATCATATAAGCTTACCTCCAAAGGATTCCACAAAACTGCTATCCCTCTTGCACAACCCCCGACATCAATGGCCATTAATTCACATCCCTTCCAGCGATAGTCTCTAAGTTCTTTTAATTTGAGCATCGTAGTCTTGATTTCCTGCAATATCACCAAGTTTGACTTCTCAACCTTAATTCTTTCTTGCAGATATAATTTCTTCCCCTTGCTGTTGATGCCCCTAATATTCCAGGTGACGATCTTCATGGTAAATATTGTTGTGAAGGGATAAAATACGTCGAAATGTTAGTGACCTTCCCCGAGTTAATAAGCTCTTCTCGGTGTTCTGAAGGAGGTTCCAATTCATTTTTCGTCCTGTTCATTTAATCTCCTATCCTAACGATTATTTCCCTTTATCAAGCAGTTCCTGCAATGAGATGTCAATACCCGAGGAGTTCTATTGTTTTTATTTCCATCATTGATAAGCCTATGCATATAGCCCCTTCTGATGTTCTATGAGTTTCGTTAAATCTTACATTGCATAGTCATTCAATAACTCCTTGAGGATTCTCTCTTCCCGAGGTAGACTATCAATATTTTGTTCTGTTAAGGGCATAACCTCTGCAATTCCTAGCAATTCAAAAAAATACTCAGGTTCCTCTTCATCCTCTAGGGTCTTACATTTTTACTTCAATTTGTCACTAGAAGAGTCAGGAACTGTCTTATACAATCAAAGTTGTTCCGACAAAGGACCATCTTCTTCCATTCCATCCAACACTGTAAAGGCATTTTTCTCCTCAACCTTCTTCTACGGCTGTGTTGGGTTTCCTCTAGTGCCCCTTCTATGGGCGTGGACCTTAGTAAAACCATCCTTCGAAGACTATCCTAAATTCAGTTAATCCTTCTTACAAATGAGGAAATCATGAAACAAATGGCCATATTCATGGAAAAAATGACAATGAAAAGGCACATGTTCACAATCTAAAGGTTGAGATAATACCTTTCCTTGATACTCCAATTTGATTGATTCTGGCAGGGTTCGGGAGATGTTCATATACACACAGAGTCTCGCATAAGATGTATGTCTACCCCATTTCGTAACTTTTGAGACTTTCACAAATTTACCAATCACGTTCCCAATTTCCTCCAAGATCTATGGAATCCAAAAACCCATAGGTAGAGAATACAAATGAACCCAAATTGGTGCTTTCGTAAGCTCCTCCTTATCAGGGTTGAAACATTCTTCCCAGTGACACATGTATAAACCCACATTGTTAAGAACATAGGGCCCTCCTTCGAATACCTCGTTTTTATCCTCCAAATTAGAAAAAAATCATAGTAAAAAACCCCTTTGGGCCTAACTTTAACTCCACCTCCCATTTGTGTTTCCACTTTAGGTAAATCTAGTGCTCCGTATCTTTTTCCATAGGCCAACCACCAATAAATTTACATATAAATGCATGATCTTGCATCCTTCTGCGATGATTATCCAAACTCTTCAGCAAAATAACGATTATGGGGTTCTTTGGTGCCTTTGGAAGACATTGACCTTTCAAACCCACATGTCATTGAGCTCCGAGGATTGGGGATTCCTGCAAACTTTCGTTGGTCTCTTCCTAGTTAGACTGCCCTGTGCCCTATTTAAATTTTCCTTCCACAACATTTTTGAAGGAGGGGGTGTTAACCCCCTCCACCAATGCACTCATTACCTTCCCATAGTCTCCGACAAGGAAAAAAACAAAACAAAATTAGTTCAAACGAATAAATCCTAATAATTACCAGGACCAACATCGAACCTCGTCTCCAAATTTGTTTCACCATCACTTAAAAAAAACCACAATAAACCACAATAGCCATACAAGTTAGATATAATCGATTCATAGAGTTTAAACTCGAGCAAGGTATGGAATGAATAAAGTGGCGTGTGCATGTGAGATCTCCTACATTGATTCCTCATTATGCATAAACACATTTATCTATCTCATTATAAGCCTATAAAGACATTCATTTATCTAATTATAAGTATATATGTAATGAATGTCCACTGCAGATTATGTTTTCACTATTGATATAGGTGGAGTTTTTTAGTAGAGTAAATAGGCAACTTCTAATAGCATTTTTGTCTTCTAGAGAAAAGCATATGGCTATAGTGATTACAAATCACGAAACTATGGGTGAGGATGCTTTTCATTTGCAAGTGTTTTAAAGTCGACTAAAAATTGAATGTTTTATATGTGAATTTGGCTCATGGAGGCACATTGACTCTATGTTCAAAAACTTATGGAGAACAATAATAGGGACATAAAAATAAATCACTTAGAAGAAAACTATAGATTTTCATCATGCAATTCTAAATCATGTGGAGGTACATTGAGGTACACTGACATTATTCAATAACATTGAAAGTAAACTATAGATGTAATATTCTATATCTTGATTGTAAACTTCAAACATATTTACGAGACTCTCAAATAACATTTATAAGTAAAATTAGGAAATACATTTCTTATCATTTCAATCCACTTACAAATTGTAAAGTTAAATATTAAATTTGAAATAACTTCATATATGACTATTAATAGAGACAATACTAATACAAACTATGTATCATACTTTGGTGAAATTTTAATAATGTGAAATGATTTAATAGAGCTTAATTGTTGAATTAAATCCCAAGCCTTTTTTATAATTCCATACTGATATTTATTTAGCTTACCTATTCAATACACCAATATATCTATGTTTGTGCATATTTTGCATGTGTGCATATACAACTCTTTTTTTTGTAACCCAAAGGAATCGACAACTGGGTCAGTCTCGTACTCACGTGACACAGGGTCGATTCTGACCACTACCACTATACCTTTGGGGTCTACGACCTGTCCTCCTCTCCGTAGACCAAGTCGCGACCAGGGGATTGAACCTTGGATGTCTCAGTTTGCACAATTTCACATCACTTCGATCACCAATTAAGCTACGCCTCTGGGACGTGTGCTTATACATCTTTTAAATATAATGGTTGGGTGGTTAAACCACAACAACCATACAAGTTAGATATAATGCGCTCATTGAGGTTCAAACTTGAGTAAGGCATGCAATGAATCAAGTGTTGTGTACATGTAAGATCTCCTATATCAACTCCCCATCATGCACAAGGACAATCATCTCACTCATTGCAAGTCTATAGTATGATACATATACATCATTGTGCATATAGGCATTCATTTCTCTACTTCCCTACATCAACTTCTCATTGTACATAAAGATATTCATCTCTCATTATAAATATATAGTTTAATACATATGCATCATTAAGCATAAAAACATTTATCTCTCGTATTATATATTGATAATATGATGTGTACGCATGCAAATTTCTACAAAAAATATATTAAGTGCATCGACTAGGCCTAACTATACACTCTTGGAAATTATTGCTAATACATTAAAAATTTATCATTTTCTATTTCAGGTGGGAAAACCTATCATAACTCAGTTGTCAAACCAACAACAAGGACAACCATCTCTGGCTGCTAACCGCGAATGCAGGTTGACTCATCACCGTTAATCAAGGAAAACCATGCCACCTGGAATAACCTGCTAGTGGTCCGTAAGGGGGCAGGCTTTCACTCTTGCTAGATTCCTCTCGGTCTTGGGTCGTTAACCTATTTCCTTACGTCCGAGGAAGACGAGCTCTTAGCCAAGCAGAAACAGTTTTAGGGCATACTCCAGGGCAAAAAACTTACTTTATCATACATTATATAATTAGAAAATGTTATTTATTTTTTATCAATAATAACAATATCAAAATAATTTCATTAAGAACGACTCAAAGGGTTCTAACTAAGAACTGCATGATTGGCCTCACACATAAGCCCATTTGTAATCAATCTAAAATTTTACAATCACAATAATATTATCAAATATTGATTTATTAAATTAACATAAAAATTAAAAGCAAATACATACCTTTAATACAATAAAAGTTGCAAAAACATAAAAAAAAAATTACACACACACATATTTAAGTAATCTTTTAAATAATAATTTTAATAACTTATTACAATCTTTATCATATGTTTTTTTTTTTTTTTTTTTTAAACTTTATATACTATTTGATGGACCTTCTAAATAAGTAAATCATAAGGCCGATCTATCCAATCTTAGGCACAAAAAAATTATATTAAACCTATTTTTTTGCAATTATTGACACACTTTCCTAACTTAATGAGTTCTTAGGAGAGTCAATAAGGTTTTTCATATTTTATGTATCTTAACATGTGTATTGTGCAATATCTGAAGAGATATTGCATATATTTTAAGAAGATCTAGCTAGAGATATTCATGGGACTTGTTCCTTGCAATAGGAGAGTCTCAACTTGGCTATTTGAGGGCATTTAGTGCCCCTTCTTGCTGCTGCAAGGTAGAATGGGAACAAGATCCCCTTTCTTCAGGGATTTTGGAGGGAAATGTAGTCTTCCCCTCAAAGAGGTGCTCCCCACTCATTGTATAAACAAGAGGATCAAGTAGTCCTGTAGGCATGTAGAGCAAAGTGTGAGGAATAGGAGAGAAATCTAGATTTGTGTTTCCAAGCAAGTTTTGCAACTCTGTATTGTACATACAGTTTTGCAGTTAATGGAAGTGGTGTTCTATTTTAGCTCCTAGTTTGGCTTTCCTCTACAGGGCTTTGAGCATCCTTGGGTTGGGCCCACCCCAAGAGCTGCAAATCCCTCTTGCATTATTTTCTGTTAATACTATGTTTTTATTTACTTTTGTAGCATTTCTGAAAGTTATCTTATTATAGTAGTCATGCATGGTTAATTGGAATGTTTTGATGTACAATTCTTTCTTAGAAGTTATTTAAGCTTTTGGTTATAGTGGTTACATAAGTTAATGTCATTTCCACTTTCCCTGTATTGTGTAACCAGCTTTGCAACTACATGAACCACACATAGCTAAGTTTTGTTAGGTTAAACTTGCAACAAATTATCTTGAATCCTTGAAGAGGTTGATTTTATCAAATTTTAAATTCTCCATACCTTCCTTGCATCTCATACTCACATTTTGCTTGGTTACCTGCTCGTTGGATTATCTCTTATAGAAAAACAAGGACTATTGTAGCAACTTATAACCAACATTTCAATCTTACTTAGTTTTGCAATAAATTCATGACTTGGCTTCTTTGGTATATACAACATTCCGGGAACCCTGATAATGGAACTTGGAGGTGTAGAGATCTTGTAGATACTTTTGATTGATTTTCTTTAAAAAACTGCTTTTTCCCGCAAATTAGGGTTTTCAATTCATAGTCTTTCATTTCAAGAGTGTGCTTTTCCTTTCCTTGTAGATAACACATAAGTGTGCAAGCATGTTTTCATTTCATTGCAGATAGTATAGAAGTGCACAAGTGTGCTTTCTTTCATTCAAATTAGCTTAGATATGTGTGCCATTTTCCTTTTAGCAAGTTATTTCTTGCAATTGAAACTTTCCTGTAGCATATATTAGTCAACATGGTCTCTGTACATCTAGCTTTCATTTCAGTATTTCCATCTACATAAAAATCAATAAGAGAAAGCGAAAGTGTATGTTGCACATATAATGTTGTTAACTTTTAAGTTTGTACGAACCCTAGGTGTTGAGCAAAGTGTTGTCATTGATGTCTAGGAGTATCAAGTTCAGGGGGAGCTTATTGAAGATTCACAATAGATTTTCATTGATGTTAAGTAGTCAATGATGATTTGTTTCGAGTCTTGTAGTGTTTGCATATTGTTAATTTGAAGGCCTATCTTTGAAGGCATATTGTCTGCAATTTTTCAACTCAAGTGTCCTCGCAAAATATATAGCCAGATAGTCCTCTCAAAGACCTTTCCAACAATATATGCCACTCAGAAAAAATCCTAAGGGATGACAAGAAACCAAGCTTTTAAGCACAAGCAAGTTTACAAGTGAGAGAATCTGGGGGAATCCAGGGTGCAAGAAAGATTGGTGCACATCTAAAAGAGATGAATTATGGACTCACCCAGATATCCAAGACATCTAGTACATCGGGGGGTAAATGCAAAGAGAGAACCAAATCTGGATTCAATTTAACAATAAAGGTTAAGGCTCCATTGGCTCGTAGTTTCACACAGAGGTGAAGAGATATCCGGGTATCCAAGATTGCATAGGGAAACCACTTTGAGAAGCAACCTGCTTCTGGATATGTTTTCAATGGTGTTGATCACCATTCCACTTTTCTCATTGTTCCATGAGTAAAACATTGTATCTAGGCATCTAGCCCCTTTGAATATTAATAAATAAATTTTTGAAAAAACATTGGACCTTGAGCCCTTCTTCTGTACCAAGATGAGGTGGCGGATGTGACAGGTGGCAATACGTGATTGGATGACACTGATGAGGTGGTTTTAAGTTGGTTTGACACGTCAGCATGATGACGACGTGACAAGGACATGTGGTAAGAAAATTTGTCATTTTTAGGTGCCCAAGTGGCTCTTTTCGGGGTGACACATGGCATCACTCATAGGGTCGCATGTGGAAACGTGTGATGACAACTGGAAAGACACATGGAAAAGTTGACACGTCATTGTAGCACGAAGGTAAAAGTAAAAGGTTCGTGAAGGTTTAGAGCTAGAGACTATTGTGGGTAACACTTTATGCAGACGAAAATTGGTCCATCATTAGATAAACAATTTCATGTCCCATCATGGAGACAAAGTAAAAGGGTTTACAAAGGTTCAGAGGTGGATAATGTCACAGTTAAAAGTACCCACTAGAGGGGCATTTGTATGTCATGTAGACAAATAATTTCATGTCACACATGCGAGACTAGAGGTAAAAAGGTTTGTGGGGGTTTCAGAATTGGATGTTGTTGAGTGGCTCAAAAGCCATTACACAGAAAATTGTTGCAACGCTGGTAAATAACATGAAATGTAGTCACCCAACCTTTTGAATTAATGAAGAAAAACACATAAAAACATCAAACTTGGGCTCTCTTCCGTACAAGAGACAGGTGGCAGTGACATGGCAAAGAGATAGCATGGGTTAATTATTAAGAGACATATGACATGATCGACAACTAATATGCAACATGGCTATTGGAGGAAGTTGCGGAACAAGAAATGTTTCGTTACTTGATAAATAAGTTCAGTCTCATCACAAAGGTCTTGAGCCTTTGACATGGCCAAGAGACAACATGACCCCATGATAAGACGACAGGTGGCAACTGGGAGATGATGTGGCACACTCATGAAGTGACACGTGGTTGGTAGAAATGGCACTTTGGGTGGTTAAGTGGGCCAAATTTTAGTCACAAATGGCACCACTTAGAGGACGTCATGATAAAGTTAGCAGGTGACATGGCATATTATTAGGATTCGCGGCAAGGGGCTAGTTGGTAAATAGTTTTTAGTGTTAATGATTTTTGTAGTGGGGCTAGAAGATGCTTGAGGGTTACCCAAATATCCTAACATCTGGGCCTCCGGGCAGTTTGCACAAACACAAGAGTGCAAAACACTTGGATACCGTATTATGAGGTTAAGCGCCTTTAGATTTAAGACTTTGGTTCTCAGGTATGGTCAGATGTGTTATGAGCTTAAGGTTAAAGGATCAACAAATTAACATTATGGTGTGGATAAGCGCCTTATGAACTTAAGCCATTGGTCCTGGATCAAGGTTATATGGGAAGAGCATTAATGGGCGAGGAGATTCGGTATCCTCTGGCAGTTAAGGGCACGGTTTTGAGGTCTCAGTCATATATGTAGAGGGTTGAAGGTTGAGGTGCTCTGTTATTGAAATTCGGTCTTCTAGGAATCAAATTCAATTAAGATGATAATTATGACTGTGTGGAATTATCCCAACGGATATAGTCAATGAGAATATTTTACCAAGGGTAAAAAGACGAGATCGATTACCTATGGTAATTGATGTGTAGCAACCTATAAAAGGTAGTGCACTTGATTGAAACTGTGAGGTGATCACATTGGAAATATGAGGTTGAGACATATTGCCAAAATGACAAAAGAAAAATAAAGACATATCTAGGAGATTAAAACTGGGGTTGTGAAAGAAAATATATGCGGTTCCAATGGAGAGATGAGTTTATGAAATGACCGAGACTGATAAGGCCATACCGAGGAAAGAAGAAAATTGAAGCTAAGGAAGCATGAAGATGGGGAACTAGTGCAGTCAATTAACATTATCTCGTTGGAGAAACAAAGAGACCAACGAATTTCAGACAACGTGAACCTAAAACGATTTGACTCCTAATCAATGTAAAGATGAAAAGACATAGTTGATTGAGAGGGAAAACATAAGAATTAATAGATATATGACGAAGATGATGAATGAAGATAAAAAAAAAGGACCAGATCTTAGAGCTGATATCAAATTTGAGGTTTTAAAGAGTTGTTGAGCAAATGTGAAAAGTTGTAATAAGATTTGAATGTAAAAAATGTGTAGCCGAGCATATTTGAAGAAGTTGTGAACAAATATGGGTGTGAGAGGAGAATTGTAGAGTAAAGGCAATGTTTAAATTTGAAAGGATGATATAATGAGGATGATGATTATATTATGATATATCCAGCAGAGTGAGAGCTATAACAGAGAGTGCACCAAATACAATTCTAAAGATTAAAATCATAAAGTAACTGTGGATCTAAGTTTGAAAATGTTATGAAAAAGGGATCTGCTAGGTACTAGAAGTTGGTGCTTGCACAACAAGGAGTTGGTGCTTCCTTCAGGTCAGTGTATGTAAAATAACTTGGGGGTCGGTGGCTCCTACAAGTGGGTTCTTGCAAATCAGTGAGTTGGAGTTTCCTGCTAGTTGGTGCTGGCAAACCAAAACAAAGGGAGTTGGTGCTTCATACAGATCTATGCATGTAAAACAATTGGGGGTTGGTTCCTCCTATAAGCTTGTGCTTGCAAATCGAGGAGCGGTTTCTTCCTTCTAGTTGGTGCCAGTAAACATAACGTAACAACAGATTGGAGATTGTATTTACATAAATAACTAAAAAGAAGGTTGGTGGTTTTCTCCCTTTATGGGTTTATAGATACATCTGGTGTCTCTTTGTTTGTCATATGTGTGTGTTTCTTATGGCGCTGATATGTAAGTTATAAGTTGCTTATATGGTAAATTGTTGAATGTTTAAATATTTTTATTAATTGTTAAAATTTGTCACAATACTGATTCATCCCCCCATCTTAGTATTATCCTGGTTTCCAACAGTGGGTTGGCAATTAAAGCTAAGACCCTTGGGGGTTGTAGCATTGTTGTTGCAATATTGAGCACCATCACTTTTTGTTGTCGTTGCTAGGAAAATGTCAGAGTATGTACTGCCTTTTCCTTTAGTTCAATTACTCTTTCTTTCATTTCATCTCCTGTAAAAAGAAAAAAACACATTCGTATCATTTTTTCAGAAAACACAGAAAAAGAAAAAAACACATTTTTTTCTTTTATGCCTCAAAGAATTAGTGACAGAACGGGAAAATTTCTATCGAAAACCACCACTTCTACTAGTAGCCAACCCTTTTCAGCTAACTGTAAGCCTCCTTCCCTATCCATAGGGACCTTTGAGGCCCTTTTTGGTGAGAAAGTGAGGATCTTTGAGGAGCTTGTAGAAGGAGAAAGACCTTCACACCCCACCAACATTATGGTTGAAGATAGACAACCAGAAGTGTTCACATTTCCCATTAGAGAAACAAATGGAGAGGCTAGAATGAAAAACATTAATCCATCTATCCTCCCACACTTCTATGGTTTAATTATAGAGGATCCTAACACTTATGTTTGATTTTTTTGTGGTATGCATGACTTATGATTATACAACTGATGAGAAAAAGCTCAAATTGTTCCCTTCCACCCTTAAGGATGCAACCCTTCAATGGTTCATGAGCCTAGAAGGAAATAACATCACCACATGGGAACAAATGCAGTAAGCCTTTAACAACAAATATCAATATTACTGTAGAGCAAGGGATACCAGAGATGAAATATTTAGAATGGTCCAAGGAGAAAATGAGTCTCCAGATCACTTTGACAAGAGATTCCAGTTGAGTTATAGAAGGCCACATGATTGCACCTTCGATCTAGACTCCTTGAAGCTAGTTCTACTACGAGGAGTCATGGAGAATCTAATGGAACCACTCAACTTTCTGGCCAACGGAGACATATACTAACTCACTCATGATGGCATTAAACAAGTATTCCAAAACCATTCAAGGGCTACTAGAAAAAGAGGTAGAGCAAGCAAAATCTCGATAAGTCCGTATTCCTCCTCCATGATTACTAAAAATGAGATAGGAGGCATGTTAGAGGACATGAAGGCCAAAATATTACATACATTCACCATGTAGATGGACACCTTATAGATTCAGGGAAAACAAGAAGAAGCAGAAAAGGCATTGGTCCTATTTTCCCCTCAATGCACTAAAATACATCCTAGGAATGAATGCCCTTTAAATATCATAAAAGTACGCTTATGTGAGGAAAACCATCCCAATGATAAATTTCCATCTTTTCTAGGTTTAAAGGTCATGTACCAGGGAGCATAAGGGAGCATGGAGCAGTTGTGCTTTGTCAACCAAAAGAGGCCACAAGCTCCAAGGCAATTCCAACAAGGTATGAAATTCCCCTCTCCTTTCAATGCTAATTATAATGCTCATTATCAACCTTGGTTCCCTCCTAACCCTTCACCCTAGCCTATTCCCACTCCTTGGCCATATCCTCCTCAAACTATTGTTCCTCCCTTCCAGCATATCCTAATTAACCACCTCAATGGGGTAATCCATCACAAGGATGGAGGCCTTATGTGGCCCAACCACCTGCCTTGATGTCTCCTCCTCAAAAACAAAAAGTACCCCAGAGCATTCCTCCAAAGCAACCCTAGATGCTTTCCCAACCAAATCCAAATCCCAATAATAGGCAGGCTCAACCAATCTATAATGGAGAAATTGCCTACCAAACTTATGTTGTAGAAATTTAGGAAATCAACCTTAGGTCTAAGAAGGTCCTTCCAAATGTTCATCCACCTTATCCAATATAAAATCTCAAGGAAGATAAGGAGGATTATGTACCTCAAGTCACCCAACAAAAACCTCTCTATATTAAAAGGTTGACAACCGAAAAAGCACACACCCCAGAAGAAGCTGAACTTCTGGGAGAACTGAATAATCCATGTATCAAAATCCCTCTCCTTCAAGCCATCAATGATATTACCATATATGACAATTTCATTAAAGAGGAATGTCTCAAAATGCTTGGGAGAAATAAAAGGGACACCCCTACTATTAATGCCATAGGGAAGCTATTTGGTCTAATGCTTGAGAGAGTAATCATCCCCAAGTACCTAGATATTGGAATCCCAATAGTAGATGTGCACATCAATGACATTGCAGTTTCAAACACTCTCATTGAACTGGGAGCTGAAATCAATGTCATGACCAGGGAAATGATGTTAAAACTTAAACTCTGAGGATCTATAATAAAGACCACTACTCTACTACAACTTGTTGATAGATCCAGAGTTGCAGCAAAGGGTATCATAGAGGATGTAATGGTATCTATTGACTCTTGTGACTATCCCATATAATTCCTTTTCCTCCAATCCAAGACCAAGTTTTATGGCTATCCACTCATCTTAGGGAGACCAAGGTTGGCTACTGTTGACGCATACATTAGTTGTAGTGTTGGAAACATGACCATTACCAACGGGAAATCTAGAAATAACTTGTATTATACCCACTAACTCAACCTCTTATTGAGAATGACTTTCCTACATAGGTAGAGGTAGGAAAATAAGAGGATTTTTACCTCTCATCATCCTACTTTATGTGTACATTAGAAACCACCATTGGCAACAGGCAGATTGATTAAAATGATTTGGTCGATAATTTTCTGCAAAACCAATACCTTGCTACCATGAATATTGATGGCCTAAAATCGTCCACATGGTAGCCTGGTTATTCCTAATATAGTCCATGGGAAGGTTTGTTGACTGCCAATTATGAGAAAAACAATGTAAAAACATAGAAATCAACCCCTCTAAAACACTGAAAAATCAACCCCTCTAAAACACTGAAAAATCAACCCCTTACTTTGATTTACTCAAGAGGGCCAACTGCTCACTATCTTAAAACAACATATTCATGCATTTACATGGGACTACAAGGGGATGAAAGGAGTCATCCTTCTGTGTGCACCCACCATATATACATCAACGAAGATCATAAACCTTCACATGTCATTGGGGGCTTTTTGCTTACAAAGTCCTCTCATTTGGCTTATGCAATTCCCTTGCCACCTTCCAAAGGGTTGTGCTTAGTATATTCTATGATCTTCTGCATGATTTGATGAAAATCAACGTGGATGACTTCACACCCTATGAGGATGATTTCTAATAGGTTCTATCAAAACTTAGTAAGGTCTTGCAAAGGTGTGAGGAGATGAACCTCTCCTTGAGCCATGGAAAGTGTTTATTCTTGATGAATGAGGGAATTGTATTCGGGCATTTCCTCTCCTCAAAATGAATATAAGAGGACCCTATTAAAATAGTCATATTCAAAAATGTTTTTGATCCTCAAAAGAAAAAAGATTGTAGAAGTTTATTAGGCATCACAATATATTATCAAATATTCATAAAAGATTTCAGTAAAATTACTTCTCCTTTATTACCATTACTAACCAAAGATGTCGAGTTTTGTTGGACAAATCCATGTCACGAAGCATTCGAGGGTATAAAAGGAAAATTAGTGATAACACCTATCCTTAGAGGCCCAAATTTGACCCTTCCCTCTCATATTAATGCAAATGCTTGAGACAGGGAAATTAGGGCAGCACTAGGACAATTTGAAGGTAAACTCCCCTATGTAATTTATTTCATTAGCGAAAATCTATCCAAGGCTGAATTAAACTATATAGTAACTAGAAAAGAGTTCCTTGCGATTGTACATTCTATTTAGACATTACATCAATGGTTACTAAGTCTTCTTGCATACTGACCATGCAACAATCAACTACTTAATGAATAAAATAGATGTGAATGCTTGCATAATTAGGTGGTTATTGTTGTTACAACAATATGATTGATTATTATCGACAAATCTAAAAAAGAGAATGTTGTTGAAATTTTTTTATCAAGACTAACCTTGTTTGATGAGGAAGAGGTGATGGATGACCAACTCCTATATGAGCATATTTTTTCCATATCACTTATGTCTCCATGGTTTGCTGATATTGTCAATTACCTAGTTACTAGCCAATTCCCTCCTCACCTATATTCAAAGGAGAAAAGTAAGATTGTCAAAAAAGGTGTTGCTTATATTTGGATTGGGGGAAACCTCTTCAAGTTGGGCCTTGATCAAATTTTGAGAAGATGAATGAGGGAGGATGAAGTTTATGACATCCTCTCATCTTGCCATGATGGGCCTAGTGGGGGCAATTTTTGTGTAAAGAGGACAACTTACAAAATCTTGTAAGCAGGATACTTTTCGCCAACCCTTAACAAATATGCTTAGAGATATACTTCAAAATGAGATGAGTGGAAAAGGATGGGTGTTGGCTTGAGGGGGCCTGACCCAGGTTCGTAGTTAATTAGCTAAACAAATCCATACACTACTGGCCCTTTCGGCAACAGCCCGCGGAGCGCGGACTGAGGTCTCACTTGAAGCAGTATGGGGGGATGCTGGAACCAAGTTTCCGCACCCTTGAGATGTCTGAGGGGTCAATTTAGTCTAACTGTGAATACCTTCGCGTAGGTCACTTCGCGTACTGTCCTGACCTGCGAGACCTTCATGATCTGTTATAATTGCCTTCGCGCAGCCCTAACTAGGGGCTGAGGTGCTTTCGCGCTGCTAGAGCAGATCTGCACTATTTCCCCAAGTTACACCATGGATCTTACTTATCTTCTTATAATTGTTAGTTAACTTCACGTAAACAGATACTTTATCTTATATTCACTTAATCAACACAATCATATAAGTTCGCACACCATATAAACAATGAAATTGAAATTTATACCCAATATATTCAATGCACAAAACATGAAAAAGATACACAGAAATGATATGAAACTTCTCTTTATTACTTCTCCAACAGTTACAGACTCGACTCACCCTGCGCACTTAGTTGCGGACTACTAGGCCTCTGCGCACTCAGCTGCAGAGCCTTCTACTCTGCGACCCAAGAATCGACTCTACACTTGGATAAGACTTAATTCTCCATCTATTACTTTCGTGATTTACAACTTAGAGCCTCGCTCTATTTATACAATCCCATTGTCCGCGGACCATGAGTAGATCTCTAAAGCTGACATTACATTACAAAAATGAGGGCGGACAACCCTATGACTCATTTACAAGCTCGCGCTCTGCACCCACAAAACGCGGAGTCTTTACATCGGATTTAGTCAAAATCTAGGCTTTAAGCCCCAAAACTTCCCTTGGGGGATCCCGCGCCCAACAGGTCCCCAACACAAACATCATGACTCGCCCTTGAGTCACTTTGTCGGTTCGGAGATCTTCACGCGGAGACCTCCCAACTCTACCCGGACCGCTGCAAGGTCGGCAATGCACTGAGTGTTGAGCCCCAGAACTACCTCTCTTCTACATACTTTCCTAGACCTTTTCTCTTCCATTTTTCCACATCAGTGCCTCATAAGCTTTCAAATATTGTTACATATTGATTCTAGGAGTGCATTTAAGTGGTTTTATAACTATATCCTTGTGTGTGCTATTTGATTTGGATTTTGTTCATCAGTTATGGAATGTAGCCACTTTCCGCAGCTGACTTGCAATTTCGCAGATGTTTTCATCGTTCTGTAGGTTACAGGTGTCGGTAGGTGAAACGAGGCACGTGGGCAGCTCATAAATGATATACACATGGACAAGGTCCTATCTGTTTAGCCAAATTCATGAAGAAAGGCATCGGTCAAAGGACGATCAAACAAAGAGTCCTACGTCAATTAGGTCTCTGTTTCAGCACGTGAAGAATCTGAGACCATTCCTGAGTTCGTGGATCCGCTTTTGACAGTTGCAGGCCGTCTCCATGACGCAAATACAACACCCACCTTTTTTAGATTGAATGTTTATGGCAACCAAGAGGCTAAACTTACGGGTTCTGTCCTGTTTACGTGTCCTCTGCTGAAGATTTTTCTCAGAAAAACAGTTATCTATTTTCCACTATAAATAAAGCGTTTGCAATGCAAGTAGCTGGTTTAGATATTAGGATTGACGCTGTTGTTTTAGCTTTCGTTTTGCTATTGTAACAAGAAGACATACTCTCTGTTTTGCAATATAAAAACTCTGTTTTCTTATGACTGTGTAAAGCGTGGTTCTGAGGTGACAACGTGTTAACCAAAGGCTGTGCAGAGGGCCCCTGCTGGCTGAGGTTTTGCTTTTCATTTTTGTAAAGTTTTCATGCATCTTTTCTCTTATTTCCACTGTATATTTCTCATAATTTGTTCATGGTGTTAATCGTTTTTATTCCTGTACATGATTTTGCAGCATTGCTATATTTCTTCACTAACACTGATCAGTGTGTTTCAGGATAGGTTATGCTCGAGCTTTTTAATATAATCTTTGCATCAAGTAGTGATATGAGATTTTCTTCTCTGCTGAACTTTTTAAGCTTTTAAATTTCAGTTGTTATGCTTTGATTTCAGTGAGATTTGTTTGCTGCTATTAGCTAGTTTAGATATCAAGTTCTTCATGTTATTTGACGTTATCTTCGGTGCCATGGCTTAACCCGAGAAGTTAATTGGCGAGCTATCGGATTATAAGTGAAGTAATTTGATTTTTCTTTCATTAATTTGCAAATAGGTAGTTTAGATATCAAGTTCTTCATGTTATTTGACGTTATCTCCGGTGCCATGGCTTAACCCGAGAAGTTAATTGGCGAGCTATCAAATTATAAGTGAAGTAATTTGATTTTGCTTTCATTAATCTGCAATTAGGTAATTTAGATATCAATTCTTCATGTTATTTGACGTTATCTCCGGTGCCATGGCTTAACCTGAGAATTTAATTGGCGAGCTATCGGATTATAAGTGAAGTAATTTGATTTTGCTTTCATTAGTTTGCAATTTTTGGTTTTGAGTGCAATAGTTTAGATTTTATTTCTGTAATTAGATGGGCAGCAGAGAGAGTGACCTCATGATCAATATTTCATCTTTTGTTTGATTTAAGTAGCTGCATATTTACATTTCTGTTCAAGTACTGATTTTATCAATAGCATGTTTTGAGATCTTTTGAAGTGCTAAGTTTTGGAAATTACCATAAGAGACATAAACCTTGTCTTAAAATCTACATCCATACTTGACCTTTAAAAGTATTCTTAAGACCTTAGAATAGGATTTCCATTTGCATTAGACACTTTAGGAGACCAACAAGAACAAAACCCCAAAAACAAGATAAAAACTAAAAATAATAAAAGTAAGAAAGAGGTTGTCTTGCACATACAGTGCGCCACACTTCATCAGTTTACGACTCCCGGAGTGATAATTAATGTAACAATTTAGGACACACTAAATTGACTAAACATTTTGGCACTGTTGCGGGGAAGTGTAACTAGGTAGCCTATCTCTTACATAAAAAAAGAGGGAAAAATTGATAATTTCTTGAAGTATGCTCTCCTCTTGCACCTAGTGTGATTTGGAGGATCATAAAAGAGAATTATTAGTTCAATAATTTCTTGAGTATGCTCTCTTCTTGCACCTAGTGTGATCTGGAAGATCAGAAAAAGGATTATTAGCCCAACTAAAAAAAAATCATTGAAAAAAAAAAAAAAAAATGACATGCATAGAGCAAGAGATTCTAGGGGAAGGTTTCTAGCTAGGGGCAAAAGTTCGATTTTTACAACTCCAACTACTTCAAGGCATAGACAAGATACACCTCCATCCCAGACTCATACTCCCAACCTTAGGATTCCTGGAATTCAAGGGGCAGCAACTAAATTAGAAGATTCTCCCACACTATCTACTAAATCTGATCTAGGAGAAGAACCCTTCTTCACCTCTATAGGGGAACATATTGCAGTAAAAGAAGTAGAATCACCTAGAGAAGAAGGAGAGGAGGAGACTCTCTCTCATCAGCCATTAATAGAAGAACCAGAAGACCCTGAGGAAACTATCATGGCAGAAGAAGTACTAGATGGAGAATTTTCACTATTTGGAGGAGGGGGTAGAGGTAGAGGTAGAGGAAATAATGGAGGTGGTGGTAGAGGAAACAATGGAGGAGGCAGAGGTAATAATGGGGGAAATAGGGAAGGAGATAACTCATTTGGATTCCCTATAGTCGATGAGGAAACCCATACAACAATGAAAAACATTTCACCATCTGTCCTCCCAAACTTTTATGGGTTGCGAAGTGAGGATCCTGAAACATTTCTATTTGAGTTTGAAGTCTTGTGCCGAACCTATGACTATATGGAAGACTCTCAAAAACTCAAACTCTTTCCTTTAACATTGAAAGGAGTTGCTCTGAAATGGTTCATGGGATTAGTCACTCAATCTATTAGGACTTGGAATGATATGAAGCAAACATTTTTGGATAGATATCTAGATTATTGTATGCCCACTAATCATAAGGATGAGGTATTCAAAATGATGCAAAAAGAAGATGAGAACTTGGAGGATCTACTTGAAAGATTTCAATATAACTTAAAAAGAGAAAAAATGAGCAATTTAGATGAGGAAACTTTGAAATCCCTTCTATTGAAAGCCATTAGAGATGAATGGATAGATATTTTAAACATGATGGGGAAGGGAGACATTTCTCAACTTCCACTACATGATATAGCAGAACTATGTGTTCATCTCTCAAGGGGAAAATCTAAAACTGGAAAAGGGCCTAGAGATCCTTCTCTTATTAGAGCAAACAAATCTACAACTGAATCAGTAAGTAGGGCAGAGATTGTCAAATGCTTGATGAGTTCAAAACTGACATTCTAGGGAGCCTTAGTGAACAACTAAACACCCTTAAAATTCAAAACAAGCAGAAAACAGAAGCTGATGCCTTAGCCATCTTTTGCCTAAAATGTAGAAAGAAACATGCTCTAAGGGAATGCCCCTTGGATGCAAAAGTTGTAGAAACATGTATGATTTGCTCAGAAAGTCACGAGACCAAGGATTGTCCTTCAATCACTGGGCTCAAAGCTGTCTTTCAGGAAGATCCAAATTCAGTAGAATCCCTTTGTTTTGTTTCAAGAAGACCTTGGCAAGGGTAACAAAATCAAGGATTTAACAACCCTATGAATTTTCAGCTCCCACCAAATTGGAATTCTTGGCAACAACCTTGGCCCCAACCTCAAAATTTGTATCAATCTCAATCATGGGCACAAGGAGTACAAAATCCTTATGGGAGATTTGCTCAATTTTATCAATATCTCCCATCTTTTCAAATTCAATAACAAAATCCACAACTTCCAAATCAAAGCCCACAACTTTCATTGCCATTTCCACAACAACAACCTTCTCAAAAAAATCAAAATCCTCAACTCTTGCTTCCATTTCAATAAAAGCAAATCAACTACCAGCCCAACCATTACCAAATCCCAACAACAAAAACCCTCAGAATGCTTACACGGTAGAAGGACAACAATTTCCTACTTATATGATTGTTCCTCTAGATCTTAATGATGTTCAACTTAGATCTGGTAGAATTTTAGAAAAGGAAAAACCTTCTATAGATGTCCAAGAGCAAGATGCCTATGAGGAGGATTCTCTAAAAGTCACTAAAGGTTCTGAGGAAGCATCCCTTCAAAACCCAATCATTCAAAAAGAAAAAAAAAAAGAGTCAACCCCCACAACTCCTATAGTTAAGCAACCTGCATCTACATCCACACCTCCGTTTCCTGAAAGTTTACAAATTGACAAAGGGGTGGAAAAACAAATCTTGTTGCCTGACTATGATTTCCTAGATGAATTAAAGAATTTCTGTATCAAGATTCCCTTGCTACAAGCCATTAGAGAGGTTCCTATTCTAGCAAAAACAATAAAGGAGTTGAGTTTCAAAAGACCAGGTAGGAAACCAAGGGACACAAAAAGAATCCACCTGGTAGGAAAAATAGCAGATATCATGATGGGAAAGATTACCATGCAGAAATATGTGGATCCAGGTAGTCCAATTGTCAAGACACACATAAATGGGATAGAAATTCCAAATACATTGATTGACTTAGGGGTTGCTATAAACATTATGAGTAGACAGACTATGGAACAACTTAAACTTCCTAATCTTCTTTTTACACCTACCTTACTGCAACTTGCAAATAGATCAGTAATCAAATCAGATGGTGTACTGGAAGATATTTCGGTCTCCTTAGGTTCTTGGGAATATCCAGTAGATTTCATAATTTTGACTCCCACGAGTAATCTAGGAGGGAACCCACTCATCGTAGGAAGACCTTGGCTAGCCACAGCTAATGCTTTCATTAGTTGTAGATATGGGGACATGTACATTTCTGATGGTAGTTCAACAAAGAAATTCAATTTGTATCCTCCGGCAAAAGCAATTACAGAAGTAGGAGACAATGAATGGGTCGATGATGAAGATACTATACAACCTGTCTTTACTCTCTCTGAAGTTAGTGAAGATAGTCAAATTTTGAATACATTAGAAAATTTTGAAACATCTTCAGAATATGACCACACACAATTTCAGTTAGATTCTGATATTGAATATTTGTCATCAAGGCAAATGTCTCTCTACTCTATGGAAGAGTTTGGCAGTTCTGCAGTTGAAATTTTTCCAGGTAAAACATTGAATATCAACAAAAATTTGGAAAAGTTACAACAGGAAGAGCTAACCAAAATCTTGCAAAAACATTCTGTTGCATTTGCATGGGAGTATACTGATATGAAAGGTATTGACCCTAAGACTTGCATCCATCATATCTATATTGAGGAAAACAGTAGACCAATCAGACAACCTCAGAGAAGGATGAATCCAAATCTTAGGGAGATTGTGAAAGAAGAGCTCCAAAAACTATTCAATGTGAACTTCATTTACCCAATTTCAGATAGCCGGTGGGTTTCTCCCTTGGTTATAGTGCCCAAAAAGAATGGTAAATGGAGGCTGTGCATTGATTACAGGGAATTGAATAAAGCAACTTTGAAGGATCACTTTCCTTTGCCCTTTATTGATCAAGTATTAGATACATTAGCAGGCAAAAAGTACTTTTCATTTCTGGATGGTTTTAGTGGTTATAATCAAATTCAGGTAGCACCTGAAGATCAGGATAAAACCACATTTACCTGTCCATGGGGAACTTTTGCTTACCGAGTGCTTCCTTTTGGATTATGCAATGCACCCGCAACATTCCAAAGAGCAGTACTAGGAATTTTTTATGATCTAATCCATGATTGTGTAGAGGTATATATGGATGATTTTACAGTTTATGGTAATACATTTGAAGAGGCATTAGAAAATTTGGAAAAAGTCCTTATAAGATGTAAAGAAACAAACCTTTCATTAAGCCATGAAAAATGCTTTATGATGTTTACTGAAGGTATTGTTTTAGGACATCATATTTCAGGGGATGGGATTAAAGTTGATAAATCAAAGGTTGAAGTCATCTCCAAGTTACCTATTCCAAATTGTCAAAAAGATGTTAGAAGTTTTGTAGGATTTACTGGATATTATAGAAGATTTATAGAGAACTTTACCAAAATAGCATCTCCACTCTTCAAACTGCTTACAAAAGACCGTGAATTCAAATGGAGTCCTTATTTCTAATCAACATTTGAAGCTTTGAAAACAAGAATACCTGAAGCGCCTATCTTGAGAGGACAAAATTGGAAACTTCCTTTCCATATTTCTACAGATGCTTCAAATACAGCTCTAGGAGCTATGTTGGGACAAAAAGACTTGGTTCCTTATGCCATTTACTATACCAGTAAAAATTTGACTCCCACTGAGTTGAATTATACTGTGACTGAAAAAGAGTTCTTAGCTGTTGTTCATGCAATTAATAAGTTCAGACATTATATAACAGGCTATGAAACTTTTATTCATACTGATCATTCTGCAATTAGATATCTAATGAACAAACCTGTTACTAATGGCAGAGTTACAAGGTGGCTCCTACTTTTATAGGAATTCAATATTACTGTGTTAGATAGACCAGGGAAACAAAACACAGTAGCTGATTTCTTGTCTAGAATTCAGAATATCAAAGAAGATTCTCCTGTAGAGGATAAGTTTCCTGATGAATACTTATTTGCAGTAACTACTAAGACTCCTTGGTTTGCAGATATGGCTAACTATTTGGTTACAGGGAAACTACCTCCACATTTATTTCCTAGTGAAAGAAGAAAGATTATTCAGGAGAGTTCAAAATATTCATGGATTTCTAACGAATTGTTTAAAACAGGGCCAGACCTTGTGATCAGAAGATGTGTCAGGGAAGATGAAATGCCTGATATTCTCAAAGCATGTCATGATGAACCGTGCGGTGGACACTTTACTGACAAAAGGACAACCTATAAAATCCTTTCTTTAGGATATTATTGGCTGTCCCTCTTCAAAGATGCAAAACAATATGTCAAAAGGTGTGACAGCTGCCAAAGAGTAGGGAAACCTACCCCCTCAAATGAGATGCCATTACAACCACAGGTACTCATCGAACCCTTTGAAAAATGGGCTTTAGACTTTATTGGACCTATTAATCCTCCATCTAAATAGAAAAAGTATATATTGGTATGTATTGATTATGTCACTAAATGGGTAGAAGCCAAAGCATACTGAAAATTCAGTTGTTAGTTTTCTTTATGAGGATATTTTTACTCGCTTTGGTGTTCCAAGAGAAATTGTGACAGATCAGGGAGGTCAATTCACATCCAAACTGGTGGAGAAGCTGATGGAAGAGTACAAGGTCAAGCACAGAAAATCCACTCCTTACCATCCACAAGCAAATGGTCAAGTGGAGTCCACAAACAAAGTAATTGAAGGCATCATTACCAAGATTGTTCATCTACACAGAAGAGATTGGGCAGAAAGGCTTCCTGAAGCCTTATGGGCCTACAGAACCACATGGAGGAACACAACAGGACATTCTCCCTATGAACTTGTTTATGGGAAGGAAGTTCTGCTCCCCATTGAGTTCCAAGTTAAGACCTTCAAGATGGCAGTTCAATTGGGAATGGATCTATCAGAAGCCCAAAAGCATAGAATGGAGCAGTTGAATGAACTAGATGAGATCAGACAAGAAGCAATCCTAAGAACTGATCTAGTTCAATATCAAAGAGCTAAGTGGCATGACAAATACATCAAGGAGAAAAAGTTTCAAGAAGGAGATTGGGCATTGCTATTTGATTCCAAGTTCAAAGATTTCCAAGGTAAATTTCAGACTCATTGGCTTGGGCCATATGAGATTGAAAAAGTTTTTAGCAATGGAGCAGTAAGAATCAAAACAATTGATGAGTATCAAACTCCTCTCATTGTGAATGGTCATAGATTGAAGATCTATCATAAGCCACTCTCAAAGGAGGAATTTGTCAAAATCTTTCAAGATAATGTTGCAATAAGGCCAGCCTAGTCTTTGTTTCTTTTCATCATCATCTAAAAATAAAATAATAATAATAATAATAATAATGTATAAGCTTGAAAACCAATCACTGATTGGCAGTCTTATATAGAAAATACAGGGTGAAAATCAGAAACTTCTGATGCCCTATATTTTCCAAGAAAAATCTCTCTCATTTCACTCATAGTTGTTTCATTTCATGTCATTTCACTTCATTTCATTTCATTCCATTTCGCCACCACATTCCACCAATAAAATTTATTTCATGTTCAGTTTTCCATATATCATTCATTCAGTCATCTTTCATTTCCATCCATCTCCATTCACTTCGCCAAGTCATATGTTATTCACTATGTCAGTTTCCGCAGCCGAATTCTGATTCCGCAGCTGAATACTGATTCCGCAGCTGATTGTTGATTCTGCAGCTAATACTCTATTACTGTGCAGTGACAGTCAAATGTTAGCCAAGTAATGATGAGAACCAGATGCAGGTATGGAAGAGGAAAATCTTTTGAAGATGTCATCACCTAAAAACACCTACAAGAGGTAGCCAATCAAAAGTTAGCGAATGGAAGTGGTAAGATTCTAAGGTATGAGAAAAATCAATTTCAAATAACATTTTAAAACACATAATCTGTATAGTTGTAAAATCACAAGCTCCATCATGTGTAATGATTCGAATTGATAGCTTCCTTAACTCCTCCATGACCTTTACATAACTTCACTGCGATCTCCGCATCAAATTCGAACGGCCTCATAATCCTCTTCCAAATCTAACTCGTACTCAGTTGTACGTCCGCATTACACCTGTTGAACCGGTTAATCATGAAGACGTAAGCCAATTGACCACGGCTCTCCTCTGACGCACCACTCCGCAGTCATTCTATGAATTTGTTGACGTCCACTCTGTAGCCTTTTATTTCAAAATTCTGCTAGGCTCACTCTGTTTCCATACTCTCACACCGAGTTTACGATTGCCAGTTCAGGGTTTGTTTATACAAGCCTCTGCTCCGTGAACTTGTTTTCACTGAATGCTCTGTATTCTTCCCGTTTTGTAACCACTGTTTTTTTCCACAATCCTCCTCCATCTTCCGCTCATATAATCATTCTGCCTCTGTGAAACCATCACTTACAGAGTTATTTTCGAAGCAAGAGGGAGGAATGGGCCTTCTGGTAAGAACATAGCCGGATGGGGCTAAATTCATGGAGGGTTATCCACAACTAAAGACCACGTTAAGGAAAGCAAGATGGATGCAGTTTATCCAGAAATTCAGGGGTCATAATAAATAAGTTACAAAGACGTTTGCAAGGTCCTTCAACGACATGGAAGTTGAGATGGGGGATATCAAATTCCCGGTAACAGAGGCATCCATTGCAGCAGCAACAGAGCTTCCACAGGAAGGAGAACGATGGTTCAAAAACAAGGATTTCGATGAGAGGGCCTGGAGGATCATTTTGTGTAACCCAGGTATGGATATAACCGTTTTTAAACGTGGAATTCCTATTTCAGCCCTAAAGGAAAAATGGACTAGTTTGCTGTTGATAATTCAGAAGTTCATTACGTGTGAAGGAAGGTATGGGTCTATGTACATGTACCATATAAGGTTATTAATGAATTTTTTGGAGAATCAAACCATCAATCTACCTTATTTCTTGTTGAGTAGCTTGAAAAAGATGTCTACCACTGTACAAAAGAATCTGGATGATGTAGAGCCCCATCTTTATCATCATGGCCTTGTTAAAATTCTGATTGAAAATCAATTGAAGGAAAGAAAGGACACATGGGAACAATTCCTGATTAGAAATTTCTTTCAGGACCCACCTGAAACACCTGAAGGTAGCTCAACAAGAAAAAGTAGGAGAAGAAAAACAAGTGTAAACATTCAAGATACTCCTACTAGTATAACTAAAGAAACCAGTAAGGAAGAAATGATGTCTGAAACTTTGACTGAGGTTAGAAAACAAGCAAAACAGAAAGGGAAAAGAAATATTGAAGATATTTATCAGACCCTAGAACCTTCTTCAGAAGAAGAACATATACTTTCTGAAAGGTTAATTCATCTTAAAGAACAGTCAGTTAAGGCAAAAGAAAAAGGAAAGGAGAAACAGAGTGTAGAAAAGGAAGATACCAGCTCATAGAATTTAAGAAGGAGCTCAAGACTTAAAGGCAAATTGAAGAAAGTGAAAATCAAAGGGGCTCACTTCATAGACTTAGGAGGGGAAACACCAGAACAGTCACCAGAAATCACTCCTCCTGACCATAGTCCACAACATTCTCCTTTTCCTCAACCAGATTTTGAAATCAGTCCAAGGAAGGCCACACCAGAAATAGATCCAACTCAGCAACAGATGTATGATTTTATTGAATCATTGGAAAAGATTGCAACAGAACAGGGAACTTCATCTAATCAGCCTAGTACAGCTCAGGAAATTTTGATCCAATCATTAAAACAAGAAGTTTTTGAACTAGAAGTCCTGAATAGACATATCAAAAGGGAAAATGAAACATTGAAAGAGCAGAACAGGTTGGAAAAAATCATCCATGACAATACCATGCTGCATTTAGGATTGTGGCACAAGAAAAATAGGAAATTGAAGAGGAAGAATAGGAGGTTGAGCAGAGCCCTCATCAACCTCAAATACAGGTGCCTTATGATGAAGCCCAGGATGACAGTAACACCAAGGAAGAAGAAGAGAAGGCTAGATGTATTAGCAGAAGTCTCAGAGCAAATGAATTGAAAGAAGGATAGTCACAGTTTTGGTTGCATGAGGACATGCAACATTTTCACAGTGGGGGTATGTTGAGCCCCAGAACTACCTCTCTTCTACATACTTTCCTAGACCTTTTCTCTTCCATTTTTCCACCTCAGTGCCTCATATGCTATCAAATATTGTTACATATTGATTCTAGGAGTGCATTTAAGTGGTTTTCTAACTATATCCTTGTGTGTGCTATTTGATTTAGATTTTGTTCATCAGCTACGGAATGTAGCCACTTTCCGCAGCTGACTCACAATTCCGCAACTGTTTTCATTGTTCTGTAGGTTACAGGTGTTGGCAGGTGAAACGAGGCACGTGGGCAGCTCATAAATGATCTACACATGGACAAGGTCCTATCTGTTCAGTTAAATTCGTGAAGAAAGGCATCGGTCAAAGGACGGTCAAACAAAGAGTCCTACGTCAATTAGGTCTCTGTTTCAGCACGTGAAAAGTCCGAGACCGTTCCTGAGTTCATGGATCTGCTTTTGACAGTTGCAGGTCGTCTCCATGACGCAAATCCAACACCCACCTTTTGTAGATTGAATGTTTATGGCAACCAAGAGGCTGAACTTACGGGTTCTGTCCTGTTTACGTGTCCTCTGCTGAAGATTTTTCTCAGAAAAACAGTTATCTATTTTCCACTATAAATAAAGCGTTTGCAACGCAAGTAACTGGTTCAGATATTAGGATTGACGCTGTTGTTTTAGCTTTCGTTTTGTTGTTGTAACGAGAAGACATACTCTCTATTTGCAATATAAAAACTCTGTTTTCTTATGACTGTGTAAAGCGTGGTTCTGAGGTGACAACGTGTTAACCAAAGGCTGTGCAGAGGGCCCCTGCTGGCTGAGGTTTTTCTTTTCATTTTTGTAAAGTTTTCATGCATCTTTTCTGTTATTTCCACTGTATATTTCTCATAATTTGTTCATGGTGTTAATCGTTTTTATCCTGTACATGATTTTGCAGCATTGCTATATTTTTCACTAACACTGATCAGTGTGTTTCAGGATAGGTTATGCTCGAGCTTTTTAATATAATCTTTGCATCAAGTAGTGATCTGAGATTTTCTTCTCTGCTGAACTTTTTAAGCTTTTAAATTTCAGTTGTTATGCTTTGATTTCAGTGAGATTTGTTTGCTGCTATTAGCTAGTTTAGATATCAAGTTCTTCATGTTATTTGACGTTATCTCCGGTGCCATGGCTTAACCTGAGAAGTTAATTGGCAAGCTATCGGATTATAAGTGAAGTAATTTGATTTTGCTTTCATTAATTTGCAAATAGGTAGTTTAGATATCAAGTTCTTCATGTTATTTGACGTTATCTCCGGTGCCATGGCTTAACCCGAGAAGTTAATTGGCAAGCTATCGGATTATAAGTGAAGTAATTTGATTTTGCTTTCATTAATCTGCAATTAGGTAATTTAGATATCAATTCTTCATGTTATTTGACGTTATCTCCGGTGCCATGGCTTAACCCGAGAAGTTAATTGGCGAGCTATCGGATTATAAGTGAAGTAATTTGATTTTGCTTTCATTAGTTTGCAATTTTTGGTTTTGAGTGCAGTAGTTTAGATTTTATTTCTGTAATTAGATGGGCAGCAGAGACAGTGACCTCATGATCAATATTTCATCTTTTGCTTGATTTAAGTAGCTGCATATTTACATTTCTGTTCAAGTACTGATTTTATCAATAACATGTTTTGAGATCTTTTGAAGTGCTAAGTTTTGGAAATTACCATAAGAGACATAAACCTTGTCTTAAAATCTACATCCATACTTGACCTTTAAAAGTATTCTTAAGACCTTAGAATAGGATTTCCATTTGCGTTAGACACTTTAGGAGACCAACAAGAACAAAACCCCAAAAACAAGATAAAAACTGAAAACAATAAAAGTAAGAAAGAGGTTGTCTTGCACATATAGTGCGCCACACTTCATTAGTTTACGACTTCCGGATTGATAATTAATGTAGCAATTTAGGACATACTAAATTGACTAAACACTGAACGACTGCCTGTTGTACCTCCTGGATGCGCTATTCAGAGACCGTTGTAGCTGAACTGCTGCCCTGCACCTGTTTATAGTCCCGCGCCTCCTTTCAGCTGCATGGAGCGCTAAGATTGTGCTTCGGTCAGCTAGTCAGATAGCTGAGCCACGTGTGTATGCATTCAACCGACTGCCATTCACTTTTCCTGGGAAAGGTTCTCCATTTAATTTTACCAACTGCACCGCGCCTTCGTCGGTGACCTCCTTAATAACATATGGTCCCAGCCAATGCATTCTGAGTTTTCCCGAGAATTTACCAAACTTACTATCATACAGTAACACCAAATCGTTCACCTTGAAGGTGCGCAACTTAATATGTCAATCGTGCCAGGCCTTTTCGCGCTGCTTTTGTACCTGTTGGTGAAAGCCAACCAAAAATCGTTCTTCCTCACGTTCCTCCAACTGCACGAGGCTCTCTTCCAGGGCTCCACAGTCCGTCATACTTGTGAGCGCTACTATGCGCAGACTAGGCACGATGTATTCCGTCAGCATTATGGCTTCCACTCCATAGACTAGATGGAAAGGTGTTTGTCCCATCAGTTTCTTGCATGTCGTCCTATAAGCCCATAATACTGCAGGTACATGCAGGTCCCAATCACTTTGCTTTGCATTGGATACCTTAGTTAGTGCAGTCTCCAGTAATTTGTTAAACGCTTCTACTGTCCCATTAGCTTGTGGATGATACAGTGTGCTTTTCTGATGATACACCTAAAACTCTTCTATCAGCGCGCTGATCGTCTCGTTTAGGAAATGTGTACCACGGTCACTCGTCAAGATCTTCAGACATCCAAATCGCGTTAATACGTGTTCAAACAGAAACTTTGCGGTCGTCGCAGCCGTGCAATCTTTTACTGGCTACGCTTCTGCCAAACGAGTCAGGTACTCTGTCGCAGTGATAATATATCTCGTGCCCGTTTTTCCTTGAGGTTTGATAGGTCCTACAAAGTTGATCGCCCACTTTTCAAAGGGTTGCAGCGTCATTTGCGGATTCAAAGGCATCTCGTCCCTCTGCGATGGTTTACCTGTTCTTTGACATACATCACAGGCCTTGCAATGTGCTTTTGAATCCTAATGAAGGGTCGGCCACCACAACCCTGCGCGGAGAATCTTCTGTGCGGTCGCTCTCCCTGCATAATTTCCTCCTGCAGTGCCCCCATGAGCATCCACAAGGATATTGCTTCGTTCAAATTCAGGTACATACCTTTGCAATATCTCATCATTCCCCATCTTATATAGGTGCCCCGTAATGACAGAGAAATCTGCCGCGCGCACCACTAGTTCCTTCTTCTGCTGGATGGAGTACTCTTTCGGCGCAGTTCCAGTCGTAAGAAAGTGGATTATATCTTCAAAATGTCCATCCGCTACGCGCATAGCAAAGAGCTGTGCGTCAGGTAATCCTTCCTCCAGACTAGTAGGTTCCTCTCCTGTCTCAATGCGTGACAGGTGATCTGGTCCTGCGTTCAATCGTCCAGGTTTCACAACTTCAAAATCATATTCTTGGAACAATAAAAGCCATCTGCATATGCGCCCCCCCAACACAGGCTTATTGACCAAGTATTTCAGTGCGGAATGATCTGTATACATTTTGAAGTGTCCCCCTAGCAAGTAGTGCCGATATTTCTGGAGCACGTACACCATAGCCAGTCCCTCGCATTCAGTGGTGGAATAATTCTTTTCTGCTTTAGATAATCTGCGACTTGCGAACGCTATAGGGTGATCCAAGAATTCTCCACTCTCCTGTGTTAATACTGCCCCCAGCACTATACTTGACGCGTCAACATGGACATGAAACTCTTCCTCCCATTTCGGGAAGACCAGAATTGGCGTAGTGACCATCTTTTCTTTCAATACATCCAAAATTTTCTCACAGTCATCGTTCCAGTAGAACGTGACATCTTTTTTCAACAAATTTTCCAGCGACGCGGTGATCCGGGCATAGATTTTGATGAACTTCCTATAGTACCCTGTATTTCCCAGCGTAGCGCGCAGTTGTTTCACACTTCGCGGCGCTTCCAAATTCAGAATCACTGCGATCTTCGCAGGATCCACCATCAGTCCCTGTCTGCAAACCACATGTCCCAACAGGTTCCCAAAAGGAACAAGGAACGTACACTTCTTGAGGTTAAGCACGATTTGGTATCTTCGGCAGGTATCCAACATCAAGCGTAAGCTCGCTACATGGTGCTTAACCAGCCCAAATACAGTCCAATCATCAAAATAAACCTCCAAAAACTTGTGAATATATTCCTTGAATGCTGCAACAACCATGCACGAAAAGATGGCCGACGCATTTTTCAACCCAAATGGCATGACATTGTATTGAAAGCAACCCCACTCAGTCGTGAAGGTTGTCTTGCTCCTATATTCCGGCGCGATTTTGATCTGGTGGTACCTTGAGAACCCGTCAGTGAAAGAATATACTTCCTGCCTATCGACATTGTCCAACACCTCATCTGTGAACAAAGTTGGGAATGGATCATGCACACACACGTCATTCAATTTTATGAGATCCACGCATATTCTTATCTCGTCCTTCTATTTCTTTTCCTGCACCACCATTGGACTTACCCAATCAGATTCTTCCACCGGCTCAATAATTCCTGCTGCGAGAATTTTGTCTAGTTCTTCGCGGACCGTCTCCTTGTATTTCAGATTTAAGCGATAAGGCCTCTGCTTAACTGGTTTCGCGTCAGGTTTTAACATGGTCCTCATCATTCCTAAATCTCCAATGATTCCCTTTAACTCCGTAAACTTGGTCGGGAATAAGTCCTGATACTCGCAGAGTAACTTAGCGACCTTATCCACCGTCGCGTCGTCCTAGTAGTCGCCGAGCATTGCACATTTAGGTTCAGCCTCTGTACCAATGTTCACCTGCTTCGTTTTTACTAGCGTGGTTATGTCAGGGTTCTCAATCTGTGGTCCTTGAACCTCGCGATGGCCTTCTGTTTTGGGAATGTTAATTTTCTGCGGATCTTCGTCTTCTTCTTCAACACTTACATTATAACATTCCAGTGCACAGCTCCGCTGAGTAGCCCATTCAGGCTGAATCGATTCTACCGGCTCCTGTGGTATGCTGAAGATAGCTGCTTTTACCTCTTGTAGCGCTTCATCAACGCTGTCCCACCATCTATCCTCAAAACTCAAGGTCATCAAGAACCCTTCACGCATGATATCCCATTCACCTGTCCCATGGCAGAGCTCTGTCTCTATATACCAATTCATGGGTATAACATCTAGGGTATGATAGAACAGGTGCACCCACTCAAGTTGTGGCTTTCCTCCATAGACCTTCATCAACTTGGCCAGGTGTGCGCACGGATCATCCCGTCCATCATACTTGTTTGTTAGTCGCATCTTAGGCTTCCCAAAATGCGTGCGCATCATTCTCCTGCATTCGCGCCAGTCCTCAAAGCTCCCTTTGTGCGTACCCCACCACCTCGCGGGCATAGCGCGCAGTACCCAATTCAAGGCCTGGAAACGTTACTTTTCCGGCACCTCTCTTTCAAACTTATCTAGGAAAGTATCTACCTCACTTAACCCATCATAAGTAGGCAAATCCCTCACTTCTGTCGATACATAGCGCAATGATCTTGTCATCATATTACAGTTCAGTGTGGTTACCTCGTGTAACCGGTTCTTCCATCGCTCTATCTCCTCATTTGAATCCGAAGTACAAGAGCTTTTGCGCTCCCATGAAATTCGTCCATCCGCGGTGGGATTTACCCAATCTTGCTCTTGCGCGGTTATTTTATAGATGCAGTCCAAATCATTGTCACTTTAATAGTTACGCGTCGGCTCTGTACAGCGCAATCCTTCAGCAGGGTCCAAGGGTATAACTACGTGCATAGACTTCTTTTCAAAAATCATGTTGCGCTTCTTCAGATTAATCACCCCATTCATGTTAGTGGCCCAATCAATTCCTAAGAGCGCAGGGTAGGGATTGCTGTCATCAACAATCTCTATTACTTCAAAGTCTGCTAGCGCGCTCGCTCCCTCAATATCCACAGTGATTCCCTGCAATCGTCCCATGGGTATTATTTTCTGCTGGTTCGCCATTCATAGCTGAATAGGAGACCATTGCAGCGTAGGCCTCCCCATGCGCTCCCATGTCTGCTTCGGCAGAACGTTTGCATCCGATCCTAAATCCAAAATTACTTGGTCCATCTCATATTCTCCAATCTGCACGGTTAACCTCATTTCTCTTCCCGTCCTTGTCTTATGCTTTCCAATCTTCCGGACTACGCGCGGTTCTCCTGGCGCGGTCCCAGCGCATCTGTTAATGAGTTCCTGTAGTCCCTTTACAGCCTTACTGTCACGCAGTAGCTTCATGCATGTTTCCAGGAACATCGTAAGCATAGATGGGTCCATTTCCGGCTCCGGTCTATCTTTTCTTCCTGAAGTGGAGGCATCAGTGAAGCTCTTCTTAGCTTCCATGAAGGTTTCCTTAGCGCGCTCCAAATCAAACTCTACTTCTTTTGTCGGAGCCTTGCAAACCCAAGTACTATCTTCGGGCTATTTTCCTTTATCATCTCTCATCGTGATTCCACTTCGGAGCACAATGTTCACATTTGGATCTTCCTCGCGCAGCTCAGACCTCATCATCTGCAGGTTCTGAGTCGGGGGAGGTGGTAGCGCTCCCTTGTCGCGTATCCTAGCTATCAGCGTAGGACAATCTTCCATCTCATGATCAAACAAGGTACAATACAGACATGATGGACGCATTGGGTTCATAAAATCATGGGCATAATGTCCTGACCCTCCGCAATTGTAGCATATCAGCTGTCTACGACCTCTTCCAGGTCCTCCTCCACCTCGGCCTCATCCGCGCCCCTGAAATCCTGTTCACACCACTCCTACATTTGGGTCTAGGGGCTGCGATTCAGCCTGAACTTTGTAGGTGGGAGTTCTATCCATCATTAGCTCATAGCTTCTACAAGTGTGCTCATTGTGTCCCATTGATCTACAAAAGTTACAGAACAATTGCTGCGAATTTTGAGTATACTTCTGTAACAAATGGCAGTTGTCCGTAGCGTGTTTCCCTCCTATTTGACAAATCGCGCACCACAAAGCAGGCGCCACGCTAGGTCCTGCTTGTGCCTCCGGTATTAACAACATTGGTCCTCCTCCCGTGAGGTAATTCGCGAACACCGGGTAATGGTCCTTATCATGACCCTGACCCTTACATTTTACGCACCATACCTCTTTGCGCACTTCCGGGCGAGTTGTCCTGTCCTGTTTCAGACTTTGCATCTCAAGGCATAAGTTTTTCAACTGCGCGTGGATCTGTTGAACTCCCAAGTTAGGATCCTACATCGGGGTCTCATGTAGCCTCATCGCGATCTCTAAGGCCTCTGCCTGAGTTGTTAACTTCTGCTGTGATAGCGCGCTCCTTAAATGTGGCGTTAGCGATGCTACAAACCATTCGCGGTGTTGTCCATTCGTCAGATTCATATTAGCTTCATGAATCGTGCACTTCAACCTATGATCCAACTCCCAAGGAGTTTCACCTGGTAGCATCATGATTTCTTTGAACCCAATGATCGACTGCGCCTCTGACTTCGGCCTACTAAATTCCTTATTTAGCGCAATTTGGATATCCGCGATTCCTGCATTCGGATTTTCATTAGAATGCTTAATATACCAGGTTAGCGCGCAGTCCTGCAGGGCACTAACCAGTGTCACTTTATTTATATTGTCATCTGTAACTCCCTGTGCTTCCCATACGGCTCTTATCACGAACCAAAACTGGTCCGGATCCTCATTTCCTACTCCCTTGAACACAGGCAACTTTATTGTGCTTGCCATATTGACTCGCGGTGGTGGCAGAGGTGGTACGGGTGAAGATGGAGGTGAAGGCGGTGAAGCTGGTGGTGGTGTGGGTGGGGGTGGTATGCACGGAATCCTTTGCCTTATCAAATGGATTGCACTTCGTGGAGAGACCTTCGCGAGCTCTTCCTCGTCCCCTCGTGGAGGTGAAATCAAAGGGCTATTCTCTGGTCCCTTACTTCCTTCATTTCTGTAGGTTTTTCCGCTTCGTGTAGCTCTGAACATCAAGGTAATTGCATAACCCTTTTTTCACACAATAGCATTTTAATCCAAGTATTCAGAGACTTTACGTACTTACCTCGCGGTCCTTTGAGAAAGCGTTGCTCTGCCTCGCTATAGCTGACTGAAGTATCTACCGCGAACTCAGTAATGAATCCTCCTATAATCCGATCGAGCCAGTGATCAACAATGCGCGTGATCTTATCCTCTGATGCTTCTAATCTACGCACCAACTCTGGGGTCCACACAATAGGGCTGTCGAGTTTCCACCTTCCTTGGCCATCTGCTAGCTTCACGATCCACTCATACAACTCAATAGGGAAAGATGCGAAGGAGATTTCATGGATCTTTGTGTACAGGTAGCAGTCTAACCACTCTTGTTTTGTCAGTCGCAGACTCCTATTCTCCTACGCCGCGAACTCAGGAATCCTCTTGTCCAACTAGCCTTCAATTTCCTTCTTAGTTGGATTCCAATGATACGACATTAGACATCTCTATGCAGATTCCGGTCCTGGCAACATAACCATTTGTTGGCTTGAGGGGACCCGACCCAGGTTCAGAGTTAATTAGCCAAACAAATCCCTACACTATTGACCCTTTCGGCAATAGCCCGCAGAGCGCGGACTAAGGTCTCACCCGAAGTAGTATGGGGGGATGCTGGAACCAAGTTTCCGCACCCTTGAGATGTCTGAGGGGTCGATTTAGTCCAACTGTGAATACCTTCGCGCAGGTCACTTCGTGCACTGTCCTGACCTGTGAGACCTTCACGATCTGTTATAATTGCCTTTGTGCAACCCTGACCAGGGGCTGAGGTGCTTTCGCACTGCTAGAGCAGCGATCTGCGCTATTTACCCCAGTTACACCACGGATCTTACTTATCTTCTTATAATTGTTAGTTAACTTCGCGTAAACATATAATTTATCTTATATTCACTTAATCAACACAATCATATAAGTTCGCGCACCATATAAACAATGAAATTGCAATTTATACCCAATATATTCAATGCACAAAACAGGAAAAAGATACACATAAATGATATGAAACTTATCTTTATTACTTCTCCAACGGTTATAGACTCGACTCGCCCTATGCACTCAGTTGCAGGGTCCGCGCACTCAGTTGCAGACTACTAGGCCTCTGCACACTCAGCTGCAGAGCCTTCTCCTACTCTACAACCCAAGACTCGACTCTACACTTGGATAAGACTCAATTCTCCATCTATTACTTCCGTGATTTACAACATAGAGCCTCGCTCTATTTATACAATCCCATGGTCCACGGACCATGGGTATATCTCTACAGCCGATATTACATTACAAAAATGAGGGCGGACAACCCTATGACTCATTTACAAGCTCGCGCTCCGCGCCCACAAAACGCAAAGTTTTTACATCGGATTTAGTCAAAATCTGGGTTTTAAACCCCAAAACTTCCCTTGGGGGATCTCATGCCCAACAATGGGAAGACTTACTCGAAAGGATGAAATTCCCCTCCAACCTTAAGTGTCTTTTGAGCCATTTGAGAAGTGGGGCATGGACTTCACTGGTCCTATTGATCCTCAATCTAGGTAGAAGAAGTACATCATTGTATGCACTGACTACCTAGCCAAGTGGGATGAAGTAAAGGCAGTGAAGGCATCAACAAAATATAAAGTGGAAAATTTCTCAAAGGAAAACATCTTTTACAAGTTTAGTTTTCCAAGCGAATTGGTGATAGACCAAGGCTCCCAGTTCACTTCCAATTGATTAAAGGGATAATGAATCAATGCAACATTCGACATTGGATGTCTACTCCATACTACCCCAAGCAAATGGGAAATTTCAAGTCACTAATAAGGCATTAGAGAGCACTCTTACCAAAGTTATCAATGGTAGAAAAAATGATTGGACATAAAGAATTGTTGACCTACAACACCACTTGGAAAACCACCATGGGGTTCACCCTTATGAGTTAGTCTATGGGAAGAAGGATTTATTTTCAATTGAATTTGAGTATAACGCACTGAGGATGGAAACCTAACTTGACATTGATTTAACTAAAGCATAGGATGACACATTACAACAATTGAATTCACTAGATGAGTATAGAATGCATCCCTTGTTACACACTGAGTTAGTCCAAATGCAGAGAAAATTCTGGCATGACAAACACATTAAAACTAGAGCCTTCAAAGAGGGTGATTGGGCCCTCTCGTATGACTCCAAGTTAAAGAATTTCAAAGGAAAACTCATGACCATATGGATGGGGCCTTATTTGGTTGAGAAGTGATATGATAATGGCTCAGTCAAAATCAAGGCTATAAATGAGGAACAAATTCCACTTCTAGTCAATGGATACTGGTTGAAAATTTACAAGAATCCCCTCTTCAAGGCTAAACTTACAAATTCAATAAGTAAGGAACTGAATGCGATTGAAAACATCAAAGATCATAATCAATTCAGTCCTTGACCAACAAGAAATAAGGAAAAAGAAAAAATATAAATAATAACCTCAAGTGGAAACTTCCTTTGAGGCACTTGAGGCAAACTCACTAACCAAAAAACTCGATGAGGTAGTTTGTATGTTTGAATAAAAAAGAAAGGAAAAATAAGAGCTTTAGGTGAAAACTCTTACAAGGCACTAAAAGAAGGCTCATTGGATGAAAATCTCCATGAGGAGGCAGTACGCTCCCCCCCCACCCCCAACCAAAAAAAAAGGAAAAAAAATGAAAAAGAGAAAAAAAATATTTTTGTCTAACATTTATTCATGTGTAGGTACCACAAGATACAAAAAATTAGGTACAATAGTCCAACTTGCATCATCGGTCCATGTAATCATCCAAAGCACTCCAAGAGGGCCCAGGTGGCATCCCTACACCATCTCCCATTCCCCTTCATTATCCACAACATCAAACATCAAATACATCTCCTTCCCATATGTTTTTTTAGTTTCCTTAAACTGCTACTGCAAAGTCTTGTATTGCTATAGGAAATCCTAGTTTTTAGAAAAAGATATAGATCAAGGAAATTTTTAGCATATGGTTTGAAGGAATACATAAGGGGAACCATAGCAATCAATTTTTTCATTATCAAACATCGTAACCTAGTTTTTGCTCCTACAGTTCGCCATCTTTCACCCTGTAGTAGTTCAAATCCTCCAATTTTTCCACCACAGTCACAAAAAAAGGCCTCTGCATCAACATCGTCTACTTTTCCATAAATTACCAAGTTATCATGCCACTACAGAAGAATTTTTCAGTGACCATGAGGGAATTTTGTGCTTTCTACAAGAGACTATACAGCCCTATAACAGGCTATAAAAATCCTACAAGCCTAGGTTCCAGAACAACAAAAATTTTCCTGAAGAAAACCAGACCCTGCAACAAGATAAACAACTCCAAAGACTCACTTCAACTTTGATGAAAGGGTCCTGAGCAACTACAGGATCACCTATAGGCCACTACAAGATTTATTATTCACCACGCAACACATTGAAGGAACTTGCAAGTTGATAAACAGCACCCTCCAACACCATGAAAGGTAAGCATAAGGTATGAAACCCATAACACTCGTATGTGAATTCATTCTATCATAAGGAAAATGTAATTTATGCAAAAAGAGATGGTTTAAATAAGGCCATCCTAATTGGCAGTAGTGCCGTCAAATTTTGCAGTTAAACTCTATCTAAAGTTTCTCCCATGTGTGAGAAAAACAAATAAGACAAACCAAATATCCTTAAAAAAGGTGATTATTATTGTTAACGATGAGTGCATAAGGTGGAAATATGGGCATCCATCATGAATAGTTATGGGGATAGGTGGGCAAGCTAAGTGTTGTGCGCCGAGCCCTCTTCTCCACCACCTAAACACATCTCCACTTAAGTCGAGAGTTAGCTCGAGCTCACCATCTATCCTCCCATTAATGTTGTGTAGGAAAAGATGATAAAGAAACCCCCCATGATAGTGCCCAACACTATAGAAAAAGAAGTTATAGGTTACAACGCCACAAGGCTCATGTTGCAAAGCTATATGAGACAAAGGAGTTACTACAGGAACAAATTTTTCTACTAAAATCACTCACAAAGACCCTTAAGCTTTCTATAAAGGTTGGTACTATCAAATAACAACATTTGATTTCATGCCACCACCTTTTCTTGAATTTGGCATAGGCTTGTTACATGCTTGTTAAGAATTATTAACCATTTTTTTAGAATTTATGTGCTAAAATTGTGAAATAAGGAAAGAAGGGGGTCTATCAATTTTTTTCCCTTTATACCTTTGTGCTTGGTCTGATAGTGGAGAAGTAGTTGAGGCATAGTTGAGGTTGTGTTGCTTTTACAGTTTTTGAAAAAATAGAGTACCCTACTGCCACAAGAAACTTTGTATCTTATAGCAGCACAAACACAATGTTTTTTTGCTTGTAGAGTGAATTTGCTTAAGTCTGTTAAAATTTGTGAAAAAAACCCTAAAATCAAACCCCAAACCTTTGAAAGGACTCTACTACAAAAAAAACAGGGCGGTTTCAACAGAAGGGAACCTACTGATACAACTAGAATTCTAGAATATCCCGAGGTTATCACCATTTTGGAAATATGTCAATGGTTGGGATTATTTGAAAAAGTCATAGGGTTTAGTGATGATATTTCTATGAAAATTTCCATGAAATTGCAAAATCATGAGGGTCAAGGATTGGCCGTTATAGTCAAGGGATCGGTGATCTATGTCAAAGACGATTCCATTAGTAGAGTCACCACTCTCTAGAGGGTTGCATTGGAACAAGGAAGAGAGACAAGAAGCCATTAATGCCAAGAGATGATTATTCTTACCTAATGAGCAACCCGATGAAGATAAAAATGGAAATGGAAGGGAGAGAATGCCTAACCCTTGGGATGAGGTAGCTTATCACATTCTCAAATATATTTCTTGTGAGGGTAGGTTGAGCATAACATATGCCTATTAGTTCAGATTGCTATATCAACTGAAGTTTTAGGCTCACCTTTCAATCCATGAGATACTGAGTATTCCCTACTTCCTTCTTCAATCCTTCAAGGGAATGAACACCAAAGTCAAAGAAGGCAAACATAACTACCTAGCACATCATGGTCTGATTAAGTTAATAACCACTGTTGCGTTGGAAAACCTTCAATATCCCATCCCTTGGATTGATTTTGTGGACATGGACAAACAATCATTCCTAGAGGCCCATCTATAACTTAATAAACAATGGAAAGACTCAACTAAGAAAAGGAAAGGGAAGGAAGTGGCTAGCCCTACAAGGTAGAAAAAAGTAAGAAACCCTAAAAGAAGAGAAAAATGAGATTGTAGTTACACTAACATTTCTTAACACTCCCACCAAGCCAAGAAAAAGTAGGCCTATTCAGTAAATTGTGTATACAAGAAGGAAAAGTATGAGGATAAGGTTCAATGGTAGACTAAAACATCCTTCTTCTACTCCCATTACCATTGAGGAAACACTTAGTCCAGAAAAGGAGAGGCTACAGAAGGTTGAAGAGCAAGAATTACCAAAACCAGAGGCACAATAAGGTGAAATGCTAGAACTCCCTGAGGTCATCGAGTAGCTAATACAACTACAGGGGCAGGTTGCCCAACTATAGGAGTAGCATGTAGAGTTACATAAGACTGAAAATGTTGGGTGTGGAGCCTGATTATCTTCTTTATTCAGAGGTATCACCGCATTGGACCCCATTTCGTAATGTGGCGACAACACCGCCCATAATATGTTCGTGTTGAAAATAGCAATAAGAAATGCTAAAAATAGAAATGCTAAAAATAGCATTGTTATAGATAGCATTTCAGGATACATTCCAATTTTAATTAGTCCCTAAATTAAAATTGAGAATTAAAATTCGAATTTGATCTCAGCAGTTGTTTGTAAAATAATTAATTAATTCATCCTGAGTTAATTAGTTGGAGAAAATCAAACATGAATTTTATGTGAAGACATGCAACAGTTATCCCTTTGATTGAGGAAGTTATCCCTTAATTAAGGAGATCAGGATGATTTGTACTATGAGTTGTAATTAGTTAGCTCAGTTAACTGAGTTAAGTCCAGTTAGATTAGTTCCAACAGTTTGTGGAACTGATTGTGAGTTCAGTTAGTCAATGCATGCATGCATGCAACTAGTGTACTTCAGATAACTGAATATTCTCTCATAAATAACTCATGCATGTCAGTTCAGACAGAGACCCAGTTGAGATCAAAGGATGGGACAATGTACTATCAGTTGCAGGAATATTCCCATGAGGATATCTCTTGCATGCAGAAGGAATTCATTCCTTGAGGATTGCGCAGTTATTTCAGAGGTTAGAGCAGTGTGTGAGGAATTATTACACACAGGTGGCAGCTTGAGGACCCAGGAGAAACTGCGCAAGGAAATAGGAGGCTTGGAGGACTGAAGGAAGGCATATGTGTTGTCTATTCTGTCTATGAGCAGCAGTGAGGGATTGTACTGAGAGCTGGATAGCTTGTGAGCTAAAGCTTTGTGTAATCCTGAGATATTTCCACTTGTATGATAATACAGATAGTGGGGTTTTTAGCTGAGGCTTTCCCCAGAGTATTCTTCTGTGTTCATGTGTGATTGATTTCTTCTTCATCTATTATATGTGTTCTATTTGATCTTGCTCAAAATCGATTAAGCTTCCGCAAGTTTGATTGTAGAAGTAGATTAAGTATATTGCTTTAGTTACATTGCATTATCAGTTTAATCTACAGGAGAATTTCTACATGGTATCAGAGCAAAGGTGATCAAAGCGGAGAACAATATACAAAGAAGGGAGAAGTTCGAAGTTTTGAAGTTCTTGATTGTAGGTACATAATCGATTTCTTATCACATCTCAAAGTTCACCAATGGCGTTCAATGGCTTGAGACTCGAGTATGCCCTGGATGGCAGCTCAAATTACATAGCCTGGAAGGATCGCATGGAAGCGATATTAGAGGACAACGTTTGAAGGACTTCATTGATCAAGAAGTCCCCAAGCTAGCAGTAGCTAATGCCCAAGAATTGGCAGAATGGAAGAAATGTGTGGCGAGAGTGAGGAGGATTCTTCTGGAGGGAGTTCGAGACCATATTGTCTCGAGTCTCCATGGGAAGGAGACACCATTTTCAATGTGGAAGACCTTGAAGGATCTATATCAGAACAATATCGATTAGAGGAAGCTGGCGCTGAAAGACAAGCTTCGAAAAATCAAGTGTGAAAAGGGCGACACGATCTATACATATCTGAACAAGCTCACCACCTACAAAGATGAGCTTGGAAGTGTAGGAATCACGACAACCGATGATGACATGGTGAGTCTTGCTCTCCTCGGTCTTCCTAAGAGCTGGCATAGCTACCAAGACTCAGTGAATGGAAGAGAGAAACTGCCAGATTGGGAACGACTGTGGTTGGATATGATGCAGGAGGAGATCAGGAGAAGCACCAGAGATGGTTCTTCATCAAAGCATGATGACAAAGAAAATCTAGCCTTAGCAAGTAAGGCAAGGAAAGGGAAAGGGAAGGCTTCCCATTCCAAATCGAGTTCTTCCCATGGTGGGAAGAAGATTGAAAAATCTAAAGTGCGATGCTTTAATTGTCATGAGGTGGGCCATTATGCAACAAATTGTCCATAGAAGAAATCCAAGAAGGGATCCTTGAAAGGATCAGATGGTGAGGCACTGGCCTCACAGTTCGAATTGGATTTTACCCTCATCGTATGCATGGTTTCATTGATGGTGGGTTGTATTTCGTACTTGGACAGTGGAGCCTCATTCCACATGATCGGTGACAAAAGTTTATTCAGTACCTTGGAGGAGAAGGACCTCTAGATGCGCATAGAGATGGGCGATGATGGAAAGTACCATGTTTCAGGTGAAGGCACGATTGTGTTTCAGAGGGAGCATGGAGCTCCTCTCACCCTGATTGATGTAAAGTATGTGCTTGGACTGAAGAAGAACCTGGTATCCGTCGCAATGTTGGAAGACAAAGGCTATGATGTAGTCTTCAGTAAAGGAAAGGCGTTCCTGAGACACATCGCCACGGGTCAGACCAAGAGGATTGGGATTCGAGTGAAGAATCTCTACAAGCTGGAGGTAGATGACTGTGCTGCATTGAGTTCCAAAGCAGAGTTGGTGCAAAGCCAAGATATTGGCGAGTTATGGCATAGAAGGTTGGGCCACTTGCATCATGGGGCCTTGAAGATCATGCAGTAGATCTCTACCGGACTTTCCAAACGTAAACTTGAGCAAGTAGATAGATGCAAAGGTTGTACCTTGGGTAAGTATGCAAAATATTCCTTTCATGATCGAGACAGTCGAGCTGAGGTGATCTTGCAGCGAATTCATACAGATGTGTGTGGACCATTCTCGATAGCATCCACCACGAAACAAAGGTACTATGTTATTTTCATTGATGATTTTTCTCATAAGTACTGGATCTATTTCATGTAGAAGAAGGATCAGACCTTCTCCAAGTTTTGTGAGTTCAAAGCTTTGGTTGAGAAGGAATCAGGGAAGAAAATAATGGCCTTGAGAAGTGACAACGGTGGAGAGTATGTCTCTCAAGAGTTTAAGGACTTCTGTGCAGCGGAAGGAATTAAACGGGAGTTGACGGCAGCCCATAACCCACAACAGAATGGGGTGGCTGAGAGGAAGAACAAAATGATTGTGGGAGCAGCTCGAGCGATGCTGCATGACCAAGGCCTACCACTTCATTTGTGGGCTGAGGCATGCAATACAGTGGTATACTTGTAGAATAGAAGCCCGCATTGCATACTTGGGATGAAGACACCAGAGGAAGCTTTCTCCGGGAAGAGACTAGATGTGAGTCACTTCAGGATCTTTGGCTCATCGGTATTTTGCCATGTGACCAAAGATGCCCGGAAGAAACTTGAGCCAACAGCTGAGTTGGGGATACTTGTGGGGTACACTGATACACCCCACAACTATCGGGTGTTCTTGCCTACCAGTCAGAGGACAGTGGTACGCAGAGATCTAAAGTTCGATGAGCAGAAGGCCATGCGAGTTTCCCTTGAGAGGGAGCTCAAGTTGCATGCAGAGGAGGAACTTTTGGTTCCTAAGGAGGAGGAGCCTCAGACTGATGCGGAGCAGCCGCATGTAGAGGTTCCAGGAGTGGAGACATCCACTCATGCAGAGTCTTCCAGAGAGGGGTAGAAATGCACAAGGGAAGCTGATAGATTGTTGATGGATGCGAGAGAAAATGTGGGAGAGCCATCTTCTCAGCGCAGACAGAGGAGGTCACCTGTGCGGTACACTGGGTACATGGGCCTTGTTGGGGAGTGTGTAGAGACCGAACCATCTTCCTTTGAGGAAGTAGTGCAATAGCCAGTTTGGGTTGATGCTATGGTGGAGGAGTATGACTCCATAGTTCGGAATAGTGTTTGGGATGTGGTTCCAAGACCGGAGAACAAGTCAGTTGTGAGTTCTCATTGGCTTTACAAGGTAAAGCAAGCTACTGATGGTAGTGTGGAGAAACATAAGGCAATATTTGTTTCCCATGGTTTTTCACAGGTTGAGGGGATCGACTATGATGAGACTTTTGCTCTAGTATCAAGATACTCATCTATCAGATCGATGTTGGCACTATCAGCACAGATGGGTTGGAAGATCCATCAGATGGATGTGAAGACTGCATTCCTCAATGGCAAGATTGAGGAAGAGGTGTACATAGAGCAGCCGAAAGGATTTGAGACCTTCGATCGTGAGTCGCATGTGTGCCGACTCAAGAGAGCTTTGTACGGGTTGAAGCAAGCACCTCGTGCTTGGTACAACAGGATCGACAGCTACTTCACCGGGTTGGGCTTCACATAGAGTGAAGCAGATGTGAACCTGTACCACATCATGGTAGAAGGTAAGCCATTGATCATTGTTCTTTATGTTTATGATCTAATATTAACAGGTGATGATCAGTCGATCAAGTCTTTCAAGGAGGATCTCGCAAGAGAGTTTGAGATGAAAGACATGGGTCTCATGCACTACTTTCTAGGCATGGAAGTGTGGCAGAAGGATGGGGAAGTGTTTGTGTCTCAAGGCAAGTATGCCAATGAGATACTCAAGAGATTCCACATGGAGAAGTGCAAGCCCATGTAGACTCCTCTAGCAGGTAACTGGAGGAAGGAGGATGCTACTTCAGGTGAGGTAGTAGCTGCTACTGTGTATCAACAGCTTGTGGGTTCATTGATGTATTTAGTGAACACACAACTAGATTTGTGCTTTGCGGTGAACCAACTGAGTCAAGCTATGGTTCAGCCTACCAAGCTGTTTTGGAAGGCAACTAAGCATGTGCTGAGATACCTCAGAGGCACATCTCAGTATGGATTATGGTACAAATGGACAGAGGGAGTGAATCTTCAGGGCTTCACAGATGCAGATTGGGCAGGGAGTCCATCAGATCGGAAGAGAACTTCAGGAGGAATTTTCAACCTTGGTTCAGCTGCAGTTTCTTGGTACAACAAGAAACAGAGGTCAGTTGCACTTAGCTCAACAAAGGCTGAATACATGGCTGCAAGCCAGGCAGCATGTGAGGCCATTTGGATGCGGAAAATTCTAGTTGGGTTGTTTAATCAGAGGATGGATCCAACTTCGATCTATTGCGATAATCAGAGTTGTATCAAACTCTCTAAGAATCCAGTATTTCATGACAGGTCCAAGCACATCGATATCCGGTATCATCATCTTCGAGACTGTGTGGTGAAGAGGATCATGTTGTTGCAGTATGTTTCGATCGAGGAGCAGGATGCAGACATTTTGACTAAGGCATTGTCAAAATGCAAATTCAAGTTCCACAGAGACAGGATCGGGGTGGCAGATAATCCCTTTCTTATTGAGAGGGAGTGTTGAAAATAGCAACAAGAAATGCTAAAAATAGCATTGCTATAGATAGCATTTCGGGATACATTCCAATTTTAATTAGTCCCTAAATTAAAATTGAGAATTAAAATTCGAATTTGATCTCAGCAGCTGTTTGTAAAATAATTAATTAATTCATCTTGAGTTAATTAGTTGGAGAAAATCAAACATGAAGTCTATGTGAAGACATGCAACAGTTATCCCTTTGATTGAGGAAGTTATCCCTTAATTAAGGAGATTAGGATGAGTTGTACTTTGAGTTGTAATTAGTTAGCTCATTTAACTGAGTTAAGTCCAGTTAGATTAGTTCCAACAGTTTGTGGAACTGATTGTGAGTTCAGTTAGTCAATGCATGCATGCATGCAACTAGTGTACTTCAGATAACTGAATATTCTCTCATAAATAACTCATGCATGTCAGTTCAGATAGAGACCCAGTTGAGATCAAAGGATGGGACAATGTACTATTAGTTGCAGGAATATTCCCATGAGGATATCTCTTGCATGCAGAAGGAATTCATTCCTTGAGGATTACACAGTTATTTCAGAGGTTAGAGTAGTGTGTGAGGAATAATTACACACAGGTGGCAGCTTGAGGACCCAACAGAAACTGTGCAAGGAAATAGGAGGCTTGGAAGACTGAAGGAAGGCATAAGTGTTGTCTATTCTGTCTATGAGTAGCAGCGAGGGATTGTACTGAGAGCTGGATAGCTTGTGAGCTAAAGATTTGTGTAATCCTGAGATATTTCCACTTGTATGATAATACAAATAGCGGGGTTTTTAGCTGAGGCTTTCCCCAGAGCATTCTTCTGTGTTCATGTGTGATTGATTTCTTCTTCATCTATTATATGTGTTCTATTTGATCTTGCTCAAAATCGATTAAGCTTCCACAAGTTTGATTGTAGAAGTAGATTAAGTATATTGCTTTAGTTACATTTCATTATCAGTTTAATCTACAGGAGAATTTCTACAGTTTGCTCCAAGGGGGGTCCAGGGGGGTGGCAACAATCTTTAGAACCACCCCCCTAGCGGGGGATCGGGGGCAGCGCCCCCAAAGCTAAAAATAGATGTAAATTTCCCTTGTAAAATGTTGTAATTTTGTAGTCAATCTGGGCCGTTCATTAGGCAGAGATCTGACGGTAGAAGTTATGTTTAATTTAGGGTTTTTTTCCCTAGAAGGCAACCCCTCACTATATATGAGGGAATTGTATTACGTCTATGTATATCTATATTCTAAGTGAGAAAGAGAGAGGAGATTGAGCGAGGGAGAAGAGGGAATTACAACGGATATACTGTAGGTTGTATCTCTTCAGTTTGCTGGATAATATAAAAGGAAGGATTGGCTATTTCTCCATGGACGTAGCCCAAATTGGGTGAACCACATATATTCATGTCTCTCTTATTTTATGTGTTTTCTGTGTTTATATTTCTGCAATATATTTTATGTGTTCCATTGCTCTGTAATATATAATTTTCTAGAAGAAAAGGAAACAAAGAAATCAGCCCTAAGGAATCCCCCTTCCCTTTTCTCTTGGCCATTGGAGGATGATCCCCCTGCCGCAAGAACATCAAGAAAAGTACTCCCTAAAACCTAGTGCCCCACTTACTACTTGAAGTGGTAAAGGAAAAAGTAGAAAATCACCGATAGAGGATAATAACACAAGACAAGTGAGTGGTTGATATTACTAATATAGAGGATGAAATAACAAAATGAGGGCAAAGATGAGGCAAACAAGAGGGAACAACTTGAGAAGGAGAACAAATAGTTAAAGAGTCAATTGTGACAAGCACAATGATTACTAAAGGAAAAATACACTTAGATTTCATCATTAGAAACATTTCTGGGGACTATGGCGTGCCTCTTCTTAGAGGAAATTAGCTGCAAACAACATTTAAAGGCTTACTCACTATTTTTGAAGGAATAATGGTGTAGATTTTAGATAAACCAAATTGCACAAAGGCGGACCATCCATTTGCTAAAGACTAAAGAGTTTATTGATTTTTCCTTGGAATGCAGTATGGGGTACAAAGCTAAGGTAGTTAAATTCTATATCCACAACCTTGTGCGTACCAACTTGAACATATGGGATCCAAACCCATACCTGGGAGATGCACCACTATTAGCCCTGACATCCTGATTGAGGGATGAGGAAATAATGGCATACGTAGTGAAGAAAAAATTTGATGGGGAACTAAGAGAGTCATTGTGGATCAGGCATAAGCACGCAAACCCCTCCATACTCACCTCAACTCATGCCATTCTTGTAGAAGAACCCCATATAATGGACATTTGGAAGAAGAGATAAGTGGAGGCTATCCTCCATTTTGAAGACACCTTCAAATTACTAAGGAAGGGGAGCTCACAATCTTGTCAAATAAGATGGAAATCATTGCCCCATACCATGAAAATCATAGAATACCGCTCCCTTGGTCAGTTACAAGCAACATTAACCAAGACTTCCTTATACAAAAGGATTAACTAGAGACCTGGAGTCGAGTGGATTGGGCTTAGGTTAAATTGACCCTTGTTGTTGGGACTCCAAGACATCAAAGTCATGAAGAGGAATCCAAGGGACGACAGTTTATAAAGGAAAATGCAGGATTCCACCCAACAGATACAACCACCTCTAGCTCAACTTGGGATGTCAAGCAAATTATCAGAGAGATGAATGAGAAATAACAGAGGAGAGAAGAAGAGAAATTTGCTTAAAGGGTGATAAATAGTTCTAGTAGGGGGTATGATGGGCCTCCTAAATAGGTAAATCGTAAGGACCATCTATCCACTCCTAGACACATATTTTTTGTTTTGTTTTTGTAATCTTGGCAGAACCTTTCTATTACTTTTCAAAAATAAGCAGGTATTACAAGATCATCCAGATCCAGATGGTCTCAACCTGCCCAGAGGGAAACAAATTTTGTTGACCATATGGTTGCATGATAGGCCATCCAAAATATGGATTGTTTGAGATTGTCCAACATAGCAAGATAAACTTGACAATCTTTATAACCAATATTAACCAGAAACCTATACCATATGTACCAAAATTCCTTTCTAATCATCTACACAAAACTAGACTGAAACAGTAAAATAACCATACTCATCTAGAGACCATGCTAATCATCAAAAGATTCAACTGGTGTCAGGTATTTAGCACTGGAGCTCAACAACTCCGTCTTAGGAAAGCAGGGAATGTGCTTCCCGATGCATGCAAGGCGAGCATTTTGTTACTGGATCTGGCGTTGGATTAACATGAATTGGTTATGAATTTGTTGGATTTCATTTTCAGGGCCTGAGATGCCTATAATACTCATCATCAAAGCCTTCACTAACAGGGTTTTCACCAACCAAAATATAAATAAAGACTGTTGGTACTGAGATCGACAACCACGGGTGTGGAATCATGTCCCCCAACTCCTCCAAGATTTCCTAGTCACTGATGTTGACATGGCTAACAATCTCTGCCTCCCATTCATCATCCGTTTGGCAGGCCCGTGGGTTGGTGCTAATTCTATATGCTCTGGCTGCTGCTGAGACAAACTGATTTATGGTCCCAGGTCCTTCAAGTCTCATAATGTGATCAACAAAGAAGTGTTTTGGAGGATGTCCAAGATGGACGAGCTAAAAAATCAGTCTAGATAAGGAGCCTGCAGGGTTTACAAGAATATAAACATAATAGAGAAAACAATTAAAACTTCCTCTAAGGAACATTTCCACATTATCTTCATGGATTTGTTTTTAAGAACCCATCCCAATTCTCCTGCAGGTTCCTTTCTGTCCGGTGCATGAATTCATCACGAAAATAAGAAATATCACCCATAAACCAATCCCAAATTTGATTCTCTCAAAAGTTGCATGGGAATGGAGATAGAAACAAAAGGTGTTATCCTTCCTGTAGAAATTTAATGTGTAGATTCAAAACTGCTCATGAAATTTACTAGATCACAAGACTTGAAGCTACTCTACTCATCTGTAGAAAGAAAATCACGATCGAGAACACAAATCATTAACATGCATCAATCTTCAACACACATACACAAATATTTATCTAGGGGAAAGCAACTGCTCAAAAACCCTTACTATATATATTTCATTAATCAAAGAATATAGAAGAAATACAATGCTTGCTCAAGCCTGAGCAACCACTACATTAGTATAATCTATCCTCTGTGTGACTAATTTCCTTTGGCCAATACTTAGCCAAATTTCCAAGCCTCCAATGTCCTCTTTCATTGCATTGTTCCTTGAGGAATTAGGCCCCTACTTAATAAAAATTTTCCTCCATTGGATTGTGCAGTTCCTTTAGGTCAATTCTCTGACTGCATGCACCATCTATACAATTCGGAATATTCTACAACTGATAGTACACTGCCCTTGAACTCCAATCTCAATTGGGTAACTCAAATTTTGTGCATGCATGAGTTAATTTAGGTTGATTAATCAGTTTAATTGGATGATCACTTAGTGCGAAAAAAGTTACACACCCTTGACTAAACCTCCACTAGTTCTACTAACAGTGAGGACTAGTTACACTGACAATAACTCAAATTAAGTGAAATAGATTGCTACAAATTAGAAATCAATCAAGTAGAACTAAAATCAAGTGTCTCCAACTCGAATTTACTGAGTTAAGTGAGTGACAAGACCCATGTCACCTCAGTCAACTACCTCCAAGTATTTTATTTTATTTTATTGAAATTTTCTTCTAATTTAATCAAGGCAAAATTAAATTAGGAATTTCTTGCTGCATTTTCAACACTCCTTCTCAGTAAGAGAGGGATTCACATCTACCACGATCTAGCACCTTTGGAATTTATTGCATACAACACTTCTCTCTGTTGCTACTTCTACTACAACATTTGCAATTGAGAAGCATAAAAAAAAACAAAAAAAATCATTGAATGAATCTGCAACTGTCTATTGGGAAAACTGTTATTGCTGACTCTGCTACTGAGCCTCCTTTAGTGTCAACACTCCTCTACACTCCTCAGTATTTGACTGACACTGAGCCTCCTGCAATTGAATACTTTGGGCCCCTGTAGCAAGGTAATGATCCATGAGACAAACACACCTCAATGGACCCTGCCCAAATTTTTGCAACTCTTAGACTAGGGCTTCACATCACCCCACCTCACACCTGTAGTTATGGATGGATGTGCTTCCTCTGCCCACTTGGCTAAAAATCTCCCACTGTAGGTGGTCTCTTCTTGAGTGAATGTCTCCACTCTTCCTCTTGTGAGCTTCTCCATTTGTGGCTGCTCCACAACTTCCCAAGGCTTCTTTTGAGGCTACATGTTGAGAGGTCTAACATGCTCCCTCTCAACCACCAAATTTGTAGTTGTTGCCTTACTCCTTGATGATTTGCATGAATCTTCTACCTCAAGTGCATATAGGTTCTTGACTCAAACCTCGATCTGCTTCACTTGTACTGTGGAAATATGCCTCAGGAAAGCTTTTCTTTTGCTGAATATCACATTGTAGCCACGATCTTCCAACACTGCGACAAAAACTATATTCTTGTTCAGACCCTCTCAACCACCAAATTTGTAGTCATTACCTTGGTCCTTGATGCTTTGCATGCATCTTCTACCTCTAGTGCATACATGTTCTTGACTCAAACCCCGATGTGCTTCACTTGTCTCGTGGAAATATGTCTCAGGAAAGATTTTCTTTTGCTAAATATCACATCGTAGCCATAGTCTTCTAACATTGCGACGGAAACTAGATTCTTCAGAAGACTTGGTACAAACATCACATCCTTGAGCCTAAGATGGGAGCTCAACTACCTCTGAAAGGTAACTGTACCAATACCGGTTGTGCTATACCTTCCATCATCTCCCATCTCAATGTGCATATGGAGATCCTTCTCCTCCAAGTCACTGAAAAATTCTTTGGTTCCCATCATGTGGAATGAGGCACCGTTGTCGAGATACCACACACTACCCATCATTGTGCTTTCCATGCATGCAATGAGAGTGAAATGAAGCTCGAACTATGAAGCCAAAGCTTCACCTGCTGCGGCTATTGCATGCTCCTTCTTTCTTTCCTTCTTCTGTGGACACTTTGTGGCATAGTGCTCGAATTCATGATAGTGAAAGCACTTGATTTTGGACAAGTATTTCTGTTTTCCCTCTTGGATGGAAATAGCTTCACCTTGGGACTTCTTCCCCTTGGACTTCTTTCCCTTGCCGATTAATGCAAATACCTCTTCCTCTTCTTTGGATGAAGTCCAATCTCTGGTATTTTGCCTTATCTCCTCTTGTACCAAATCAGACCATAGGCATTCCCAATTTGGTATCTTATTCCTCCCATTTAACGAATCCTGGTAGTTGTGTTAGCTCTTGGGAAGGCCCATACGTTCCAGGCTTACCAGATCATCCTCTGTTATAGTAACACCAACTTGACCAAGTTCATCACGACATTGTGTGAACTTGTTGAGGTACTGTGGTATTGTGTCGTTCTTTTGCATCTTGATATTCCGAAGCTTGTCCTTGAGTTCCAGTTTCCTGTGGTCACTACTGTTTTGGAACAAATTTATCAAGGCCTACCACATTGCATATGGAGTCTCTTTCCAGTGGATGTTCGAGACAATATGGTCTCGAACTCCCTCCAATATAATCCTCCTCGCCTTTTCTACACACTTCTTCCATTCTGCTAGATCTTGAGCGTTCAATGTTGGAGGTTTCAGGATATCATTATCTATGAATTCCTTCAGTCAATTATCTTCCAACACTGCCTCCATCCTGTCCTTCCAAGAAACATAATTCAAGATACCCTCAAGGGTATAATCGAGTCTCATTCCATAGAAATCCATCCTACTGAAGAATTGATCCTGCAAATTCGATCCACCATCAAAGACAACTTTGAATTCTCTTCTCAATTGTGATTCCTACTTTGATACCATGTAGAGATTTAATATGTAGCTTCAAAACTGCTCATGAAATTTACTAGATCACAAGACTTGATTCTACTCTACTCATTAGCGGAAATAATTAAACTATCAAGAAATCACAACATTAACATGAGAGAAGAGTCAATCACATATGCTCAAAGATTTATCTAAGGGAAAAGAAACTACTCAAAACCCCTTCCTATCTGTATTGCATTAATCAAGGAATCTAGATGAATACAATATTTTGTGCTCAACCTTGAGCTCAACCTACACAAGTATTTTCTATCCTCTGCCTAACTGACTAACTTAGCCAAATTTCCAAGCCTCCAAGCTCCTATTTCCTTGTGTTGTTCCTTGAGGAATTAGGCCCCTATTTAATATGAATTTTCCTCCATTGGATTACACAGTTCCTTTAGGTCAATTCTCTGACTGCTAGCACCATCTGTATAATTTGGAATATTCTACCACTGATAGTACACTGCCCTTAAACTCCAATCTCAACTGGGTAACTCAAATTTTGTGCATGCATGAATTAATTTAGGTTGATTGATCAGTTTAATTGGATGATTACTTAGAGTGAAAAAAGTTACACACCCTTGAATGGATCTCCACTAGTTCTACTAACAGTGAAAACTAGTTACACTGACAATAACTCAAATTAATTGAATTAGATTGCTACAAATTAGAAATCAATCATGTAGAACTGAACTCAAGTGTCTCCGACTCAAATTTATTGAGTTAACTGAGTGACAAGACCCATGTCACCTTAGTTAACTACCTCCAAGTAATTTATTTTATTGAAATTCAAATTTTCTACTAATTTAATCAAGGCAAAATTAAATTAGGAATTTCTTGCTTCATTTCAACATTGGCGTCTATAAAAAACTGGGAAGTGTTCATATCCCAAGGCTTCCAAGCTCTTGGGTTGTGGAAATTTCTAAAATCAGGCAAGGGTTTCTAGTCATGAGGCCTTTAGACCCTCGATATGCAGAAAAAGGGGAACCCCATCCCCCCCAATTGTTTGAGAGCTGCACTCTGCACTAATCCATAAATCCATGTCTGGAATGACCATCCTAAGCTAGATACAATATACATATATCACAGAAAGCATTGGACTCATAAGGTAGCCAATATGAACATACCAGGAAGAGCTGAGATGGAGAGGAGACATCGCGCCCTCAGCTATCCGAACTTAGGTGCAATTTTCACCTCTGTGAACTTCCTTGGAGAAAATACTATACCACCAAGAGCTTACGGAGGAAACAAATTTTCCAATTGTAGCAAGTTTGCTCAACTTCAATTCCAAATTTACCAAATACCTTCTCACTTTGTGATTTAATTGCTGTGACATCTCACACATGTTGAGGCTTGTGTGGGAGTGGCCATGCCACCACCCTCTTTGTACCTTTAATAACTGCATGGTGGTGATGCGAATCCCACCGTGTTCCTTCTCCCATCTCTCACCTCGATTGAGGGTAGGCACATGAAAACTATATTAAACCTACATTTTTCACTTAATCACACACTTTGCTAACTTAATGAGTTCTTATGAGAATCAATGAGTTTTTCATATTTTATGTGCCTTAACACGTGTATTATGTAGGATTTGAAGATATATTGCACATATTTCAAGAAGATACAAGTAGATATATTCATGAGACTTGTTCCTTGCTGTAGGAGACTCTCAACTTGGCTAGATGAGGGCATTTAATTCCCTTCCTACTCCTACGAGGTAGACTAGGAACATGATCCCCTTTTTCAGGGAGTTTGGAGGGAAATGTAATTCTCCCCTCAAGGAGGTTGCTCCCCACTCATTGTATAAATAAGATGCTCGAGTAGCCTAGTAGGCATGTAGAGAAGAGTGTGAGGAATAGGAGAAAAGTCTAGTTTTTTTTTCCAAGCAAGTTTTGCAACTTTGTAATGTACAAACAATTTTTTTAGTTAATGGAAGTGGTGTTCTATTTTAGCTCCTAGTTTGGGTTTCCTCTAAGGGGCTCTGATCATCCTTGGGTTGGGCCCACCCCAAGAGCTCTAGATCCCTCTTGTATGATTTTTTGTTAGTACTATGCTTTATTTACTTTTGTCGCATTTCTAAAAGTTACATGTTATAACACTCACGCATGGTTAATTAGAATATTTTAATGAACAATTATTTCTTACAAGTTATTTGAGAATTTCTTTAAAGTAGTTGCATTAGTTAATGTCATTTCCACTTTAAATTTACTTTATTTCGCATGTTGTCACACATCTGTTGTTCACTATTTTCCTGTACTGTGTAACCAATTTTATAGCTACAAGAACCACACAGAGCTAAGTGTTGTTTTGTTAAACTTGCAACAAATTGTATTGAAGCCTTGAACAATCTGATTTTATCATTGTCTAACTTCTCCATAATTTCCTTACTTCTCAAACTCACATTTCGCTTGGTTACCTGTTCGTTGGGTTGTCTCCTATAGAAAAAAAGGGACTCTTGTAATAGCCTGTAATCAACATTTCAATCTCACTCAGTTTTGCAATGAATTCATGATTTGATTTTATTGATATATTACAACACTCATGGAACCTTGATAATGGAACTTGGAGCTATAGAGACCTTGCAGATGTTTTTGATTATTTATCTTTAAAAAACTTCTTTTTCCTATAAGTTAGGGTTTTCAATTCACAGTCTTTCATTTCAATAATGTGCTTTTCCTTTCCTTGCAGATAGCATAGAAGTGTGCAAGTATGCTTTCATTTCAATGCAAAAGTATGCAAGTGTGATTTCTTTCATTGCAAGTAGCTTAGGCTTGCGTGCCATTTTCCTTTCAGCAAGTTATTTCTTGCAATTGCAATTTTCCTGTAGCGTAGATTAGTCAAACCTAGTCTCTATACATATAAATTTCATTTTAGTATTTCAACCTACGTAAAAATCAACAAGAAAAAGAGAAAGGGTTTGTTGCACATATAATGCCAACCCCTCTTAAGTTTGTACACACCCTTGATTGACCATTAAAACTAAGCCCGTTGAGAGTTGCACCATTTTTGTTGCAATATTGAGGGCCATCACTATCAATGATAGATTATAATTAAAATTATTCAAACACTTCATATATTTTATTTATCTTTACATGATAAGATTGATTTTTTATCTATATCTTAACATATATTTTTCATCTATCTTATACTGATGTTTATATTGTTTTTATTATATTATGTATTTTTATTTATTATATAATAATATTGTTTTTTTTAATCCACAATATGACCTCATCCACAAGAGGGAAGCGGTAGCCATGAAGCAATTACAGGGTTGCACAGGGCATTTATGTTACGACTAACTGCCAATAAACCAACAAAGCACAACCTATCTTGTAGCAACAATATCAATCTAGATGGAAAAAGATCCAGTATAATATGATCGAAAATCCAAAACTCCGAGTTTTATTCTACCTGCTAGGATTTGTTGGTAAGTGAAGATGTAAAATTTGATCATTTATTATAAACATACAAGAAAATATTCTAGAGATAGTTCACTGCGTCAAAATTTATGAATCCATACCCACAATTTTATAATCTGGCCCTTTGATAGAGTTGTAGAAATTTCTACAAATATAGCTCTGATAACATGTGGAAATTATTGTGTAGATTATAAACTGCTCATGAAATTTTCTAAATCACAAGACTAGAAGCTACTCTACTGATATGCAAAAGTAAATTCATGATTGAGAACAAAAATCATTAATATGCATCATGATTCAACACATATACACAAAGATTTATCTAGGGGAAAGCAATTTCTCAAAACCCCTTACTATTTGTATTTGCATTAATAAAATAATTTGGATGAATACAATATGCTCTACTCAAGCTTGAGCTCAACCTGCACCTATATCTTCTATATTCTACCTAACTATCTGACCTTGGCCAATACATAGCCAAAATTTCGAGCCTCCAAGCTCCTATTTCCTTGCGTTGTTTCCTTGGGAAATTGCCCCTATTTTTTTAGGAAATTCTCACCAAGGAATTGCGCAATTACCATAGGTCAATTCTTTCACTGCATGCACCACCTGTACAACTTGAACTAGTTTACAACTGATAGTAAACTACCTTGAACTCTAATCTCAACTAGGTAACTCGAATTCTCTACATGCAACAATCATTTTGGGCTAATTGATGAGTTAATTGGATGATCACTTAGTGTGGAAAAAGTTACACACTCACAACTTGACCTCCACTAGTTCTCTTGATAGTGAGAACTAATTAAACTGACAATAACTCAAATTAACTGTAATAGGTTGCTACAAATTAGCAATCAATCATGTAGAACTGAACTCAAGTGTCTCCAACTCAAATTTATCGGGTTAACTGAGTGACAAGAGCCATGTCACCTAAGTTAACTACCTCCAAGTATTTCGCTGAAATTGAAATTCGAATTTTGATCTAGTTTGACCAAGGCAAAGTCAAAACTAGATTTTCTTGTTGCATTTTCCACACTCCCTCTCAACAAGAAAGGGATTATCAGATACCCCAATCCTACTTCTATGGAACTTGAATTTTCCTCTTGACAAGGCCTTCGTCAAAATATCTGCATCTTGTTCCTCTATCGGAATGTGTTGCAACAACATAATCTGTCACTGCACACAATCTCGTAGATGGTGATACCAGATGTCAATATGCTTGGATCGATCATGAAATATTAGATTCGAAGAGAGTTTGATACAACTCTGATTGTCACATTAATCACTTTAGGATCGATCTTCTGACCAAATAACCCAACAAGAATCTTTCTCATCCAGATAGCCTCACATGCTGCTTGACTTGCAACCATGTAATTTGCTTCTGTTGAGCTGAGTGCCATGGATCTCTTCTTCTTGATGTACCAAGAACCTGTTTCTGACCTAAGACTGAACATTCCTCTTGATGTGCTCTTTCTATTTGATGGACTCCCCGCCCAATCTGCATCTGTGAAGCCTTGGAGCTTCACTCCCTCTGTCCATATGTACCAAAGACCAATCTGAGTAGTGCCTTTGAGGTATCTCAACACATTCTTTGTTGCCTTCCAATACAGTTTGGTTGGATTAACCATTGCTTGACTATGCTGGTTAACCCATAAGATACCTGTAAATGGTAGCCTCTGCTACTTCACTTGAAGTATCATCCTCTTTCCTCTAGTTTCGTACTAGATGAGTGTCTATGGGTTTGCTGCTCTCCATGTGGAACTTATTCAATATCTCATTGACATACTTTCCTTAAGAGACAAACAGTTCCCCATCTCCTTATCATACTTCCAAACAGAGGAAATAATGCATGAGTCCCATGTCCTTCATCTTGAACTCTCTTGCAAGTTCCTCCTTGCAAGATCTGATCAACTTCTCATCACCAATAAGGATCAAGTCATCGACATATAACACAACAATCAATAATTTACCTTCTACCAAAATGTGATAAAGGTTGGCACCTGCTTCACTTTTGGTGAAGCCCAAATCGGTGAGATAAATATTGATCCTGGTATACCAAGCATGGGGTGCTTGCTTGAGTCCATACAATGCTTGCTTGAGTCTGCACACATGCGACGCTCTATCAAACATCTCAAATGCCTCTTGCTCCTCAATATACACCTCTTCCTGAATAACTCCATTGAGGAATGTTGTCTTCACATCCATCTAGTGGATCTTCCACCCCATCTACGCTGACAGTGCTATAATTGACCTGATGGATTAGTACCTTGCTACTGGAGCAAAGGTCTCCTCATAGTCAATTCCCTCAACCTGAGAGAACCCCTTGACCAAAAATTTGGCCTTGTATTTCTCTATACTCTTGTCTACTGCATGATTTACCTTGTAAATCCATCTCAAACCAACCACTGATTTATCTGCTGGCCTTGGGACCACTTCCCAAACACTGTTTTTGATAATGGAATCATATTCCTCTACCATAACATCAACCCATACTGGTTTCTGTACAACTTCCTCGAATGAGGATGGCTCTGTCTCTACTAGCTCACTCATTAGAGCCATGTAGCTAGTGTACTGATCTGATGACCTCCTCTGCCTACGCTGTGATGTGTGTGCTCCCACATTCTCTCTATCATCCTACAATAATCTATCAACTTCCCTGGTTCACTTCCTTCCTTCTCTGGATGTCTCTAATTGAGTGGATGTCTCCACTCTCTGCTCCACTGCTTGTGGCTGCTCCACAACTTCCCAAGGTTCTTCCTGTCGAGCTAAAATCTCCTAATCAAGTTGCAACTGAAGCCCCCTCTCAAGAGAACACCTCATTGCCTTCTCCTCATCAAACTTCACATCCCTTTTGACCATTGTCATCCTGAGGGATGGCAAGTACACTCGATAATTGTGAGGTGTATCCGTGTACCACACAAAGATTCCCAACTCTACTGTCAGCTCTAGATTTTTCCTTTCTTCCTTGGAAACATGACAATAAAATGATGATCCAAAGATCTTGAAGTGTGACACATCTGGTTTCTTCCCTGAAAAATCTTCCTTTGGTGTACTCATGCCAAGAATCCTGTGAGGATTCCTGTTCTGCAAATAGACTATTGTGTTGCATGCTTCAACTCACAAGTGTAGAGGTAGGCTTTGGTCATGCAACATATCTCATGTTGCTCCCACAATACTTCTGTTCTTCCTCTCAACCACCCCATTATGTTCTAGGTTATGGGGTGCTATCAACTCCCATCGAATGCCTTCCTTTGCACATTTTTTTAAAACTCAATCAACACGTACTCACCATCGTTATCGCTCGTGAGAGCCCTCACTTTCCTACCAGTCTCTTTCTCAACAAGTTCTTTAAGATCAACAAATTTGGAGAATGTGTGGTATTTCTTATGCATGAAGTAGATCCAACACTTCCATGAGAAATCATCTAAGATATAACATAATATTGGTGCTTGGCAGTGGAGGCTATCGAGAGAGGTCCACATACATCAAATTCGATCATTTCAAGGATTGCATGCACCCTATTGTTCTGATCATTGAAGGTTGATTTTTTTTACTTCCACAATGTACACCCTTTGCATGTATCCCACTGCTCTAGTGCTCCTTTGGGGAGGCTTGTAGAAATTTTTTGCCTGATCTTCAAAGCGCCATAATGCAAATGGCTAAGTCTTTTATGCCATAATTTGACGACATCTTGGCTCTGCACCTTCTCTTCTTTTGTGCTCAATGCTGCACAATCTTCCACATATAATTTGTAGAGGTTCTTCACTCAAACCCTAATCTGATTCACTTGCCTCATGGAGATATGTCTCAGGAAAGACTTCCCTTTGCTAAATATCGCATTGTAGCCATTGTCCCCCAACACAGCTACGGAAACTAGATTCTTCTTCAGACCCGGTACAAAATCACATCCTTGAGCCTAAGATGGGATCCAAACTCCCTTTGAAAAGTAACTGTACAAAACCAATCGTGCTATACCTTCCATAATCTCCCATCTTGATGTGCATCTGGAGATCCTTCTCCTCCAAGTCACTGAAAAATTCTTTGTTTCTCGTCATGTGGAATGAGGTACTATTGTCGAGATACCACACACTACCCATCAATGTGATTGCCATGCATGCAATGAGGGTAAAATAAAGTTCGAACTGTGAAGCCAAGGCTTCAACCGCTGCTCCTCTCATGGCCTTCTTGTGTGGACGTTTCATGGCATAATGTCCCAGTTCATGACAGTGAAAGCACTTGATTTTGGACAAGTCTTTCTTCTTTCCCTCTTGACTAGATTTTGCTTTGGATTGGGATTTCTTCCCTTTCCATTTCTTTTCCTTTCCATCCAAGGCACAATTCTCTTCATCCTCACCCTTGGATCAAGTCCAGTCTTTGTTGCTCCACCTTATTTCTTCCTTCACTAGATCAGACCATAATTGTTCCAAAATTGGTAGTTTCTCTCTACCATTTACTGAATATTGATAACTATGCCAACTCTTGGGCAAGCCCAATAGGGCTAGAGCTACCAGATCTTCTTCAGGGATAGTAACACCGACCCTGCCGAGTTCATCATGACATTGTGTAAACCTGCTCAGGTTGTTTCATTCTTTTGCATCTTAGCTTGTCCTTGAGTGCCAACTTCCTATGGTCACTATTGTTCTCAAACAACTCTGTCAGTTTTTTCCACATCACGAACAAAGTCTCTTTCCTGTGGATATTCAAGACAATATGATCCTGAAATCCATCCAATATGATCCTCCTTGCTTTAGCCACATCCTGCTTCCACTGAGAAATATCTTGGGCATCAAATGATGGGGGTTTTGCTACATTTGTCTTGTTGTATTCTAGCAACCCATTATCATCCAATACTGCCTCCATGTGATCTTCCATGCCACAAAATTTGTATTTCCTTCCAAAGCATACTCAAGCATGAGTCCATTGAAATCCATCTTCTCAGTCTTGGAAAAAACCTGTAACACTGATCTTCAAATTCGAACCTCCTGCAATGAATCTAGCTCTAATACCATGTAGACATTTCTACAAATCTAGCTCTGGTACCATGTAGAAATTAAAGTGTAGATTCTAAAGTGCTCATGATTTTTTCTAAATCAAAAGACTAGAAGCTACTCTACTGATCCACAAAAGTAAATTCATGATCTAGAACGCAAGTCATTAACATGCATCAAGATTCAACACATATACACATATATTTATCTAGAGGAAAGAAATTTCTCAAAACCCCTTACTATTTGTATTGCATTAATCAAAAAAGCTGGATGAATGCAATATGCTCTGCTCAAGCTTGAGCTCAACCTGCACCTGTATCTTCTATCCTTTGCTTGACTGATTAACCTTGTCCAATACTTAGCCAAAATATCGAGCCTCCAAGCTCCCATTTCCTTGCGCTGTTCCCTTGGTAAATTTCCCCTATTTTTTTTAGGAATTTCTCACCAAGGAATTGCGCACTTACCATAGGTCAATTATTTGACTGCATGCACCACCTGTATAACTTGAACTAGTTTACAACTGATACTGCACTGCCCTTGAACTCCAATCTCAACTGGGTAACTCGAATTCTCTACATGCAATAATTATTTTGGGTTGATTGATAAGTTAACTAGATGATCACTCAGTGTGGAAAAAGTTACACACCCACAACTTAACTTCCACTAGTTCTTCTGATAGTGAGAACTAGTTAAACTGACAATTAGTCAAATTAATTGAAATAAATTGCTATAAATTAGCAATCAATCATGTAGAACTAAACTCAAGTATCTCCAACTCGAATTTACTAAGTTAATTGAGTGACAAGAGCCATGTCACCTCAATTAAATACCTCCAAGTATTTTGTTGAAATTGAAATTCGAATTTTGATCTAGTTTGACCAAGGCAAAGTAAAAACTAGATTTTCTTGCTACATTTTCAACAAGAGTACCTATCAAAAATCCCCTCCAAGTATGGGTCCATTGGTTCTCCCATATGACAATTTAAACCAACAATGCTACCTTTGTCATGCTACACCTGTAGAAAAATATATATCATCGAGATTAGGAAGATTTGAGCTCTAAAAGAGCTCAAAAAGCACCTAACATTGTCAACAAAATATTTGACCTGTAGTCCAGCCAAGACGTTCTAAGTATCTAGTCCAAAATTTTCTACCAAAGTCTTGGGTACAAGAAAAAGAACAACAACAAAGCCTCCTACTCCTAGTTGTAAACGTTCCCAAAAGATAAAAATAACAATAAATTTACAATTCTTTTTGAAAGAACGATAGGGTTAGAAAAGACCAAGGACAAATATCCACGCACTAAACCAATAACCATCATATATGGTTTATTGAAAAGCTTCACTATATAAAATAGTAATTATAAATAACAAATTTACTCTGGAAAAGAGTTATATAGTATTGTACATCATAGAAGTACCTGATAAATCTTTGTTTCTTCCAACTACACATTACATATCATTAAGGGGAGACTAGAACATGCTTGTATATTATTATCAAAATCCATCTGATTGGTTTTCCTCTATGCAAAATCAGTTCATGTGGACTACCAAAGTTCATAGATATTATTATTTCTCCAATTATATTTTGAGAAGCTCTTTACACTCTTTCTTGTCAGGTAAAATTTCCAAAGACTAAACAACATTAAAACACCTCAGTAATCCCTAGAAAACACTTCCTGTTGGTTCCCAAATTCTAATCATTGCATTCAAACATTCAATGAATAGTTTAAATTGAAATGGGTGTCTCATAGCCTCATGCAAATATCAAGTTTGGTCATATTATGGAGATCATTTACAACAATGTCACATAAAACTCGTCGAGGCAGAAGAGCCAAGAGTTTGGGTCTGATCAGGAAAGAATCAACAATTAGAAAATTATAATGATATATACGTATTTGCTCCCATATTGGGTGGAATCTAGTATGATTAGATCGAACACATGTACGAGGATATGATGCCTTTTCCCTAATTCACATGCTAGACTATAACCCTTTCTCCACATGTAGGACATGTAACCATGATACGTCTCAATGGTACAAGACTTAATGGAATTCCAATTGGTATAGAGGGAGGTTGTCAGGCTGATGACTTGGGAATTTGTGAATATGATGGTGGCATGGAAACACCATCAATTCTTTGTGGATGGATCGTGTGTGACTCCCCTTCTAGCGCAAACCAATGACTTATTTGAATTGCTTTCACAATGGTTTCTTGTTCGCTCTTTCTCATTGAGCTTTGAGTAATTGTCAACTCTATTATTTTGTATATTTTCTATTTTTGTTTATCCTTGTGGTTTCTGTCAGTAATGGCTCCACACTTAGGTTGTCATGGAAAGTCCCTAATGCACTAGACCAGGTCAGAGTTGGTAGTTAGAAATACAAGCAAAGTATTCCACTACTCTTGTCTGACCACCATCAAGCAATGTCTCCGCATTATGGGTGAAGAGGTTATACAAGAACATGCCTCTCACTCAGATGCCTTCACATTATGGGTAAAAGGTTATACATGAATGCATCTGTCACTCAGATGAGGAGGTTGATTTCATGGTTTAACATTTGGTTTTGGACCCTAGCACCAACAGAACTCGGAACACCAAATTTCATTACACTCTAGAGCTTTACCAACATATGTAGATGTTGGTATCTTGTGCTCTCCATGCCCATGATGCAGACAATTTGGAGCTCCAACAACATCTCAACCAAATGGAGAAGTAATCAAATATATTGGTAACTCTTTGTATTTGTTTAGCTAAGAAACACGAGGTAGTTCTTATCTTTGATGCAACTGGCTACCCCATTTGCATAATCTTTCATGTTGTCTTTGGTATTGATCTCAGGGTTTTGTTTTTTGTTTATCTGATTAGTACAATAATCTATATTAAAATCTACTCTATTACTTTTCAAACTTGAAGTTAAATCCAGTGAACTCTATTTCTAACTCTATTTATATTGACTAGCTTTCCTTTGGACAAGCACTGAGACCCTTTTTTTTGGCTTTTTGTTCTCTTGGTCACATAAGATTTTCAAGGCATCGTTTTACAGGGATGCTCTGGGTCTCGTCCCAGAGACTAAAATTTATTTGATCATGTATATATGTATGTTTCCAGCTTCACAGTCATAGAATAACTAACTTATAAAGAAGAAAGAAAATTAATATGCACATGTTTTGGCATTCACCAGGTGCAGGTTAAATGGAGCAAGTCTAACTCAGTCAAACCAAGTTTGGCTCATGATTAATTGTGAGTCAAAGTTCAACTTATGATTAACTATGAGTCAAACTAATGTTGACCAAGTCAATCCCAGTGCAATTAAGTTTGACTCGGGATTATTGGTAAAACAAATATCTAGGGTCCAATCATAGTCAAACTCCACAAGCCACAAATTTAACTCTATAAGATTCCCTTTAACTCTTAAGCCACGGGGGACATTACAGTCCTCCCTACCCGAGTTTGATTGCCTTCAAGAAACTTCAACTCTAGATGTTTGAGCACCTTTTCGCCTTCCCATGTGGTGTCCTCAACAAGTAGATCCTTCCATTTAACCAAGTACTCTCTCACAATTATGTTCCTCAACTTTTGCTCCCTTGTTTCTAGAATATCCTCTGGGACAAGGATTAGCTCTCCTTACTCATCCAATGGAGGGAGCTTAGAAGATGTGACTACCTTCTTACCCAAGGCCTTCTTGAGGCATAATAAATGATATATGTTATGAACCTTACATCATTTAGGAAGCACAAGTTCATAGGAAACTTCTCCAACTCACCTCACAATTTCATATGGTTGAAAATAACCTGGGTTTTAGCTTCCCCCCCCCCCTTTGTATGAGTGATGACTGCCAATGGGGTCGAAGTCGAAGGTATACCATGTCCCCCACCTCAAAACTACACTCCACCCTATGCTTGTCTTTATACAATTTTTGTTGGTTCTGAGCCATTCATAGGTTGTCCTTGAGGACTCGTAATATATCTTGGCTTTCCTAATCCAGTCTTTAGCCAAAGGGGTGCGACTATCCCCAAATATCTGATTTGCAAATGTTGGGGCATCATATTCACATAGTGCTTTGAAGGGTGTTATACCAATGGACATGTGGAACATTGTGGTGTAACAATGTTCCCCAAGATGCAACCAATTAACCCATGACTTTTCTTGGCCATATACATAGTTTCAAAGATAACCCTCCATCCACTTGTTGACTATCTTTGTCTGAGCGTCATTTTATGGGTGATAGCTAGTGCTCGGTTTCAGCTCAGTCCCCACAAGTCTGAATAACTCCTGCCAGAAGCTGCCCATAAATCTACTATCTCCGTCACTCACTATGGTCTTCGTTAACCCATGCAATTAGAAGACCTCCATGAAGAATAATTCGACCTCATGTGATGTTGAATATTTGGATGGTATGGAAAAGAAGTGCACAAACTTTGTGAGTCAATCCACCACTACATATATGCAGTCCTTTCCTTGTATCAGAGGTAGCCTAGTGATAAAGTCCTTGGAGATACTCTCTCACTTCTTCTTACGAATAGGGAGTGGTTGTAGAAACCCTAAAAGATGAGTATATTCAGCGTTGTTCTAATGGAAGATGTTGCATTCTTTCAAAAAACTCAACATATCCATCTTGGGGCCCTTCCAAGTGAACCTCTCTTTGATTTGCTTGTAGGTTTTCAGGTATCTTAGGTGTCCGACCAAAGGTGATATGTGAGCTACCTGCATTATTTTCTCCTTCACTGTGATTCTTGTACAAGATAGATTCGATAATTATAGTAGATGATGTTGTCCATGACCTGATATCTATCATCTTGTATCAAACCCTCCAGAATCTCACAAGTGAATTTGTATTTGGAGTATTCTACAAGCAACAACGACTTCCAATATTTTCTTATCTCCATGAGTGAGAGAGTGGATGGAATCCTTGAGAGCGACATTTTCTACTGCATTGTGCTTTCCCTTGAGATACTTGATCTCGAAGTCATAGGCCTGTAATTTACTGATCCAATTTTGTTGTCTCTCACTCAACTCCTTCTGCTCAGTTAGGAATCTCAGGTTGTTATGATATGTTTTTACTTTGAACCTGTTCCCCACTAGATACTATTGGAATTTGACCAATGCATGCATGATGGAAAACAACTCCTTGTCATAAATTGAGAAACACTGCTCATAATCTTAGACTTTGCGGCTCTCTAATGTTATGGGGTCGTGATCCTGCATTAAAACTGCTCCTATCTTGATCCCCGAAGCATCACACTCCAGTATGAAAGGATGGGTGAAATCTAGTAATGCAAGCATAAGACATGAACTCATCAGCTACTTCAACTTCTCAAATGTTTCATGTGCCTTCTTAGTTCAACTAAAAGCCCCCTTTTTGGTGAGGTCTATAAGACATGGTGTTAACTGTTAGAACCCCTTGACAAAATTTCTATATACGTGTAGAAGTCAAGGAAGCTTTTTAGTTCGATTATATTTTTCAAGGCAGACCATTCGATGAGCTCCCAGATTTTCTCCATGTACTTGAACCCCATCATTCCCAATCACATTCCCTAAGTAGAGCATCTTTTTCATGCCAAAATCACACTTGGACTCCTTTGCATACAATTCCCACTCCTTCAGAATCCTCAGTAGCTCGTCTAAGTGCATTAGATGGTCCTCCCAAGTCTTGTTGTAGACCAATATATCATTAAAGAAAACCAATAAGTACTTCTGCAACTATTTATTGAACACATGGTTCTTGCATGACTGGAAATTTCCAGGGGAGTTGGTTAGCTCAAATGGCATAACTAAGAACTCATAGTTCCCATTGTGGCACTTGTAAGATGTCTTCGGGATGTCCTATTCTCGAACCCAAATATGATGGAAGCCTGAACAAATATCAATCTTTGAAAAGTATTTGGCTCCCCTCAGTTCATCCATCAACTCGTCTATCCTGGGGATAGGATACCATTTTTTTTATTGTTCTCTTATTAAGAGCTTGGTAGTCAATACACATCTGCAAGGTATTGTTCTTCTTCTTAGCCACGACCCCTAAAGAGGCGAAAGGACTAGAACTAAACTAAATGTCACCCAACCTCAACAACTCCTTTATGTCCTTCTCAATTTCATCTTTGTAAACCTTGGGATGCCAGTAGGGGTTAATAATTACTTCTTGTACACCATCCTCCAATTATATAACATGCTCAAAACCCTTGTCTAGTGGTCTACTTGGAGAATGTCAAAAAAAACCTTCTAGTATTTATGGAGAAATACCTGAATGTCATCGGGATGTTGTCGCGACTTGACATTCAGTTGTATACTGTTTGTAATAAAGCACTCAACCACCCACTCAATATCACCTCGCCTCAACACTGCTTCCATGTTGTTGGATGATACTATCTTTGGTGGATACTGATGCATGGCCCTCAAAATTACCTTTTTGCAATCCACTAGATCTTTGAATTCCATCTCCATGTTTTGCTGATCTGTAGTATACTTCCTGATGTAATAGAGCCACTAAAATCCTAACACCACATTGGTGTCTGACACATCCACAAGGAAGAAGTCATCAGTCATTGTGTAATTCCCTATGGTTAGCTGTAGCTTGGAAATGTATCTAGTGTAATCCATTTAATGGCCACCAAGTATGACTACCACAAATACATCAAAATCTTCCGTAGGAATTTATATTCATTCAACCATGGATGCATCTATGAAGTTGTGGGAAGCTCCACCATCGATCAATAACGCCACCTTGTGTGCTTCCATAATCCACCTGAATTTGAAAGCATGATACCTCAGAAATATTGACATGGATGTAGTAATATGATCTTTTCCCTCTGCATGTGAAGTCTCACCCCTAACCGTATGATGTATCTTTCCCTATACTTTTTCATATATCGACTCCTCATATCCATCATCACTATCACTCTCAGGTTACACCTCAATATATAGTTTCACTGCTAAGAGAATATGGTCTTTTTGATGATGCGAATGAGGTTCTTATTTGTGGATTCAGCAAGACCATTCCCTTGTGGATAATAGTTAGTAGAATGCTTCAAGATAATACCATTTTCCAATGCAAACTCATAAATATTTAACGAAGAAAAGTACGTTGCATTGTCAAAAACAAGTGACGTAGGAACGCCGAACCTAGAAATGATATTCTACTATAGAAAGCTCATGAATTCCTGATCGTTCACTTGTTTAAGCGTAACTGTCTCTGCCCACTGCGTGAAGTAATTTGTAGCAGTCAAGATATAGCATTGTTGCTTCGATGAATGAGGGAAAATTTCCCCAATGATATCTAAGCCCCACTGTTGGAATGGTTCTTCCACTGCAACAGGCTCTAGCATGGCTATTGACTTTCGAATTTTTTCAGCACACCTTTGATAGACCAGACACTTGCGAGCATAGGCATGAGAATCCTTGAATAACGTAGGCCAGTAGAAACCGACCCGCATGAATTTGTGTGTTGTGGTGTTACCCGTGAAGTGTCCATTGGTTGTTCCATCGTGGAGATAACGTAAAAACTTATCTGAATCCTGTGCCTCCAGGCACCTGAGCAGAATCCCATATGGTGCTTTCTGTATAGCACCCCATGCACCAGCTGATATGATAAATATTTGAGTCAATGTGCCCTCTTATTCCGCAAAGAGAAATGAGAGGGAATAATGCCATGCTCAAGGTACCAGCGCACATCTGTGTACCAAGAGTTTCCATCTGAAGTGGAAGAGGCTCACTCAACATTGTACATTTGTATTTCTTGCTCTGAGTCTGTGAGCTCTTCTTCTTCCTCTTGTGCATGAACCACTTCCGCTGCTAACTTACAAAGACCATGACCCTTGATGGTGTGAACTGGTTTAATGTCAAGATCGTACTCTTGTAGTCCTGTCATCCAGTTCACCCTTCTCTCACCCAGCTCTTGCTGAACAAGCAGTGATCTAACTGCTGGGTGTGGAACAAAGATAATACAATGATTTTTCAATAAATAGGGTCTGAAGTGCTTCACCACCTTGTATACTACATAATCTTGTTTTTCCATGGTGGGATAGTTGAGCTCTAGTCCTTGTAGGCTCACACTCATTAAGGAGACAGGTCGCTCATTTTTCAACTTGTCCTTCTGAGTGAGCACAACAACGAGAGACATGTTGGAAGCAAAAGTGTAGAGCAATAAATATTTGCTAAAGTTAGGGATGTACAATGCTGGTGCTTCTGCTATTGCTTGCTTGATATAGGCGAACACATCCTTTTCCCTTTTGCCCCAACTATAGGCTATGTCCTTCTTGATCATCTCTTGTATAGGCTTGACGGTCTGAGCATAGTTAGAAATGAACTTTTTAAGGAAGTTGATGTTCCCAAATAAAGACTACATGGCTTTCTTATTTACCGGGTGGGGGATCTGCATGATTGTATGAACTATGTACAGATCTATATTGATCCCACTTTTAGAAATAATGTGTCCAAGCAGGTTACCCTCGGACACGACGAATATTCTCTTCTTGGGATTCAAGGATATCTCGTATTTCCGACATCGCTCAAAAAATTTCTTGAGGTGGCGCAGGTGGTCTGACCGCTGTCTTGAGAACATTGTTACATCATCAAGGTAGACCACTACGCTCTGTCTGATAAGCCCACGGAAAGTGATGTCCATTGCATGCTAAAATGTTACACCTACATTAACCAGCCCAAACGACATTCTATGAAACAAGAATGTACCCCACTTGGTACAAAATGTAGTTTTGAGTCTGTCAGGCTCTACTACTAGAACCTGGTTGTAACCAGAAAAACCATCTAGCAAAGAAAACATCTTTGCTCCAGATACTGTCTGTAATATATGCTCCATGGACGACACTGGGTAATTATCTTTTTTCGAGGCACGATTGAGGTTGCAGAAATCTATGCATAGGTGGATCTCCCTGAACTTCTTCCTGACAGGGACTAAGTTAGACACCCATGTTGAATGTCGCACTTTATAGATGATCCGAGCATCCAGCAACTTCGTCAATTCTTTCTATATGAGGGGCTCAAGTGTTGGATGAAATTTTCTCAATTTCTGTTGAAAAGGCTTGGCCCCTTCTTTGATTGGTATTACGTGCTGGATTATTCGCATGTCATATTTCTTAAGATAATCATACGTCCATGTGAAGACATCATTGTACTGCTTGAAGAGGTGGATAAAAGCTTGCCATTCTTGTGGTGTACAACAAGTACCGAGATTCACATACTTCAAATATTCTTATGTTCCTAGATTGATCTGTTCATGCGACAATGTAGAGCTATGGGTCTTAGCATTCACAGGTCCCTGAAAATGGTTCTGCAGGTCATACAAATTTTCCAGTGATACCACACCCTTGGGGATGAGGTTGCCTTTGCTTGTACTAGCTGCGTCCTGCAGAGTCTGCTCGTGCTTGTCCTCATCTATCGCTGTGTCCTTGAAGATGTCAGCATTGGCCATGAAATGCAGTATCTGTTGATCATCATAAAAAATGCATAAGTTAGTGATGTTTTCTGGGACAAATGGTTTATACAAAATCTCAATAGAAAAAATTGTCCCTTAATGGTAACATCCTAGCAGTTGCATTTGCTAAGGCATCCGCAACTGCATTACGCATTCTTGGCACTGAAATAATATTGAAAGCTTGGAAATGAGAAATGAGTTGCCATACCTCTTGTTGATAACTCTTAAGACGAGGTGACACATAATGTATAGTGTTATGCCCCTGACGCACCACAATTTCAGAGTCACCTACCACTTTTAGGACAACAACCTTAAGGTCAATGAATTTCTGTAAGCCCAAGACGAGTGCTTCATACTCTGCGGTGTTGTTTGTGCACTCGAATTCCAAGCGACCAGAGATTAGATGTTTCCTCTATAGCAGGTCTATTAAACGATAACTAGCTCCATAGCCCTCCTGCATTTTGGATCCGTCAAAGTACATGATCCACATATCATCTGTATAGGGACCGCTTACCCCACTAGTACTACTGCTACTACTACTACTACTACTTACTGTACAAGATTAATTTCTGCCAGTTGGACATGGAAGGAGGTCCAACTGTGTGTCTGGTGGGACAAGGGATGTCGCTGCAAGATAGCACCCAACTGCATCTCTAGAAAAAAATTGTCGAAAACAAGTTCCGCGAAAGCCAACTGCTCATTTTGTCCACCCAAGGGAGTCACATTGTGCTTCATGTATCTCTCTGCAACACTCAGATATGGTTGTTCCTGCCCTTATACGGAAGCCATAAGTGTGACCAGTCAGTGGAAAAATATCCTTGCAGCTTGCCTGACTAGTCTCTGCTCAACAATACCTCGTATGATTTCGGGATGTCCACAATTAAAATATTGATGCATTGATGAATTCGTCCATCAGATGATAGCCAGATCATCATATCCTTGAGTTCACCAATTTTTGGCACACAAGTTTTGTCCAGTTAGATGATCTGTACACTTGTCTTACTCCATTGAACGTTGATATTTTTGGTGATGGAGAGTGGCATGACATTAACCGATGCACCAGAATCAACCAAGCAGTTGTGAACATTGAAGTTAAAGATTTCAAATGATAACAAGAATGGTGGGCAGAGTGAGTTCACCAGATTGTGTTAAGCACATATGCGAGAGTGTTAGATACTTACTAGATCCCTTGTTCGAAGAGGTGGCATGATCAGTAGAGGTTTCCCCAAGTGCTCGTAGAAGAATATCCCGCTGACTCGTGATTTTTGTAAGTTCAAACAGAGATATATTTGCACGAGTCTTCTTTGTGTCTTCTACAATGTTATAGTCTATTACAGGAAGACTCACCAAGGTGTCCGAGGTTGGAACCGAATTCATGGTTTCTAGCGGGATGGTTTTGTCTTTGCTGCTTGTGGAAACGTTTTTCATTGAAGCTATCTTCTCGAACTTGCTCTGAGTGTTCTATGTTGAGTCGACTGAAGGATCTACTTTCCTTAATAGTTTTTCATTGAATTTCCACTTCGGTATCTCAATCATAGTGGTGACCCCTTGACTTCTTAAGTTATATTGGTTATTTTGCTTCGGGGCCGGGCCGTCACTCGAAAGCTCCTTATTGGTGGTGGTGGTCTTTTGGGTTGCGAGAGCATACTGATACATATCTACTACATGCCCAACGCTTAGAGCTTCATCAGCTGTAGCAACTTCTTCTTGTTCATCATTAGGCTCAGGTTGTTCCTCAACCATGGTTGTGTTAAACAACTACACAACCATACTACTCATTCCATGGTTACATTCTGCGCACGTTTTCTTCCGAATGATGCACGTGATGGAACGTGCAGTATGAATCTGTAGTGATTTTCTCAAGGTTCAGAACGATGTTGGAGCCCTACACAGATTTTGCTGGATGGCTGCTGGAAGTTGCATTCTTCCTGGGGGGTCTGCTGCTCATGGTAGTCTCGCTTGTCCTCTGCTTAAGTTCAACCATTTCGGTAGTTAGGGACTTGACGAGATGAGTAAGGTCTCAATATCACTTGCTTCCTTTTCCTTAGCCTTGTTCACAGAGGTCTGAGACCTCTTATCCATGTCTTTGGAGTCCTTAGTGGGTTCATCGCCTGCAATGACTCCAATAGCGCACAAGTATTTCTCTACAACAATGACCTCTTCATAATTTGTTGTTAAAGATGTTTTCGCAGCTTGCTTGACGAACTGCGCAATATTGGTCGACATGGCAAAAGTGTAGTAGTCGATAGTGATGGAGTCGTGAGGTTTGGTATCATTCGAGAACTTGTTCAAATTACAGTTGAACCTTTGATTAAAATCTTTGAACTTTTCTTTCTGCTCCATCTTGAGAATACCCAACTCCTTCAGTAACATGGAAGGGGTATTGTCTTCAACAAACTTCTAAAAAAATATCCTTTTGAATATCCTCCATTTCTAGATTGATTTTGGAGGAAGGCTATGGTACCATACAACTGCTTTGCCATCCAAGGTACATGGAAACAGTCTACATGCAACATCATCATAACATACCTCAAGTTTTTGCAGATATAGGTAGAAGTGCCTAAGCGATCTTTTGCCTTCACTGTCTTGTGAGGGTCATATTTCGTTAAGAGCTTCTCTGCGTGTCTTGGCATCTTGTGCAGGACACCCGGAAGTGCTAGTGGGCCCTAAGTCATCCAATCTTGATTTTGGTCTGCCATGTTGTCTTCCTCCTCCTCTAATGAATCTGATGATTCCTCTTCTGAATCTGTTAGTTCCTCCTCTTCTTCACCTCCTCCTTCATTTCCTTCCCCTCCACTTCCTCTGCTGAAACCTGAGCTTGAGGGTAAGAGGTTGTCTTCTTCTTCCTTTCGAAAGGGTGGGGGTTCCTCCTCTTTCTCCACGGCTTCTGCCAGCTCCTCAAGAGTGGCAAAGATCACTTCTTCAATAGATGTAACTACTACTCCCATGGGGGTAGTCTTGTTCTTCTTTTGAGAGTATGGAAGAGTGTACACTCCCGAAATCAGTCCAACAACTTTTGCAAATTGATGGGTGATAAGGCAGAAAGCCCGGATTTGATGGTACGTGATTTCACGCTCAGGCCTGGGAGGTGAGGAACTACCAACTTTAGAATTATAGGTAGGGGAGAGGGAATGAATGTTATAACCTTGACCAGAAAGTGGATGAGTGGGGTCGGTGGGACAATTAGCCATAAACTACTGGTGACCCTCATTCTAGCGCCATAAATGTTGATGGTGCTGGATCCGATAACATTCAAGGGTTATCCCCGATATGAGGTCCAAATTAGACCTCACGTCATTTGGTGTAGGAGTCCCATCTGGTATCATGGCCTGATTTCCATATATTTAGAGATTTGCCTCGACTTTGACTTTCAGCACATGAGAGTGGTGCAATGGTACCTTCGAAAAGCAAGGTGAGTGTGCAACGTAAATGTGTCTAGATTTTCTTATTGCAAAAGGGGGAGAAAAGTGAGCCTCTAAGTGAGAGGTAATAGTACCACCCAGGAAGAGACACACGTGAACTAGAAAGGTTTGTCAAACATACAGTGGAATAGTCCACAACAAATGTGGCAGTCATCAAAACCAAAGAATAGGGAAAGGCCCATCTACCATCCTACAGAATAATCCACAACGGATGTGACGATCGTTATAACCAACGAGCAGGGAAAGGTATGTCTAGTATCTTGCAGAGTAGTCCACAAAGATGACACAACAATGACAACCATAACAACAAATTCCCAACAAGGTAAGCAATTAAACAACCAAAAAAGTTCAACTATCTTAGTACATGTGAAACAAACATGAAATATAAATGCTCACAGAATAGTCTTACAAACATCCATAAGTCATGCATGGAAAAGTGTTGGCCCGAGAAGGCTTTTGTATTAAGCAAAAGTTCCAAGACACATATTTACATTATACATTACTAGCCCTAGTAGTGGGACATTGGAGCCACTCCTTGCTCCTCAAAGAACTGACTGAAACTCTCTATTCTTTGCGGGAGGAGCCAAGGTGAAAAGTCCTTTGCTCATACAATGAGGGGGTATATATAACCAAGGGGTGATGCTTGACCCCTTGTGACTCTTTGACTACCCTCATGACTATTCAACTTCCTATGACTTTTCAACTGACATGACTCTTCATATTCTTGTGTGTCCATTGGACTTCCACTTTACATTACATTTGATTTACAATATACATATGGCTCATAATAGTGATGTGGCCTTTGACAACTCATGACACGACTTGACATGACACTGCTAACATGGACTAGCTTGCTGAGGTGGCAATGTCAAGCCGCTGCTGCTGCTGAGTGATAGATGTGTTCTTGGATGTGCTTTATCCTCTCCTCCGCATGGCTTGATGATGTGGGGTCTTCAATGATCTTCGGTCTTGAGAGGTGGTTGCATGCATGTATTCCCTTCACTTGTTCTTGATAAGCTTCTTTGTCCGTCCAAATGTATGCGAGTATTTAAGCACGTTCGATCCTTCTTATCTTTCTTCATCATCTCACCATGATCCAACAGTGTACTTATTCTTGCAATTCACTCGTGACGAGACGAAATCAAATCCAAAGCCTCCTAGTCTAAGTTGAAGCATTGTTATCCATGGACTAGGCCCGGGATAGGTGACAGGTTGGGAAAGAGGGCCCAGTAATAACACATTGCACAGCTCCAGGTGACAAGATGGGAGGTTGGTCACTGAGACTGCATAGAGCACAGCTCAGGCATGGTTGAGGAACTTTGGAGCCCAGTCCTTACTGCTGGGGAAAATTGCACAGAGGCCACTGGGAGGCAGGATTATGCAGTTGAGACAGCCATTGACTGATGCATGACGGGACCCTGGGAGGCAGGTCTACGCAGTTCTTGAGATAAATGAGTCCACGATGAGGGAGGAAACTAAGGAGACACTTCTGTGCAGTTCTGGGAGGCAAGGCAGGCTTGGTCTTCCACGCATTGCGGGGTTCCAGTAGGCAGGGGAGAAGCTTGATGTCTGATCTTGCGAAATGCGCAGTTCAGGTCAGGCTGGGAGAAGTTACTGCGCAATTCTGGGGATGAAGGTAGGCTGCTCAACTCTAGAATTGTGCAATGCAACTTCCCTGGGAGAGTGACTGCGCATTGCACAGTTCTAGGTAGCAAGGTTGCATCACCGAGGGCTGAGACTGCGTAGTTCAGTTGGGGTCCAGTGAAGGTGAGTTTCCCAGTCGAAAGTATTTTCAGAGAAATAGATAAGTGTGGGAGAGAGGTGAACCTGTGAGGAGATTCAACTTGTGATCACACACTTAGCATACTTCGATGACACAACAACATAGACCACCAGAATAATAAGACAAAGCATTACCCTCTGTGAGGCTCTCCTAGGACAAAAGCGACAAGTGCGACACTTGAGATGAACTTAGGATGATCGTGACAACACTTGTGTGATAGTGCTTAAAAATTTGTCTATGAGTGTGATATATGTTTTCATAGCTAGGACAACTCGAATACACAAAGACAAACCTTTAGAATCACTAGAAAAGGACTACAAGCAAGGTAAAACAATCAAACACGCCAAAAGACGACAGTTGACCAAATGAGAAAAAAGGGTGAAAAGACTCTAAGAGGGCTCATGGAATGAGCTCAAGTGTTTGAAACCAGAAAGGGAAAGACCAAGGAAGGCCCCAAAATTTGAGTGCAAGCCAAAATTTTGGAGGGTGTTGCAGCAGCTACAATAGGATCCCTTGACTTGTCTGCTTTTTTTGGTCTGATGTTGTCTCATGTATGAATTGCGACACGTTGGGTCTGGGTGTTCTTCTATATGAGGCTGAGTGGCTCTATGTGGTAGAATAGGCATGAATTTCTTCTGCAATATTATACCCTACCCCATTTATTAGTTCCTTTCTAGTGGAAGCTCCTCTGTTTTCTATCTGGCCCATCAAATCCACCATCTCCTTTTGGCCCTTATCCAAATCATTCAATGCACTAAGCAGGCTATTAAATGCTTGATTTTCCTTATCACTCATGTTTGGCTCTCCTATTTCAAGTGTCTCTTCTACCCCCTTCCCCTTGCTAAGGGTATCTTCTTCCTCTCTTATTTTTCCTGGAGACTCTTCCTCCTTAGAAATGGGAGTAAGCTCTTTGACTTTGTACTATCTTTTATAAGTGATGTATGGGTGATCTCCAACACTCATTAAATCACTGATAATATTCCCTTAAACTCCACAGCTGTCAAAGAACATTCTCTAATAACACTGTAAGATTCCCTTCCTAGAATTTTCTTGAAAAAATCACATTTTTTTTTGAGTTTGTATAATCTGGTGCAGTGAGGACTTTCTACAAACAATTTATATGTAATGTACTGTAGACGTGTTTCTTAAATTCTAGATTCAAATATATGCACAGGGATGGACAAAAACTTATATGAATGCTTTAGAACAACATTACAATGGCTTTTCAAGCACAACATAGATAAGCATAATTGATATAACATTATATCCAACAAATGACACCATATTCCCTCAAATGAAGTTCCATAAATTACATAATAGTTTTCTGAAGGCTCATGTTCACATCACTATAATAATAAACAAAAAAACCAAGCAAAGAACATGGGAGACGCATTGTATAGGAACGATTTCATCCACAATCAGCTCCAATGTGTATTACACAAGGATTCGAGCTGGCCATATAAGGGTACTTGTTCTCTTTATCAAGTGCGTACTTCAGCCAAGGCACACTTCAAATCACAAGTTCAACCTTCAACAACATATAAGACTCGTTATTTTCTAGCCTACAAACTCTGATATATTTTCTCTCTATTTTTCACATTATGGTCCCTTTACACCAACAAATTATCAACCCACAAAATAGTGAAATAAATAACCACTACTAGGAAATAAACTTGATCATACAGACCCAAAACTCACCACAAATAATATGTATTTCGTACAACCAACAAAGAGTATACAACCACCTTTAAGATTAGGAACTCATCCCACAGAGGTGTTGGAACTTGACCCTCACAATCTGATGAACTTGACCCTTGTAAGGTTAACTCGACCAACTAAGAAAGAAGTAACTCAACCTCTTCTCTAGTGCTAGACTCAGTTGATCTTCTTGAACTTCGACCCAACGCTCTAAGGTACAGTATGGACCCTATTTAATGGCAGTATTGACCTCAATTTTTCCTTAGAACTTCTTCTACAAGATGGTACATAGAAAACAAAATATTAGAGGGGAAAATCAATTGATAAATCCTTTTTACCTTAGATTCTTCTGCAAATCAACTTCTGCTTTGGACCCAATGGTGAAGTATGATTGATTCCACTTTCAAGACCAACTAGGATGTCTAGTTTCAACACCAAAGCTAACAATGGTGGCTAGAGTTTCTCAAACCCTAAGATTCTCTCAAAAATAACTCTCCAGGAACTCTTTTTCTCAAAATGCAAGTGTTAGAATGAGGAGAGACTCGTCACTTTTCTCTTTTTATAATTGAGTGGCCACTTTTGCCGCCATTTTACCCTTTTAATTTTTTATTAAGTCACTTTAGGAGACTTCCAATTTATAAAATTAAAGTGACTTTTTATTAGCATGGTATATGCCCCCCTTTTCACCCCTTAGGTAGTTACAAAATTTTCCTAGGTGAATCATGTTCCCTTATTAAAAATTTTCCCCACCTTAGCCTATGAGAACTTATTAGGCTAGCAAAACCCATCTTATTTCTCCTAAGTGGTCGGGTACATTACCGTCCTCCCCACCCAAGCTTGCTTTCCTTCAAAAAAATTTAAATTTGGATGTTTGAGCACCTATTCACCTTCCCATGTGGCATCCTCAATAGGTATATCCTTCCATTTAACTAAGTACTCTCTCACAATTCTATTCCTGGACTTCTTCTCCCTTTTTCTAGAATCTCCTCCGAAACTAGGATTATCTCTCCTTCCTCATCCAATGGAGGGAGCTTAGTGGAGGTGACTACCTACTACCCAAGGCCTTCTTAAGGCATGATACATGAAATATGTTATGAATCTTACATCCTTAAGGAATCTCAATTTCATAGGCCACTACTCCAACTCCCCTCACGATTCGTTATGGTCCATAGAACATGGGTTTCGACTTTTTCCCCCCTTTGTTTTGAGCGATGACTACCGATGGGGTTGAAGACGAAGGTATACTATATAACCCACCTCAAAACTTCGCCCCACCCTGTTCCTTTCTGCATACACTTTTTGTTAGTTTTGAGGCATCCATGTGTTGTCCTTGAGGACTCGTAAGATATATTGGCTCTCTTGAATCCAGTCTTTAGCCAAAGGGGCATAATTGTCCGTAAATATTTGATCGAAAATGTTGGGGAATCATATTCGTATAGTGCTTTGAAGGGTATCATACTAATGGACATGTGGAAAGTGGTGTTGTAGCAGTGTTCCTCAAGATGCAATCACTTAACCCATGCCTTTTGTTGGCCAGATACATAGTTTTGGAGATAACCCTCCAACCACTTGTTGACTATATCGGTCTGACCATCAGTCTGTGGGTGATAGCTAGTGATTGGTGTCAGCTTAGTCCCCACAAGTATGAATAACTCTTGCCATAATTTGCCCATAAATCTACTATCTCTATCACTCACTATGGTCTTAGTTAACCCATGCAATTTGAAGACCTCCCTGAAGAATAGTTCGACCACCTATGATGCTAAATATTTAGATGATATGGAAAAGAAGTGTGTGAACTTCGTGAGTTGATCCACCACTACATATATGCAGTCCTTTCCCTATACCAGAGGTGGCCCAGTGATAAATTCCATGGAGATACTCTCCCACTTCTACTCAGGAATAGGGAGTAGTTGTAGCAACCCCACTGGATGAGTATGTTAAGCATTGTTCTGCTGGAAGATGCTACATTATTTAACAAACCTCAACACACCCATCTTGAGGCCCTTCCAAGTGAACCTCTCTCTGATTTGGTTATAGGTTTTTCAGGTATCTTAGGTGTCGACCAAAGGTGAGTTATGAGTTACCTACATTATTTTTTCCTTCACCTATGATTCTGGTACAAGATAGATCGTAGATGATGTCGTCCACGACCTGATATATATCATCATGTATCAACCCCTCCATAGTCTCACATGCGAATTTGTTTTTGGAGTATTCTAAAAACAACAACGACTTCAAATCATTTGTTATCTCCATGAGTGAGAGAGTGGAAGGCATCCTCGAGAGGGCATCTGCTACTGCATTGTGCTTTCCCTTGAAATAATCGATCTCGAAGTCATAGTCCTATAATTTACTGATCCACTTTTGTTTTCTCCCACTCAACTCTTTTTTCTCCATGAGGAATTTTAGGCTGACATGATTTGTTTTTACTTTGAACATGTTCCCTACTAGATATTGTCAGAATTTGGCTAATATCTCCTTGCAATAAATTGAGTAATGCTGCTCATAATATTTGAGTCTGCATCTCTTGAATGTTATGGGGTGGCGATCCTACATCAAAATTTCTCCTATCCCGGTCCTCGAAGCGTCACAATCCAACACAAAAGGCTACGTGGAATTTGGTAATGCAAGCATAGGGCACAAACTCATCACCTCCTTAATGTTCTCAAATGTTTCCTGTGCCTTCTCGGTCCAACTGAAAGCCCCCTTTTTGGTGAGGTCTATAAGAGGTATTGTTAATTGTGAGAACCCCTTGTCAAAATTTCTGTATATGTGTAGAGACAAAGGAAAATTTTCAGTTCGATTATATTTTTTTGGCAGACCACTTGATGACCGCCCGAATTTTCTCCTGATGGACTTGAACCCCATCACTCCTAATCACATGCCCTAAGTAGAGCATCTCTATCATTTCAAACTCACACTTGGATTCCTTTACATATAGTTCCTGCTCCTCTAGAATCCCAAGTACCTCATCCAAGTGCATTAGATGGTCCTCCTAAGTCTTGTTGTAGACCAATATATCATCAAAGAAAACTAGCAAGTACTTCCGCAACTATTTATTGAACACATGGTTCATGCATGATTGAAAAGTTGCGGGGGCATTGGTTAGCCCAAATGGTGTTATGAGGAACTTGAAGTGCCCATAGTGGCACCTAAAAGTTGTCTTTGAGATGTCCCGCTCCCGAACCTGAATATGATGGTAGCCTGAATGAAGATCAATCTTTGAATAGTATTTGGCCCCCATTACTTCATCCATCAACTCTTCTATCTTGGGGATAGGATACCGGTTTTTTATTATTCTCTTGTTAAGAGCCCGATAATCAATACACATCTGTAAGGTACCATCCTTCTTCTTAGCCATGACCACTAAGGAAGCGAAGGGACTGAAACTAGGCCGAATGTGATCCAACCTCAACATATCCTTGATGGCCTTCTCAAAATTTTCTTTGTAAACGTTGGGATGTTGGTAGGGGCTGGTAATGACCACTTGTACACCCTCCTCCAATTCTATAAAATGCTCAAAACCTCTATCTGCCGGTTTACTTGGAAGAATGTAAAAAAAAAACCTTTTGGTGTTTATGGAGCAGTACGTGAATGTCATCAGGATGTTTTCACGGCTTGTTTGACTGTCTGTAATAAGGCACTCAACCACCCACTCAATATCACCTTGCCTCACCACTATTTCCATGCTGTTGGATGATAATATCTTTGGTGATACTGGTGCATAGCCCTTAATACTTCCTTTCTGCCATCCACTGGATATTTAAATTCCATCTCCATGTTCCGCTGATCCTTAGTATACTTCCCGGTGCAATAGAGCCACTAAACTCCTAACAACACATTGGTGCCTGACACATCCACCACGAAGAATTCATCAGTCACTATGTAATTCCCCATGGTTAGTTGTAGCTTGGGGATGTATATAGTGTAATCCATATGATGGCCACTAGGTATGACTACCACAAATATGTTGAACACCTCCATAGGAATCCCTCTTTGTTCAACCATTGCTGCATCTAAAATTTTTTGGGAAGTCGCACCATCGATCAATACCATCACCTTATTTCCTGCTAGAACCCCTCTAATTTTGAAAGTATGATAATTGGGAAATCATGACATGGATGCAATAATAGGGCTTTTCCCTATGCATGTGAAGTCTCATCCCTACCCGTATGATGTATCTTTCCCTGTACCTATTCCTACACCGACTCCTCATCTCCATCATCAATGCCACTCTCATAGTACACCTCAATATAGTGGGCCTTTCCCACCTTGTACTTTCCTGTGCACTTGTGCCCTGGTGCCCAAGGCTTTTGACAACTGAAATATAACTTCTTATTTCTCAGCTCCTTCTGGGTATCATCATCCATCTTTGGTTTCCTAGTGCCCTCCATCTGAAAAGGTTTGAGTTCTTTGCTCTTCGAGGGAAAGGAAGGGTTAGGAGGGAATCTTCTCCTAGGAACAACATCTTGTATGTCCTTGTTTCTGTTAATTTTTGCACGAAGAGTGGTCGGTTCAAAACATTTGACCCCACAACGTAGAGGTTCAGACAACCCCCTCACAAATAGTAGAACCAATATAGCCTCTGAGTTATCTGTGACCATAACTGCTAGTCTCATAAACTGTGCAATGTAATCTTCCGAACTGCCTGTTTTCCTAAGCTGGGCCAACTCTCTAAAATTAAGCTCCAGATCCTTTCGGTCAAATCACTCTATGAGCCTATGAGTGAAATCAATGTATGAGGTGATGTTGTTGTAACCCATTATTAACAACCCAAGGCACAACCACTCACGTGCTTCACCATCCAAGTGTAATGTCGCTAAATTGGTGTCCTCCTCCTCTGTCATCTGATGCTACTAGGAATATGTGTCCAATTTTTGTACCCATGACAGAGCTGAGCATTTGGATTACCCATCAAAGCAAGGGACGGTCACCTTCCCCAATGTATTTTGCAACTCATTATTCCGCCTCAAAGCCTTCTAAATTGTTTTAGGCTTTCTTTTTAAATAAAGATGGCTTAAATTAGTGAAACTCATGACAACCTAGAACTCACATCCCAATGATCTAAACTCCAAATAATCTGCATAAGGGATCCATTAACTTGTCTGCTTTGTTTGGTCCTCTATCGTTTCATGTAAGAACTACGCAATGTTGGGTCTGGGTGTTCTGCTCTATAAGCGTGAGTGGCTCTGTGTGGTAGCATGGGTATGACTTCCTTCTTTTCTATTAGACTCTTTCCCTTTTACCGATTCCTTTCTAGTGAAAGCTGCTTTATTTTCTATTTGTCTCATTAAATACACCATCTCCTTTTGGCCTTTAGATAAATCATTCAATGCATTGAATAGATTTCTTTATGCTTGATTTTCCTTGTCACCCATTCTTGACTCTCCTATTTCAAGTGTCTCTTCTACCCTCTTCCCCTTACTAGGGTCTCTTATTCCTCTCTTCTTTTTCTTGGAGACTCTTCCTCCTTAGAAATGGGAGTAGGCTCTTTGAATTTGTATTGTCTTTTATAAGTGATGTATGGGCGATCTCCAAAAGTCATTAAATCACTGATAATTTTCCCTTAAACTCCACAACTGTCCAAGAACATGCTCTGATACCACTGTAAGATTCCCTTCCCGGAATTTTCTTGAAGAAACCACAAATTGTTTTTTTGTTTGAGTTTGTATAATCTGGTTCAATGAGGGATTTCTATAAATAGTTTGTATGCAATGTACTGCAAATGTGTTTCTTAAATTTCAGATTCAAATATACATACAAGGATGGAAAAAAACTTATATGAATGCTTTAGAACAACATTACAATGACTCTGCAAGCACAACAAAGATAAGCATAATTGATATAACATTGTAGCCAACAAATGACACTGTATTCACTAAGATAAGTTCCAAAAATCACATAACAATTTTCTGAAGGCTCATGTTCACATCACTATAATAATAAACAACAAAACCAAGCAAACAACCCAGGAGACACATTGTCTAGGAAAGCTTTCATCCATAGTTAGCTCCATCATGTATTACATAGGGATTCGAGCCAACTATATGAGGGTACTCATTCTCTTTATCAAGTGCGTACTTCAACCAAGGGTATGAGGCACACTTCAACTCACAAATTCAACCTTCAACAACAGATAAGACTCGTTCTTTTCCAGCTTATAAAAAATGATAAATTTTACTGTCTATTGTGCACAATGTGGCCCCTTTACAACAAAAAATTATCAACCGACAGAACGTTGAAACAAACAACCACTACCAGGAAATAAACTCGATCATACAGACCCAAAACTCACCACAAATAAATATGTATTTCATACAACCAACAAAGAGAGTATACGATCACCTTTAAGATTGAGAACTCATCCCACAAAGGTGATGGAACTCGATCATCACAATCTGATGAACTCGACCCTTCTAAGATGAACTCGGCCAATTAAGAAAGAAATAGCTCAACCTATTCTCTAGCGCCATAATCAAATAATCTTCCAGAACTTCCACCCAATGCTCTAAGGCAGACTATGGACACTCTTTAATGGAAGTATTGACCTCAATTTTTCCTTGGAGCTTCCTTTGGAAAATGGTACATATAAAACACAATATCAGAGGGTAAAATCAATTGATAAAACCTCTTTACCTCAAATTCTTCTACACATCAAATTCTGCTTTGGACCCCAATGGTGAAATCTGAGTGATTTCACTCTCAAGACCAACTAGGGTGTCTAGTTTCAACATCAAAGCTAGCAATGGTGGCTAGCATTTATCAAACGCTAAGATTCTCTCCAAAAAAAACTCTCCAAGGGCTCTTTTTCTAAACATGCAAGTGTTAGAATGAGGAGAGACTCCTCACTTTTCTCTTTTTATAATTGAGCGACCACTTTTGCCCCCATTTTACCCTTTTAATTTTTTATTCACTTTTGGAGACTTTCACTTTATAAAATTAAAGTGACTTTTCATTAGCCTAGGATATGTCCCCCTTTTCCTCCCTTAGGAAATTATAAAGTTTTCCTACGAAAATCATGTTCCCTTATTTAAACTTCCCCCTGCCTTAGCCTACATGAACTTATTAGGCTAGCGGAACCCATCTTATTTCTCCTTAGTGGTCGATGACATTACAAACTCACGATTCGAGTAAATATGATTTAAAATTGAGAAAAATAATTCAATTCATGAACAATAAAACTGAAGATATGTAACAAAATACGACTATAATAATTCTAATTACCACTCTCACAAATCCAATAATTTTCTCTAGTCTAATTTATTTTGATGTCTAAGACTAGGTTCGAATGCCTAAAACTTGGAACTTCAAATGTGTGTGTACACCTTTTTACCATATAAACAATCAAATATGAGTCACACTAACTTAGAGGGTCTAACTCAATTCCTGCTAGTCACACCCAACTTTGCTTCTTTTACCCTCATTATCAGGCCTAAATTCGCTAGGGCAGGATAACTTATGAAAACATAACTATCAAAAATCATTATAACTTGGTTTTTTTGCTTAACATTTTAAAATAACAATGTCAAAAGGGTTTATCTTGGGTGGTTAATAAGACAAAAATTCATCTTCCCAACCCAGTTTCAATGGCATGCTTTCTCTGAACCGATTGCCACCACAAGGATCTATCTCATGTAGATGGGGCCAAGTAAAATCTCCATGCAAATTTTATTATTGGATCCCCACAATCGTAGCCCATTAGCCAAGAAGCGATTCCAAAAATACAAGGGTGGAATTCCTCTAGTTGACCCGAAGAATTTTAAACAAGAGAATAGTATAAGGCTCATCAATCAACCTCATGGGGCACTCATTAATCCACTAAATACAAGGATTAAGATGGATTTGACACGTGAGTCCTAGTCCAAACCTACAAGTCGTCGTACTCTGAATTGAAACAAGTTATAATGGAAATTTGAACTATATGGACATTGTAAACTCTCCTTTTCATTAAGGATGTTATTTTATGAAATTCATTACATTATTTTTAATTTCCCCAATTAGGTTAGCTCCCAAGATTTTCATAAGTCCGAGTCAACTCTGTTTTATTATTATTCAACTCCTTGAGTTATTATTGAAATATATTTTGGTAACTTTGATTCCTATTTCTAAAACTATGAATTTTTTATAGAAACAATTAATGGTTCCCATTTTCAGGAAACTTGAGCTTCAAAATTAATTTATCGAAACGAGAAATAGGGTTGACACCATGGAAGTGTCAAACTAGGACCTACAGGAAAACAGTTGAAAAACATGTTGACTAAAAATACACAAAATACGCAAAATTTTTAAAATATGTGTATGATCATGTATAACAAAATAAATCCAAGCCATTAAACACTAAATATGCAAAGTTTTTTTGCATACAACATGAGGAGTGTTTTGTTATTTTTTGCTTGAATTTTTTAGTTGTTTGGGTTTGATTGCCAACAAGTGGGACACATGTTTTTGAGGACCACTTCAAATCATAATGATCCAGGTGGATATTGGTGGCAACCCACCTATCCAACTTAGACCTCCAATTAGTTTCATTTGTTTCCTTGTTTATTTCACCATTTACTATTTTTAGTAGTTTTTTGGGTCCTGAACTTCCGCAGAAGTTTTGACCCCCTAAATGACGTTTTTTTGAGGTTCGCACCAAGCTTGTGTTGTTGACTATGGGCCTACAAGAAAACCTGTAGTACTCAGAGAGACCTTTCCAACAAGGTATCATACGCGCCAAATGGAGATAACATGACCAAGTTATGACCCTGGGAAGTTCGCTGCCCAACTAACCCCAACGAGGCCCACAAACTCTTGCCTTTACATCTCCCGGGGTTAGAATTTTGGTTGTTTAGTGTTTTTTCACATTTTCCAATAATAAATAGGCCCTTCAGCCTCATTGTAACAAAATTCAGAGGCATGTAGCCGCCACATCTCTTCTTAGAGATAAGCTACCATCGCTAGAGCTAGTCTTATTTCCATTCGGTTTGTAAGCATATTTCAATATTTGATATTAATTAAATGAAGTGTTGTTTCTGCTGCAACTTTGTGTTTATGGTTATATATGTAATTTGTTGTGTTCCTGCTTAAATTCAGATCAGTGGTATCAGAGCAATCTGCTTGTTCTCTGTTTTTCTTTGCATGTCCCCAACGAGGTTGGGATATAAGGAGTTAGGGCTTGAACTGGCCGAACCCTTGCAAGACTAACCTCACAAATCCCGATGACCTCCCATGGGGGAATAAAAGAAAGACAAGGGGGCAGGAGATCCTATCAAAATCTTGCTCGAAGAAGCCCTCAAGCGACAAAGGAACACGATGATGGAAAACTTTGCCCATATCCTTTAGCGGCTACCCAGGGGTGACACATCTACTTCCAGTAACTACTTTGGAAGTGCCACACCCTTTAAGGTACAAGTTAACTTTGAAATTCCCATATTTAAGGGTCAGATAGATGTTAACGCCGTAGATAAATGGTTAAATATGCTAGAAGGACATTTTTCTGTTCATGATTTTTCCAGCTGGGAAAAGATTACTTTTTCTCTTCTCAAAGCCACCCCCCACATCAAGGATTGGTGGGAAACCTACTGCGAGCAGATGGATGAAAGTACGCCCTCATTATTTTCGGCTGCACCCAGTTGGGATTCATTCCGGGATGCCATCAAGGAGCAGTACTACCCTGGCGGGAGCTATGAGGATAAATACATAAAGTGGACCACACTACGGCAGGGAAGGGACCAATATGTGCCAGAGTTTACCAATTTTTTTCATACCCTTCACACGAAGTTGGGTATCAAGGATTCTGAGAAACATTTGGTACTCAAGTACCGCGATTGCCTACATAGGTACATCTAAGATAAGATGGAGTTCTTGGACATCTCCTCGCTTGGCACGATGTACCAATACACTGTCAATATTGAGCAGAAGCTTAAATAGAAAAAGTGAGACTTTGGATTTGTGAATCCGAAGCAAGGGAAGGGCACCCCCAAATCGTAGAGCAAAAGGAAAAGCCAAGGCGGGGTGACCTAGGATAACCCACCGAAGCCGCAAGAAAAGAACAAAACCACGAAGATAAAGAAGGACACTGGAAAGTGGTGAGAGTTCCATAAGAGCTCCACTCACTACGCAAGTGAGTGTTGGGCCAAGCAGTGACTGGTAGACGTGCTGAAGACTTTTGAGTTCGGTGCATGTTCTGAATTTGAGTCAGAAACTGACAAGGGGAATGACAAAGGGAAGAAGATCATTGATGCAGAGCCCAGTGCCACTGTGGCCACCACCAAGATCTAGAAGATTGAGCCTTAAGATCTAGAAGAGGGGGAGCACCTATTCCACTCATAGATGTGGGTGAAGGGTTCTCCGTTGCAGTTCATTGTCGACAGCGGGAGCTAAAAGAACCTCATTTCAGCAGAGGTCGTGAAGTGGCTGAGCCTATTGACTAAAACACATCCACATCCGTACACCATCGGGTGGCTCCACCAAGGACGATATCTCCACATCAACCAGCAGTGCTGCCTTCCCTACAAAATAAAGCCCTTCACTGATGAGGTACTCTGTGATGTTTCTCCTTTTGAAGTTTGTGATGTATTATTAGGACAACCATACTTATGGAAGAGACATGTTGTATATGAGTCTAGACCTCACTATGTTATTATTTCTTTGGGTACTAAGTTATACACGATATCGGAGGTAGCCTCACCTACTGCCATCTCTTTGATCTCTGCTAAGAAATGCAGTAAGGTCATCTCCAAGATTGGGAAATTTGTTTCTTTTTGATTCGCTCTCAAAGTAAGGGGAAGGTCGTATCCACATCCATGGCCCTTGAGAAGGGTTCCTCCAAGCAGCAGAAGCAGGTGGATGCAGTCATGGAAGAATATAGGGACATCTTCTCCTCACTCACAGGGGTACCCTTGCATTGTTAGGTCAAGCATTCAATTGATTTGACTCCCAGAGCACCTCTGCCCAACGGGCTGATATATCACTGCTCCATTATGGAAAATGAAGAGATCAAGCGGAAAATCCAGGAGTTGTTGCAAAAAGGGCACATCCGACCAATTTCCTCACCTTGTGGGAGCCCGATTGTACTGGTACAGAAGAAGGACAGAACTTGGAGGCTCTGTATTGATTATCCGGCATTAAAAAAAAACACTGTCAGGAACAGGTATCCAGTCCCACACATTGATCACCTGCTGGACCAACTCAAGGGGGCCAAGTATTTCAGCAAGATCGATATGAAGTCTGGCTATCACCAGGTTCCAATAGATCCCACAGATGTATAGAAGACTACCTTTAAATCCAAGGAAGGCCTTTTTGAATGGTTGGTTATGCCCTTCGGGTTGAAAAATTCCCCCGCTACTTTTATGAGGCTGTGATGTAGGAAATGTTCCCTCTGTAGACAGAGGCAACCCCTCTAGCCCTAGAGTGGGTCTAGTCACAACAAGACAAAACAACAACTAATTTCCTTAAACAATCATTGTTGAAAGAGCCTACCTCAAACTGGTGTTCGGTGAAGCTTTCGTTGCGCCACTTCAGCTATCGTTTCCTTCTCAAAGAGCAATCAACCTGAAAAAACACAAGAGAACAACAGAACACGTAACTGAGAACAACAATGATCTATTTACTCATAGAGTCAAGGAACCATAAGCTACCAAGTATATTTTACACAAGACATAGGAAATTATCATTGATTGTATTAAAATGAATCAAAAGCAAAGCTTACAACCAAGCCTTGACATCGCAAGCCTTCTCAAAGGGTCTAGTCGGTATGTTTCTTCAAGCATTCACTCTCAAAAGGGTCTCCCAAATGGATGATAACTCTCTCTCACTCACAAGCTCTAGTACAAAGCTAAGGCAATCCACAACCAATTGCTAAACTATCAGCAATTCACACTGCAAACTATCAAACTCACACCAAAGCTAGCTAATTTTCTCCAATCCAAAAACTAAGAACTAGCTAATCATAGGAATGGGGAGTGTTTTTATAGGAGGAGGAGCCTCCATGAAATGAGGGAGAGGGAGCTTATCCTCAAGGGAGGTTTCTCAAAAGGTGGAACCACCATCCCAGAGGAGGAAAGGCGAACCAACTTGACCCAACAGCCAGTTCTAGAATCACCCAGAAGGCCAACTATTTGAACTAATTCGCCATATCTAGATCGTCGCAAGTCATATACTGGGGCTCAGCGATGACGTCGCAAGGAAGTAATGTATGCAGAGCAATCGTCGCAATAAATATTTTGAGGACTTGCGCCGAGCCCTAAATTTCGACCATCGCAGGAAACACGTGTACCCCTACGACGGCGGCACGACGGTATAGTTCTGCATAGAGAATCGTCGCAGGAAGGATGGGGTTCACTCATGATGATGCAGAAACATAGGTAAAAGGGTCAATCTTCAGTATTAGAGAGAACTTGTTTAATCTTCTTGAATGAGTGGGAAGATATGGACATATTTATTTGATGTATGACATAGTGGAGATGTTGCTCGGGGACTCATATGAGGTCGGTGACAAATTACTGTGCGACAGATGCCCCCTAAAGCATGAAGCCTGAGAAAGTGGGAGGGGTTAAATGCTTTACGAAATCATAACCGAACCGAAACACCATCGCAGAAAACTTGCAGGCGCAAGTACAACTGATATCTCTGATAGTGAAATACATGTAGTCGAGGCATGGGCGCAACCATCCAGAAGACATATGAAACTTGGTCTATGGTATGGACGTAACCACCCAGTCGATAAGACCCATATATAAATATAGAGGTATGGTTGCAGCCATCTAGAAAGACTCAGGTATGGTCGCAACCATCCAATCAAAGAGTCATGTATACAATCACGAACCAATCCACGCAATCCAGACTTATGTAATCTTAGTCCGGGGTCTTGAATCCCGACCGATCATAGTACAATTTCTAACATGCGAATAGATGTTCTAAAGTCGAGCATGGTAGAAAATCGCTTGATTACCGGCCAATGATGTAAACCGTTAACAAGCGCAAGAGAGACCACCAGTAATGTCAATGGTTCTCAAAGTACTGCCAGTACAATCCATAAAGTGTGAAGAATGATCTGGAGTCAAACACTCGTGGAATCACCTGATTGAAGACCAATGATGTAAGTCTGTCGTCGAGTGTGAAGAACCTGCCATTGAGGCATGCAAGCTCCAAGGTATCGAAAGGGATCCCTAGATCGACTTCCTGGATAGTGAGCTGGTGTCGACAGGAAGCGACCCATCGCAAGAGGGCCATAATGTTTCCCCCATCAATGACACGAGACAAGGAACAAGAGGAGGATGGCGAAACAGAGAATCAAAGGAGGAGGTAAGGGCGCGAACTGCAGAAGGATTATACTCTTGAACATATCGGCGACACGACTCCGGAATGCGGCAACATTTTGGTACCAAGGGATCGGAGGTCTAACTGAGACAACAAGGATCAAATGGAATGAGGCCAAAATGATAACCCAAACCTCGGAAGGCCAATGACGATGAGAGGATATCCCAAACCTGGCGAGAAGCAAAAGTGTCGATGTTCAAGAGTGACTAGCTATTGTAGGTAACCAATGAAGATTTCCAAATTTTTCCCCCACCATTGCTGGCGAGTACCCCAATTATTTTTGAAAAACAAGCTTGAAGGGATAGCATATGCTTGTAGTATAAGTTCGTCCTTTGGAAAAATCCAACCTAGTGAAATTTTAACGAGCCCTAGGGAGGAGAAGCTTGGGTCTCATCATGGTGACGAGTCCAATGTCGTCAGGGTTTAACGAGTCTGACATAGGTAAAACTCGGAGTCTTTTTCATGTTTAGAGAGTTTGAAAAATACACAGAAAAGAAAACTCCAGGGGGGGTCCCTTTTCGTAAGTTTGTGTCCCTCAAGCTCGAAAAGGTAGAAAAAAATACTTGAGAGAACCGCTTGACCATTTCGATCAAGGAGTACTTTTTGTAACTAGTGCTTCCGGTCCGAAAAAGTAAAAAAGAGATCGGAGACACGACGTTTCAGATCCAAAAAACGAGCTTGAAACGACAAAAGCCCAAACATATTTTCGCTTTTAAACGGTCGGAAAAGAGCTGAAAGTGGACCGCCATTTTTATTCCGTTTAACGAGTCAAAAAGGGAAAAACTCGGCAATCTTTTCATATTTTACGAGTCGGAAAAGAGCTTAAAGAAGACTCGTGGAAAATTTTACGGCATATACCAAGCATGCTTCGACCAGAACTTTATCCGTCACTCCTGTTCCTGCACAGAAAACTAAACGTAAGATCCATTCGACAAAGATACACATGGTAATGTTAGAAAAACTAGGTCAAAAAACCCTAAAACCATAAGGAGAGATCAAAAAACTATAAAAACACAAAACCTATAGTCCAAAAACCCTAAAATTGCAAAAAAAGTTATATAAGACTTGTGGTAAAAACATTTTTTACAATGTTTTTTGATTTCTAACCTTTGGTAATTTTTCAACCACGTACCTGTGCAAACTTTGGAGCTCAATTTCGTCACCTGTGATCAACCATTTCGCGCCATACTTTCACCAAGTAAGTACATCGATCTTGCCTCTGCATTTTGATTGTTTTTGAGTCTAATTGCATGGATTTTGGTCAAGTTTTGGTGGATTTTTGGTTCCAAAACCGCGCCCCGGTCGTCGCAGAAGTCCCCCGCGGGTTTGCGACGATCGAGGATTTTACACACACCACTTTTGACATCGTCGCAGGAAACACATGTACCCCTGCGACGATCCGGAAAATAATGAACTGTGAAAGCGAGCCGTCTCAGCTGTTTTAGAAACAGTTGTGACGACGCAGTAAACATAAAAGTTTCATTATTTACATCGTTTTAGACCATAGAAACGACTCAAATCAATTCTAATCAATAGCATTTTCATGTGCAGGGTACAAAAATGGTGTTTGCGTGGCAAGAACGCACTCACGACGCTGATGATGAAAGAGGTGCAACGGACCCGCAATGCAGACAAGTTCTTCAGAACTGTGGATTATTGAAATTCTTCCTCACACCCCTCTTGTGAGTGCAACTGGATTTGCTAGAGTTCTTGATTTGCTCGTGGAACCCAACGGAGGGTAAGTTTATCATCTGGGGTCAGGAGATCGAGTTTGATGCGACCGACATATATTTCCTTACAGGCTTATCTCGTTGAGGAGAGAGACCCTGCATGGGCAGTGTACGGGTCATCGGAGAGTCTCTCGACATGTTGATTGCACGAGCGTGCCCAGGGGCACGCAAATCACCCACCAGTGGGAAACTACAGATCCCAACAGTGGAGGACTTGTCACTGCGCGTCCTACTATTTACGATCACGAGAGCAGCAGGCTCTCAGGCACAACATGAGGTGACTAAAACCCAACTGAAGTTGGCTTTAGATTGCCTGAACCCGACCATGTATGACTGGGCCGAAGCAGTGTCTCTAAACATAAAGAGACAGTTGACCAAGTGCCACTGAGGGGAGACCAAACAGTTTGGATATGGGTCCATCCTGGTACCGCTCATGCTGGAGCGGGTACCATTACTTCAGCTGCAGGATATGGACCTCACGGTACCGGGACTACGACATACCCGCATCACTAGGTGGGCCTTGGTGATGCCACGAGGGGGCGGCGACCAGCCGGTATCATGGGGACCTCTCTACATGGAGTGGCTGCATCGGCAGCAGGTATTCATCGAGGACTGGCCCTATGCTGGTACAGACTTCAGAGGAGATCCTGACATGTTGCTCCCGCCCAGAGAGTAGTGGGATGAGAGAGGTAACACACTTGGTTAACCACCATATTTTTAGTTTTGTATTTTATATTTTTATGTTTTTTGGATTTTAAATGTATATGTCTTAATACTTGTGTTCAATTTCGCAGATGTTGGACCTGAGAGACCGGTGGGTATCGCTCTTATGGCGCGGAGAGAGGAGAACAGAGAGCTTGCCCTACCATCCCCAGGTGGTGATGCAGAGGAGGAGATAGCCCAAAACCTAGAGGGCCTGACCGAGGGGATCCCGGACTACAGAGGGTTCAAGGAGGTTCCACGACAGTACCAGCGACATACTGTGGGTGTGTTGCCCAGGGTCCATAGACTACTCAGACGAGTAGCGCGGGCAGCAGTCTGCTACAGAGAGCAGAACCCACCACAGTAGTCACCTAGGTTTCTTTTTCTGCTATTTTGGGAGACATGTCTCTCAGATGTAACATGAACATATACCTTATTTTTTGACATACACATTATTTTTTGAGCGCCTCGGTGCGCCACATGATATATATAACTATCTATGTTTTATTACTATGTCTTGAGTACTTGCATACAATGTTTGTTTGATTATAAATTGCGTAAATGTCTGTCTAATACATGATTTGCCAATGCATCAGTTAACGTGTTTAGCCTCCTAGGAATGTGTTGATATGTGATAAAATAAAAATTTCTTTCCAATAAGTGAACATGCAAATACAATCTTAAAATTTGAGGGTTTCTGACGGAATAACGCCCGTTAAGCTGAAGAACAACAAGTTGAGAATCCAGATTCACAATCAATGCACGAATATTGAGGTTAACAGCCTCGGTCAATAGTTCAATGACAACACTATATTCAACGACATTGTTTGTGGTACACCCTAGACAAACACCTTGAAGGTCTACTAACTCACTGTGAGGATCGTAGATCACCCATGCCGCGAAGGAAATATTCCGGGTACTGCGATAGGCACCATCAGCGAAACCAATATAAGGTGCACCAGACATCTGCACAAGAAGCAAAAAGACACAATAAGCGGCAATAATGCCTACACACCAAGCCAGACATGCACGCACTAAAAACACACGTATGTACACAGAAGATGCACGAAAACTCATGCATAATATATTTTAAGATAAAGCCCATTTCGGGGCTTATCTAGAGGATTTCCTTCATAGTCAATTAGCTCATAGGCCCCTTTTTGCAAAACGCATTTCACAATATAAGGTCCATGCCACATCGGTTCAAATTTTCCTGCCCCCAGCCTATCATTTGCTTGATCGTACAAGAGGACTAAATCTCCCTCAATGAAAGAACAAGGAGTAACAGTTTGATCGAAGTGAGTTTTCACTCTCTTCTTCTGTGCTTTGATGACTAGAGAGACGAGTCGACGGGTCTCGTCTAGCCATTCTAAGTAAAGAAGACGTTCTTCTCCCGGAGTAGTATTTGGGAGCAATTCGACAACTATCTTGAGACAAAGGTTTCTCGCATTCAATCGGAAGGGTTGCCTCCAGACCATAAACGAGTTGAAAAGGTGTGAATTCGGTTGCATCCTTCACTGAGGTACGGTAGGCCCATAAGGTAGAAAAAAAAATCAAATGCCAATTGGACTTGTGCATTCCAATGGTACACTGAAGCATCGTGACCAACACCTTGTTGACGGCTTCGACTTGGCCATTGGCCTGAGGATAATAAGGCGTCGAACTATTGTGATGCAAGCCTAACTGGGTTGTTAACTCAGTCATCATATGACCACGGAAATGAGAACCGTGATCAGTGACAATAGCCTGAGGGACTCCGAATCGAGTAATTACATGATTGAATAAGAACTGAGCCGCTGTCTTACCGTCATTAGATAATGTAGGCATCGCCTCGGCCCATTTTGTAAAATAATCGATGGCAACGATAATATACCCATGCCCCCCGGCTGAGCGAGGGTTACAAGTCATAAAATCTATGCCCCATTTAGCAAAAGGGCCTACGGTAATGACAAGGTGCAAAGGGGAGGGTGGCGCACGCATCTTCCGTTGGTAAATTTGGCACGCGTGACAGGAACGGACAACGAGAATGCAATCCTTGAAAATAGAGGGCCAAAAATAACCAGCGCGGAGGATCTTTTGGGCAGTAGCATAACCAGACATATGACCACCACAAGCGCCAGAGTGGCAGTCATTCAAGACTTGTTTAGCTTCCTTGAACGTCAAACAACGGTGGAGAACTGAATCAATGCCAAGATGGTACAAAGTGTCCCCAACAATGCGATAAGGTTGAGAATGATGGCGAATACGTCGCCTAGCATCCTTGGACAAATTAGGACAGAAGGAGGACGTCTGGAGGTAGACAATAATGTCACCGTACCAAGGATCAGGGGTACTGATCAAGAAAAGGGTATCATCCAAGATGCGATCCTCTAATCGAGAGGGAGCGGTGGCGGATGGTAACGAGCAAATCAATTCAGCGAAGACAAGGGACTTCTTGGACTTGGTGGTAGTAAACTCCAAATCGAACTCTTGAAGGATAACAATCCATTTCGAGTACTTGCCCCCCAGCAATTGACATGACAAAATGTACATCATCGGGTTGCAATCGGAAATCACTGTCGTCGTGCGCAACAAAATATAATGACGGAAACATTGGACAACGTGAATGACTGCCAAGGCGAGCTTCTCGACATAAGCATATCGGGTCTCCAAGTCAAAGAGGTTGCGACTAAGATAATAAATAACGTGCTCGGAACCATCATCGTCGTCTTGGACCAAAACCATGCCAATGGTGCTGTCGGCAGCAGCGAGATAAAGAGTGTAGTCACGATGGTAATCAGGTGGACGCAATAAGGGAGCAGAAACAAGGAGTGCCTTGAGTTGCTCGAATGACTCTTGGGCAGTGGCATCCCAAACAAAGGAAGTGTCACGCTTTAAGAGCCGCGTATAGCCTTTAGCAATCTCGGCGTAGTTAGGAATAAAACGACGTAAGAAATTGGCTTTGCCCTGCAAACTCTACAATTGCTGCAAAGAGGCAGGAGGAGGGAGATTCAGGATAGCTTCAACTTTGAGGGGATCTAGACGGATGCCCTCTTTAGAGATGACAAACCCAAGAAGTCTGTCAGATTCGACGCAGAAGACACACTTATGTGGATTAAGATGAATACGGTAATGTCGACAACGAAGAAAAATCTTGCGAAGGTGGTTCAGATGGTCAGATCGCTTAGCTGAATGAGCCGAGAGGTCATCCAGATATGGCTGAACAATGTGACGAATGTCATGAAATGCGTAGGACATTGCTCGCTGGAAGGTAGCACTGGCATTTTTAAGGCCGAAAGGAAGCTTCTTGTAAGCAAAGGTACCCCACGGGCAGATGAAGGCAGTTTTGTGTTGATCGGCAAGCGAAATATTAATCTGGTTGTAACCAGAAAAGCCGTCCATAAACGAGTAGATTTCACTCCCAGCACAATCGTCGATGAGTTGATCGATAAAGGGTGTGGGATAATTATCCTTTGGACACGCGCGGTTGATGTCACGGTAATCAACACAAACCCTAATAGTGCCCTGCTTTTTGGTCACAGGGACAATATTAGAGACCCAGTCAGTCAATGGGATAGGGTAGATAAACCCGGCCTTGAGAAGTTTTTCAACTTCTCCCTTAATAGCCGCAACCTTTCTCGGGTGCACGGGGCGTAAATGTTGTCAAACAGGTTTGGCACTAGGATACGTAGGGATCTTGTGTACCACGATACTATGGTCAATACCGGGCATTTCTTCGTATGACCAAGCGAAAATGTCGCGAAATTCCCTGAAAAGATCGGTATAAAGCTGAATCTCCTCTGGAGTACAGGTAACTCCAATGTGGATATTCTCAACAATCCCTGGTTTGACAAAGATGTTGATGGGCATTATTTGCGTAATTTTCTCCATATTGCCTTCAGAGAAAACTTCATGAACTTGAATAGGCGTCTGAAGAGGCTGAGAGGGGATATAAGAGGCAAACTTCTCTAGATAGGTAGTCATGGCCCCATGGCTTGGGAGAAATGAGGAGCGATGGTGATGATCGAACCAAGGAGGTTCCTCAAAAGACATAGTCTCTAAAATCGCTTCATCGAAAGGAAAGATTTCCTTTAACGGATCCGAAGAAACACTGTCTCTGAGCCAAGGGAATTGTACATACGCGTCGAGAGACTTGCTCGATGGAGTAGGATCGGAGGATGAAGCCAATGCGGAAACAATTTCGACATGGTTGAGCTCGGCAGGACTCAACGGCATGACGTCACCCCAAGAGTCTACCTAATCGGCAGGAGGAAGAAACCAAGGAACAGAACGGACATAAATCATGTTAATGGGGGCGACGTTGGGAGGTGGGAGTGAAAAGACACCCATAAGGGCAGGATCTTTAAAAAGTCCAACACCCACACTTTCATAGGGGATCGAGGTATGCTCCACAAAAGGCACGTTGCCATCCGAAGAAGAAGAGGCGAAAAAGGACAGTTGATCAACTGTGATAATCTTCCCTTGATGGGGAAAACGAAGGACACAGAATAAAGATGAAGCCACAACGCGCATGGCATATGTCCAGCTTCGACCTAAGAGAAGTTTGTAAGTCAAATTTGCATCAACAACTTCGACTTCAACTTCAACGGTCTTCCCTTCTAGAGTAATGGGCAAACGTAGGAGGATACCGAAAGGATGGGAATCTCTTCCATTGAAGGCTTCCAAGGTATTAGGAGATTGACTCAATGTCGGGGAACCGATGGCCTTCCAACAAGAAACAAACATGATGCAAGTGGAGGCGCCCTCATCAATAACAATGCGATGAATACTCTTGGAGTTAATGATGACTTGAATGAGGAAAGCAATATGATGAGGCAATCACAGTACATGATTGTCAAGATCGAAAGTGATTAGATCCAAATCGGCCGGGTCAATGCCACCAATGGCTGATAGCAGAGACTTCCTTTGGGAGGGACAACTCTGGAGGACTTCCAAAGTGGACATAGCCAAAGGGGCTTGGGCTAAGCCCTTAATAATGCTATAGTGTTGCGCAACATGAGCATTAGGGTTGTAAGAAGACTTCCGGAGCACTCCCTTGGTAGGAGGTTGAATGACTGACTCGGTACTAGGCCGCTCAATATGGAGAGGACCAGTACTGGACGAAGGAGCACTTGAAGGGGCTTCAAGGTCCTTACTGATATGAATGGGAATAGTCCCAGCCATGAAAACTTGAGAGCCAAAAGTGGAAGAATATTGAGGTTGATCGACCACCATTTGAGTTTGTTGCAAGGGAAAAGGCACCTTGAGCACATCAGGAGTTCTAGGGGTGCCCTTAAGCAAACGACTAACCTCAGATCATCTAGGACAGTCTTTAGTATAGTGATCATCGTCACAGATGAGACAAGGGTACTTGGGTTTGCGTTTGGCACCTTCATCGGCCAGAGGCTTAGGAGGGTCCTGCTTCGGCGGATCGGCCTTATTCTTGCCTTTACCCTTTTTCTTACCTTTCGAAGCTTTGTCTGCCATGGTGGACTGGACGACATTGACTTCAGAAGTTTTACCAGGATTAGATGGGGCCTGAGAAGCATTTTCAGTTGGAGCGGTAGATTTTTTCTTCGCAGGGGTCGCGGAAGGCTTTCAGGAGGATGAAGTAATGGAACCAATGACACCGTCGACGGATGGCATGGACGGAGCCTTAGAAGTTCCGGGACGCGGAGCATTAGGAAAATAATCATACAATGTACCGGACTGGGAATAAACCAAGTCAAGATACTGAGCACGCGTGATGGCTTGCTCTTCAGTAACACACACCCCCATGGTGATATCACGGGCTATTAGACTGACAAACGAGGTTGTAAACCAGTCAGTCAGAAGCTGATCAGGGATCTAGAACTTAATCAAACGATGACGCCTTCTCCATTCATGAATATGATTGGAGATGTGCATCGCCGTGTCCTGTTTCAAAGATGTAAGGAGGTGTGTGCCTGTTTCATAATGAATCGGCAACTGAAAGTGAGTAAGAAATGCCATAGCAAGCGAATTGAAATCTTGGAAACTTCCACGAGAAAGCTCAATATACCATTTCGCGGCCGAGCTAGTGAGAATCTGTTGGAACAGACGGAGCCGAATAGAATCATCAAGCCATGAGTTAGATGAGCACCAGAGGTGATAAGTCATGACATGAGCTTAAGGGTCCTCTCCAGATTTACCGTCAAATTTGGGACAATCACCGAGAATTTTGGTCAGAACTGGTGGCCAATACGGATTATGAAGGATTGGATCATTCGTCAGCTTGGACACATCAGGCAGTTCTAAGGTTGCCAGGAAAGGTAATTGAGGGTTAAAGGAACCAACATTAGGGTTCCATCCAGCTCCTTGTTGCCCCCATTGGTTTTTCCCAGAAGGATTTTGCCCATAAGGGTTTTGTTCGTAAGGGTTTTGTCCATAGGGATTATAAGTATAACCAGACGGTTGACCTAGGTTTTGACCACTAGCAACCCATTGGTTACCAGCCTGACCGACAGGAGCAACATAAGGATGCTGAAAATTTTGATAGGGATTGACCTGTGGTTGCTGATAATTTTGATATGGAGCAGTCTGAGGCTGCCCTTGGGGTTGCTGAAGTGCTTGGAGACCGTATTGCGGTTGAGCTCCAAACTGCGCCTGAGGCCTAGGCTACATTTGATAAGTAGGTTGGGTTTGAAATCCAACTTGAGTTTGGAGACCAGGTTGGGTCTGGAGTCCAGCCTGAGTTTGAAAACTGGGTGGGGCTTGAGAAGCGACGAGCGGTTGAGTGCCTGGCTGACCAAGAGATGGATTGATTTGACTGGATGGATGTCCTTGCTGAAATTGAGGTTGGCCTATCTGCCCAGAAGGTTGAGCTTGCTGGGTAATAGGTTGACCTTGCTGAAGCTGAGGCTGGCCTGGTTGACCAGAGGGTTGAGCTGACTGAACAGTAGGTTGGCCTTATTGAATCTGAGGCTGGCCTACTTGTCCAGAGAGTTGACCAGGCTAGACAGTAGATGGGCCTTGCTGGATTTAAGGCTGGCCTACTTGTCCAGATGGTTGACCTTGCTGGGCAACGGGTTGGCCTGGTTGGATTTGAGGCTGACCTGGTTGACCAGAAGGTTTCCCGAAGTAAGTAAAAGAGGAACCTGTAAAGGCCAAAGGTTGTCCCTGTAAGGGTTGTCCTTGTAGGCCAGCAGGTTGTCCTTGATAAGGTTGCCACTGATACGGCTGCCTTGATACGGCTGCCCTTGATACGGCTGCCCTTGATACGACTGTCCTTGATGTAGGAAATGTTCCCTCTGCAGATAGAGGCAACCCCTCTAGCCCTAGAGTGGGTCTAGTCACAACAAGACAAAACAACAACTAATTTCCTTAAACAGTCATTGTTGAAAGAGCCTACCTCAAACCGGTGTTCGGTGAAGCTTTCATTGCGCCACTTCAGTTATCATTTCCTTCTCCTCAATGAGCAATCAACCTGAAAAAACACAAGAGAACAACAGAACACGTAACCGAGAACAACAATGATCTATTTACTTACAGAGTCAAGGAACCATAAGCTATCAAGTATATTTTACACAATACATAGGAAATCATCATTGATTGTATTAAAATGAATCAAAAGCAAAGCTTACAACCAAGCCTTGACGTCGTAAGCCTTCTCGAAGGGTCTAGTCGGTATGTTTCTTCAAACATTCACTCTCAAAAGGGTCTCCCAAATGGATGATAACTCTCTCTCACTCACAAGCTCTAGTACAAAGCTAAGGCAATCCACAACCAATCGCTAAACTATCAGCAATTCACACTGGAAACTATCACACTCACACCAAAGCTAGCTAATTTGCTCCAATCCAAAAACTAAGAACTCGCTGATCGTAGCAATGGGAGTGTTTTTATTGGAGGAGGAGCCTCCATGAAATGAGGGAGAGGGAGCTTATCCTCAAGGGAGGTTTCTCAAAAGGTAGAACCACCATCCTAGAGGAGGAAAGGCGAACCAACTTGACCCAAAAACCAGTTCTAGAATCACCCAGAAGGCCAACTGTTTGAACTAATTCACCATATCTGGATCGTCGCAAGTCATATACTGGGGCTCAGTGACGACGTCGCAAGGAAGCAATGTATGCAGAGCAATCGTCGCAATAAATATTTTGAGGACTTGCGCCGAGCCCTAAATTTCGACCATCAGAGGAAACACGTGTACCCCTGCGACGACGGCGTGAAAGTATAGTTCTGCATAGAGAATCGTCGCAGGAAGGATGGGGTTCACTTGCGACGATGCAGAAACATAGGTAAAAGGGTCAATCTTCAGTATTAGAGAGCACTTGTTTAATCTTCTTGAATGAGTGGGAAGATATGGACATATTTATTTGATGTATGACACAGTGGAGATGTCGCTCGGGGACTGATATAAGGTCGGTGACAAATTACTGTGTAACAGAGGCTAATGGATGACATCTTGCGACCCTTCACCAACTCGTTCGTGGTGGTTTATCTGGACGACATCCTCATCTTCAACAAGAATTTGGAAGAACACTTGCAACACATCCGCCAACAGTTTCATGACATCCTGGAGAAGTCAAATGCCAAGTACAAGCAACGACATGATCAACATCGGGTTCCACACAAGTTTCAGGTGGGCGACAAAGTCTGGTTGCATTTGCAGAAAGAACGCTTTATTGGATCCCATCGGAAGCTCATACCACTCTAATATGGTCCTTACCCCATTACCAAGGCTGTGGGAGATAATTATTTTGAGCTCAACATTCCCCCATTCCTTGGTTTGCACCCAGTGTTCAATGTGGACCGCCTTCAACCATACTTCCCACCATTATTGGACGCATCAGACATTGTAGAACATCTCACACCAACATAGTTAAATCCAAACTGCATGGAATAAGCCACAACTTATTGGATTGTGGACACATAGGTCAAGAACACTCGCTAGAAAAAGAACCGACTATATCAGGTTGTCAAAGCTAGCCAACTCTTGCACCAAGGCAAGTGGCTCACTAGGGACTAGGTTCCACAGAAATTTCCTCACCTCATGGAGGATCTGCACGCAATGGGGACCATTTATTCCTAAGGGGGGAGGAATGATCTAGGTGGATATTGGTGGCCATCCACCTATCCCACCTAGACCTCCAGTTAGTTTCATTTGTTTCCTTGTTTATTTCAGCATTTACTATTTTTAGTAGTTTTTCTGGTCCTGAACTTCCAGAGCAGTTTTAATCCCCTAAACGACATTTTTCTGAGGTCTGCAGCAGGCCCATAACCATAGGCACGAGCCTGTGGAAAAACCTATAGTACTCGGAGAGACCTTTACAACAAGGTATCATGCAAGCCAAACAAAGATAATATGACCAAGCTATGACCTTGGGAAGTTGGCTGCCCAACTAACCCCAACGGGGCCCACAAACTCTTGGCGTTACATCTCCTGGGGTTAGGGTTTGGTTATTTATGGTTTTATCATGTTTTCCAATAATAAGTAGTCCTTTGAGCCTCATTATAACACAGTTCAGAGGCATGCATCCACCACATCTCTTCTCAGAGATAAGCTACCATCGCCCAAGCTAGTCTTATTTCCATTATGTTTGTAAGAATATTTCAATGTTTGATATTGATGAAATGAAGTGTTATTTCTGCTACATATTTGGGTTTATGGTTATATCTGTAATTTGTTGCATTCCTGTTTAAATTCAAATCACATAACTAGCCAAACTAGTTTGGTGAACCTTCCAAACCAACTGGATTGGGACTGAACCATCCTACCAGTCTAGTTCGGACCCTCTTTAGTGTGACTTGGTGCAAACCAATTGGCTCATTCGATGACACAGTTCGAAACACATGCTAAGAACATTAAAATTTTAGTGTATTTAAGACATTGCATACTCATATATGAATGTTAAGGGGCAGATACACATTCACAAAAGTGCTTTTACACTTAAAATGGTAGATTTTTAATTTAAAAGGAGTGAAAAATTATTTATGCCAGAGGATTTAAAGAAGGAAAATACCCCACCTTTGACGGAGAAAATAATAAATCTGAAGATGGAGAAGCCCAGATGTTGGGAATGAAGAAATACTTCAGAGTACACGACTAGTTTGCAAACATGAAGGCCAAAGTAACCATTTTCAACTTGATGGGTAAAGATGATATTTTGTGGGAGGATTTGAGAAATGTCAAGGGCATTAGAGTGAAGGAGCTACCAGAGAGAAAGTTTGAGAAATATTTTCATGAAAAGTACCTTCACGAGAAAAAGCTAGGGCCGCTTATTGCGAATTAATACACCAACAAATTCTTAGAACTGTTGCAGTGTGTGCCATACATCAATGATGAGAAAGTGAAGATTCAAAGGCACCCCAATGGATTACCACAAGCTTACTGAGAAAAGATTGAGTTTGATGAGCCAAGAACATTGGAGGACATCATCTGGAAAAATAAGTGCTGCTATGATCAATCTAAGCATGAGGATGAGATCAAGATAGATTGGAAGAAGAAGGACAAGAATTTTTTTAAAGGAAAAGGATCAAGACCATCTGAGCACAAGCAAATGGAAAAAAATAGTAAGTTCACCACTCCTGCCAAGGGTGTATTCCAACAATCTTTCCTTATTGCCAATAGAGATCGACCCAATAATCCAGTGAGAGAAGAGGTCAAGGGGCTCAAGAGAGGACCATTCTATTGTTGGATATGTGGATGGAACCACCTATGGAAGGACTATCCTCACCAATAGTAGTAGAATGATAAAAAATTGTACAACATGCAAGAGGCAACAATGGTGAACGATGTGGTTCAAAATGTGCTTCAAATTTATGCAGCGTTGGATAAATGACAAGCGGATCATCGAGCTTCGATTATTGAAATGGAAGGTATGTTCATTAACCAACTAGTCTTTATTTTGATTGATACAGGCTCTAATTTTAGTTATGTTAGCCCAAAAATTGCAGAAGTTTGTGCCTTGTAAAAGAAAGCAAATGCTAAGTCTTGGTTGGTCCAACTAGCCACGGGAGCCAAGAAGAGAGTGACGGAGCTAGTGGAATCATGTCACTTAGAACTAGACAACATGGCCACAATAACGAATCTCAACATACTTCCGTTGGGTTTGTATGGAATTTCAATTGACATGGAATAGCTACCTTCCCATAGAACCAAAGTGGACTATTATAATAAATCACTACAATGTCTCAGTGATGAATGCAAACTAAAGATATTGCAGGGAAAGAGAAAACGTATCTTAGTTAGGCATATTTTGACACTGGAAGTGAAGAAATGTAGCCGAAAGGGGTGTGCCCCATTTATGATCCAAATAACTAGTGTGATAGAGGGTAGCAAACTCAAGCTCGAGGATCACCTTATCTCAAAACACTACAATGATGCAATTTCAAAAGAAATACTAAGATTGCCACCAATGAGAGACATCAAATTCTCCATTGAATTAATTATTGGTTTAGTACCAATTTATAAGACTCCATATCACATGATCATGCCATATCTGATACAATTAAAGCTATAGCTAAAAGAGATTCTGGAAAAAGGGTATATCAGACCCAGTGTGTCAGTGCTATATGTGAAAAATAAGGATGGTACACTATGACTATGCATTGATTACCGACAGTTGAACACAACTACCATGAAAAACAATCCATTGCCAAGAATTGACGATTTATTTGACCAGTTGAGAGGAGCTGTAATATTTTCCAAACTAGATTTAAGATCTTTATATCACAAAGTTAGAATGAAGGACGAAGATGTTCATAAGAAATCATTCATAACAAGATACGAGCTCTACGAGTTCGTAGTAGTACCGTTCGAGCTTACAAATGCGCCATCCACATTTATATGCTTCAAGAATAATGTCCTCAGCTGGTACTTGGAAAAATTTGTGCTAGTGTTTGTGGATGATATTTTGATTTACTCAAAAACCAGAGAAGAGCATGAAGAACACTTGAAATAAATACTGCAATTACTGAGAGACTAAAAACTGTATTCCAATCTTAGCAAATGCGAATTCTTTAAGTCACAAATTCAATACTTTGGGCATGCAATTTCAAAGGAAGGCGTTGTTGTGGATCACGAAAAGATAAAGAACATAATGGAGTGGGATACTCCTTGCAATGTCACAGAAGTTAGATCTTTCATGGGATTAGCCAGATATTACCGATGATTCATTTAAGATTTCTCAAATATCGAACATCCAATAAAAACCTTGTATAGAAAAGGGGTCAAAGTCCAATGGACACCAAAGTGTGCAACTAGCTTTGAACAACTCAAACATTTTCTCACACATGCACCTATTTTGAGAATAGCTGATCCAGAAAAGGATTTCTCAATTTGTATAGATGCCTATAAGGAAGGACTAGGTGGAGTCCCAATGTAAGAGGGACATGTAATTTGTAATGAATCAAGAAAACTAAATGAACATGAGAAGAACTATGTCACACATGACTTGGAGCTCGTAGATATAGTGCACACATTGAAAATGTGGATGCACTACATACTTGGGAGGAAGTTTGTGTTAAGGTCAGACCATGGAGGGTTGATATACTTGTTTGACTAGCCCAAGTTAAATGTAAAACAAGCTAGATGGTTGGCTTTGATCAACAAGTTTGACATTGAGATAACACACATTAAGGATAAGGAAAACAAGGTATCATATGCACTTATTAGAAGTCTACAAGTGGCTCACTTGGTATATATAAGCACTTGTGAAGTTGATCTCAAAGAAAGGATCAAAGAGGCACTACTTCATGATGAGCATTACTAACATGTGAAGGAATTCTTGCAGCAGGAGCCACAAGGATCATTAAGCAAGAATTACACACATTGACAATGATATATTGATGTTCAATGATAGATAGTATGTGCCTTGTATGGGTGGCTTGAAAAAGCTCATAATGGACGATTTTAGTCAAAGACCTTATCCTAGTCATCGTGGTTATCAAAAAATGATAGCATCCATGAAGAAGATATATTATCGACTAGGCATGAAGAAGGAAGTTGTCTAATACATTGCCTATTGTCTAGAAGGTCAACAAGTTAATGTTAGAAAGTGTAGCAAGAAAGGCTCAATTTGACTTTAGCCTTAGTCAAATTGAGTAAATTGAATTTCCACATCAACATGACAACTTGGAGGTAGTTAACTATTGTGACATGGATCTTGTCACTCAGTTAGCTTAGTAAATTTGAGTTAATGGGCTTGGAGTTCAATCACACATGTGTGATTACTAAATTTTAGCAATCTAGTTCAGTTATTTTCAGTTAACTGACCTCTAACTATTGATAGAGTCAGTTGAAGGTGAGTTGTGCATTGAGACAATAGTTTAACTCAAATATCTACCAGTTAACTGATCAATCAACCCAATATAGCTCATGCATGCATGGAATTTGAATTCCATAGCTGGAGTGGAGGAATTAAGGCTAATGTAAAATTATCTGTATACTATTGGAGTGTACAAAAATTTGCATGCAGGCAGGAGATCAATTCCTTGGGAATTGCCCAAGGAAATAGGGACTTCCATATTGTTTAGGAGCTTGAATCAACTCAGATTTGTGCAAGAAAATAGGAGGCAAGAGGAGGCATAAAGTCGCTAAGTGTTGGCCAGAGTTCCTCATTCAATAGGGAGAACAATTTTACCTTTGCAGGAGGTGCTCATAGTTGGAGCATGCAATTGTAATAGTTTCTCTAGTCAAATGTTTAATGCAAAGAGGCTTGAGGGTTTTTTTCCTAGTTGGGTTCCCCTAGAAATCACTGTGTACTTGTGGGTTGTCTTGTTGCATGTTTATGCATGTTGTTCTAAATTGTGATTTCTATTCCATAGATTAGTAGAGTAGAATTGTGTTTCTTGTTTTTTGTTTTAAATCCTCAGAAGTTGCTATTTATATCAAATTTATACATGGAATCAGATCCTTGAAATCACACTAGAACCAATATTTCAAAATTTTCCCTCGGGAATTTCAAATTTGTAGCTTCAATGCAACAATTTTTCTTCAGGTTTGGGATAAATTATTTCAACAGACTGAGATTGGAGTATGCCCTGGAGGGCAGCTTGAATTTCATAGCCTAGAAGGACCGAATGGAAGCAATGATTGAGGATAATGGTGTGTTAGAATATGTTAAAATTGACATTATGAAACCCTAGCAATCTAATGCACATAAATTAGCCCAGTGGAAGAAGGATGTTGCTAAAGCCAGGAGGATCATCCTAAAGGTTGTGAGAGACCACATAGTCTTGAAATTACATGGCAAGGAGACTCCCTTTGCTATGTGGAAGGCCCCCACTGAGCTATTTGAAAATAACAGGGATGCCAAAAAATTTGGTTTGATGAACAAACTTAGGATTGAAGACAAAGGGTATGAGGTTGTATTTAGCAATGGGAAGGCCTACCTGAAGCATTTTGTTTCAGGTCAGATCAAGAAAATTAGTGTCAGGATAGAGAGCCTCTACACATTAGAAGAAGATGCATGTGCAACCTTGAGGAGCAAGCCGGAAATTAGAGATGTGGTGGTTGAGAGGGAACGTGATAGACCTCTCAAGATGGAGCCTCAGCCAGTTGGAAATTAGGATGACCAACATGATGATGATGATGAGGACCAATCAGATACCTCCAGTAGAAGGAGAGTTCGAGCTAAGTAGCAAAAAGGATCAATTGCAACTATACCTCCAAGAGTGAGGTGGGGTGATGTAGAGCCCTAGTCCTAGAGTTGTAAAGAATTGGGCAGGGTCCATAGGAGAGGAGTAGCAGTTGCATTATACTCTTCTCTTGGATCATTACCTTTCTACAGGGGCCCACAATATTCAATAGCAAAAGGATAAATGTTAGTTGGTGCAATCAGATGTTGAGGAGCACAAAGGAGTGTTGATAACAGTGTAGGAGGGACAATGCAAAATAGCAATTAGTGCAGTATTCCTAGTAGACAATTGTAGAGGCACAATTGATACAAATTTTTTTGAATGCTTCTCAGTTACAGTTGTTGTAGTAGCAGCAACAATAATGAGAGGTAGTGCTACAGTTAATTCTACAGGTGCTGGATAGGGGTGGTGAAAAATCCTTTTCTTTCTAAGAGGGAGTGTTAGAAAGTCTAGCAAGAAAGGCTCAATATGACTTTAGCCTTAGTCAAATTGAGTAAATCAAATTTTCATATCAGCAAGACAACTTGGAGGTAGTTAACTAGTGTGACATGGCTCTTGTCACTCAGTTAGCTCAGTAAATTTGAGTTAGTGGGCTTGGAGTTTAGTCATGCATGTGTGATTACTAAATTTTAGCAATCTAGTTCAATTATTTCAGTTGTACTCAGTTAACTGACCTCTAACTATTGATAGAGTCAGTTGAAGGTCAGTTGTGCAGTGGGACAACAATCTACCTCAAATATCTATCAGTTAACTGAACAATCAACCCAAAATAGCTCATGCATGCATGGAAGTCGAATTCCACAGCTCAAGTGAAGTAATTAAGGCTAATGTAAAATTATTTGTATACTAGTGGAGCATACAAAATTGTGCATGTAGGCAGGAGATCAATTCCTTGGGAATTGTGCAAGGAAATAGGTACTTCCCTATTATTTAGGATCTTGAATTAGCTCATATTTGTGCAAGGAAATAAAAGGTTAAAGGAGGCATAAAGTGGCTAAGTGTTGGCCAGAGGTACTCATTCAGTAGGGAGAACAGTTTTACCTTTGCAGGTGGTGCTCAGAGTTGGAGCACACAATTGTAATAATTTCTCTATTCAACTGATTAATGCAAATAGGTTTGAGGGGTTTTTTCCTAGTTGGGTTCCCTTAGAAATCATCGTGTACTTGTGGTTTTTATTGTTGCATGTATATGCATGTTGTTCTAAATTGTGATTTCTATTCCATAGATTAGTAGAGTAGAATTACGTCTCTTGTTTTCAATTCAAAATCTTGAGCAATTGCAATTTCTATCAAATTTCTATAGTTAAAGTGGAATACAAGCGCCCAACGAGACCGTTTCAACCAAATCCAATCCTTGAGTGGAATTGGGAAGTCATATACATAGACTTCATCATGTGATTGTGAAGACACCCAAGCAACATGATGCTATTATGGTGGTAGTTGGAAAATTGAGCAAGGCAACTCACTTCATATCTCTCAAGTCCACCCATAAGGCCATTGACATAGCTCATATTTTCATGAAGGATATATTTAGATTCTATGGCATACCCAAGAATATCATCTCGGATCGGGATACTAAGTTCACATGATTTTTTTGGAAAGCATTGTTTGCTAGCTTTGAGACTTAATTAGCATTTAGCAAAACCTATCATCCTCATATTGATGGACAAACTGAAAGGGTGAACAAAATTTTAGAGGACATGTTAAGAATGTATGTTATGCATCAATCGAGAAGGTGGGAAGGGTTCTCGCCATTAGTTGATTTTTCATACAACAATGATTATCAAGAGTCACTGAAGATAAGCCCTTTCGAGGCTTTGCATGGTAAAAAATGTAACAACCCCATCAACTGGGATGACCTAGTAAATAGAGTGGTTCTAGGACCTGATATGTTGAAGGAAATGGAGCAAGAATTAATGAATATTAGGCCAAAATTGAAAGCAACCTAGGATAGGTAAAAGACATATGCAAATCAACAACGAAAACATAGAGAATTCCAAGTGGGAGATAATGTATATCTCCACATCAAACCAAGGAAGAGATCACTAAAAATTGGTTCCTTTGCTAAGTTAGAACCCAAAACCACTTCAGTTTTTGGAAAGAGTGGGACCAATGGCTTATAGACTAGCTTACCACCCACTGTGAAGGCACATGATGTATTTCACATATCATGGCTTATAGACTAGCTTACCACCCACTGCGAAGGCACATGATGTATTTCACATATCATTGCTTAAAAGATATGTATGTGACACTAATCATGTGATTAATTTGTCTGTGATATAGGTGGAATTCGAGGTAGTGTTCTAACCAAAGCCATAGTGCATCCTGGATTGAAAATAGGCTGTGCTCTAAAATCAAGTAATATAGTAAGTTAAGGTGCAATGGAAGCACTTTGGACTAGATGAAGCAACCTGGGAATGCACAGATCAAATTAGGGCAATGTACCCATTTTTGTTTAATATATAAGTGGATGTAAAAAACTGTAACTATAAAACTCATTTTTTTTGTTTGATGTTGTCTTTTTATAGAACACTGAGGACAATGTTTCTTTAAGGGGGCCGGGTCTGTAACATCCCGTGGTCTACCCTTGATTTTTGTAAGGATAATTGTGATTGCAACACCAACGTGGAGAACCACGATTGGATGAACTTCTGAGTAAACATTTGCTAATTATTATCTAAAATTAATTAAAGACAACTAAAGAAGTGACAATGTTACAAATCCTTGGTTTGAGGGAAACTATTTTCCTCCTTGTGTATTTTGAAAACCATGTCAACCAAATTTAATTCCCGAAGCTACTTGTTGTCTCCCCTATTTTGAAAATCCATGACCCATAGCCAACCAAATTTAATGTCATAGTTACTTGCAAACTTGGGAAGCTATTACCTAACAAGATTTCATTGTTATACAATTAGGGTGGACTAGAGTTCATTGACATCCATTAAGATATTGGACTAGGGTGATGGAAGAGGGAAGGCAACGCCCGTTTCCCTTCCCCCCTTAGAAATCAAATATGCAATTGGAAAAAAAATACCCTTCAGAAAAACATACTAATAGCTAAGGCGATGCACCCTCAATTGTACTAGGGGACATAGGAGGAATTATACATATGCACAACATAAGTGAACTGGGGGTTGGATTATTTGATTAGACTTCTTTGACCATGTTTGAGACCGTTGAATTCTTGTCTAAGCCTGTGTTTCCAGTGTGAAGTTTAGATATAGAATTCAATAGCTAAGTGATCGCCTTTGGATGATGAACCACTTAGTGCTTGCAATTGGGCTAATGAACCACTTATTTCTTACTTGTTGGCCGATGAAACACTAAGTGCTTGCTGGTTGGTTAATGAAACCATTGGGTGCCTGCTATTAGTTGATGAATTGCTTAGTGCTTGCATGTTGGATAGTGATCCAATAAATTCTTCCCAATTGGTTGTTAAACCACCTACACAGTGAGTTCAATCCCCTTACATTGAGCAACATACTTCTTCGAAATTTGGGTGAAACCTTGTTTCTAGAAACTTAGAGGGTAAGTGAGTCACTCGGGTGGTTACTGCTAGAGAATAGTTGATGAACCACATGGATAGTGGACTCCATTCCTTAACCAATGATTAAACCATTAGTGTGAGATCACCCAAGTGCTAGCATTCCCTTAGAATTTGGATTCGGCTCAAGGGTGGTTAGTTGCAAGAGAGATTGCAATGTAGTTGGCCTATGGTTGGATGGAGAGTGGAAGTCCCTCCTTTACTTTCTAGTTGTTCTCATACACTCAAATAAGTATAATGACTTGTGCATATTTTAATTATGGATGATGAGTATGCTTGTTATATAATTTGGTTGGTATAAGGTTTTGTATTATTCATGAAAGGTTGTCTAAAATCACTATATGTTAATGGTTGACAAGTTTCCTTATAGATATATATATATGGTGATATTAAATTTTTTTTCATGAATTGTAGGATCACTTACATGATTATCACTGATTTCCCGAGGCTCACTTAGTTAACCAGTTATTTTATGAGCCCTTAGTTATCTTATATGTTTATGAATTGGGAAACTCATTGCCATAATTTTGATTGTTGGTTATCTTGCATATTGTGAATTTAATTTATATGTTGTGTGAGTCTCTGGTTAGAGATAATGGTCACTTAGTCTATGAATGACGTGGTGATTCTATGATTTATGCATGCGCACACACATATTGTTGTAACTTAGAACTATAATCAATTGTAAAATCCTAAGATTCACTATTTTAACATGGTTTGTATCTCTCTTGTGTAAGCATATAAAATTATGTGTCTCCCTGATGATGACTGAAGAAATCCTAATTCATTGAAGAATATAACTGACCTGTAATAGACGTCAAAGATGGATTGCCTTGCCTATTTCACCTTGCATAGTGTGAAGTTAGGTGATGAAGTCTTAAGAGCCATGCCTTTCTTTTATTTTGGATATGATGTAATTTAGGCCTTGTTGGTACCCCTTTTATTTGGTTTGGATAGGGCTCAGTTTCGCTGAGAGATTATACTCAAGCCGAGGCAATCATTCTTAGAAATTTGGTGTTTTGGAAAGATGCCTTTGCCTTGCGAAAATTCCTCAAAGTTCAACTTTGTTTTGTTTCTTCGTGCACTAGAGAAATCTGGTGATCTAGGCATCTGGCGTGTGTCGAGGGCACTTACACCTGCGACAGGCTAGATGTGATTGCGCTAGATATAATTTTAATAACCCGAGGTATCAAATTTCACCCAAATTGGATTATAACGGTGAAATCTCATAAAACACAGAAGAAAGGACCCAATGGGCCCCACATTAGGGTTGATGTTTAAATGCCATGTGGAGGCTATGTGGTGGCATAATGATGAGATGGAAGTTCCATGTGGACATTCCTTGAGATCCAGTGACATGGAAGTGCCACATGGATGCACACTATACGATTGGTGACATAGAAGTACCACATGGACGCACACTATACGATTGGTGACATAGAAGTGCCACATGTACATGACTTGGAAATGGTTGACATGGTGGTACCATGGTGGGTGTGACGTCAATTTGGTGGTGACAATGCCCATCCCCTATGTGTGTAGGCCAGATCTCATCCCAATGGATTTCCTTTAAGTAACATGACCCACATCAGATATCTGGGGTGTGACAGGGGCACCAACTCTTGCTGCAGGCCGGATGTGGCTGAGGCCATATTACTCTACTAAGGAATGGTTGCATCTAGGATCTGAGGATCTAGATGTAGAGTAGATTGCAAAAATTCATGAGGGACCGGATTTGTGGTAAGCTGGATATCATCTAGTGGGTCCTACATTGGATACATGGTGCGAGGGATGAATTCATAGATCCGAGGGTCTGGGGGGTCATAAGATATAATGAAACATTGAAACACTAGATTCAAGCAAATTGGATATAATGTAAATATGTTGCAAAACATGAAGGGGGAGGGCCAGGTGGTCCCAACCCCCTATTTTGACATGGAAGTGCCACGTGGGCCCTGAGAAGGACCACGTGGAGACACAGTGAGGATGTGGACTCGTATTATGTTGACGCGGGAGTGTCACGTCGCCCACATGTGGCAAGGTCCAAATGACATGGAACCGTACTATGTTGACATGGTAGAGCCATGTGGGGCAGATATGGGCCACATGGATGCCATGTGGCACCTCGATGCTGATGTGGCCTAATATGATAGGCTAGATTTCAATTCGGGAATCAAATTGAGATAAAATTTATATCAATGAAAATATCTTGACGAGCTGAACATGATAGTGGAAATTGTTTTGCGCTTTGATGATGTTGTAAAAGGATGGTTTTTGTAACCCCATCTTTATAACAAACCTTGGATACTGGGTCAAATCAAGTAACACCTCCTATAACCTGAGATAGTGTAAGGGGGTGGGAGGGTGTGTTACAAACGGATTTGAATTTGTTCCTCAAGATCATCTTCCTATTTATGTTATCACTCTAAAACAGGTCCACTAGAGCCTTAAACATATCTCTAGCTGATTGCGTCTCTACCAAGTGCGGGTTTAAATGATCCTTTATGGCATCCACGATCACTCTCTAGGCTCTGATGTCCTTCTTCTCATGATACGCCTTGAGTGCTGCATATGTTGGTACATGAACAATATTCTCTGTAATATTCCATAAGACATGCTCTTTTATAAGCAAGGTCACCCTTAGTTTCCAGGGTAGGAAATTAGATGGTCCAGCTAAACGATCTTCAAATCTGAAACTAGTTGTTTCCATTGTTAGATTTGATAAAATCTATCACATGCTAAGTCCTTTTAGCACTCATAAGAATAAAAAAACTACTGTTGATTTATATATCTACCAAGATCTTCTTGCAATCTGATAGATCTATTACAAATATTTGTGGATTTGTGTTTTGTCCCTTTAAAACACCTACAAGAAATTATTTTTTGTCAAACCTTTGATTGGTATGACCTCTCTCTTTCCCTCTAAAAAGTAACCTCTGCCAGATCATTGCTGGCTAATTTGTGCAAAACCCAAAAATTAGCCACCCTTTCAAAGTGCAAGCTCAGATAACATGTTAATTCTACTAACTGTAGGAATTGAAAATTTAATACCTAACAAATTGTGAAAATTTACGACTCTATTGCAATAGTTGGAAATTATTCTTCTAACTGTAAATTTAATTATGCAGTTTATTTGCTACGTCAAATAACAAATAAAATCACAACTACAATTTTCACCATAAAAACGTTGCAGAAAATAAGAAGCTTGAAAGTGATAAATGCTAGCACACACACATAAAAATGACACAATTATTTTTGGACAATCGTTCCTGGAAAAACCCAATGTGGGAAACCTAGTGTAGCAGTTGAGGGCTTTATTATTATGCAGTAGTGAAATTCTAAGTACAATTGGATGCCCAAAGCTGAAAATCCTCTACAAGATAAATTGGCCTTAAAAAATTAGTGAGACAAATTTTGTCTCACCCCGTACGGATCCAGCTCCTCAACTAGCACAAAATGGCTACACAAAATCCCCTACGCCAGCCTTTGCGTCAATACTCTACAGACCCTAAAATGCTCTTCTTGGAAGCTAAAACTGATCAAGCTGTATGCCCAACTCAGCCTCTGAGAGTGACTTGCTATCCCTTCCAAAAATTCTCCCAGCCTCCAACAACTGAATCAACCCTCTGTCTGGCCAAATCGAACTTTGCCTCTGAAACTTATGCGTAGGCCCTGCATAACCCCACTGAGGAAACTCAACCCTCCTATAGCAGACTCTCTAAAATTGGAAAACTTCCTCTGAACTCTTTGAATTTTCCCCTCACTGTCTTTGCGTCCCCTCTTTGGCTCGAACTTCTCTCTGCTGAATCACTACAGCCGGGAAACTCGACCTCTGCCAAGGAATTCGCTCTCCAAGAATGCTCCATCAACCTCCTCGACCTATTCTTATAATCTCCAGTTGAGACTTCAACGACCACGATTAAAAATTAGTCGGTGGTTGAGATCATCTCCAAGTCGACCCGTGTGAGTTTCTAGAGAATTCTCACCTTTCTCAATTAATTAATAATAATTAACCAGTTCACCTAAGTTAAACTTAGGAAAAATTTAAATGATGGTTAATTAATTTAATTGAGATATCTCTACGTGGAATTTTCAGACATAATTTCTGGGTTTTGGAGTTATCTTATGTTTTAGCCTCTCCATAAAGTTTGAGATAGAAAACCATCTGATGCTACAAAAAATAACACTCCCTCTTAGTGAGGAATGTGTTATCTAGCCCTGCACTGCTACAACACCCTGTTTCTGCATCATCCTCCATACACGCTTTTGATGTCTGTCCATCAACCATTGCACCAACTATTATTCATTTGCTACTAATTGTAGCTGAACCATGCTGCATCTGTGTTACTGCTGACACTACATTGTACAACCTGTACTACTGCCAACTCTGCTTCTGCATGAATTGTACAACCTGTACTACTGCCAACTCTACTTCTGCACTGCAACCCAACTAATACTCCCTCTCACTGTTGTGACTACTGCTGCAACTGCTGCAATTGTGAAGATAAATCCCCTTTGTGGACATAGGCGATCTCTCTAGCTCAATGAGTGGGTCTAGCAACAAACTAAACAAACTAATGCAAACTTTCTTAGCTTATTTTTAAAAATGCACAGAGAGAGAGAAACCTACCTCGCTCTGATGTTAATCACTCAATTATTTGGTGATGGCTTCGATCTCCTAGCTTCTAGGCTCACTCCTTGCTTATTATTTACGTCCGAGTACCTACAGGAGAGATCAAAGGACAGTACAAGATACAAGAGCATACATAGTATATACCAAACATAAAATACTCGATAGATCAAGGAGTATCAAGCTAAATTCATAAATATTTAGACATTTATGGAAAGTGAACATCATATGTATATATTAATGAATAAAGAGGGAAGCATACAACCATTGCCTTGATGTTGGAGACCTCCTTTTGGTGGATTTCCAAGTCCAAGCCAAGACTCTTCAATCACTCCTTCTCCAAGTTAGATGGGTAGCATTTAGGCATAATCTCATCATCGCAATGCAGGCAATCAATGCCCAACCATTTGGGGATGGAAGGGATTTGATTTATAGGAAGGGAGAGGGAGTTAGGGATCCATAAAAGAGGGAGGAAGGTCCACATATCAAGGGGAAGGCCCTTAAAGGTAGGATCAAGAGCTCCAAATGGGAGAGCTCGAACATATGTCTACCCAATAACATCCAGCTGGCTATTTATCGAAGTTTCCAGCATACGAAGCTTCTCCTCCCTTTTGAGAAAACATGCCAGAAGAGGTTCAATGCGGGTTTTTATATCAAAACCCACACTAGCAGGACTAGGTCAAAGAACTGCAGCCTGCCATCAGCATGGGCAAGCAGTGGAGCAAAGAGCGCTGGTCCTGAAATTTAGGGTTTCAGTTAACCTTCTCCAGAATTGACTCAGGGCAGTTTTTCTTCCATTCTTCAGGGATGTTTCAGTATGTGTTTCATGATGAATACACTTCATATTTTTCAACATTTTGGCACTTCGGGATGTGGAACAGGAAGTGAATAGGACGTGTGACAAAATACCGTGTAATAGATTCACCCTAAAGCATGAAGGCAAAACAGGGAGTGATGGGTGAAATGCTTTACAAGTCAAGGCAAGGACCGAAAAACATTGTCAAGAGACATGCATCAAGCATATACATATACATGTCTGACATCTCTAATATAAACATGCCTAATGATACATGAATCTACAGCATGGGCTCAACCATCCGAATAGAAGGGATCATGTGCATGGATCCACGGTATGGATGAAACCATCCGAATAGAAAGGATAATATATATGGACCCACGGTATGGTTGCAAACATCCGTCTAATCATGTGTACAATCATAAATAAATCACAACTCCACACAACCTGGATTTTATCAGATGGAATCTAGGGTCTTGAGCTCTGTCCCAATCCAATCAATGTACAAATTCTAGCATGCGAATAGATGTGTCGAAGTCGAACATGATAGAAAACCACTTGATTACTGGTCAATGATGTAAACCGTTAACATGCATGATAGAAACCACCAATAATGACAATGGATCTCAAGGTACAATCAACACAATCCACGAGTATGAACAACGAAACTAAAGTCAAACACCCATCGAATCATTTGATCGAAGGCCAATGATGTAAACCTGTTGTCGAATGCGAAGAACTTACCATTGAGGCATGTAAGCTCTAAGGTAATGGAAGGGAGTTTCTAGATCATCTTCCTGGATAATGAGCTGAAGTTGACATGAAGCGATCCGTCGAAGGAGGGACATAATGTATCCCACATCATCGAAATGAAACAAAGGATATTTTAGAGTAGGTAAGTTTGATTTAGGGTCGTGGCAGAAAGGTCATATAGTGTATAAGTGGTAAAAACTGCAGATAGCACTTCTCTTGAACATATTAGCGATACGACTCCAGAGTTTGGCAATATTTCACTCAACATGGGATCAAAGGTCATGATGACGAAGCAGTATAATAAGATGAGAGGCAAAATGGATTTCCCAAACCCAAGAAGGCAAGTGACGAAGTGAGGATATCCCAAACCTATCATGAGCAACAGATAAGTGTCATATTCAAGAGAGACATGCTGCCTTTACAAAAAATACAAGAGATGTTCGCTTTCATTTCCCCCCCACTATTTCTAGTGAGTACCCAATTATTTTTTATCGCAAGCTTGAAGGGGATAGCATATGCTTGCCATATAAGTTCATCCTTTGGATGATCCTAGTAAGTTTAACGAGTCCCAAGAAGGAGAAATTCAATCTCGTCATGATGACAAGTCTTGCATCGTTTAAGTTTTACGAGTCCGACGGAGGTGAAATTCAACATCTTTTTCATGTTTAAAGAGTTTGAAAAAGAGGTGAAAAAGAAAAATCCAAAGGTCCCTTTTCATAAATTGTCTCTTGAATCTGAAAAGGTATAAAAACGATATCCAAGAGAACCTCTTAGCCATGTTCGACTAAGGTATTCATTTTTTGTACAATAGTCTATCTCAGTCCAGAAAAGGGTTAAAATTATACTTAGTAGATGTCATTTCATTTAGTTTAACGAGTTAGAAACGAAAAGTACTCGACGATCTTTTCATGTTTCAAGAGTCAGAAAATAGCTTAAAGATGACTCCAGGGGGTCGCTTTTTTATTTCTTTTTGACGAGTCCGAAAAAGTGATAAAATAAAATTCATTGAGTTAGTCATAATTAATCATTGTCACCATGTTCTATGACCTGTCACTGCACAAGTGAAACATACATTACCAATTTTGAGGAAAAATATTAAAATATAAGTGAGAAATGCCCTAATTTGGTAAAAATGTCATTTAAAAACTTATAAAAGCTCAAAAAAGTAAATCATTTTCACCATTTTACCATTTTGCAAATCAGAGAGCATTTTTACCCTATTTTACCTCGATCTTCAGGTGAAGAGTACAATCAATCCTAGACACCATTCGTCAAGTCGTTCGCTATAGGTAAGAGATCTATCCTTTCCCTTCAATTTGGTTGTATTTTTATGCATTTTCATCCATAGAATAGGTTGCATGGAGGGCTTAACAAAAATTCATGTCGAGGGTGACCAGTGTAGGTTTTACCCATCGAACCCATGTTGTTCACCCTGCAGCCAACTGTGGTGGTGCATTGGAAGCGCATAAAAATATATAAATAATCACGTTGGCGCAAAGTTGCAATTTTTTTGGAAAATGATCTATCTTTAATGATTTATTCCTGGATTTGTTTCCATAGAAGCTCATGAAAATTTGTTTGATAGATGTTTTACAGGTTAATCAACCAAAAATGGCGATCGAATGGAAAGAAGGAGGACACAAAGGCGAATATCATCAAGCAGCCCAAGACCCAAATTGCATTGCTGCCGTTCAAGACTATGGGTTACTGAAATTCTTCCGGATTCCTGGGATTAGGAGTCAAGTAGAGTTATTGTAGCATTTGATTAGTTGGTGGGATGTGGATCGCCAACTATTCATGATTGGGGACCAAGAACTCGAAATAGATGTCACAGACATTTATTTCATTACTGGTTTGTCTAGAAAGGGACAACGGATTCAGTTGTTTGGTTCTCGCACTAGAGGGGAGAGCACAAATATGTTGATTGTGAGACATTGTCCAGGCACTCGAAAAACTCAGAGTGGGAAGATAGATATAAAGACCATCACTAATCTCCCACTACGAACAATCCTTCATACTATGGCCTGAATAGCTGGGGCTCAGGCATTGCATGAAGCAACAAAGTCTCATTTCCAGTACACCATTGATTATCTAAGTCCCATGGTCTTCAACTGGTGTGAGGGTTTGTTGGTCAATATGAAGAGCCAACTTACGAAGTGCAAGTCAGGAAGGTTGAAACAATTTAGCTTCGGATCCATCCTGGTGATGTTCTTCTTGGAACATGTACCATTGTTTCGATATCAGTGGATAGAAGTGGATGCACCAATACCTAGAGATCCACGGTTGATGAGGTGGGGTGAGCTGATGCCTCGATAGGGAGGTGGTCAATGAATATCATTTCCCCCAACATTTTTTGGATGGTTGCGACAACAGCTAATCATGATAGATGATTGGGTATACACTCGCATGAATTTCCAAAGAGATCCTAATCTTCCACTTCCACCAGGCGCACAATGGATTGATGTAGGTAAAAACCAGTTTTTAAAGTTTTTGAAGTTTTTTGATTTTCTTTTATATGTGTACTAAGATTTGACACTTGTGATTTTTGTAGATGTTGGACCAGAGATACCTTCAGGAGTTTCTCTGATAGCCAGGTGAGTGGCACGCTAGATAGAGGATGCTCCCTATGAGGAGGGAGCAGACCCGATCATTGAGGTGGAGCGCAATCTGGAAGTCCTGACAAGGGGCATTCCAGAATATGCATCGATTGATGAGGTGCCACTACAATGTCAAAAGCATACTGTAGGGGTACCTTCCAGATTGTGTCAGTTACTGAACCGAGTTATTAGAGATGTGTCATGCTATCATGAGCACCATGTGGGCGAATAACTATCTCTAGTCTTTATTTTCCGCACTTATGTAGGCTTGAGAAGCCATGTGTCTCAGAACACAGTTTTTGGCATTTTGATGTAATAAATTGATCTGAATTTGGAATATTAGATTTCTATGCTAAGATCCTCATCAGAATTCAAAAATGTGTTTGAGGTTTGTACTCCAAAATAACAAGTAAAAACATGGGTTTTTATGTGTGTTTTCTTAGGTTAATTTCATGAAAAAATTTAAAAATGAAATCAATACACTGAATGGAAGCATACATCAATCAGTAATACACCAACCATTGTTAAAGGAGTTCACCCCTCCTAGGCTACATCTCCTTGGATCAGCTCTAAAGGCATGACCCCTTCTCATTATGCTCAATGTCTAGAAAAGAAGAGTACATAAACTGCTGAAATGGAATGGCTAGTTTCTCCTTCAAAGAAACAACTTCTACAAGAGTTCTCACTCCATACACATGTTAACCTATATTTAAACATGTAAACCTTCAGCAAACATAGGCATCTTACACCAAGACCCCATACTCCAACTTCAAAGAGCATAAATAGTACCACAATCCACTTGAAGTACATAAACAAGTCTCTTCTCCAAAACACATATAGAGAAAATATGAATAAAAGATACATCACTAATGTAATGGCTGTTGCAGAAAGCACATGGAGGCTGGAAAACCCCTGCAAGGTCATCTCCATCTTCAAACTCCTCCATAAACTGAATCAACACTTTGGTTGACCATGGCACCCATAGGCTTCAATTTGAAAAAATCCTATCCAGAAGTGCTCCTTTGATCCTGAGACTTGCTCCAATGAGTCCAGAATGTGCAAAAATGGCTACCTAGCCTCTTTTTTCATCCAATTTGGTTGAAAACTGGAGAAGTTATGACCTCTCCTAGTTAGGCCACTATTCGCTCCACAAATTGCTCAAAAATCGGCACCGATCCTACAATTTTGCCCCAAAAAGCGCTAACTGGGCAAAAATTTCACCCACCACCGAGCAAAATTGTAGGACAGTTAATTACGCCTATAACCCCACTGAGGGTTATAAAAGATGTCAGCCCTACCGGTCACATGACGAGGTTAGGGTCTGGCGGTTAGGTAGATGGTGTCGGTTACGTTAACTGCTACAGCTTGCGGTTTTCGGGGTTCACATGGGCACGGTTTGTCTGGCGGTCACGGTTACTGGTGGCGGTCACATACCCATTTGCGGGTAGGCGGATAGTGTTCACATGGGGGGGGGTTAAGTCCGCCCACCCCCCAACCTGGCGGTTAGTAAACAATAACACCAACCCGCAACCATAGTATGTTAAGTCATAAAGTGTAGGCGGGGTGGTAAATCATTGCCGTGTGCTATGGGAGGTCATGGGGTCGAGCCCGGCCTTCGACCTGTCTTGCCAACAAAATTTTAATTGGCCATTAGGAGGACACATGGTGGCCTCTGGCTTATCTACATGTCACCTCCTAATTGGCCCGAATCCAATCCACATGGACCAATCAGACTTTGCCAATTCAATGGAATATTCCAAGAATATTTAGAGAATATTCCTCTTGCCACCTAGGAGGTACGGATGCCCAGTCAACATCCCAGTCAACCTCTTTCAAATTTTTTACCTGTTTGTCAAAGTGAATAGATCGCTTTTATGGGAGCATACGGTGTCTGTTTTGCGCGAAACGAGTTGCGCCAGATTCAGGACGACGAGATCTACGCGCTCGTTCAGGTTCCACACCATTCTGATAACTTTTGATTTTTAGGCAAATTTTGAGCTCCTAATCACTCTTCCCCACTGAAAAACTTTTGGTCTCCAAAAGTTCACTTTCAGTTGTTCAATATTTGAAGGTACAGTTCCTTCATTTTTCCAAACTTGATCTAATCGATGATTTTAGTGCCTTGACTTGTACTTGTCTTGTCTCTTTCTTAAGATTAACTTGAAATACAACCCGACCAAAGAATTCAAGTTCAATGTTTTTCTCATCTTCTCCATGTCGCTATGCCATACACAACAAAATCCTTCCCAAGAAGAATTCCAAGGCGCTCTTATGCAAAATACTTATCAAGGATAAGATCCCCAACAGACTTTGACAAATGAACCAAACAAGTTTCACATAGTCAATACTTGTATAAATGAGTGCTTAACACATTTGTAACATATTGAATGTGCTGCAACTACTCATACAATAATTTTTTAAATTGCTTTCCTAAACTACAAATAAAAATGCATTTTACAAGATGGAATAAACTTGACTCCCAATTTTTCCATTCAAATTGACTATCAACAAGCCAAACTAGGATAACAATGGCAAAGAAAACATTGTTGCATGTAAGTGATTTATTTATGAACATCACTTTTACAAATTGCCCAACTATGGGGATATGCAACTAGTGTAAAACAAAGATTTACTAACTTCAGTTGGACAAACAGTCCACCCATTTCTTACCCAACCAGGTAAATGACCCCTCTATTTTAACTTTTTCTTCTTCTGAAGTTGCTTCAGGAATGGTTGCATGTTGCGCCACTTTTTCTTTTGTTGCTTCCCCTTTTGGTGCTTGCATAATTTGCTTTCCCTTACCAGGATGAAGTTGTGGAAACAATTTCCAACACTTCTTGATCCAATTCCCAATGATATTGCAGTGAGTGAAAAAGTTCTTTTGAGCATCTCTTGGCTCACACATCTTTAACCTTGGATGGGATTTTCTCTTTTCGGTCTCAATTCCATTAGACATAAACATCTTCTTGATGATTGATTTTCTTTTATCGCACTTATCTACACAATGGTTAGATGAAAGGCAAAAGGTGCATGGAAACACATTCCTCAACATGTTATTCAAATCAGCATGTTGTTTTCCATTATGAAAAGCATTTGAATTAACAGGACGATTATACCTCTTTTTGTTGTCCTTTGGCTTACGCTTCTTGCACGAGGAACTTGCATGGAAATAAGAACTTAGATTCATTTCTTCTTCAAATTGTTCATCTCTCTTTGGAGATGTTTGGCACTTCAAGTCCTCTTTATTCTTGAGGAGCCAAGAGGGTACCAATTCTGGATGAAAATCCCAACATATTGCCTCCTCATGTCCTCTTTTATGGTAAAACGAACATGATACCCATGAGCTGTCGATAGAAGACCATTCTTCTTTTGCAACTTAGCCTAAGACTTCATATTTAGGTCTCTCCTTTGCCTCAATTGGATTTTTAATGCCTTGATGGTTTACTCCAAGGCCTCCTACCTTTTAACCCATCTTCATCAAGAGATTGGATCCAATGCCTTTACTATGTTTTCCAAAGGCTGCAAATGAATTTACATCAACAATTTCAAGTAAAGAAGAAGCATGTAAATGCTTACCATTTACCTCATCTTTTGATTGACATACAAAGATGTTTTCAAACTCTCTTTTGATTCTAGATGTGTCCTCTTGGACTCTTTGTCTCTCTTCTTTCAGCTCCTTGAATTTGGGTGCTGATAGAGCCTCATCCTCCACATCATGTGGACAAAAGGTACAAAATTGTCCATCTACTTTCTCTGAGGGACTTTCTACACTATCAACTTGCATAAGAGTTGTAGAAAAACATGAATATTGTGGAGAAGATGGGGTTTATCACCATTCTTGTTACCTTCTTCCCTTGGAGAACATTCTCCTTTTGGAGGTCTAGAGCTTTCACCTTGCAATTTGGTATTCCTCTCTTCATAGAGGACTTTCACCATTTTTGCCATGTCTAAGAAAGCCTTTCTAAAAGTCTTCACATCCTCTTACATTCATGCAAGCTATCCTCCTTGGGACATGCTTTTCTTGAAGCTTCTACTGCAACTTGAGGTAGAACTGGTGGTAGAGATTGTAACAATCTTGCTCTCCTTTCCAAAACCTTCTCCTCACTTGAGCTTCAAAACACATTCACTTGCAAACAACAGTCAATTCCTCCTTGCACAAAGAAAACCAGTTCTCTGATACCAACTTGATCTGAATTTGGAATATTAGATTTCTATGCTAAGATCCTCATCAGAATACAAAAATGTGCTTGAGGTTTGTACTCCAAAATAGCAAGTAAAAACATGAGTTTTTATGTGTGTTTTCTTAGGTTAATTTCATGAAAAATTAAAAATGAAATCAATACACTGAATGAAAGAATACATCAATTAGTAATACACCAAAAATTGTTAAAGGAGTTCACCCCTCCTGGGCTACATCTCCTTGGATCAACTCTAAAGGCATGACCCCTTCTCATTATGCTCAATGTCTAGAAAAGAAGAGTACATAAACTGTTGAAATGATTTGGCTAGTTTCTCCTTCAAAGAATCAACTTCTGCAAGTGTTCTCACACCATACACATGTTACCCTACAATCAAACATGTAAACCTTCAGCAAACATAGGCATCTTACACCAAGACCCCATACTCCAACTTCAAAGAGTATAAACAATACCACAATCCACTTGAAGTACATAAACAAGTCTCTTCTCCAAAACACATATAGAGAAAAGAGGAATAAAAGCTATATCACTAATGTAATGGCTATTCCAGAAAGCACATCGAGGTTGGAAAACCCCAACAAGGTCATCTCCATCTTCAAACTCCTCCATAAACTGAATCAACACTTTGGTTGACCATGGTACCCATAGGCTTCAATTTGCAAAAATCCTATCCATAAGTGCTCCTTTTATCCTGAGACCTACTCCAATGAGTCCAAAATGTGAAAAAATGGCTACCTAGCCTCTTTTTTCATCTAATTTGGTAAAAAAATGGAGAAGTTATGACCTCTCATAGTTAGGCCACTATTCACTCCATAAATTGCTCAAAAACCAGCACCGATCCTACAATTTCGCCCCAAAAAGAGCTAATTGTGCGGAAATTTCACCCACCCTCAAGCAAAATTGTAGGACGGTTAATTCCGCCCATAACTTCACTGACGGTTATAAAAAATGTCAGCCCTACTGGTCAAATGACGCGGTTAGGGTCTGGCAGTTGGGCAGACGGTGGCGGTTACGTTAACTGCTACAACTTGCAGTTTCCAACATTCACATGGGCACGGTTTTTCTGGCGGTCATGGTTACTGGTAGTGGTCACATAACCATTTGCGGGTAGGCAGATAGTGTTCACATGGAGGGGGGGGGGGTTCAGTTAAGTCTGCCCACCCCCAACTCGGCGGTTAGTAAACAATAACACCAACCCGCAACCATAGTATGTTAAGTCATAAAGCGTAGGTGGAGTGGTAAAGCGTTACCGTGTGCTGTGGGAGGTCGCGGGGTCGAGCCCGATCTCTGACCTGTCTTGCCAATTTTTTTTAATTGGCCATTAGGAGGACACGTGGCAACCTCCGGCTTAGCCACATGTCACCTCCTGATTGGCTCGAATCCAATCCACATTGACCAATCAGGCTTCACAAATTCAACGGAATATTCTGAGAAGATTTTGGGAATATTTTGAGAATATTCCTCTTGCCACCTAGTTGGTATGAATTCCCAGTCAGCATCCCATTCAACCTCCTACAAAATTTTTACCTGTTTGTCAGAGTGAACAAATCACATTTCTGGGAGCATACAGTGTTTGTTTTGCGTGAAATGAGTTGCGCCAGATTCAGGACAACGAGATCTATGCCGCTGTTCAGGTTCCCCACCATTCTGTCAACTTTTATTTTTAGGAAAATTTTGATCTCCTGATCATAAAATTTTCGCAAACACTATATATATATATATATACATGTTTTCATGTTATGTTTACTATGCGATGGTTGTTGTTTTACATATGTCGCAGATGTCTATCTAATACATAATTATCCAATGTATGTTTTAATGTGTTCAAATGTCTCGGGATATGTTGATAAGTGAGATAATCAAAGTCTCATTCCAAAAGACGAACTCACAAATACATTCTCAAAATTTGAGGGTTTATAACAAATATTGTCTGTTAAGTTGTAGTACAATGAGATGTGAACCAAGATTATGTTGAAAATAGCAACAAGAAATGATAAAAATAGAATCCAGAAATTCCAATTTTAATTTTTCCTTGAATTAAAATTGTGAATTAAAATCGAATTTAGTCTCGCCAGCTGCTTGGAAATAATTAATTAATTCATTATGGATTAATTAGTTTTTTTAAATTCAAGTTAGAAGTCTTTCTGAAGTCATGCAAGAGTTATCCTTTAAATTAAGGAGATTATCCCTTAATTAAGGAGATAAGATTGAGTTATATTTGAGTTGTAATTAGTTAGTTCAGTTTACTGAGTTAAGTCCATTTAAATTAGTTCCAAACTGTTTGAGGAACTAATTGTGAGTTATCAGTTAGTTGATGCATGCATGCACTCAACTAGTGTACTCTAGATAACTGAAGATTCCCTCATCAGAAACTCATGCATGTCTATTCTGAGAAAGACCCAGTTGAGATTAAAGACAAGGACAATGTACTATCAGTTGCATGTGTTTTCCTATAAAGGAAACTAATGCATGCAGTCAAGGTAAGGTTCCTTGAGGATTGCGTAGTTCATACATGGTGTGAGATCAGTGTGAGAGATCAGTTTTCCACTTGGTTGGAGAAGATCATCCCAGAGGAACAACACAAGGAAATAGGAGCTTGGAGGGTAGAGGAGAAGGCTTGTGAGAAGCTTTGATTGCCTGTGAGCATCCAGGAGGATTGTATTGAGAGCTAGCTAGCTGTGAGAGCTAAGGCTTTGTATAATTCTTATGTATTTCCACCTTGTATGATAATACAGATAGTGGGGTTTTTAGCTGAGGCTTTCCCCTGAGTATTTTCTGTGTTTCATGTGCATTGATTCTTCTTCTTCTGGTTATATGTGTTCAGCTCTGATTCAACTCGATCTTTAAGCTTCCACAAGTTTGATAGTAGAAGTAGATTATAGTATTTTGCTTTGGTATATTGCATTATCGAGTTAATCTACAGTCAGATTTTCTACATAGATCTCAGAGGTAGATTTGTAGAGAATTTGCAGGAAATTCTACAGATCAACAACTAACTCTCTAATGCCAAGAGCAATGGCTTCTGACAAAAGCTCAATAAAAGCACTATATTCGGCAATGTTATTAGTAGTACGACCTAAACATATGCCTTGTAAATTCACTAACTCACCATCATGGCGATAGATCTCCCATGCGGCGAAAGATAAATTCCATGCACTACGGCAAGCTCCATTAGCAAAATTGACATAAAGGTTTGATGACATCTTCAAACCAAGTAGAACACATGGTAAGCAGAGGAAAACACATTTGCAAAAACAAAAAAACACACCAAAACCAAACTGCACACTAATGAATAACACACTAATGTACAAAGTATTTACATGAAATCATGCATAATACTTCTTGAGGTAAAGCCCATTTCAGGGCTTAGCCAACTGATTTCCTTCATAGTCAACCAACTCATAGGCACCTTTCTATAATACTCGTTTAACAATGTAAGGTCCATGCCACATTGGTTTGAATTTCCCAGCTCCCAATTTATCATTGGCTTGATCATATAGCAAGACCAAGTCACCTTCAAAAAGAACACAGGGAGTAACAATTTTATTGTATTGTGCTTTAACTCATTTCTTCTGGGCTTCATTTACTAATGCAACAATACAACGAGTTTCATCAAGCCTTTCGAGGTAAAGTAATCGTTCCTCCTCCGACGAAGTGTCAGGGAGTAATTCGACAACTAGTTTCAATGAAGGAATCTCACATTCAATTGGAAGGGTTGCCTCTAGACCATACACCAACTTAAAGGGTGTGAATCCGGTTGCTGTCTTTGCTATGGTTCGGTATGCCCAAAAATATTAAAATAGTGTAAGGTGCCAATTTTGTTTATGCATCCCAATAGTACGCTGAAGCATTGTAACCAAGACTTTGTTGACTGCCTCAACTTGGCCGTTGGCTTGTGGATAGTAAGGAGTTGAGTTATCGTGACACAAACCCCACTGAGAAGTAAGCTATGTCATCATATAATTTCAAAAATGAGAGCCATAGTTAGTGATGATGGATTCAGGGACACCAAATCGATCTATGACGTGATTAAAAAGGAATTGAGCCTCAATTTTACCTTTAGAATCATATGTGGGCATCACCTTGGCTCATTTAGTGAAATAATCAATGACAACGATGATATACCCATGCCCCCCGGCCGAGCGAGGGTTGCATGTCATGAAATCCATACCTCATTTGGAAAAGGCTCCGACGGTAATAACTGGGTGCAAGGGTGTGGGTGGGGCACACTGTTTGCGGTTATAAATATGGCAGGCATGAAATTTTTGGACTGCTAAAATGGAATCTTTGAAGATTGAAGACTAGAAATAACAGGCATGAAGGATTTTTTGAGCAGTAGCATATCCCTACATGTGATTGCCATAGGCCCGAGAGTGACAGTCATTTGAGACTCTCTCATATTCTTCAAGTGTTAAACATTGACGAAGGATAGAATCGACACCAACACGGTACAAAGTATCCCCAATAATTCGATAAGGTTGGGATTGATGTCGGATGCGTCAATGTTCAGAGTTAGATAACCCTTGTTGAAATTTTTGGGTCTGGAGATAGGTAATAATATCTCCATATCATGGATCAACAATACTGATGAGGAAGAGAGTTTCTTCAGGAATCAGCTCGATGGATGCAGTAGACGTGGTTGTAGAAGGAAGGTCACAAATTAACTCAACGAAACCAATGATTTCTTCGATTTAGTTTTAAAAAATTCCAAATCAAATTATTGTTAAGATACCAATCCATTTAGAATACTTGCCCCCCAGCAACTAACGAGTCAGAATGCATGTCATGGGGTTCCAGTCAGAAATCACAGTGGTTTTTCGTAAGGGAATATAGTGCCAAAAGCATTGAACAACGTGAAAAATTGCTAAAGGTAGCTTCTTGACATGGGCATATCAAGTTTCAATGTCAAAAAGATTTTGACTCAAGTAATAAATCATGTGTTCGTCTCCATCATCATCATCCTAAACAAGTACCATAGCAATAGTACTATCGGCGGCGGCCAAGTACAAGAAATAATTGCGGTGATAATTTGGGGGATGCAGTAAAGGAGCACTAATGAGGGCATTCTTCAATGCATCGAAGGATTTTTGAGAAACTTCATCCCAAATGAATGGGATCCCTTTCTTTAACAAATGAGTAAATCCCTTGGCAAGTTTAGCGTAATTCGGGCAAAACGACGAAGGAAATTCACTTTCCCTTGTAAACTCTGCAACTGATGTAAAGAAGATGGAGGGGGAAAATTCATGATGGCCTCCACCTTAAGGGGATCGATCTAGATGCCTTCCTTGGATACGACAAACCCTAAGAGATGACCAAATTCAACGCAAAAGACACACTTATGCGGATTCAAACGAATATTGTAGTGTCGACAATGAAGACAGATTTCTCAAAGATGATTAGGGTCATAATGATGCTTAACAGAATGTGCTAGTAAGTCATCGAGATAAGGTTGAACAATATGATTAATATCATGAAAGGCATAAGACATCACTCATTGGAAGGTAGCGCCAACATTATTTAGACCAAAAGGGAGTTTTTTGTAAGCAAAGGTTCCCCAAGGACAAATGAAAGCAATTTTATGTTGATCAGCGGGGAGAATGTTAATCTGGTTGTATCCAGAAAAACCATCCATAAAGGAAAAAATCTCACTCCCAGCACATTCGTCGATGATTTGATCTATAAAGGGAGTCAGATAATTATCTTTAGGACATGCCCGATTGATATCACGATAGTCAACACAAACATGGATAGTTCCTTGTTTCTTAGTCACAGGAACAATATTCGAGACCCAATATGTCAATGGAATAGGATAAATGAAACCAACTTTAAGAAGATTTTCAACTTCTCCCTTTATGGCAACTGCCTTTCTAGGGTGCATGGGACGAAGACACTGACGAACAGGATTCACATTTGGATAAGTAGGAATCTCATGCACTACTATACTCGGATCTATGCCAGGCATCTCTTCGTATGACTAAGCAAAGACATCACAAAATTCTTTGAAGAGGGCGATATAAATATTGATCTCATTCGAAGAACAAGAAACCCTGATATGGATATTTTCGAAAATCCTTGGTTTGACAAAGATGTCGATGGGAATTGTAGCTGAAATATTCCCCATGTTTCCTTCAGACAACACTTCGGGAACCAAAATAGGTGTCTAAAGTGGATGAATCGGTACATTGGAAATAAAGGTTTCTAGACAAGAAGAAATCTCACCAAGGCTTGGGAGAAACGAGGGACGATGATGGGCATCATTCCATGGAGTTTCCTCGAGAGACATAACTTCTGTGATACTCTCGTCAGTTGGAAATATCTCATTCAAAGGATATGGAGAATCCCAAGAACCGAGCCAGGGAGAACTGCAACCTGCCATCAACACGAGCAAGCAGTGGAGCAAAGAGCATTGGTCCTGAAATTTAGGGTTTCAGTTAACCTTCTCCAGAATTGACTCAGGGAAATTTTTCTTCCATTCTTCAGGGATGTTTCAGTATGTGTTTCATGATGAATACACTTCATATTTGTTAACATTTTGGCACTTCGGGATGTGGAACATGAAGTGAACAAGATGTGTGACAAAATACTGTGTAACAACTGCAACTGAGAAACATCCAAAATAATGAATCAACTGTGATAACATGCTACAAATGTCAACTAAGTCTCTTATTGCTACTAGCCTCTACACTGTCTACTGGGAAATCTTCGATGTTGTTGATTCTGCAATGTGCCTTCTGCATTGGTCTCAACACTGCTTTGTGCTCCTCAACATCTAATTACAACTAGTCTACAACTGCCACTCTGGAACCGACTGCACCAACTGACACTAATCCTCCTGCTATGGAATACTGTGGGCCCCTATAGTAAGGGTAATGATCCAAGTGAGGAGTAAACTGTAACTGTTGCTCCTATATGGACCCTTCCCAGCTCTGTGCAACTATGGATTCTAGAACTCGATGTCACCCCAACTCTTTCCTTGAGGTATAACTGCATACAAAGCGAATTGTTCCTCAAATTTGGAGGACAACTGATCTATCTCTGCAGATGCTACTGCCTGATATTGCTTCTCATTCTTGTCCTTCTTCCTCTAAGGACATTGAGTACTATAGTGGCAAAACTCGCCACACTTGAAGCAATTGATATTGGATAGATCCTTCTTCTTCTTTTCTCCTTGCGGGCCTTGTCTATGACTTGGACCCTTTGCTTTCCTTTTCAATGCAAGAGCCACATTTCTTCCTCCTTCACACCCTTCAACCCTTTGCTGCTACTGCTGCTAATGGAGCTCTTGACTAGAGTTCTCCTAATATCCTATTGTGTGAGATCTTCCCACATACGATCCCACCCAAGAAACTGATATCATCCTAGAATGCCTTGGATGAAGGTATCCCATTCCTTGTGACACAGTTGAGGGCCAAACACAACAGTTATATAGCTAGAGGAGACTCTCCTATGCCTACAAGCTCATCCCAGATATAATGAATTACAGTGAGAAAGGGGTGATGCCTTCACCCTTGCGCATACGAACATTCCTCAACTTTTCCTTGAGGAACATCTTCCTCTACTCAAAAGGATTATGATATAGTGAGGCAATAACTTCCCACAATTCTTTGGCCGTATTCTTAGCCGCAACATGTGAGACTATATGATCTCAAATTCCATCGATAACTGCATTTCCTTGGACATCTCCTTATTGTAATTGGCTAGCTGGTATGCATATGTAGGCACAACTATAAATCGTTCTGCGTACGTCTTCAGACCATATTCATCTAGCAGGAATGCCATCCTGGCCTTCTAGATATAATAGTACGATGCACCCTCTAATTTATCCCGATCTCAGAGTCTTATTGAAGCCATCATTGCAAAAACTCTACTTGGGATGGAAATATCCCCTTTTCACCTGCTTGGATGCAAGCACAACTACTCGCACTCATTCCTGGAGTGAGAAAATCTGCCTATTGCAACGGGGAATTTTGGATTTCTAAAACTAGAAACCTTCTGAGAGAAACTCCCTATGTGTGTGTAATTTCTCTTCCACCTAGAGCTGATTCTGCTACTGCAAACTGGTGCAAAAACCAACTGTGCCTTGACAAGAAATATGCTTTCCGAAAATATTATGTTGCTCACCTCTGCCTGCTAGAATCGCTTCCCAGGAAAAATCGAACTTTCCTGCCACCTGCAACTGGAAAATCAAACCCTGTCCAACACTTCACACTACCAGCTTAGGCACTACACAACCTCTAGAAAATTTGTGTTGCTGCTCCCTTTGATTCACGAAATTCTCCCTCTTCGTCTCTGAGCCTCTTGTCTCTCAACTGTGCTATGATACCATGTGGAATTTTACTACTCCATTTTAGCAATTGGAAATTATTCTTCTAACTATAAATTTAATTATGTAGTTTATTTTCTACGACAAACAACGAATAAAATTACAAATGCAATTTTCAACATAAAAACACTGCGGAAAATAAGATTGGAAATTGAGAAATGCTAGCAAACACACATAAAAATCACACAATTATTATTGCACAATCGTCTTGGGAAAAACCCAATGTGGGAAAATCGATGCAGAAACTGAGGCTTTTATTATTATGAAACAATGAAATTCTAAGTACAAATGGATGCCCAAAACTGACAATCCTCTACAAGACAAACTAGCCACTAAAAATTAGTGAGACAAATTTTGTCTCACCTGACACTGATCCAGCTCCACAATTGGCGGAAATAGGAAACATGAAAGCTCCTGCATCAGCCTTTGCGTCACTCCTGTGTAGGCCCTCAAATGCTCTGCTGGAAGCTGCAACTGATCAAGCGGTTTGCCCATCTCAACCTCTGAGAATGACTTGCTGGCCCTTCCAAAAATTCTCCCAGCCTCCAACAAATGAATTAACTCTTTTTCTGGCTAAATTGAACTTTGCCTCTGAATATTCTGTGTAGGCCCTGCATAGCCCCACTGAGGAAACTCGACCCTCCTGTAGGTGGCTCTCCAGAACTGGAAAAATTCCTTCAAACTCACTGACTCTACCCCTCACTTTTTTTGCATCCCCTCTCTGGCTCGAACTTCTCTCTGTTGAATCACTGAAGCTGGGAAACTTGACTTCTGCCAAGGAATTCACTCTCCAAGTTTGTTCTCCATCAACCCCATCAACCTCTTCTTATAATATCCAGTTGAGACTTCAATTACCATGATTAAAACTTAATCAATGGTTGAGCATCTCCAAGTCGATCCATGTGAGTTTCTAGAGAATTCTCACTTTTCTCAATTAATTACTATTAATTAACCAATTTTCCTAAGTTAAACTTAGGGAAAATTTAAATGATGGCCAATTAATTTAATTGAGCTATCTTTAGGTGGAATTTTCAGAAACGATTTATGGGTTTTGGATTTCTCCTATGTTTTAGGCTCTCCACAAAGTTTGAGAGTAGAACACCATACGATGCTACAAAAACTAACACAAATCACTTGCTATAAATTTATTAACTACATGTTTACTAAATGAAAGCACTACTCATATTCTTAATAGGTATATATAATATAAAATAATGCAAAAAAAATTGACCAATCTCAGAGGCATGCACATAGAGAATTATGCTCTTCAAATCTGTTGAACATCAACATTAGTTTTACAACATGCAAGGTCTTCCCTTCCTGGGAAATTAAATGGCCACCAAGGAAAACTACAAACAACAAAATTTGAAAATTTTCCAGTTGATAAAAACCCTCAAAACTTGTCCTTCAAACATGTTGGTCTCCCTTGTTGCCCCTTGTTATCTTCCTCTAGAATTTGCACACTTGGATGAATGTTCTTCTTCACCCAATCACTGAGATCCTCACTATCTCACTGTTTTGTACTTACTTAATGTGTCTACTCTTATAACTTAACCTTGCTTTTATAAGTTTGAGTTATTCATCAAATCTACAACCCTAAGCTCCAAAGTGATTGATGGTTCATAGTAGATCTCAATTTCACTTGAGATTAATTGTTGAAATTCATATAATTCACTAATGCAAATACCCTTTGCATTTCATTATATTAACTGAATTTTTCTTATAAAAATTACTTTAATAAATCCTTTAATTAAAGTAATTCGTTATTGTTGAAGGGGTCTTAAAGGACTTTCATACATCTAGACACTTAGACTTGTGCATAAATCACTGTTTGATGCTTCTATCCTCAACATTTAAAAGCCAACCTTTTTTCTTCCAATCAAAACAATATTGTCTTACAAACTATTTCCATAATCCAATGCAAAAAACAAACATTCAAGCCACGATAATTAGCAAGCACTGGATTAAATAGAGCCATCCAGACTAGCCTTGGACCCAATGCCTTGTTTTGCTCTGCTTTTAGCTCTCTAAGCTTTATTTTTCACTTCCTTCCTCCCATAAGAGGGAGGCTATAATTTTGATCGTTGTCATTATTGGTTTTCTGGGTAGCGCTAATAATGACATCTTTGTATTCCAATGGAGGCTTTCTGAAATTATTTTTGAATTTTACATCTTGGTCACTCCTTGATGTATGTGCTCCTCCCTTTTCAAGTCTCTTTCTAATTTACTTCTCTTTGAAGCAGGTAATATTATAGGTCCATCTTTCAACGGGGAAAGGAATTCCACATATTTTCCTTCTTTGGCCTCTATGTCTACATTTGGATGTTTCTATAGATCCAGAGCTTGGATTATTATGGCACGAAGGGGGAGAACCAAATCTTCTATGTTTAAGTCTTTGTCAACATGTTATGAGCTTTTACGAGGATCCTATTTTTCTTCTTGACCTGGACTAAGGGCACAATTCTCATCCCATTGGGGCCCTTCCCTCTCTTGAGAGGCTTCATGAGATTCTTTTATTTCCATGGGGATTTCTCTATCATCCTTAGTGGAGACAAGGGGTAGGGCTTATGATTCCAATCAAGGAGGAAATTCATTTGTTGGTGGTCCTGAAACTGAAAATCAATCTTGGCCTGAATTAACTTTCACATTATTGGGAGAATGAGGACTGACTTGAGGTTGTTTTCTTTATCTGTTCAAAATTTTTGAAGTTTTGTGAAATTCTTCTTTCTACTAGGTTGTAGGAGGAGACTTTCTTAGACAATTTTCACTGAAATGATCGCACTCATGGTCACAATCACACCTGAACAGGGTATTTTTTTATAATTTAGCAGACATACATGCGTCCAATTTTTAATCTGAACCTCTATTGACTCTGGGAGGCATTCTTAAAGATTAAATTCATCACAAATCCTGGCATATTCATCGCAGAGCCTAACACATATATACATGCTTAATTGTGGTTCAATTGTTTCTAAAATTCTCCCTAATTTTCTATCAATTGCCTCAAATACTTCATCGTCCAAGATACTTAGGGGGAAATGGGGAAGTTTGACCCAAACTAGAATGGTTGAGGGGACCTTCTCCTCTGGATTGGAATATAGAGACCATTTTTTTAGTAGGACCATTGCAAAAATAGAACCATGAGCTTTTTTTAAAACGAGAATGAAAAGCAAAGTAACCCTTATCACAAAAGTAGAATTAGACTTGGATTTTCATAGAAGAACTCACTATTTTGATTCCATGCTTCCAATACTTTATCATTCAACCTTGCCCTCATGAATTTCCCAATGAAGATGTATATTTGAAGAACAATGCTTTTCTTTTCTGGCTTGAAAGGAAGATGAATAGTTTCAAGAATCCATTAATCTTCTTAATAAACTTAAACATGGACTTGGAGAGTTCAAATTTTTTGGCAACAGTAGTAACCAGACACTAAAAGGCAACATATTCACCCCCCAAAGGAAGAGGCCTCATAGCCGACCCAAACAAAATGACTTCTAGGCTTTGAAATAAACTCACTGCACTTCCTTGTTAGGCGACACAACTTAGGACATTGGTTGAAAGTGAAAGAGGCCTTTCCTCACTGGGAAATGCGATTAATTAGTACTAAAGGTTCACACATTTTATTCCTGGGCATATGACAACTAGTATAAACCCTAGCCATAGGTGATGAAAGTTTACCCAAAATTCCATCGCTCTTATATCTCCTTGACATGATTCACTTTCAAATGTTTAAATTAGCGTAGCTATATAAATGAAATAGTTGGTAGATGTCTATAGACATTATCCATAATAAACTCCAACCTAGATCCATCTTAACTCTGAATCTACCAAGCACCGAGAGGGATCAAATCTTTTTTCACTCTAAAAGAGGTTTGCATATCAAGAAATTTGATCACTCTCGATGCTTGGTAGATCCAGAGTTAAGATGGATCTAGGCTTGTTTATTCCCCCCGCCTTAAATAGGCTACATTCCACATGAATACCATGGGTTCTCAATACCACAGGTCATTTTTATTTTTATTTTGTTTTGACAGAGTTAAAATGTTAAAATTACATTATATTATTCTTTTTATTTAATTTTCATTTTATTTTTATGTAATTTGACTGAGTCAAAATGTTAAACATTACATGACAACATCTCTACCATATTGGGTTGGAGAGTGCCTCTAGGCGCAATCAAAACACTTATTTCATAAAAACACCTACTTCATGATACCTCTCACATCACTAAATTTAAAAAAACTTATAAATATTAATTGGATTATAATTTTATTTTAAATATGATTATTATGATTAATTATAAAACGAGTTAATATATACATTTAAAAAAACATCGAAATTATGAAGATTCAATCTCACTTAATCATAGAGATCCATAATTAGTAAATAGACAATACTACATACTTAAAAAACCATAACTCATTTCATATGATTCTTGTTCATGGGACATTTTTTTTAATTAATCAATTTAATTAAAAGGGAAGAAAGGGCATAATTACTTTGGAGATAGATTTCAACCTTTGATTTATGACTACTACTAAGAATATTCTAGAATATTTCATGGAGATTAAATACCTACCACCCCCCTTATTGTTAAATATGGGTAAACATCAAAACTCTTATTTTATGATACCTCTCACATTGCCAAGATTTAAAAAACTCATAAAAATTAACTAAATTATAACTTTATTTTATCGCGAGTATGGGGTAGATGTCGAGTGTAAATATTTAACATTTAACAAATTTAATCTAACGTCAATGTAAACCCTAATTAAAAATCGATATAGTGTTAGATGTGTAGGTATAAATGTTTAAAATTTAACATAAACATTTAACGTTTATACGTTGGCTCAATTAAAAAATAATAAAACGTTAAAATTAACAATGAAAAGTATGGTGTGGATGTTGTAGTGTAAACATTTAAATCTTGGCTCAATTAATAATAAAAAGTTAAAAGTAATAAAAATAATAGATAAATAGCCTCTATTATGCTTTAGGAAAAATTGCATAGATAATTATAAGTTACTTTGATCAATGCTAAATTAATTATGGTTGATAAACAAATCACCCTATAGTATTGCTTTCTCAAGCAAAAATACTTGCATAAATTTTGGTGGGTAGTAAAAATTTACACATTTACAATTTTACTTCTATATAAGCGTTAAAGAAAACATAAATAATGGTGACATATTATTCATATCCATTTTTTATGGAAATATTTTGTTAAATTATGATGGGAAATAATTGATGGTAGATATGTTATTTACTTGAGTATAATTACACGGTAAGGCATTTCGGAAGAACTCCCTTATATGCCACCTTGTCCTATTTTGCACCATTAATCTGATGTGTTAGACATCGTTGGATCTTGCACCACCGTGTCCTATCTTACACCATTGATCTGATGTGTTAGACGATTCCACCATTGGATCATTATAGGCCGTGGAGAACACTGCTTTGGAAGTTGGTTACGGTAAACACTGAACTGTAAGTGCATTGGAAGTTGATTACAGTAAACACTGAGCTGGAAATTCGTTACAGTAATGACCCAGGTGCCTACTGTAGCTAATTTTCTATTCTTAATGAATGTGAGACCTTCGTCGCCTCCTCAGAGAGCTTCTTCATCAACTCCTTCTCCATCTCCCACTACTTCTGCTCCGTCACCATCTTTGACTGGATTTACACGGTCTCCATCGAAATCCGGATCACCTGTTTCTGCTCCGCGCCATCTTGAACTACCAACAACACGAATGGGCCTCCATCGACTTCTGGATCGTCTGCTCTTATCGCTAAGCCCCAGGGGAATGCTTATATGCTAATGATGGGCACGATTGCTCTGTTGCCTGCATCGTGCTGCATCCTTTCAAGCGAGTATTCCCCTCGTGGATCGTGATTTCTTTGGAGACTTGAAAAGCAGACTGTGACCAAATTCTTTGAAGCATCGCAGGTGTCATATTCTCTAGTTATTTCAATAACATTGCAATTCATTACCTAATAACTGCCATTCTTTTTACCAATCTATACTGTTGGTCGATTTCGAAACTTATATATCATATCACTGTTTGTTTGTTATATATACAATATTGATGATATTGTTTGGTTTTGATGATGAGCTTTATGTTTCAAACTATGTGAATTGATTCTCTCCATTATTCACCAGGCGTAGGCACTTCTGTGTGAAGTTACAGTGCACTTTTAACATCCCTTAAATTTTAAATATAGTAAGTTCGTAATATAAAGAACAAGTAAATTTATTCACAACTAGATATACTCGTTTTCCTGATGGTAACGCCTCCAGATTTCTATGAGGTTGGCCTGGGGCACCTTTAAGAAAGATGCCAACTGGATTTTAGTTTATTCGGATCCGCGTTCTGTGGGGTAGCTGTGTTTATTTATTTATCTCTGTGTCTTATTTGATTGTTTCATGTGGTAGGTGTATAATGTCTTCATTAGGGGAGTGAAGCATGTGGAGCATTGAAGGGAAGAAACCTATAATTCATCTAATAATTTAATTTTAAGATTATGATTAATTTAAATGTTAAATTAGTGTAGAAGACTTTTTTTATTTGTGGTATAAGGGATTAATCTGTGTATATTTATTTAATTGTAAAAGTTGTACATATTTTATTTTTTTGGATTTGAACTTATAGGAAAAAACACTTATTCATAACCATAGAGAAGTTATTAAAAAGCATAATTTGTGACTTGAATTTTACTCATGAATGGAATGCATGAAATCAATTTGAATTTAAGAAAAAGGGGATGAATACTAAAATTCTTAATGAAGAACTATCTTTTTGTATATAAATATTATACAATAAAGTTAATAAAGAGTTTCATATTTTTTTTTCTATAAAAAGTAATAACAAAAAAATCTAACATATGGGAATATAGTGGGAATTTTAGGGAGTATATATATAACTTATTTTGAAAACTTTTAACATTAAACCAATATAGGTGAGAGTTGCAACCCTTTCTTTTTCATTGGATTCTACTCATAATTCACAATATAATGTTTAGGTATTTTACAACACTTTAATCCATTGGTTTAGATTAGATTAAAACCCTAATTTCTTAATTTGTATTAGTCTATAGTAGGTCAAAAAATAATTGGCTAAAAAATCACAATATAGATGAAGACTAGACCCAAAATTTTCTTTTGGAGGCTTCATCTCCAAACCCTCATGTCCCTTCAATGGAGGTAGGGTGGAATAGTCCCTTTGGGCTAGGATGAGACTAACTTTACCAACAAAGAGTACAACACATCTCCAACATTCTCCCACTTACTATATTTTTTGCAAATTGGGGATCCATTGCAAAATTTTATATAATTAGCTGTTGAAGGTACCTATTTCCATGATTCTCTACACCAAGAATACTTATTAGTTAATGAATGTGAAACATTATTTAAGGTATCAACCTTCTATAACAACATTTTATAGTTCAACCATGTTTCTAAATGGCTTTAGCATAAGTGGTTACAATGTACTCAATAAGTTAAAGACATATTACCACTTGTAGATCCTATGTGGTTAAGACCTAGGTCTTCTTAATAACACAAGTGTCACATAAATATACGAAGATTCTCGTTATAGTTGTTCAATGTTCCTTCCATGGTTTTGAGCATATACTTGTTCAAACCACCCATTACATGAGCACTATCTAGTTTCATATACAATGTAGCATTCATTAGACTTCCAACCAACACTTGTGCATGGAAAATGTGGCATAAACTCCTATTACTTCTTATGTATTAGGTCACTAATCTATAAATAACTTTACATCTACCAGAATAGGAACCTCAACTATTTGGCAACCTGTCTCCTCCACGCTCCGTTTGTTTTAAAATTCGTTCGTTGCTGGCCTCGTCTGGTCAGTGCTTTGTTTGTCTTACACTCTATTCATTTTTTCCTGTCGGCTCAGCGCCCCGTTTCCTTCACTCAAATGTACATTTCATCGCCCTAAGTCCACACGCACCCCCGAATGAGAGGGAAATTCAAAATTTGAATTCGTGATAGCCATTAAATGCTTACCAATTCTAATCTGTCCTCTTCTTCGTTTGCTAGGCTTTAGTGGATCCTTGTGTATTCACCTTTCAACTTACAACAATCGCCTCCATCTATGACCTCAAAAGATCAGAAATCTAGGGTGCAGGACAGGGAAGATTCCATGAAAACAAAGAGTTGAACTTCAACTTCAAGTAAATTTCTTCTCAGAATTGGGGAAAGGCATAGACTCTTATCATCTATGATTTTCCTCTAAATTCTTTGCATGAATCCCTTGGCAGAATGAAATTAATAATAGAGGGACAGACAATCTGAAAGCAGTTGTGAACGGTTCTGAAACTGTCAACGTCATGATTTTCCCAAGGAGTTTCAAAATGATGATAATACACCCAAGCGCCAGATCTTTGGAGAAAAGAAAAAGAAAAAATTAAGAGGCAAATGTCTATCGCGCGTTCTCTTAACAATTGAAGCCGTAGAAAAAATAGTTCATTAACATGTTCAAGGTGTTGTTATGTACCTTGTTTGAATTGCATATTATGATGGGAAGGATTTTGGAAAGGTTGCACGACCCATCAAAGAGAACAATAGTTTCTTGATTAAAAGGAATTTGTTTTTTGGCAAGTGGTTCAACCAGATCGATTAAACCTCTTTCTGAATTTCTTCCACCATGAAAATAAATTTTGAACATTTTTATTTTAAATGTAAGACATGAGAAAATGCTCAAAGAAATGGACACACAATTTAGCTGAAAGAGAATTAGTGAAAGTAGTTTACATAGCTCCGACATCAAAACACTAAACGGTGCTTTTGAAACTCAACATGATATTAGGTGGACTTGGCAATTCTGATTGAAAGCAACTTCTTGTGCAAGTTTACAAGTAACACCACGTTTTACAATTTTGGGCCAGAGTTTATTTCGATTTTTGCATTTGCATTTTCTTAAAAAAATGAAATTTGCATACGCTTGTGTTATTTTATTTACTCATTTTAGGGTGGATGGGTAAACGTTAGATGTGTAAGTGTTATAAAAATTTAATATTTATAATATAATAATAATTTTAATCATGAATATCTACCATGGATATTATTAACTTCTAAATAGTCTTTTTTACAATAGCATAATGCAAAAATGCATCTATCACAGATTAACCAAGCGGTGCAGAATTAGAATTCCTTGCCATAATCACTGAAATTTTATCACATTCACAATTCTATATATTAGGACTTTTTCATTTCTTATTACAAGTTGTCAAAAGAATGCCCTTTGTATGCATAGAGCTTGAAAAAAATTGTAGAGAATATCAATACCCACTTCGTTCTATGCAGTACCCTTAGGGATCTCACTCTTTCTAGACACCACCATCTAGCATACTAATTCATGCACTATATTGATGAGTTCTTTTCTCTGTAGAGTTTTCCATGTTTAGAAAATTCATGGGTTACATATAGAAGGAGGGTTGATTAGATTATAAGCTTCATCAATAATTTCACAAAGGAAGCTATAGAAGCCCTAATTTGATTTCCAAACACCATGCAAGTTGAACTATCAAACACAAACATAAGAAATTCATCCTAAAGATCTATAATTTTATCCTTCTTATAGGGCTCTTCAAGAGCTGGGACCAACCTTTCTTGCACTATTTTGTGTAAAATTTTTCCTGTAATTATCGAAATCACTACTGCTTAGTACTATACCAATTGTTGCACTTTAAGAAGCATTTTTAAGTGGCTTAATGGTTATGCTTCCTCTTGTTTGCTAAACATTTCAATTGGGAACTGCTTTTTATGGGGAATTGCATTAGACATTTAATAATGGTTATTCATTTTCTCCGTATCAATCAACTTCACTTTACTCAAAAGTGATGAGATTTTCTTGCTCAATAAAGCACCTTTATTTTTTATTTCATTAACAATATTGTTGATAGATGTTCCCATAAGCTGTGAAATACAATTAATATTCTGGTCAAAACTTGTACAAATCAAAAATATCTTATAATGATAGGTGCAATCCTTATGAATCTATATGATTTTTTCTACCATTCCTTCAGCAACACCCATACTGAAATTTTTATACTCCCTCTTACATCAATTAATCCCCTTTCCCCTACCATAATGCATCATGCATTGAAATTTCATCCAAGGAAAATTGCATCTACTTTGGTTTTATATTGATCCTACAATGAAATATTGTAGAAAAGAGAAAAATTCTTCAATCAATTGTAAGATTTGTGTAAAATCTACTAGTTTGAAACCAATTTTTGAGCCAGAAGACAAATACATCCATTCTTACGCTGATTTGAATAAAACATGGAACATTTTTTTTTCTTATTTATTCTATAGTTACACAAAGCTGCCCAAAAATGATTGTATTATTGAATTTTTACCATCTCTAAGATTTTTTTTTAATATAAACATCCCTTTTTGGGTAGAGTGGACTCAATCTCTTTCATGCGCCACTTTGAGGATTTTGAGGATGTGCCACTTTGAGGATTTCCAAATACATGAAAGGGAGGAAGAGTGCTAACATCTAAAGTATTCACAATTAACGATAGGGTAAATTAAACTTCAACCAATTTAAGGTTGTACCACCATAAGCATGATATGTCTAAAGAAATGAACATGATAAAAAAACAAGTAATTCTTGTTTATAATATTGTTAAAAATTAAAATGATATAATTGTTATAAAATTTTAATTGATATATATGTTTTTAAAGGACAAGTTTAACTAATGGATGAAATGATTTTTTTCTTAGCAAAATTGTGATTTCTTCTTATTTAAAATGTACTTTTGAATGGATAAATAGATTCAACACTGTGAAAAACCAAAATAGACACTCAAACTTTGCAGATTAAACAACTTAAATTTATAATTCTTAAAAATCTCTCCCAAATTATGAGCAAAATTATCTAGAAAAAACTATATAATCTATTAATTAAACTATATATATATATATTTTTAATGATAAAAATACAATAAAACTTTTAATCATATAATTATCTATCTATGAATATTTTATAACCCATAAAATAAACTATAATACTTTATTTATAATTATTTTAATATATCACTTATATTCTTTCTCTCTTCCTCTTCATCTTATACTATTCCATATCATCATTCTAACTCTTTTGAAAACATATAAATTTCTTAAAACTTTTGAAAGCATATACAACCATGATAAAGAGGATCTAATTGAAACATTACCCAATGCAACTTTGTAACATTGTTAACAAAATATATTTCAACTTTAAATGAAAGCATTTAATTTTTTGAAATAATATAATTGAAACATTATCAAACATAACTTATTTACATTATTATTAAAACATATTTGAAATTTAAGCCAAGGCATTCATAATATTTTACATAACTCAAATTAAACAATTTTATATACAACTCCTAATTTCATTCCAAAGTTTCTCATTTTAAATTTATAAAAATGAAAATACTTATAATTATGCATAATATCATTGAATATTGCTTTATAATAATTATAATCATGCATAATATTATTTAATATTACTCTAAAATTGCCATCTAATAATAATTGTAATTATATATAAAATTATTGAATATAATTGAAACCATCTTACTCAAATTTAAAATGTTAGACTGATACATGACTACTAAGCATTAGATTATATAAGTCCGATGACAAATGATGTGGCCTAGCCTTTATTTCGTCTGCGATATTTTTATAGGCCTATTGAATTTCCTGGGATGGAAGAGTGGCTTTGTAGTCTTAGGGGGATGTCCCTAGGGGTTGTATGTTGTTCTCAAACAAGTCAGTGCCATCTATCACAAGAAACATGGATAATGAAAAAAAGCAGCCCAATAGCTAAGGGGAGTGCAACACAATACACTAACCTAACATGTCTTCCAGGGTAATGTTGAAAGATAAGACACCCTAGTCCAACAATATAGGTGCAAAACTCTGTGTATGAACTCAATTCAATTGAAAATTGTTGGGCGCATTAGACCTCTAAAGCCATGAAATTCCCTTTCTGGGGTTTTGTTTTTTTCTCAAATCCTAAACCTATGGCCGAAATAGGTGCAAAAGCAAGGTGGGCTTTAGAAAGTAAATAGTCAAGGGTCTCTCTCCTAGCAACAAAGAAGAAATTCTCTATCAGTTCCAAAACATCAAATAAGCATGGCCACCCGATTGAGTAGCATAATTGAGAGCACAGACTAGGCTTGCATAAGTGCGTCATATTAAGTTTGCATAATGAAGTCTTTCCCAACACTCTAATGAAACTTGAGCTTAGGAGGCAGAATGGATTAATACTTTGGATAGAGTGGGACAACTCACCAGACCCTCCCTCTCATCCTTATGCACTAGGTTGTTAACTTATATTTACAATCCCCAACCTAATCACATCTTATATAATAATTTCTCGTCCCCTCTCCCCATGGCAGTTGGTCGAGCTCCCATATTAAAAGGTTGGTTAATCACCATGACATAAGTAAGCACTGGAGGTCAAGTGACAAAAAAACCTGGGGGACAGGTTGTACCTTCACTTGTTTCTAGAGAATCCTTATGGGTTTTAGGAAGGGAGGTTTTTTCTCTTAGTGAACCTTTAATAAAGATTTCCTGGTTAATAGTGGCAAACCAATATTGACAATCCCATCATAGCCTACTACCTGTATGAGGCCATGGATAGAGTCACAATGAATCTAGCCTAGCATTTTGCTAGAGACTAGGTAAGGAGGGAAATCTCATGTACATCATGGGATTTTCTCTATGATATATGGAACAATATGCTCCATCACCAACTTCATACAAAAGGGGCCATTCTCAACCATACATTATTTTACTCTAGTAACTTTGACTACTATAGTGAGACTATGGCTGGATTCTTTACTTGTGTATGAAGGATCATGCCAAATCCAAGGGTACATGTGGCCATACAAATTTTGAAGATGTATAAGAGAGTTGTTAGATTAGATGGCTATGACATAATAGTTGAAGGATAATTACAATGTCGAATAAGCAATTTGTTGTAAATTTCATATTTGTATACGTTTTATTTATTACATATTCCTAACAAGTAATTTATCTTGCAAAGGAAAGATCATATAACATATCACATATTTTTTCATCAACGTTATTATTCCATATGCTATAGCCTTACGACGTTTCCTTTGCAACATGTGGTGCAATTGCTAGTTTATAATTATTTTATTCTGGACAGTTTTCCTGCAAAACTTAAGAATAAAAATTCATTACACAAATATCTAAAAATCATGCTTGAATATTGCATAAAATATGTAAGGTAATTATCCACATGGCATTATATTGTTCAAATGCTGCAATAAGGGCTTCAAGTTATGATCCAATCAAATGTTTGAAAATTATTTTTCTTAATAATATTGAAAAATAAATATTAATTTTTCAAAATTAAACATTATAATTTGCATTGGTAATTGCTAAACTAATAGTGATCAAAAGACAAATTGATTGTTAGAGCCTTACCTTGGAAGAGACTAATAATGACTCTGTAACCATATTTAAATTTAATTAATAAGTACATAAAAAATTAATGCTTACAGTAAACTTAAAATATAAAAAGTTTCTTAACCATGAATATCCACCCCCACTTTCCCATGGATATTATTAACTTGTAAATAGGTTTTGTTACAATACCATGGCTTATCAATACCACATGCTGAAAAACCATAACTCATTTCACTATAAGAAATTAAAAATTAAAATATTTTAAACATTACATATAGCAATGCTTACATAGAGTGAAAATTCTCCATCATATAGATGGGGGGGAGGGAGAGAGAGGGAACTTGAGGTACATAGAACAACGAGAGGAGGTGGGGGAGTGGGGTAAAGAAAATGAGAGAGGGAGGGAGATAGTGACAAAGTTGGAAGGCAGAGAGAGAAAGAGTGATGGGTAGGGGAGAGAGAGGGAGGTGTAAGAGAGAGGAAGATAGAGGAATGGAGAGGGAGAGGAGGGGAGGGAGAGAAGAGAGGGAGGGAGAAAAAGATGGAGTTGGAGGGGGGAGAGAGGGAGGGAAGAACAAATACATAGAGAGAGAGATAAAGTGACAAGGTAGAGATGGAGGGAGAGAGGATATGAGGGAAGATAGAGAGGAGAGAAGAGAGAGATGGAGAGAAAGGGAAAAGAGAGAGGGAGGCATAGAGATGGAGGGGGAGAGAGGGGGAGAGAGAAGGAGAGAGGGAGGGAGATAGTGACAAAGATGTAGGGTAGGGAAAGAGAGAGATGGGGGAGAGAAAGGGAGAGAGAGCAAGGAAGAGAGAGAGAAGGAGAGAGGGATGGAGAGAATAGAGGAGGGAAGAGAGAGACGAGGGGGGAGAAGATGGATCCAACCTAGATATGGTATGTGTATATAAAAACTGGCCTAGATCCATCTTAACCAAGATCTATCAAGTGCCAAGAAGGATAAAATATCTTTTCACTTTAAAAGAGGTTTGAATTTCAAGAGATTTGATCCATCTTAGTCTTATTATTTTTATTATGAACCAATTGATTTTTTTTTTGTATTACACTGAAATTGAAATAAACTAGCCTAGATCCATCTTAACCCCGAAACTATCAAGCTCCTAGAGGGATCAAATCTCTTGAGACACAAACCTCTTTTAAAGTGAAAGAGATTTGATCCCTCTCAGCCCTTGATAGATCCGGGGTTAAGATGGATCTAGGCTGGTTAATTATAAAATGAATTCGTATGAGTTAAACATATATACACTTAAAAAATGTGTAATAAGATTCTAAATGATGAAGATTCAACCCCACCTAATTAGGAGATACCTAATTAGTAAATACACTTTGTTACAATACCAGGGTCAATACTAGGATTTATGAATACCACACCCAAAAAATAGTAACTCATTTCATATGACACTTGTTTATGTGACATTTTTTTTAATTAATCAATTTGATTAAAGGGAAAAACTGACATAACTACTTTGGAGATGGATCTCAATCTTTACTCTATGACTACTATCAGAAATATTCTATAATATCCCATGGATGTTAAATCCCCACCACCCACTTAATAATTATTAATAATTAAATTAAAATTCTGAAAATCCTATTCTAAAATAAACACACTTGATTTAATTTAATAATTAAATTAAAAATCTAAAAAACTTATTTTAAAATAGACACAGACATATTAATAACACCCAGGCTACTATGTTTCACTATTTTTTTGAGTAACCATACACTTCTTTTTATGGTAAACTACAAACTTAACCAAGAATACACCCAAAAAAAACCGTTAACAAGTTCTCACTGAAACAACAACCTTATCTTCAAGTCTCTTTAACAGCTCTCACACGATCATGAACATCATCCTTAATTTGTGCAATAGTATTATTATTAGGGCCTCCAAGAGCCAAGAAAATAAAGACTCCAAGAAAAAACAGGATGCTCGTAGAGATTATTATTTATTTATTTATTTTATTATTTATTTTTTAATTTTTAATTTAATTTAATTTAATTTTTTTATTTATTTTTTTAAATTTTATTATTATTATTTATTTATTTTATTTTATTTTATTTTTTCAGACGAAAAAAGCTCGATAGTATTATATAAGAAATATAATGGCAAAATATTACATCATTTGCTAAGAAAATAGGTCCAGTCAATATATAGAAACAAAAATTGCATCCAAGACTGAACTAAAAGTTGATCCCCAAAATATGGCCTAAGATGACTGAAAGTAACAGCATTTTGCGGAGAATGGAGGTATTACAGCTTCAATAGGACAATGGAGGCTAATATTCAAATACATCTATGTTGCAGAATAATATTGGGTCGCTTTATACACCTGCAGAACTAATCAGTGGCAATCAAAATAAAAAAATATAGAAAATTGAAAGACATACTTGGTATTCTGTAATGGAAAAATAGGTTATGTACTAGGGAGAGAGAATTCCTGTATGATGAATCTTTCAGCTTCTGATATTACCTCCATATTCCATATGCCCGGTCGGGAGAGCAGACCTTTCTTGGATAAATTGTCGGCTTGTTGATTTTGAGATCTGTAGGTATGACTGATAGAGTAATCTTCCATCTGCCTCATAAGGGTTGAGATTCGATTCATCCAACCCATAAGATGCTGATCCTTGATATGATGCCTCCCAGAGACATGATCGATAATAACTTTGGAATCTCCCCAAATCTGAAGTGAATGAATATTAAGAAAATGGCATATGAATAGAAGGCCTGCAAGTGCCATCGCCTCTGCGTTTGTATTTGTACCCTTTCCGCCGTTCCAGAATATTTGATATTGCAGATTATCCTCCATGATAATATGAACCCCGCATCCACAAATATCATTATGTGCTGCCCTGTCAAAGTAAGCCCTCGGAAAACCCGTATGATCAAGAGGTCGATCTGACTGATTTGCCTTGGTTATCTGAGCAGATATTGCTGGTATTAAGTTGAAAGAGGATACAATATTATCAAATACCTCCGAGAAAGGATCTGATCTGCCCTGAAATATACTATAACTCTGCCACTTCCATATGTGCCAGAGAGCAAGAAGGATGACAGACCTCCATGATGCTTTTTGTCTGCCCCACCAAAAAAAAGCCTCTATTATAGAGGCATGAGAAATATTGGGGAAACCAAAATGAGCAGCAAGACCTCGCCACAACTGCTGAGATAAATGGCATTGAAAAAATATATGAAAATTGTTTTCATCTACCGATTTGCATGCATAACAAAAACCAGGTCCCCTCCAATTTCTCTTTTGTAAATTATCCCATGTTAGATTTCTGTTATGGAAAACTAACCATGAGAAAATGATGATTTTTTGAGGACAATCAGATTTCCAAAAGATGGCAGGAAAACATGGAGGAGGTTGATCAAATTTATGACTGATAAGAATTGTATAGATATCCTTAACACATACAGATTCCGATTTATATTTACCGTTCCAAATGAGGACATCATCATCGAGCATGCGACAAAAACCACTACTTCTCAAAGAGCACTTTACCTGTTCCCAAAGCGGCACCAGATCATCTGACATACCCATATGAGAGGAGTCCTTCCAAATTGGGAATGGGCCCTGCCAAGCCGCGATGAGTTTGTCCCATGTGAAGAACCCCTTCCTATGGAAGAAATTCAAAAGCCTCTGAGATATGTTGGAGACCCCACCCCCTCCCATGATCGGATCGATTCCAATGAGGATCTTATTCCCAGATTGAAAGCTCCAGGGCAAATTTTTTAGGAAGAGTTTTTCAACTTTACGAAAAGTCAACCAAATTGCAAATCCATAAGCAATACCAATCTTACCCATTCTGAACCAGTGGTACATGTCTTTGTTTGCCATATATTTTCTCTTAATATTGTTGCTCCATGGACCCTCCGAAAGATACCCCTCCAAAGTAACTTGCAAGCTTTCCCAAATATCCTTCAGCGAACGATAACTCCTACTATAAGTGCATTTTACTCGGGCTAGGCAGGGGGCTAGAAAAAATATTAAATAGCAGGTTCTTCATAGAAAAGTAAAACAATGTTTACAGATTTCCAGCACTTGCATTTTATTATAACTGTACACGACTGAGGATTCTTAAATTTAGATGCCATAGTCTAATAGAAATCTATTAGAATCTCAAATTTAAGTGGTGTAATCTGTGTAATTTTAATAAATTTTGTTTGAATCTCAAATTTGAATAGTGTAATCTGTATAATTCAAGTATTAGAATTAGATTTTATTAGAATTTCAAATTTAAATAGTGTAATTTGTATAATTTAAATATTTTTTCATATTCATCCATACAATCCGCATCACAATTTTGCCCATAATTAATAATAAGCAACGACAATTTACAACGACAATTTAAATTCTTTTAGACCTCTCAGGTCAAAAATAGGTAAAATTGGGTACCAGAGAGTTTTGTAACGTCAAATTTATCATTCAAAATACTGGCTGCAATCTAATCTTCCATATTTAATTTGACATGCTACAGGGCCACCTCAATTGTGTCAATTCACTTATCTACTCTTCTCATAAGTAACTCGCTATTCTTTAGCTGTCTCTCTTCTCACAAGTAACTCACTATTGTTTAGCTGTCGGAGGATAGTTGTTACATTTAAAACAAGACATTGTTGGATTTTGGATTTTTTTTTTGAGGGTTTATTGGTCGCCACTGGAGGCCTGTAAATAGAAAATGCATTTGGAGCTATATGCACGAAGTAGGGAAACTTTGAGGGAGATTACTGCTATGTTATGCTCTGTTGGAATGGAGCTACTACATTCTGGACTTTGTGTATTATTTTCTTTCAAGCTTTTCAGCAAGTGCAACCATTCTAATCTGAAATGGGGAGGGTTGATATATGAAACAAAAACGATTTACGCAAGGCAGGTCCCGGTTAAAGGGAAAGTGGCCAACTTGCTTCGAAAATTATACTTTCCCTTTCTTGGGCTTCAGGTGGCCGGGGAATCAATCTTCAGTTCTCATTTTTCCAGGGAATAAACTGCCTGCTTGGAGATATTGCCTCTACCTTCCGATCGACTAAATGCATTTCCTGAAAACGCCTTGGTCGGTCTGCGACTGAGTGCGGGTTTTTCTCATTACCAGAACAAGAAATCTCGCGAGTCATGCTATCCACTTAACAGGTGTGGTTTCCAGCTAACAGTGCCAGTGCAGAGGCTGCCAGATGCAAATCCTGTATCTACACTTACGCTCATAGAAGCGTTCAAGTATCTCAACTACATAAGTGCCCTAATCCTTTTCATTTATCTAGGAAGTTGAAGTTGAAGTTGAAGTTGAAGTGGAGGAATAGGATAATTTGGATGTATGGTAAAATAAAATTAGTTTTATTGACATTTAATAAATATTTAAAATCTAAGTTAAAGGGATTGTTTAATATATAATTGGTAATATAAAGTCAAAGTGTGAAGGTTATTTCCATGAAGGCAAAAAATTAGACAGGTCATTATGATTTAAGAGCAACTACGATAATGTCAAAGGGTAAGTCAAGCTTGTGGGAAAGTCCCTAAATGCTCCAAAAACTTGCTATCGTCAAGGAGAGAGTAAGTCAAGCTTAATGGAAAGACTTTGAATGCTCCAACAACTTATTGACCGATCTTGGAGAGAGGGCATTAACCTTTGAAGTTGAATGCAAATCTCTCTTAGCATATCATCCAAGACCAATGGAAATAATATTTATATAGAAGTCTAGCGGGACAAGATGGCTTCGATTAAGGAAATGCTTCTCTTTTTATTAGAGATCAATCATCGTCAAAATTGTTGGCGAGGGGCTGCGCACTAGTCGTGTAGGCTATCTCAAATCCTCATACAACAACCTCACATCGATTTCACTATTGGGGTTGCACTACCTCCCAAGGTCTCACACATTTGAGTGTTGGAATGGTGTTGCCATATGCTTGCCTCTTGGTGCCCATGGCCATTGGGAGTGTTAGGAAGAAAGATACTACAAGGCTCACCAAGACTCTCCAAATTAGTGGGGTCAACCATGTATCTCATACTAATGATGACATCTAAATATGAAGTGTGATTTGTCTTTATCACCTATCTATGGTAGATCCAACTTACTCTACCATCCATGGTATTTGATGTTCAACCTCCATTGGATGTTGATGTGAATCCACTTTGATCTAGTATGGGAGGATCTTAAGCCATGCATCCAATGCCAAGGCATGTAAGGGGGGCCCACTATAAAGTTGTCTTTAAGCTCAGAGAAGTGTTCCATATAAAAGGTCATCTTCGGTCAAAAAATCCCTAGATGGGCAACCCAAGTGGCCTAGATATGTTGTCTACACATATCTTCCTTGATAATCCCATTCACTTCCTATATATTAGGAAAGAGATGACGTCATGCATCTAGAGAGTACCTAAACAAGGGAAGGCAATCTATTAGTATACCAACTAACTAAAAAATACATGAAACCTCTAAATACCAAATATCCTAGTAAGGATGGTCGAGAAAGTGATGGCCTCTCAAGGTCAATAAGTTATCAAATGAAAATATTGACTTTTGCTTGTTGCATAGTTAATTAATCTCAAGGTAATGCAACAATTCTACCAATTTGAAGACAATCTCAATCCAAAAGGGTATGCTACAAAATCTAGCTAGAAGATGCATTGGGGTACCGAACTTTTGCATCTAATGATGCAACATAGCAATAGGTTATGAAATCTCAGTGTTGCAGGCCAAGTTTTACTAAAGTAGGTTTGATCCCCAAGCCTTAGAATTGTACAAAATAGTGGGTCCAATGATGGAGGAGTCCACGTGGTCCAATTTGGACAAAACATCTTGAAAATAGTGTTGGAAATACCGTCTCTGTATCAATGAGGGACCTATACCCATTACACAAGATTAGAGAGCTTACCTCAACTTGAATTTAGGGCTTGAAAACTAAACTCCCAAATATGTGTACGCAATGATCACTTTAATTTCCTCCCCACTAAATTAAAGTGGAAATGTAAGAAAATTCTTTGAACAGTAGAAGATCACCTTCGTTTTCCCAAGTTTGTCCATAAACTATCAAAGATCACAAAACAAAAATAGTTTCCAACTGTCTCTATAGACCATCATGTGTGTAGATGAGGAGGATAATGTCAAAAATAAAGAGGAGTATGGAGATCAAGACATGGTGGAGGAGACAACCATCACCTGGTTAGATGTGCTTATGTAGGAAGTCCTCCAACTCATTTATGTAGATCCCAAAGAAAGTGGGATACCCCTACTTCACCTTAATGGTGCTCCTGAAAAAATATGATAATCCATATGTTTAATGAAAGTGACAAGGATTGCCTCATAGAGTCGCACAATAACAACTATAAGAATCTTTGAGATACCAATGTCTCCAAGTCTATATAACATGGCCTCTCATAGAATTGAGTCAAATGCTTTATGAAATTCTATGAAACAACAAAATACTCTTGAAAAGTGGTGCCTCACCTCCTCAATGATGACTCAAAGAGTGAGCATATGATCCATCATTCAATAGCCTAATCTATAACCTTCTTATTCCCTACCTTAAAGGTTTTGTGTAATACCCCTACCAATGTATGATGTAAATATATGTACCTTGATATTAGGCTGGTGAGCTGGAGTCATTTTGTGGGCCTGCATGCCCATGTATTTAACCTGTATATTTTGGGGCCAACCTTCCCAGGTATATATGTCGGTCTCGGTTAAGTGGCCAAAGGACCAAGATTATAAATATGATGTAATTGATGCACATGTTTTTATAATAATATGATATATAATAGATTGGCTGCAGAGCCCACCCCATGGTAAAGAGTATGGGGGGCTGTGCAAATCCATGGTGACAGGTGACAGGGTGTTGGGTGATGGGTGTTAGCGATGAGGACACGTGGGGGTCACATGGCTTCAGTGTGTGCCACATGGAAGAGAGAGGCCATGCAGTGATATAGAATATATATTTTCCTGGAGAAGTGATGGATGGTTATTGATCGTCATTATTATCATTTTGATTATGATTCTAAGGAGGATGATAAATATATTTTAGTTCTAAGCAACCAGATGGTAAGCCCTAAGCCTGGGTTCTGGACCAACTGGGAGCTATTTTTCCTTATGGCCTAGAGGGTGCCTGAAATCCATAGAGCAACATGAGCTCCTTGAGCCCTGTAGAAGTTCTCGACTCGCCATAAAGAACCCTAAAAGGTAGGCATCACAAAGGGATTGATAGGTCCCGGAGAAGGGTGCACCACTTGGGCACAGGTTCTGGGAAGCAGAGCACCGTGGTTGGAGTCATGGCTGTTGGGTTGGTACCTTGGCCATGGATATGTTATTGTTTCTGGTTTACCGTTACCCATGGAGTTGTAGCCTTGGCTTGGGGGTGACCTGTGGTTGAAATTTATGAACAACATGGTTTATGGTAGTTTGGAATGTGGAGATCCCTATCGAGTTGGATATCCTTGACAAGATACATGTTAGATTTTATGTGCCATGATGTTTAAATGATTTAATATTGAAACCCTAGTTTCATGGTTTTGAATGTTTATAATTCTCTTGTATTCCATTGTGCGTACATATATTTGTAGTTGTCAGTTAATGTGATGTTAAATGTTTCCTATGTATTTTATGAGTATAAATGTGGTTAATTAATTGCCATTTTTCCACTATGCATGTTGCAATTATGATTTATATGTGTTAAAATTGGCATTACAAACGTTTTGCAGTTGCATTCATGAAAACCACGTATTTCTAGAGATAGAGACAACCGTAGTAAGGTTAGAGTTTTCAATTATGTAGATAAATAATGTATTTTTAAGTGTCATGGTTGTGGTAGCGTTGCCCAATAGGAGACTGGGGACATTACATTTTGCCTCTCGAGCTCCTCAAATATCTATAAGTGAAGAGTGGTGGTGTAGAGCTTCAAGAATGCATGTCCCACTATGATCATCCTATCGTTATTTGAACTGACACAAGGCCTTGATTTATTACGTGAGTGGATGATATGATGGAACCAAGCCAATGGGGAGCCAATGCAAATACCATGTTTAAAAAAATCAACAATTTACTGCACTATAGGGTGTATAACATGTTTGAATAGCTCTATCTGAATCTCCTCCTCATCCACAACATTGATGGTGTTCATATCCTAGATTCCCTCCCTAATATGTGTATAGTAGAACATGGAAAGAAGATGAGGGGGATGTGACCGAGACATGTGATGGAACAAGAAAATTGTAAAGGATAAAAATGTGGATGAACATGGATTGAGGGCCAATATCAATCAATAACATGGATTGTCAAGGAAAGACAATATTCCAAAAGGCTTTGGGGAAGTAGCAAAGCGAGGCATACAATTTACTTCTCTTGTGTGCTATGAAGAGACATTTCTTGAAATAGAGGAAATATTGATAGGATTTCCATACATGAGTGTAGGAGGTAGGATTATCGAAAATGGTGTAACAAACGTGTTTAAGGAAGGACTTCCACTTCTTGTCATACTACTTGTTCATAGGACCAAAGTTAGAATTGAAGGAGTGGGCATGGAAGCAAGTGGCATGGGGGTAAGAAGGAAGGATTATATCCCAAATACTGAGGAAAGACAATCATACTTGGAAGAAGCTAGCTCTAGGGACTCAAAATTGGAGAGCGGGGAAAGGTGCTCATAAATATAGGTAATTTAGTCCTATTGGTCCTTGTGCTCAAAATATGGTGGTAAGAAGAGGACCCAAGGGTTGGGGCAACAAGAGGGTCAACTTTAAAAGGAAAAAGAGAGGAAAACATGTTGATTGTAGGTATTTGAGTGATAGAGAGTTATACAAGAATTCCCTAGTTGGCTATGACATTGTCCCCACACTCCCCCCCTGATCTGAATGGGAAAATTAGTTTTGCTATGCTAAATTCCTCTTCATAATATGTTAAAGTGCTTAAGGATTCATGAGGTTAATTACAAGTTTAAACATGAGTTTTTGATTGTTTTTATGTAAATTGCATGTACAAATTAACATAAACAAATGACTGAACAACAACATATAACAGACATGAACATCGCCAAAACAATATCACAACAACACTTGATGAAGGAGTTCACCCCGCCTGGGCTACGTTTCCTTGGTCCAGCTTCCAATGGCTTGACCCTCTCTATTATGTTCAAAAGTGTGAATACATCTATTTACACTGCTAAGATAGATATGAAACCTATTCCAGTGGCTCCAGAATGCCCAAAAATGCTTGCCTAGCCTCTTTCTGCTCCTGGTTTAGTCAAAAAATGAAGAAGTTATGGCTTTCCCAAGTCTTTATGCTAATCACACCTCAATTCCGCAAAATTAGGCACCATCCTACAATTCCGCCCTGAATTGCGCTAACCGAGTGCTGATTTCGCCTAATTCCAAGTGAAATTGTCAAACGTGTTAAATGTCCTATAAGCACTTAAATCCAAAAATTTAGGACATGTGGGGGGCCACGTGCCCGAGGCTAATGCCAATGGCCCGCCCCCACTGGATGGGTCCCCGCTCTGCTCTGATGGTGGTCCTGTGGGGTGGCACACGCCCAAGGGCTGGTCCTTTCCCTAGATTATGCATGACGTCAATCTTAAATACATGTCGACACCCATAATTATTAAGAACCATATGTGTGGCGTGTTGGTAGGAGGCTTGAATTTTCGCTTAGAGGTTGCGGGTTCGATCCCCACCGTTGCTTCCTGGACCTTAACCAAAATTTTGTTTTCCCTCGGGTTTCCACATGGCGACCCCTGGATGGGCCATGTGGCAGCATGTGGTTGGCCACCTTCCAACCAATTAAATTCCACCAAATGCACCCAATGAAAAATTGTCACTTGGCATCACATGATTCACCGAAGGATCCCGTTGACTAGTCAACTCTACCATGTCAGCATGCATAGTTAGCAGTATGGACTGTTGATTGGGCTATCACATTTTGCAAAAATTTTCCTATTTGGGAAAGCGAACAAAACATGATTATGGAGCATGCGGTGTCTGTTTCGCGTGAAATGAGTTGCGCCATATTCAGGATAACGAGAACTATGCAGTCGTTTAGGTTCCACACCGATTCAACAACTTTGAATTTTGAGTGAATCTTTGAGCACCTGATCAGCTCCCCTCCCCCTAACATGAGGGAAACTTGTGAAACCACTAGAATCAAGGAAGCAAGGAATGCCATTTTGGATCAACAAATTGTGTGATTCACCAAGATGCAAAAGATGTTTACCATAAGTTGAGAGGGGTTCCCTAACATCATCATAAATCACTGTCAACTAGGACTCTAATTTGATCTCCTATAAGCAAGAAAATGTCCTCTAGTTTTCCATGAAGCGAAATATTTCCAGTCCTAGTATAGGCATTGAAGTCCCCCAAAAGGATTACCTCAACAAGTATAAAGTACTAATGATGTCAACATACATGCCCCAATACTAGTCCCCATTTGGACCTTTGTGAAGGGAAAATTAGAGGAGATAGGTGGAAAGTAAAAGACAACAAAATAAAGATCTCAAAGGATGGGGGAAATTCCTAAAACCAAACCCACAAAAATATGGAAAAATCATCCTCTAAAGCCAATATGACTCTACCCTAAAGGGAATCAAAATAAATGAAAGCCATGCCTTTGTAAGTATGAACATGCCTGAGATTCAAGTCTCTTGTCTATTGATGGAAAAACAATGATGACATGAATGTTTCATAGTCTTGATAGGGTTAGCATGGGTGTCAATTAGGAAGAGAATATCCAATGGCCTAAGCACATCATCCGTAATCAAGAAGATAGAAAGTAGGACATGGTGGAAAAGACACTCATATCCATCTTGGATATGTTCATGCAAGGACTCCAACTCATCAATATAAATCCCAAATAAAGTGGGGGATATGAGGCAACCTTTTCTGACCTCAATGGTACTCTAAATAAAATCTATAAATAAATGAATAACTTGTACAAGTGAATTGATCCGTAAATTGCCTTCGATATTCCACTAGACAGTTCATCACAATAGATCTAATAAAATTATACTTAAAAATCCAAAATCTACACTATTACAGTTGTATATCTCTTTAGATTTGTATATTTGTAGATTACCGTTAAAAGTGTATGCATGCAAATTAAAATTATGCAAAAAATAGAGAATGAAAAAAATAAAATCTCACAAACACATTTAACACATGATATGACCTGGGAAATCCTTTCAGGAGAAAATCCCAGTTGGAAGGTGAGGTCACTATGCTCTCTTTCTTTGAATGGAAATATGGATGCAAGTAAAAAGAAGTATGGTCTGTGGCCTATGGGCTACTACAATGAAAAAATCTCTTTATGTGCTCTATCTCCTATCCCTCTGGGCTATTTTTGCTTAGTTATGTAACAAAAGCACTTGAAAGAATTAAACCCCTTTTCCTCCTAGTGGCTCGGTTATAACATAGCCTAATAACTTACTAGTGGTTAGGTTTGACCACATCAAATCTTAACCATAGTTACAATATGGAATATTATAGAGTATTCTACATCATAATCACATGGCTAGCCCCTTTTTCATGAATAACGGGGATTGACGTGGCATCCTCTTGAATTATGGTGGTGAAAATAAGAAGGTCAACTTTTTTTGAGTGGCATAACTTTGGCATATAGACCCCAATCGACGTGCTTCTTGCACAGTTGGAAAGGTCTCTTTGTGTAGAATAGGAAAAAAAGGTGTGGTGTTAAAGCGATAAAGTTTTACCCCCAAAAAACGTCATTTAATGCCTCAAAACGCTCTTGGAAGGTTTCAGACCCCAATTTTCCAAACTGGGTCCTATCGATAAAAATGGTCCTAAAAGATGATTACTCCACTTTTTCCACTCTAAAAGCATAGAGATGGATGAAAAACAATATAATGATCCAATCTGGATCACACTTCCCCATTCTGGGAGGCTTTTGGTCCCCAAAAGCTTATACTGAATGAGGTGAGGAAATTTTTCCTCCACCTTCTCTTTGGTGTACCATTTAGCTTTACCTAGAGGTTGTCCTTTCAACCAAATCTGCCAAAGGTCATGCTGCCCCTATTTGTTGGTACTAGACCTCTTCTATAAAACTGTATCTTCTATCAAATTTTCCTGAGCATTTGGTGCCAAATCCTCCACAGAAGGTAGGGCTTTTTCCTCTTCCTAATTTAACATGGAAGGCTCATAGAGTTTCAGATTATTTACATTCACAACTAAGTAAATGCACATATATGGTGGTAAATTGAGTCGATAGGCTTTATCACACACCTTTTCCAGTATCTTGAAGGGATCATACCTCAAAGCCTTAATTATCTTACCATGCCCCTATAGCCTCTCCTTGTTCAACTGTAGCAATACTCTGTCTCCCGCCTTGACCAATTTCTTTGTTCTATGTTGATCATGCTTGGCCTTATATTTCTCTTGTGACTTCTACTGTGTCTCTTGTACATGTATATGGATCTGCTTGATATTTTCTACAAATTTTTCAGCCCTCAGGGCATCTATTTTATTATCTTCCATCACTCCTCCTTGCTGCCCATATGCAATGTCCAAAGGTGAGGGTGATAAATATCCAATGCGAGTTTCAAATTAGGACTTTCCTGTAGAAGTGTGGATTGATCTGTTGTAAGAATGTTGTATATAAACAAAATTTTCATTCTAGGTTGTCAGATGCTTCTGGTTGTATTCCCTTAGAAGTTGCATCAAAGTCTTGTTGACTACTTCTATCCACCCATCCACCTATGGATGGAATGCTATAGATCTCATCAGCTTTGTGTCCATCTTCTCCTACAATGTATTCTAGGATGTACTAAGAAATCTTATGTCCCTATTTGAAACGATGTTACTTGGTATCCCAAAGTGCACCCATACCCGTCCAAAGAAAAAGTTTACTGCTTCTTTCCCACTAATGGTCTTTTTACAGGTCATCAGAACACACATCTTGCTGAACCTGTCAAATACCATGAATAAGTAGTCATGTCCCTTCCTGGTTGTTGGTAAACCTCCCAAAAATTCCATGGAAATTCTTTCCCAAGGACGAGTGGGTACATGTAAGGGATGATATAGACCTTGTTTCATGTTGCTAAGCTTGTTGGTACAACAAAACATGCATCCTATTATGAACCTAGCTACCCGTTCTTTCATCTTGGGCCAATACACATACCTCTTTAGGCTGGCCATAGTCTTCCCTACACCAAAGTTCCCTGCAACCTTAGAGGCGTGAGCTTCTCTAACCAATTGCAATCACTCACCTTTAGGAATACATAGTTTATCCAACCTATAGAGTAACACATCTTGGAGATGGTAGTCAACAATGCTGTCACAATTGTGCACATGGCTCTGACTCTGCAACTATTGAAACACCTCCTTGAAGTCCTCATCCTTTGAATATGTGTCTCTGTATACATCATGCATGAATGGATCCATGTGCATAAGAGTTCCTAAAGCTCTAATATTGGGTGTGGGTGGCCTTGAAAGCATGCCAACCAACTTGTTTGTGTTCCACTTCTTGTACTTAATCATTAAATGAAATATTTGTATAAACCCCACCCACTTGTAATGCTTAGTTTAGTAGTTGATGATTTGTGTGGATTACTATCCCATTTCCCATCAGTTGGTGCTTTCACTTCTTCACAACTTGCACTAGGCCTTAAAGCTCCTTATTATAGGTAGGGTAGTCAAGAAATTCCCCATGAAATACTTTAGAATGTTAGCATACAAGCTTTCCTCCCTACATTAAGACCTCTCCAATAACATACCCACTCTCATATGTCTCCATTTCAAAGGGACATTGCAAGTTTGGTAATGATAGAACTAGTGCTTGGTTGGTATTATTCTTTAGCTCATTGAAGGCCTTCTTCTAACCCATTCCCCACTAGAAAATCTTGCCACTTGTTGTTATAGCATGGAACGATGTTGCTACTGCTGAAAATGAGGCCATGAATTTCCTCAGGTACTATGCTGACCCAATGAAACTCCTATCCTCAAAAAATTTAGTAGGCATGGACCGTTTCATGACGAACTCCATCTTGGTAGGATCTATCTTTAACTACCCTCCACCTATCACATACCCAAGATACACCAAATATTGTTGTGCAAACTCACACTTCTTGAGATTTGCAAGAAGTTGGTGCTTATTTAATGTCTCCAGAACCTGTGTCAAATGTGTGATGTGCTCCTCCTTGGTAGCACTATATTCTAGTATATCATCCAAATAGAAAATAAAAAATGAATCTATAAAAGGGAGCAATACATCATTCATTAATCTCATAAACATAGCAGGTGCATTACATAAGCCAAACAAAATGACTAACCACTCATAAAAACCTTGCCTGGTTTTTAAGACGATCTTCCAGGCATCTTCTTCTCAGACTCAAACCTGGTGATATCTAGACTTTAAGTTGATCTTGGTGAATGATTTTGCTTGCTACAACTGATCCATCAGATCATTTATCCTGGGTACGAGGTACATGTTCTTGAGCGTGATTTTATTCAATGCCCTATAATCTACACACATCCTCCAAGTCCCATCCTTCTTTGGCACAATGATGATGGGTGACCCACACAATGATGTACATGGTCGAATGACACCCTATACCAGTAGCTGCTGCAACTGTTTCTTCACCTCACTTGCTTCTATAATAGACTTCTTGTACAACCCAATGTTTGGCAATGAGGAGTCCGACAATAGCTAGATCTCGTGCTCCACTTCCCTCTTAGGTGGAAAACCCTTTAGGCTTGTGGAGCACATCTCTATATGCCTATAACAACTCTTTCAATTGTTGTTTCTATTTCATAGTACACCCCTCTAAGGATACCTTTCCTTTTACTGACTCTTATACATACTGATTTTCTCTTAAAAATTGTTATGTAACTAGATAACAAAAAAAATAAGAAAATATAGATCCATGACTTGCAAATAAGCTTATTCGAGGGGGAAACCTCCTTTTACATCACATAAATGAATAATTCTTGGATGATTCAAATGACAAGGACTTTTTGGTATATATAGGAGTCTAAGGGGTCACAATATAATTAGGGCCTACATAACAATAATAATGTAAGGTCATAACAATTACAATAATGGGATTCTATTTAGGAATTTATAGGGTAAGTTCCCTAGATAGAACACCAAAGGACACCACTCACAAACAGATCACAGATCAGTACACCAATATTCTTGACGTGGTTAAAACCCTCAAAGAGGGAAACAATCCACGACCTGAGCCAACACGACCACTTCAGGAAAATTATAAATGTAAAAGAAAGAAAATTTACATAAGCTTCTCTCATGAACGGTTTACATAAGCTTCTCTCATGAACGGTGACCTTACAAATCACCCTCCATGCTCTTTCAATAGAGATCATGGACCAATAAGGTGTTAAGCCACGGATCAAGTGTCAGTAATACCGAGGAGAGAATGAACCGTCAGATCACTTCATGTCTAGAACATATCGTGACCTTCAGATTGTAAGTTACAAAAAGTACATACTAAAGAAACACACTTTAGCTAACTATACACTAGACCAAGTTATACTTAACTATTTCCTATGTGTCAGAATATCCTAACATCCCCGCTTAAGAACAACTTGGGATAGGATTGAAGGACAAACAAATATGACACAATAGGAGAAGGAAGGAGGCATTAGATCCTATCCCCCCTTAGTGACAACTTCCTGAACTCCAACCATAAATCGAAGTTTAGTAAACTTCGCTTCTGTGAGAGCCTTTGTAAAGATGTTTGCTACTTGATCATTGGTTGAACAATATTGCACTTCAAGAACATGGTCATGAATGAGATTTCTAATGAAGTGAATGTGTAGTTAAATGTGTTTCTGCGTTGGTGTTAGACTCGATCTTTGCATAGTTGAATGGCACTTTGATTATCACACCAAAGTGTAGTCGAATGCTGCCGCTAAAAGCCAAACTCTGACAGGATTTGACGAAGCCATATGGCTTCCTTACTAGCTTCTATAATGCCATGATACTCTACTTTTTTTTATTTATTAGAATGAGTTGTTTTTTTTAATGCTATATTGTCGAAGTGTTAATTGACTAAATGTTAGAAACATATCAACAATTTGACATGTTCCAAATGGGTTTTAAATTTACTAAATGTTATAAACATTTATCCACAATTTGATGTGTACACAATGGGTTTTTAATTTGGTTGGGTAGATTGAGTTAGATTTGAAAATATTATATTTCAAAACGAAGTTATGAGCATAATTTGATTGAAGAAAATTTGTGAAATTGAAATAAGCATGATTTAGTCAATCCACCACGTTTGAAACTAGTCGTGCCACATCACCACAAATGTTGTAACAAAGGCACCAAATCCAAACTAAAAATTCTAAAGAATTGCATGTCCATGACACTATGTATGTGTAAAATGAAAATCTTTATAGTTTGACTCATCTTGTAACTTTAAATTATGAATCACCTTCAACACATACAGTGGTAGCAAGCATTCACTCGAAGATTGATATATTATAGTAAGAATGGTGGCCAATATGAATGTAGTGGCGGGCCTAAAAGGCACAACCCATGAATGAGTTCAACAAGAACTAATGTAGTTGTAAAAAGATGTGTAATAGAGATAGATCATAGTCTCATCACGAAGATTAATAATTAGTAACATTGTTGGTAGTGTTGGGTGAGACGAATTCACTTAAAAAGTGGGGATAATTAGATGATGACCATGGACCGATGCATGGATTTACACGCTGATTGATGATAGAGTGTTCTTAAGGATTTTGTTAAGGAAAACCCCATTTTTTAGTGGGAAAGGTTGTAAGAACCTTTGTTTAAAGGTGCACGAGACACTTCTCTTCACAATGAAAGGGACAGAGGATTCGTTCAGGAAAGACACCTTGGCCCATTGTAAGGTGTGTAGCAAACAAATGCCTTGATCCATTGTAAGGTGTGTAGCAAACAAATGCCTTGACCCATTGTCAATACATGTACACAAATGATTTCCTTGGTTTGTGGCAACGAAGGGTTTAGAAAAAGCATCGCAATCCAGTAGCAAGGAAATAAGTACAAAATATGAAGATATAGGACATGTCATAAAGAGTTTGGGTTATCATGAGGTTGGATAGGATGTTGTTTAGCTTAAGGCGCCCGATTTACACTTCAAAGACCAAAAGTCTAAATATAAATCCAACTCAACATATAAATTGTGATTAGAAGGTAAATTAACATAAACATTTAAATGCACATGAGATAACTAAAAGATTAGAAAATAAACAATGGCACACCATAAATATTCACACAACACATAGAGATATCGACCTAGAAACCTTTAACCAAGAAAACCAACCAACCTTTGAGCTTCACCACTCTTATATTTTCAACTGAATATTACAACTTGTTACAATGAACGTTTACCTTGGTCCACACCTAATACCAATACGTTCATACATCAACCAATATCTATCGATCATTAAGATTTATCATACATCATCATCTCTCATTAGTCCCATATCATGCTCTATTTATAGGAATAAAAAATCCTAATTTGAAGAATCTCAAATTAGTACATGTGGTTGTAGATCATTGGCTAAGATATGGGATTCATGACCATTTTTTTTCTCATTTTAACTATAGATGGTTCCATTCGACCATTGGTTGACCACCAGTCTAAGTTGACTATGCACATATGCTAGATTGTGACCCCTTCAACTAATCCAATAGATTATCAAATTTTGTAAGTTGCTTGACTACCTATCAATTTTAACAGAGGTAACTATTCTCAACTTGACCGTTGATATATTGAATCAACCCATGACTTGTATTCCCATCATATTGAATTCGACTGTCCCACTGACTTGATGTTCCTAGTCAATTATTCCCAACTTGACTTATTGCTTTTCATTCCTAGACATGTTTCCAAAACAAAAAATTGACTGACTAAACTCCACTTGACTAGTATTACCTACAAAGTTACGACGCCTCAACATTCTCCCACTTATTGTATTCTTTGCATGTCAAACTGTTAATATTGTGTTTTTAGTGAATTAGAGCTCTCAGGCCTATCTCCTCTCCACACTAAGAGAATTTACTTGCACTCATCGATTGTTGTCGCAACATTCTTCACCATGTCTATTCTTACTAGCAACACCTTCTTTCTTTCCACCATGTATTTGATGAAATGGTGTTGTACATCAATATGTTTTATCCTTGAAAGTCAATCCGGGTTCTTTTCTAGAAAGATTGTACTCTAAATATCAACAACTATCCTTATTTCTTGTTTAGAAAACCCAATCTCTAAACACAACTCCCACAATTAGACTACTTGCGTGCATGAGTGGATGCCATGTATTAAACCTCCATTGTTGATAGTGCCATGATTTAATACCACTTACTCATTGAGCTAATAGCTCTACTGAATAGATTGAACACATATCTACTAGTAGAACTTGTTCTGTCTAGATTTCCAGCCATATTGACATTGATAAATCCTTGTAGAATTGCTTCATTGTCATCCTTAAGTCCTTCATGGTAGTAGATCACATGATTACTTGTTCAACACAAATACTTGAATACCCTTTTGATAGTATACAAATGCCATTTTACAGATGTTGTCATGTATCTACTCAATACTCGTATTGCATGAGAAATATCTGATTGAGTGTAGACCATTTCATGCATCAAACTATGTACAACACTTGCATATGGAACACATGCAATGTCCTCTCCTTCTTCATGTTTCTTTATACATTATTCAACAATAAGTCTTGTCCCAATAGGAATCGGTACCTTCATCAATTTATAATCCTACACGTTGAAATGCTTTGGAATTGTTTCAACATCCTTCCTCTGACTTACCCAAAATTTCCTAATTGCATCGTCTCTTTTGATCTTCATTCCAAGAATGAAATGTGCAACAACAAGATCCTTCATGTGGAATTTGGAGTATAGTTGCATTTTTACCTCACTGATTGCACCCTTGTTGTTTCCAATCACAAATGTGTCATCAACATACAACACTACATATATCAAATACTCACCTTCTTACTTGAGATATACACAATGATCATGTTGGATTCTCACAAATCCCAATCCATGGATGTATGTGTTAAAATTTTGGTACCACATCTTGGGTGATTGCTTCATACCATAAAGAGACTTCTTCAACTTCCAGATCACCAACTTCTCCTTGCCCTTTATTATAAATTCCTTAATCTATTTCTTGTAGCTTTTTTCTTCCAAATCAACATGCAAAAATGTTGTCTTTACATCCTCTTGTTTTATTCCATATCAAGTGATGTAGCCAGAGGTGTTAGTACTTTGATGGAAGTTACTTTTACAATAGGGGAAAATATCTCACCAAAGGCAACTCTGTCTACTTGGGAATAATCTTTGGCTACCAGTTGAACCTTGTACTTATTCACTTAACATGTTGCATTCAAATTTTTCTTGAACACCCACCTGCAACCAACATGTTTCCTTCTATTAAGTAATTTAACCAAATCCTTGTCTCATTCTTGTGCAAGTAATCCATTTCTTCCTTCACGACTCTCCCCCATTTTTTACCATTTGTTGAGTTGATTGCTTCCATCACTGACTTAGGTTCATTATCAGTGTAGATAACACAAAATCAAATGAAAAATTAAGTGAGGTATACTTTTAGGTTCTTTCCTTACATGAATTGACCTCCTCAAAATTGGAGTCTACCATTCCACCTTTTCATTTGACTCAATTGACTCATTTAAGTCAATTCCTTTTGACTTCAAGTTAAACACCAAATTTTCTTTTCTTTTCTCCTTTATTGGAATATCTTTAGTCCTAGAAGTAAACCTAACTTCCCTGAAGATCTCATCTCGATTATAAATCATTTTTCTTTTCACTATGTACCACAACTTATAAATTGTCATTCCATCCTTGTAATTGATGAAAATGACTACCTTTTCGTCTAACATTTCCTTCTTCTCCTTTGGGATATAGACAATTGTGTTATGGACATGCTAAGTTAGTTACCCAAGGAAGTTAAAGGTAAAATTGGATAGAGGCATGATAGATTGGTGTGCCAAGACTTATATGCATTGATCGAGTGGTCATTCTACACTTGGGGGTCAAGTTGGGTGGTGAAGCTACCTTAGAGCACAAGTTGTGATAGATGTGATCATGGAGCACATTGATGGGGTAAAATCCCTTAGGCACACATTCCTTGAACATAACCCCAAGGTGAGTCATTTACCATTATTTGTGGATGAAGATAGTGCAATCATTTGGATGAAATAGATGTATGGACAAACTAACTTGCAAACAAAATGATTAGGGGTGTGAACGACCTAAACAATGAGGCAGGGCAAGGACTTGGGATGCTAAGTGGACTAATGTGCATGAACGGATGAGTTAGTTTAAATGTCTCATACAACACTACCCTTTCCAAGTTGGGAAAAGGCACAATGTAAGTATGAAGAACTTGGACGAGTCAAAGGTAGATAGAGAAGAAACAAGAAAGGAAAGAAGAACAAAAAGGAAATGAAGTCAAGTGGTTTATGTTTTATTCTTTAAGGTTACAGCATTGTAAATCATCAAATTAACTAAGTAAATGAACTTATGAACAAGACCCCAAGAAGTAAGCCCATGATCGTAACAAAAAGTTGGTTTGTGTGGAAAAAAAATACTTTTCTAATATTTTTTTTTGTACATTGTAATGAGTTGCAAAGTGTGGTGAAGCTCCCCTCTTGTATTGTAACTCCTATCATTGTACCACTCTTTATATAATTAAATAAGTGTTATGCTCCACCTTGATGCCACCCCACTATATATGAAGCCGTGCTCCTTTTTTTGGGTGGAGTTAGAATGAGTTGTTTTTTTAATGCTATATTGTGTAAGTGTTAATTTACTAAATGATAGAAACATTTATCCACATTTTGATGTGTACCCAATGGGTTTTTAATTTACTAAATGTTAGAAAATAACATTTATCCGCACTTTGATATGTACCCAATGGGGTTTTAATTTGGTTGGGTAGATCGAGTCAGATTTGACAAGATTATAGTTCAAAACTAAGTTATGAACAGAATTTGATTGAAGAAACATTGTGCAATTAAAATAAGCATGATTTAGTCAAGCCACCACGTTTAAAACCACATGTGCCACATGACCGCAAATGCAAACTAAAATTTCTGAAGAATTGCATGCCCGTGGCACTACGTATGCGTAAAACGAAAATCTTTATAGCTTGACTCATGCTCTAAGTCAACGCATTCGGTGGTAGAAAGCATTCGCTTGAAGACTCATATATTATATTAAGAATAATATATGAATGGTGGCCAACGCTGAATACGTCACATACGGATGTACTGTAACGTGAGGGCGAACTTTTTAATATTATTACTATGATGATGATGCTAATTAAGCATGCCTTGCCCTTGTCTTGTGGCCATTCAAATTACAACTGGCATATCAAATGCCACAAGCATTTAATACGTCAAACGAGTTTCCACATCTAATTTTATGGCAAGTTGACAAAAAGAAACTTTGACACGGCAAAATTTAAACGTTATACGTTTTGTGTTTTGGTTTTTTATAATGAAAATTCGATTATGCAATTTTTGTTAAAATAATAGTATAGTTTTTAGTTATTTAAATTGAATTTCTCAATATATATTCTACACGACTCCGCAGAGGACATCAGCCACGGAATCTTCTTGTTATCACCACGCTCTGCTCGCCCATAAAATCATAAAATAACAAATCAAATCACACGAGTCGTCGTGTTTTCCACCTCAACCTATCACGAACTTCTATACGGGATATGGGGCCGTGTAAATTTGAAAACGCAATTTCTAGAAAAGAAATGCGTTACTTGATAACTTATCACAACATGTAATAATAGGTTCAAGTTGGACAACTTTTGATAAGAACAATGAATTGCTTATTTGCTGAAGGGTGACAACAACTTTCAACAATTCCACTGCCACATCAGTATTATTGATTTTTTAAATTGGTTTATTGTATCAAATATGTTAATAACCATATTTAATTGTTATTTGGATGAATCAAAATAGATACTAATAATAGATACTAATAATATGAAGTAAAATGAAATGATATTTTAACATTTATTAGATTAAAAATAGTTAATGGGATAATTAGTTGTTTGTTTTTGGTTTTTTATAGTTTAATTATTTTTTTATTCAAATTGATGATGAGTTGGCCCAATCTTTCAATAATTTGATGGCTGAAAAAATAATGCCAAAAACTGATGCTAACATATTCCCATTACTTTCTCTTATGTTTTTGAAATCATCACATTCAAAAATGAAATGTTTTTCAGATTGCAATACCCCAACAATACAAACCCATTCTTTCCAAATTTCTTTAGGTCTTTTCCACAGTACATTTTTCATTACTGTAAAGAAAAATCAAAATAAATAATAGCATTATTCGGATAAATCAAGATAGATACTAGTAATATTTAATTGCTATTCCGAAAAATCAAAATAAATGATGATATTATAGACGAATATATCTTAACAAAAGATTAGGAATCTGGTCAGCAAGGCATCACATGAGAAATGGTAAGCCACCCTTTTCGTCTTTTCTCCTTTTCGTGAAATCCGTAATAGCCACGCCATTTCGTCTTTCCTCCTCTCGTGAAATCCGGAATAGCCACGCCATTTCGTCTTTCCTCCTCTCGTGAAAGCTGGCGCTGATGCAAAACTAAGTCATTGAGGCAGCTGTTACTTACGGAGTTCTCAACTATTAGTGATCGTCTATATAAGTTGTAGCTCGTTGCAATTTTTAAAAAATGTGCTCCGCTGATCTGCTGAATGGTAATTTACTGTTTGGCTAGATCGGTGGAGTGTTATATTTTCAAAAGGTTCGGCACACAAGATCTGCTGTATCTATATCAGTATTCATTCAGATTTTTCTTCATATTTCATACTCGTTGCAATTTCTTCCAATGAAAACGTATTCCCCTCGAGAGGTTATACTTTTCATTTGCGTTGTAACTCTTCAGTTTCGCTGTTAGTGAGCTATCGTGTCCAAACCAGATCTTTTTAGGATTCTCCAGCTCGTAAATTCCAATATATTTCATCTTTGGTATTTGTAGCGAAATCGCTCACATGGTAAGAAAATTTTCTTAACGAGTTTTCCCTTGCTATTGTATTAACTGAACCAGATATCCATTGTCCCTTATTTGCACAATTGTGTGATATAATTTCGAAACAACTTTCAAATGCGTCTTCTCAGCCTCTCAGAAATAATTCTATGCTAATTATAAATTTCTCAATTTCATTTTTTAAAAGAATTTTTGACCTTTAAAGCATTTGGTAATATATTTTGAAATTCAGATATATATGTAGGTTAGATTCAAGGCATCAAATCTAATTATAATTTAAATTCATATTAATTTAGAAAATCGAATTTAAATATGATTAATGTTATTTTATTTAAAAAATATCAATTCCATATTAAACCAGAAAAGAATGACATTTTCTTAAACTATAAAATGTATCTCTTTACATAAATAACATACAGCTGATCATTAATTAAGTAACTCAGCCATAAGATTCATTACATGGTTAATTTCTACTGATTTGTTTAGAAGGATTTCAGATTAGAAAGTATAGTCAATTTGATGGTGTAACTTTAATATTGAGATAGAAAGATCATATTTTTATTTTTTTTTTTTTTTTTTAACTCAAGTTAGAAATATATATCATATGTTGTTTAAATTTTATTTTTTTATTTTAATTTCTGTGATAACTGTTTGCATTCTTTTAATAATGATTAATATGATAATTGTTTGCATTTTTTAATAATGATTAATATGAATTTACTAGTATTTCACTTGAAAATATTATTGATTAATGATTACTGTTTTTCGTTTTATTTATTAACAAAAACAATCTAAAATGTTCAAAAACAATCTAAAATATTCAAAAGACAGAATGAAAAAAAATAATAAACCAATGATTTATTTTGTACATATTTTTAATACTTATAATAAATAATAAATATTATATAACAAATTAATAATTAATTTACTATTTTTCAATTTAATTGGTTAAATAAAAATTATATATTACTTAATGAAGATCTGTTTTCATAATTTGCATCGAATATAATTTCAAGAAAAGCTGCGAAGTTAAAATTGTAAATAGAAGTTATTTTGGAAATCAAACTATTCTACAAAGTCTATACTCAGTTAAATGTGGCAAAATTTTAGTGATAGTATCCATTAAGAGTTGATCATTCTTCATCCAATCAATAAATTAGCTGACCTAAACTCAATCTAATTAAACAAAACAGAAACAAAATATGACTGGTTTTCATGTGGTAGAGTATGGTGGTTGTCACGGCCGTCACGTTCCATGCTAATTGCAATCCTTTGCATTAAATATTTGCAGGCAAAGAAGCACAACGGGAATGATTTGAGCGCTCCACACGCGAAACAGAATGACGATGAGTATACTCAAGACGGTACCGTCAATAGATTTGGAAAGCCAGCTGTCAAAGCCAGGACCGGTGGCTGGAGGTCTGGAACATTAATATTAAGTATGTCGACATTTCTTTCTCTATAATTAACATGAATTCGTTCAAGTTTCAGTTTTACTATAATTTTCCGTGGCACAATATCTGCGAAAAAATGTTTGTGGCTAAGATGTTATTGAACCTATCAGTTAAAATTCATTGGGATCTTTAGAAAGTGGATGAAAGTGTATGTTTTGTAGATTTATGTGGAGTTTAGTTTATAAAATTTCAGATTTAAATTGTATAGGGAGAGTTTGAGAATAAAAAATATTTTGCTCATCAAACTATCTTAAAAAGGTTTATATACCATTCTGTTAATCCACTTACATTATTGGTTTATATACCATTCTCTTAATCCACTTACATTATTGAAGTAGTAGCATTTTACTAATAAATACATCATTCTTCCATCTAATCTTACAACTAAACCCAACCTAAATTCAACCTGATTACCAAAACGATTCATCACAAAAGTTGGTGTTTTTGTAGGCTTAAAATAGATGCTGTGAACAGAAACGTGACGAGGCTGACTATTTCTACTGCTTGCATGGATGTTATATAGTAAACCAAGGGCTGGCGACGCTTGCATTCTTTGGGGTGGGTGTAAATCTGGTTCTGTTCTTGACAAGAGTGCTTCATCAGAGTAATGCATCTGCAGCAAATAACGTGAGCAAGTGGACTGGAACTGTTTATATATTTTCACTTCTTGGGGCATTTATTAGTGATTCGTACCTGGGACGCTACAGGACATGTACTCTATTTCTCATCATTTTTGTGGTGGTGAGTCAAATTTTGACGTTTTTGAGCTTCAATAAACTCATGTGTCTGTAAAATGGCTGGTACATTTCCAGACAGATATGTTAAGAATTTAAGGGCCTTGGGTCTTGTTTTGGCTGGACTTACCCTCTTGCAACCCTGGAAAACCATTAAAAGTAATTTTGTACATGTAACTAAGATATTAACAGTATTTACTTTTATTGATCTGCGAAGAAGCAGAGACTGAATCATGTTCTCTGACAAACAACAGGGGCTAGTTCTTCTGGCATTATCATCTCAGCTGCTCTTACTACAGCCTACCAACTGTGGAGACGGAAGTTTGAGCTGCCAATCACCATCATCCTTGGGTATTGGAATGTTCTATTTATCAATCTACCTTGTGGCTTTTGGAAACGGAGGATACCAGCCCTCGATAGCAACGTTTGGTGCAGACCAGTTCGATGAAGAAGATGACAGAGAAGGACCCTCCAAAGTAACTTTCTTTAGCTGGTTCTACCTTGCCCTTAACGTCGGTTCTCTCTTCTCCAACACAATTCTGGGTTACTTCGAAAACAATGGGATGTGGGCATTAGGATTCTGGTTGTCTGCTTTAGCAGCAGGATTCTCCACGGTCATATTTCTCGCGGGAACGCCCAATTATCGACATCGAATGCCAGGAGGTAACCCACTGCCTCGTTTTGCTCAAGTATTTGTGGCAGCAATTCTGAAATGGAGGTTGAAACTCCCATCAAATGCTCCTAAGTACCTTTACGAACAACCCAGTACAGAGATTGCAGTCAGCGGATGCCGAAGGATACTGCACAGTGAAGGATTAAGGTCTGTATATGCGTAACCCCAATATGAATATGCTAGGCGTATAAGCACCCTTTCTGTTCCTCTCATTATTCAGTTCACCATCTCTATGTCTCTATGATAATTACTGTACCCTATGCTGGTTTTTCTCTTATTTCCATACTGATGGATTATATTGAATTTGTTTTGGTTTGTAAGGTTCCTTGACAAGGCAGCAATAGAAACAGATAATGACGCAGTGGAAGTGGAAGGAAAGGAAAACAGTCGATGGAGGCTTTGCACGGTGACTCAAGTGGAAGAAGTAAAATGCATCCTGAGGTTGCTTCCCATTTGGTTGTGCACAATCATTTACTCAGTGGTGTTCACCCAAATGGCATCTTTGTTTGTGGAACAGGGTGCTGCAATGAACACCTCCTTGGGTAGCTTCAATGTCCCAGCTGCTGCAATGTCCATGTTTGATATTTTCAGTGTTGCAGTGTGGATAGCTTTATACAGATGGGTGTTAGTTCCTTTTGGGTATAAGGTCACAGGCAATCCAAAGGGTTTCTCTGAGCTACAGAGGATGGGAGTGGGATTGATTATGGGTATGCTCGCCATGGTTGCGGCTGCTGTAGTTGAGCTTTATCGATTGAAAGGAGTGGATAACAAAATTGTACCGGACAGTCCAAGCTCCCTCAGCATTTTCTGGCAGATTCCTCAGTACGCCTTGATCGGTGCTTCCGAGGTGTTCATGTATGTGGGTCAGCTGGAATTTTTCAATAGTCAGGCCCCTGATGCACTCCGAAGCTTTGGGAGTGCCCTTTGCATGACCTCAATATCACTTGGGAATTATGTTAGCAGTTTGCTGGTGACAGTTGTAATGTATGAGACAAAGAAGGAAGATAGAGCTGGTTGGATACCTGGAAATCTGAACAAGGGGCATATGGATCGCTTCTACTTGTTATTAGCAGCCCTTACCTCAATTGACTTCATTGCCTATATTTTGTGCTCCAGATGCTATACCAACATTGCAGTTTACAAAGAATCTACTGAAGACGAAGAACTGGCTCAGATCAAATAAGCCGCTTTCTCCCCATGAAAAAGGTTCTGTTTGTCTTGGTTCCGGCGCAGGAACCTGCGTCGCTTCAAGAGCTCACCATATTCCAAATCTTACAATGTAATACTCTTCACTGGAAATCGTAATCGATTCAAGTATTATTTACACGATGTTTCGGGACGCTGACCTGGAATCAACAGTCAAGAATTATCGTTTAGTTTAATCAATGTTGCGTGGAAACGGAGTGGCTTCGATTTAAAAAAGAGGAACCTTCTCTGGTTCTGGTTTTTCTTAATGCCATGTCCGGTTGGTTTCACATAAAAATGTGACCAGACATTGAATATAAATATTATTATTCATTGCAATATTATTATTCAAAACCAAATTACATTCTACGTAACCAAATTAAATTACATTCTACATCTATAGTGTTGTTTATGACATTTAATAGATTCCAATTAAATAAAGAGATTGGTTGAGAAAATATTTAACATATCATAGGTTTTAAGATAATATTTAAGATAGTTTTAAGTAAATTGTTTAATTTGAGATAATTTTTTTTGTAAATTGTTTTAAATATTGTTTTTAAATTATCATCTCAAATTATTGTCTTACAAAATTGTCTCTATAAAGGTAATATAGAACACAAGTATTATTGTTTCTTAGAGACAATACAAATTCTCTTTAGAAACAAAATATGGAATGTGAATCTTTGTGTTTCTTCAATAATTAATTCATGGTAGGGAGCCACATGCTCAATGGATTACATAATTAAACCTACTTATGTTACAAAGTAGGTTAGATTAATGTTGTATTTTTGTTTTGCAATGCAAATCCAAGATCTGCATGGGATGGGATGGGATGGGTTATTAAGTTGTGAAAATCTCCATGATTCATCCACAAAGCTTGATGGCAAACAAGCAAAGTAGAATACATTAGGGATATTTTATTTCTTATGTTCTCTAGGTCTAGGTTGCAAATCTACCAGATGCAATATTCTTATGCATTTTTTAAAAATATTCCAAAATGACCTATCAAATTTGTATAATATTCCAAAATCTATAATACACCTAACAATGACCCATAATAGGAAAAATACCTTGCGATGATTTTCGATCAATTGTAACCCACTACCTTATTCCAAAATGACCTATCAAATTTGTATAATATTCCAAAATCTATAATACATCTAACAATGACCCATAACAGGGAAAACACCTTGTGATGATTGCAGATCAATTGTAACCCACTACCTTCCAAAACCTTGTGAAACTGAAAAAGCCTAAAAACCAACTTAATATATACATTTTTCAACCTTGTAATATATATATTCCATCTCCATATCTTGTTCACTGGTCACTAGTCACCATATCTTAGTTTACTTATCTTTTAACCAACATGGAGATGATGATTCTAGAATGATTTTATACATATAAAAGACTTAAAAAATGTAACTAATAAATCTTCTCATACACCAACAAACCGAGAATTGGTAGGAGGAACTAACTGTGGATTGGCTATGTCTATGTCGTGTAGGTGGTGGAAGAATTTTCTGATCCCTTTTGTAATTTACTTAGCATGGATTTCACTGTTTGAAATAGGATTCTTGCATGAATTCATTCCTCATGCTCTGTTCATTGTAGGTAACATTATCAATGCTTTTTTTGCCATTGATATTGCTTTAGCCTTTTCTGTTGCTTACAAGGGCAAGTCCATGGCTTTGCTCATATACAACCCAAAGAAAATTGTTTCCAACTCATATATATATGTGTATCCCCTTTCTAAAAAAAACATATTAATAAAAGAAACCACACCTCTGATGATATATTTTTAAATTGATTAATGGGTTTGAGTTGCAGGTATCTACGTATATGGTTCATTTTCAATGTGTCTACTTGTATGGAAAGAATGCTTTAGTTAAAATCCCATTCTTCATGCTCTATCTACTACATACCCATCATTAAGCAACTATACTAAAAAGAAATACTTTGAAAACATGTAAATCCTTCCATAGACTATCGTACCATGGCCGGTCAACCATACTTATTTAACTTAACTATACACTAACTACAAACTATACACTACATATTATAGTATAGTAATAAGATACACAACTCTTATATCCCAATTAATTAGGCCATAATCAAGCAACTATACTAAAAAGAAGTACTTTGAAAACATGTAAATCCTTCCATACATTATTATACCATGGTCGGTCAACTAGACTTATTTAGCTTAACTATACACTAAGTACAAACCATACACTACATATTACAGTATAGTAGCATGATACACAACTCTTATACCCCAATTGATCCTAATTGGGACAAACTCTCCCATAAAAAAAATGGAAGTTTTAAATGTTGTGCAACTTTCTCCCAACATCAATCTCCTACTACACCTCCAACATGAAAAGGAATAAATACTATCACAATGCTTCTGTATGAACATACACTTAGTATACCATATTAGGAGCACAATTAGTTGGAATATTAGTTGGCATCAATCACATCCATTGTGATAGATCTCATGTGCTGCATATAGAACATAAGAAATGGTAAGCTTCTTGGAGGCTACTTCAAGGTGGACTGTTGGAATATGCAGGACTGACCCATACCTCCGACTCAAAAACAAGAGAAGCAAAGCCACTGCTAGAGGATTTCTAGTACACCACAAAATGATTTACATTTCTTGCTAAATAACCCGAGTCCTTGAAGGATATTTGGCTTTAGATTTCCATACATCCCACCTAAATATATATCCACAAGGCCTTTATATTCAAATTACCTACTTCATTACAACCCTTAATTAAGCTACCTCCAAAATATGCATGAATATACAAATCCCCAAACCAAAAAACACAAGGCCTTTATATTCAAATTGCCTAATGCATTACAACCCTTAATCAAGCTACCTCCAAAATATGCATGAATAAAGAAATCCCCAAACCGAAAAACACTCTAAAGAAATAAAGATATCAAAAGTACCCAGAATAGGCATATGAAGAACAAGTGGAAACTTTCCTCATATTATTGCATTAATAGACCCTTTATAACAGACAACTCTAGTATAGTCAATATCACAACTAAATCATAGTAGAAGTAGAAAAGACACTAATAAATTTTAGACAATATTGCAACATACTGGTTGCCCCCAATGAAATCTGTAGATACTACAACACCATTTGTGTAACCAAGAATTCCTTTCGATTTTCCCTCAGATTCCTACCTATAAAATGAAATGTACCATATATAGTTAGAACTAAGCACACACACTTGAGCCTTATTCTTGTCAAAAATTATATTTATCCTTCTTCCTCTCCTGAGGTAACTAAAACTACTTACATAATGGTGCCTTGATCTCATCATAAGTAGCAGAATTCTTAAGTTTAAGAATGAAATCAACAACTAAAACATCCGGTGTGGGTATTCAAAAGGCCATTCCAGTCGACTTTCCATCGAGAGCTGGTAGAACCTTGCTAACAAGCTTTAAATATACAATCACAAGTGAGAACATAGGAAAGGTACTAGATTATAAGAGATTAGACAGAGTTTCGTTAGATGGCTAATAAGTATACCTATGATGGAATGGAAAATTTTCATGAGACCTTCAACAATGTCAAATTTTTCATTGATCCCTTGCTAGAAAAACAAAGTTTTTTGTTTTAACATATAAGTTCTTCTCCAACTAGATGTGGTTATTCTCAAGTAAATACACCTAAACAATTAAAACTATTTTAACTCAGTAAAAATATCATTACAAACCTTAGCCAAAGGATCCAAGTAGTTAGTAGTACAACTTGCATTCGAAACAATGTTCAAATCATACTTGTATTGGTGATCATTAACCCTAACAACAAACATAGGGGTATCCTTGCTAGGAACTGAGGTAACTACTTTTTTAGCCCCTACTGGTTAAAAATAAACAAATAAATCTTATTATATGATCAGATTGTAAATTGTCATCATTGTACTATATACCGTCTAAAAGTTAAACTCCTAAATTTCCAAGCTCGCAAAGAGTTATTTCTAGTCTAAAGTGTTCAAGTAGGACACATGGAAATAGAAACGAGAGCATATTTGTGAGGAGATTCAAGCCCAACACTATGAATGGTTCTTTAGGTTTGTGAGATGTGAAATATGAATGTAAATGCCGAAGAGTTAGTGCAAATTGAAATAGTGCTCAAAATGTAAATGGGGGTGCTTGAGTGTATATTTGCAATGTTGTCAAAATTGAAGAATGACCATTATTATTCATAAGAAGATTTAAAACATATGAAAATTTGAGAAAATTATATTTACTAATTAGTGAATTTTTTATGATAACACAAAATGAGTGTTTTACATCAATATGAAATATATTCAGAGTTTGAAGTACACAAAATGATTTAAGTGCAAAAAATATGTGAAATAAGTGCATATATTAGTTCAAATTCTTAGTTATTCCAAAATGATATTTTTTTATAACAAGATGAGAAGAATATGCAATCACCAACCATATAAGGTGATGATTTTTGTGATGTTACTAATGTCACAGAATTCATTAAGGTGATTTATGCTTTAAAATTACAGAGTATCTTCAGAACGCATACATGCATATGCACACATACTTGGTTGCATTTATGATGAATCTAAAAAATACTAGGTTGACCATAAACACAATAATGAATAGTAGTAACCTAGTTATATTCCCAAAAATGTCTTTTATGTAAAAGGAATCAAATGTATAACCTTACTAATCTCTAATGCATTTAATGTTGACATTCCATAATTAGAGAATTAGCTAAGCAGGTCTAGACAAACCTTGCTTATAGTGAGGATAACAAACTACATGTTTGAAGGTCTCAACTCCAAGAACCTAGAGAGAATTTCGAGAAGTGGATATTGGCAGCCTTGGGTAGATTCCTAGGAGGAAAAATCCATTTGCTAGCATATAGTGGATTCTCATACAAATAATATGTGCCTACCCTTGTAACCACCTCCTCCCACATTTACCCAAGTTAACTCGGTCCGCTGGGGTAAACATCTGATGAGAGACTACTATGATGTTATTCAACTCCCCATGTACAGTTAAGGAAGTGAAACCAACACAACACAACCTTTTATGCAACCAACTCACAAATAGATAGATCAATGACTTGAAAATTATCGTCTTCGAGGGGGAAACCTACTTTACATTACATAAATGAACAATTCTTAGATGATACAAATGACAATACCTCCTTTGTATATATAGGAGTCTAAGGGGTCACAATATAATCAGAGCCTACATAACAATAATAATGTAAGGGCACAACAATAACAATAGTGGGCTTCTATGGGGCACAACAATAAAAATATGGGGGCTACATGGGCACAATAATAACAATAATGGGGATACACTAGTATTATAGGGACCTAGCATGCCCCTCTCCTTCAAAAAAGTGTTGTCCTTAACGCTTGAGTAGTTCTAGATGCCTCTGTATAAAATTGTCATTGTCCCATGTGGAATCTTCAACGGTAAGTTCTTCCACTTAATGAGATACTCTGAAATTGATCGATTCTGTAGCTGTTGGGTTCTTGTTTCCATGACTGCTTCAGGCTCAAATATGATTTTTCCTTCTTCGTCAAGTTCTGGAAACACTGTTTGAACTGGAAGCTTGTCACTGATAACCTTCTTTAAGCATGAAACATGGAAAACTGGGTGTACTCGGGAAGATGCAGGCAACTCCAATTTGTATGCCATAGTACCAATATTTTGCAACACCTTGTAAGGACTGTAGTACTTGGGTGATAATTTATTATCCTTCTTAGCTTGCTTGAGAGACATTTGTTTGTATGGTTGTAGCCGTAAAAATACCCAGTCACCTACATCAAAACTTCTTTCACTGCGATGTTGATCTACTTGTTGTTTCATTCGATTCTACGCTAGAGTGAGGTTATCATTTAAGAGTTGGAAAATTCGTTATTGATGCTTGATGCGATCTTCCACTTCTTTAACCTTATAATTTTCTCTTAAAGATGATGTGATGGATGGTGGATGATATCCATAAAGTGCCATAAATGGGGTCATTTTTGCTGCAATATGGAAGGAAGTGTTATACCACTATTCAACTAGAGGTATCACTTGACCTATTGTGTTTATTTATCAGATACAAAGCAACGAAGATATCCTTCCAAATATTTGTTCAATATCTCAGTTTTCACATTAGATTGAGGATGATAATATGAGCTATGAGCTAATTGAGTACCAAGACAATAAAATAATTTCATCTAAAAATTTCTAGTGAAAATGGTATCGCTGTCACTTACTATAATCTTTGGATTTCCATGAAGCTTTTGAATTGTTTCCATAAATGCAGAAGCAACTATACTGGCTTTAAAAGGATGAGATAATGCACAAAAGTGTGCATACTTGGTAAGCATATCAACTACCACCATCATGACACTCTTTCCTTCAAACTTGGGTAAACCTGCGATAAAATCCATTGACACCTCTTCCCAACACTGACTAGGAATGGCTAAAAGTTGTAACAGAACCAAGGTGTTAATTGTCTCAACTTTGTTTTGTTGGCAAACCAAACATTCTGCCACAAAATTATTAATTTTAGATTTAAGGCCATCTAAAAAAAATTCCTTTTTGACCCTATGGTAAGTTTTTAAAAATCCTGAGTGCCCTCCTAAGGGAGAGGTGTGCAATTCCAAAAGAATCGTTTGTTTGAGTTGGGAATTATTACAAAGATATAAGAAATATTTCTACCATAATGAATAATTTTTCCAACGAAATGTATCCTATGTATTGGGATCTTGTTGCAACTTTTGAATGAGTGACCACACCTCTTCATCATTCTTCCACTCATCCCTTGCTTCGGTTATCCACACAAGTTGGATAATAGAAATGGTAGAAAGCAATGCTTCCACATCCTCTTCCTTTCTTGAGAGTGCATCTGCAACAACATTTTGCTTCCCTTTTCTGTAGATGATTTCAAAGTCATAACCCAACATATTTTTCAACCATTTTTGCTGCTCTTCTAAATATAATCTTTATTCCAAAAAGTATCTAAGACTATCATGATCTGTTTTTACCTTGAAGTGTCTTCCCATTAGGTAAGGTCGTCATTGCTTTAGTGCATGTAGTATTTCCAACATTTCCTTATCATAAATAGGTTTGTGTAAATACTTTCCTTTGATTGGACGACTTTAAAAAGAAATGAGTCTTCCTTCTTGCATTAAAACAACACCAATTCCATTTCCTGAAGCATCACATTCCACAATAAAAGTTTTTGTAAAGTCTGGCGTAGATAAGACCAGTGCTTGACACATTTCCTCTTTAAGATGTTCAAAGTGAAATATTGATCAGAGTACAACACAACGTACATAACTCAAACGCAAAACTTCAGTTGCTAACAAAAAAAAACTACTCATAACATTCAAACAAAGCAACAACTACAACTGCATACAACTACTCAGATTTTGTGTCCGGACTATGCATACATCTATGCCAAATCATCTACTCTTATACACAAAACTAAGTCGGTTATTTTCCCTTTCAAATTTGAACAGGTCATGGCGGTGATGCCCCTTCGAATATCAACAGGGTAAGGCAGTGATTGAGGAGGCAATGTGTAGTGTCGCAGTTGCGGCGCGTTGTGAGGAGTAATTATTTCCAACACTCCCCCTTAATTACGACTGGAAACTTAACCATGAATTAACATAACTTAAAAATTCCTACTGTTCAAAGTCTTAGCTAGGTTTACAGTGACTCAAAAACTTTGACATCGATTCTTTACCTGAATTTATTTTTCCTTTTCTTCCACATCCTGTATCCTATGAACTGTTTCATATTTGCCTTTTTGTTGTAAGTTCCGAATTTCAGTTTCTTTATTTGATGTTGCATCTCTTTCATCGTGATATCTTTTTTTATCATAAAAACATAAAAAATCATTTCAAGCTGTTCATAGATGTCCTCTATGTCTTCAAAAATTTGCTTGTATGTGTATTGCTACCACATGTCATCTTCTATAGTTTTCTCTACATCATCAATCTTCTGATTATCAATTTGCTGCAATATAAGTTCATAATAGAATTTTATCTCTTAAGGACTCCAATATATGAAAAATTCTTTGACATTTTCATTTTCAATATCGTCCATACTGCCTTCAACATTCATTGCTGCAACTTCTATGCATACATCATCAATGCATGGTGTTTCAAGCCAGGCTTCAAGAAAATTTAATTCTTCTTCAAATTTTTTCGCTTCATCTCGGTTGTTTTTAACATACACACACACAAAATCAATATTAATTTTATATGAAAAAACATTTTTAGAACCATATTGGTTCTGTTCATTCTGCTATGCAATGAGATCTTTCTCCTCTTGCACTCGCTTCTCTTCCTCTGTCATGTATTTCTCTGCTTCTGTCATTGCTTCATTTTCAATTTCTTTACTAACCTCTACTACTACAAACAAGTTGTCTTCCACTTGGTTTCCAAACACAAGTGGGCTTATCTCACCAAATAACAACATATAGATAAGACGTTTCTGTTGCACCATTCGCAACCACTCATCACGAGTGAATTGTTCTTCGCAAAGTTAACATCACCAATTTCAATTGCTAGATCCACTAAACCAATTTCTTCTCCATTACTAACATTGAGGCTATCTTGCATAACACCCCTAAAAAAAATGTGATTTTTAATATGTGCCCCCGTAAAGCACAATCTTCACCCAAAATACTGTCATGCTTCACAAAATACAAAACTTTGTTGACTTTTGTAAAAGCCCAAAAAATCGCTTCAAATAAAAAAATCAAACGTTGAATCTATGTTCAAACTTTCAACTTGCTGCCTCTAGGGTTGTGGCCTTCTTTTGCTATATACATGTATTCCACTGAGAAAACAAGTACAATTCTCCAAATTAATTTTTGAACTTCTTCAGATTGGGGCTGCACACATTAGCTATGGTGGCTTTCAGTGGCTAACAATGACTCTTACCGAATGTAGTGATGATTTTTTTATTATTCTCGATCATGCTTTATCATCCACGCTGTGGCTCTGCAAGATGCTGCTGTAGATTATCTAGCTCTTTAGATTTTCTAGCTCTCTCTCAGTTCCACATACAAAATATCATTTAGCTAGTTCCAAGGCCATGAAATTATAAATTGCAACAATATTTAAACACGTGGAGATTCTCTACACTTACGCTGCATAATCCATGCAACAAATTTTCATCTGAAACTCTTCTTAATCTAAGAAAAGAAGCCAGCATTACACATGTATCGTGAAGTAATGGAGGCAACTATAAAAAACTTCAAAACCCATAAAGACAATAATATTACAAATCAACTACAAAGTTACAAACTCCCTCCTGCTATTACATCAAGAAGCACATCGATTTCCATAACGATGTCATTCAATTCGAATTTCTATTCATTTCAACCAATTCGAAGTTGTCTCCAAAGTATTGCTTGGTCCAACGCTCGCACTACAACAATTCCACTGGACATTCATCAAAACAAAACCCACGCAATTGAATAAAAAACCTCAGAGCAAAAATTCAGTAAGAAATCATAATCATTCATTGAGAAATCGATTAATAGTTTGAATTAGATGTCTCCATTGTTACAACAACGAGCCGAATGCCCCTTTTCTTGTTGTGGATTACCTCTCCACAATATTCTCTACTCAGTGTTCAACAATAGAGCTATCCTCTACTATAAAAAAAGGATGAAATATAATTCATTAAAAAGTATATTACTTGTCAACATGCAGCTCCAGGATTTTATGGAGGCTTTTACACAGCTCACACGACCCTTGCTCAATGCAAACACACACTCCTTTCACTGAGCCCTCACGACTATGGCTCTAATACCAATTGAAAGGCTTGAAAAGAATAGGCAACTACAACTGCTAACAAAAATTACATAACAATGAAACGATTAAGCATCGACAGTTTCTTAAATTCTTTCAGTCTCAACTCTGATACCTCAACACCATTCTCCACTTTCAATTCCAGAACTGGATCTTGGTAGTCTAGCTTTGATACCAAATGAAAGATTGATCAGAGTAAAACACAGTGTACATAAATCAAACACGCAACTTTGGTTGCTAACAAAAAAAAATACTCCTAACATTCAAACAACAAAGCAAAAACTACAACAACATACAACTACTGAGACTTTATGTCTGGACTATGCATACATCTATGCCAGATCATCTACTCTTATACACAAAACTAAGTCGGTTATTTTCCCTTTCAAATTTGAATAGCCATGGCAGTGATGCCCCTTCAAATATCAACAGGGTAAGGCGGTGATCGATGAGGTGCTATGTAGTGCAGTAGTGGTGGTGCATTGTCAGGAGTAACTATTTCCAACACAAAGGCCTTTGTTGCTTCTAGAGTCCAAGAAAATGCATCTTTCTTCAATAATGATGTTAGAGATGCCTCTATTCTCCCATAATTCTTAACAAGCTTGCGGTAATACCTTGTCAAACCGAGAAATCCTCGAAGATGCTTTATGGTTATGGGTATTTTCCATTCCTTAATGGATTTAATTTTTTTAGGGTCTACCTTAACACCCTCATGAGATACAATATGCCCCAAATATTCCACCTCCTGTACTCCAAAGAAACATTTGGAGGTTTTTTCATATAATTATTTCTCCTCCAATAGTTTTGAGCACCCTGTCAACATGTTGAACATGATCCTTCCAAGACTTTCTGTAGATTAGTATATCATTAAAATATACTAACACAAATTTTCTAATGAAGGTTTTGAAAATGGAATTCATCAAACCTTGAAATGTGGAAGGTGCATTAATAAGGCCAAAAGACATGACCAAAAAATCATAATGACCCTCATGAGTTCTAAATGTTTTTTTTCTTCAGAATGTCTTCATTCTTAATTCTAATTTGATGATATCCTGAACGAAGATCCAACTTGGTGAAGTAAATTGATCCATGTAATTAACCCAACAATTCATCAATGACAGGAATGGGAAATTTATCTTTAATAGTGAGCTTTTTCAGCTCCCTATAATCTGGACACATACGCCATGATACATCCTTCTTGTGCACCAATACTACTAGAGTAAAGAGAGAACTTTGACTAGGTTGAATTATACCAACCTATAGAATTTCTACAACCATACATTCAATTTCACTCTTTTGCTCATAAGGATATCTATAAGGCCCGTGTTTGGAGGACCACTTCCTAGAATTAAGTGAATAACATGATCATGATCATGAATAGGTGAGAGGCCTTTGGGAGTCTCAAACACCTTGGAATGATTGTCCAAGAATTTTTGGAGATATAGAGAAATAGATGATTTCGATGTTTGAATCTCTAGTGAGCATAACTGTGCAATTACGTCTCGTTTTTATTTATTCAGAAGCTTTGTCATGACATTAGCACTGATTACCTTTCTTGGTTTCCCTACGATACCCCTTAATTCAACTTCCTTTCCTTCCCAAAAAAAATTCAAGAAAAGTTCTTGAAAATTGAAAGCTATCGTACCCAAAGATTGTAACCATTGGACTCCTTGTACACCATTAGCACCACCCATTGGAATGGAAATTATTGGACTATTCAATACATATTCACCCATGGTTAGATTGATATTATGGCACTTTCCAGAGAAATTTACAGTTCCTCCATTTTAAACCATCGCTTGACACTCTGGTGCTGGATATAGGAAGAAATTTAATTACTTGGCTATATTATAATGAATGAAATTATGGGTACTTCCTGAATCAATCAACACTATTACATTTTTCTTCATGATATATCCTTCTATATTGAGAGTTTGAGGAGTGGTAATTCCTACCAATGCATTACAAGATATGGTCAGATTCATTTCTTCTTTCTCTGGTGTTGTTTCCTGGTGTATATCCTCCTCTTTTGATTTTTGTTGTTCCTTTTCTTCCTCCTCTTCATAATCTATGTAGAATAATTTCTTCTCAGCACACTTATGACCTTTAGTGTATTTTCTATCACAACTATAACAAATCCCTTTTGCACTTTTTTCCTCCAATTGTTGTGTTGTCAACCTTGTAGGTTGTGGAAGAATAGGAGAAAAAAACTTCCATCTTTATAGTTGTGAGTGGTAGACTTCCTTGTTGCCATTATTTTTCTTTCAACTTTTCTTGCCACCCTGAATGCCTTCTCCAATGAATCAGGTTCCCAAAGGTGAACCTCATGTTGGATGTTATATTTTAAATTCCATATGAATACATCAATCCTATGCTCCTCTAGAATATCGGTTATCCTAATATTCAATTTTTGGAAGTCTTCAATGTGCCCTACCATTGAACCCTTTTGTTTGAGATTTATCAATTGGCTAAAGAAGGTGTTGTTCTTTGTATATTCATAATGTGCTACCATTTCCTTCGTAAAAGTTTACCAAGTGACAAGTGGTTTACAAGAACAAATCCATCTATACCATACAAACTGATTGGGTTCTAAATATAAAGATGCAATACATACCTTTTGTGAGGGTTGCACATCCTGTAGATAAAAATATTGCTCCATCTGTAGTATCCATGTTACTGGATCCTTGCCATAAAACTTCCTCATATCTATCTTTGGAATGTGGTGGTTCTTAAACCCCACATTGGAGTCTCTAAAATAGTAATTCATATTCGTTTTTTCCTCTTCATTATTTTCATGGATTACTTTATGACCACTGGGAAGCCTTTCTTGCAACAACTTTGTCAAACCTTCCTTCAAACCTTCCATGTATGCTTTTAAAACATTCATGTCACCTTTTAAACCATCCATGTCACCCTTTAAACCATCTATGTCACCTTTTATTTATGATTTTAAACCATCCATGTCCCCTTTTAGTTCATCTTCGGTTGCTTTTTGTGAGAGCGAAATGTGTTGCACTTGGTCCCGTAATTCTGATATATCATGATGCAATTCTTCCTCTTCATGCGTCATAGTAAAGCTTTCTGAGGGATTAATGGGTATAGAATAATTTTAGCTGGGAGGCATTTTAGAACCAAATACTGATATCTATGCTTTAATATGCCCTTGGAATCACTTCAAACCAATTTTTCAAACAAAAGTTATGTAATTTAAAAAAAAATACACACATTTTTCTTTCTTTTAGGAGCTCAATCTTGAAACAATTGTAACTATGTAATTTCAGATCTCCATTTCAGATATCCAAGTTCTAAAATTTGGTCTTGTGATAGCCCTATGAATCTTCTTTCTAATTCCACAAGTTAGACCAATATTGGATTCTTTAATATATAGTTATCCTAGATCTCCCACGATGGCTTGATTACGGACTCGTTTCATAGAGTGTAGTTTTATGGGATGCCACATGTCATTGTTTCAACATTCATCCCTGAAATTACTAAATGTGAAACAAGAGTCCATGCACTTTCAACCAATTTTTACAGAATTCAATTCCAATACCTGAAACGAAATTTATGACGATTTTCCCTAGGTCGCTTGTTTGAGACTGAATTCTAGAGCATGAAAAAACCCTAACTTCTTCGGACCATATCTAAGAAAATATAGCAAACCAAGATTTGGAATTTCAGTACAAAGTTCACCAATATTTCTTATCCACGTAGTTTCAATTTCAGCTCCTGAAGCTTCGTAGCAAAAAAATTATAATGAAAATTCCACGATGACTTGTTTGAAAGAAACGAAACCTTAGAATCCAAAGCTCTGAAACCAAATGTTACACAACCAACACACAAATAGATAGATAAATGAATTAAAACATATCTTCTCCAAGGGGTAAACTTCATTTACATTAAATAAATTAATAATTATTATATGATACAAATTATAAGACCTCTTTTGTATATATAGGAGTCTAAGGGGTCACAATATAATCAGAGCCTGCATAACAATAATAATGTAAGGGCACAACAATAACAATAGTGGGATTCTATGGGGCACAACAATAACAAAATGGGGATACATGGGCACAAAAGTAACAATAAAGGGGATACACTAATATTATAGGGACCTAACACAACCAATCTAACCTTCTACACATGCTACAAAACCCTCAGGAGCCAACTAACCCTCCCATGTGATCAACCCCTGAGACAACTTGAAATCTAATTGACCTAGAGCCTCAACTGCTCCCATGACATAAGCATGGATGAGGTTGGGACCCTCCAGTCACTCCCACAGTAAGGGCATGGCAATGACTGGGGAAATTTTCAGCTAGTTCTGAGCCAATGACCCCATATTTTGTGCCATTTTTTCAGGGCTAGGTCTCAGGCCATTGCCCAGAACTTCATGAAACTTCTAGAAATGAAAAATGACATCGAAATAATGAGACTGATGAAAATACTTGAATAAAGACTTGATCTGACCCCTACTAGTGATGACAGGAATTTAGTGAAACATGTCACATATATGCATTCTACAGGTCTTATCAACCGACCTGAGCATAGGGGTAAGAAGCATTGATGCCTTATCACAATAACTGCATTATCATTATTAGGTCATATATTTATTGTACATTCATTTACTAATCAAAACATGATGAGAGCCATACATCATATCTGTCATAAAACATATTCATAACCAACATATAGCCAATAGAAATAACAAGGATATAACAACCATAGAGACCACATATGAACTATTACATTTACAAATGAAATACCAAGGCGAAGGAGCACTTCTTAATGAGTGCGTAGGAAAATTAGGTATGGGAATTCCATGTACCACCAGACCATAGATTGGCTGAACCAAATCTCTCTTTCAGCCAATCACCCTTGTGCCATATTCCAAGCATGAATATGGGATCCTATGAGAAAAATCAACCAGATTCAAACCAGGGATTCCAGAAGAAAAACCTCTTCAACCCTCAACCAGTGATTCCAGTTCACAATGAGACATCACTAACCATCACCAGATTGGTCTCTACCCAATCTATCCATGGGTCTAGAACATTTGTTCCAACTAGGGCTTCAAGGACTAGTAACTCAACCCACAACTTCTACTGGGCTTCCAAAGCGTTTGTCCAACTAGGGCTTCTAGGACTAGTAACTCAATCCACCAAGGGATTTGAGAGTGTTTTTCCAACCAAGGATTCCAGGACTAGTAACTCAACCCAAGTTGTTACTAGGCTTCTTGATCGTTTTTCCAACCAATGCTTTTAGGAACTAGTAACTCAACCCATAACCAAAGGAACATGAGAACCAATAAAAAATAAAGATAAAACCCACAACACTATGGCTATCTAGGAAATGGAAAGGCTAGGCAAAACCACTGGCAATCCAGGAAATCCTCCATGCCAATGATAGATCATAATGAATAAACAACATGCATATGCCATGCATAACAAAAATAGCAAGGAAATCATACATGCAACTCAGTACCTGTAAGAAAAACCCGTTGTAGCTACTGATCTTGATGTCCTCTTGTGCTTTCGTGCTCTTCCTTTTCCTACTTGCTCCAAAATCCCAAGTATGCCACAGTCTTCCATGAATGCTCCAAGAAAAATCTAAATGTCCAAGATTATGAGAGAGAGAGAGAGTAGAATAGAGAGCTCCAACACTAAACTGACAAAAAGATAACATTGACCAAAAGCTTGTGAACTGATCCTTATAAGCCTTTTTATCATTTAGGCCTCTATTTTCTTCAATTTCCATTATTTTCCCTTCATTTTCCTCCTCATATGAAACCTGTGACATTTCACCTTCCTTTTCTCCTAATTTCCTTTATTTCCATAAATAAAATTCCAATTAATGCCTCTTTTCCTTTCTAATGCCTTTTCCATTGCCTTTGCCAATTTCCTTAGCCATAATACACCAAATGAACAATGAATAGGATGATTTTCCCACTATTCACTTGGAATACATGTCCCATGACCTTGGTCTTATATTTTTTTTACATGGAAAATCAACGAGGGTTGTTACAGAATCTCCCCCCCCCTTGGGTAACACCGTCCTCAATGTTCAATGACATCTATAAACCAAAAAACCATTGAAATCAAAACATATTTCCTATGGAGTTGTATAACATAGCTCATTGTAGTATTTACAATGACCAGTACTAAAGATATGACAATCATACCATTTATTGGAGCTTTATAACACAACTCACTACGATATTTACAATAATAACCACATATACACTCATATAAATTTGCTTCAACTAGGAAATAATAATACTATCTATGGAGCTTTATAAATGTAGCTTGATACAGTATTTACAATAACATACACATATATACATATACACATTTTCTCAACCAACAAATAAAAGGATATGATGCCCATATCAACAACAAGGGAATCCAAGGGCTCACAACTCCACCCTCAAAAGTAGTACTAGGATTCACTTCTTCCCAGGAAGTGTAGAATCCACTACCAGAGCCAAAGTTTGCATCAATGTCCAACACTATAACCCTGCGCCACTTCTCCTCTTGGTGAATAGTTACTGGCTCATTGTTCTAGGGCACACTCCTAATGTGCATCTAATTCCATCTGTAAATGCTAATGACCAAAAAAATCCATCCTCGACCTTCCCTTCTCTATACATAGTCCCTTGGGAAATTCGGTCACCCCCTTTCATGTAGTCACACACCTTCCAAGTTCAGCGGGCATCCCCTTCTCTGCTACACAGTCCCTTAGGCAACCCCTCCCTTGGCAAAGGCTTCCTCACATCGGAAGGTCCAAAAACCAAGGCATACCCCTGCCTCAAAACCATCATATCGGTCATAACACGCTCATGGAAATTAATGGACACTATTGGGTCCTAGTGTCCCATAATGGCCCTACTCGTAAAGTGCTTTACTAACATACTGTTATATGTTCCAATTCCTTTCAGTAACACTGCTAATTCTTGTAGTCAGTTTCAACAACCCAACCAAGAATTTTCATGCTTTCTTGTACCAAGCACATAACTACCATTAGATTTAAAGTGAATTGAAATAAATTCAAATCATACCTCATTGGTGGATTGTCAATAAGATATACCTGCAATTCTGTTTACTTCCTATCACAACAAGTCAAGCTAACTCTTTGACCAAATCATTGTGTATAAACATATCACATCTCGTCAGCTCAAAAGTCAACCATCATAAATCAAGAATCATGAACTACGTGCAATCATCATAAACCAGAATTATAGATCACATGTAACCATCATAAGTCAAAATGATAGACCATATGCATAATCGAAATTGAAATAAATACTTATACTTATCCTTCAATCAACCCTTTTCTTTTGCCTTTATCCTTGTCCTTTTTGTACACACACAAGATTAATTTCCAAACCCGACAAGCACCCAACGCCTTTTTCTTTTCTTCAATCACGTACACATACACAACGTAAATCACAACACATACATCCACACACATCATACAACACCACACAATACATACACTTACACTTGATATACACCATGACACGTACACTTACACCCGATGTACAACATAACACAATACATAATCCTACATCCATGTACAACACAATACACATACACACACATAGTACAATACAATGAATACACATGTCACGATCCCACAACTACATAATGCACATACATAGTACCACATGTACACAACACAACATGTATGACATGCACACAATACCACATGTACACAACACAACATGTATGACATGCACACATTCCCACATGTACACAAGCACCACATGTACATAGTACCACTTGTACACAACACCACCTTCACAGTGTGTACACAACATCACATGTACAGGACACCACCATCACAATGTGTACACAATGCCACCTGTACAACATGTACACAACAACATATCATGTACACATCACCACATGCATGACATGTACATGACACCACATGTACATAACACCACATGAACAACATGTACATAGCACCACTTGCACACAACACCACTTGTACAATCATGCACACAACACCATATGTACATAGCACTACATGTAGAACATGCACACACCACCATATGTACATAACATTACATATATAACATGTACATAGCACCATATTTACACAACACTGGATATCCAACATGCGCACATCACCATATGCACACAACACCGCATATCGAACATGTGCATAATATGATATGTACAAAGCACAACATATCCAACATGTACATAACACCATCTATACCCAACATTTCATATGCAATATACACACAACACCATATATACAACATGAACACAACATCATATGTACACAATACTACATATCCTACATGTACACAACAACAATACTGCACATCCTAAGACCACACTGTCCTTACCAAGAAACCTTGCTTCTAGTGTCTTTCCACCATCCATGCTTTCTCCAGCATGCCATAGATCACATTGCTTTCATCCTGCAGATGTATCCCTCACCATCACCTTCCATAACATAGACATAGTATAATCACATAATATCAATCAATATCTATATGATACTGACCTCATAGATTTGTCGGAGCTATTCTTGCTAGTTGATTCTGTTGACACCTAATCATCAGGATTGGGTGAATAAATATAATTGACGTAAACAAATAATAAGAAATATGAGCAGTCATCGGGAGATGAAGTGAATAGTCTCCCTCATGTATATAATAAAGACCAACCTAAAAGAATAATATGAATTAATTTGGTGGAGTTACTACCTGGCCTGACATGGTATTGGAGCCAAGTTCCCAAGTTCCTAAAATTAGTTGTAACTCCTTGTATCATTTTTTTTTGCCATAATCATTGTCTGTGCCCTCTGCGCTCCCTGGGCTGTCCATAATTGTCCTCTTTGTGCTCCCTGGGCTATCCATAATTGTCCCCTTTGCGCTCTCTGGGCTCTTTGCCATAATCATTGTTGGCACGGTTTTTCTGTATGGGTGTAACATTTTTCTGTATGGCTTTTGGGAGTATGAAGAGGCTCCATTAATTGCTGGAGGAGGAGTCTGCACCAGCCAAGTTATTCGTTGGATTGAAGCTCTTAAATGGTGGTTTGCACTGGACACCATTGCTTGGAACACACAAGTTAGTGGCAGTTACATTCACACTGCCCGACAAACACCATTTAGCGTGAGCATTGCATTCTATTTGGTAGCAGGCACCACAAGCACGACCATTGTTGAAAAGAGCACTGCTAACAGCTACCGTATCTTTTCTGTAGCCTTGGCCGTTCAGATTGCTGTATCCACATGCATCGCCTTTTCTTCCAGAAATCTCTCCATCGCCATATAACGTTGCATTTCCTTCTTGCCAGACATTGCCTCCCTTCACTGCACACGCTATCATGCAAAAAACAGAATATTACTCCGTCCAGATGCCATATGCTAATAGAAATGGTACTTGTGCCTTTTTGAATCTGTGAGGAGTTCCTCTGTTTGGACCTGTTATGCCTGATATGGTTGCTTATCTTTAATGCTGCCCGATTACATTAAAGTTGTCCAGTTTGAATACACAGTTCGTGTATACTTTGTCCATAATACGCTCACCATATATTTACGCTGCCCCACCCATATATTCTATACTTTAATGCTGTCCAGTTTAATGCGTATTGATATTTGAATTTGTTGTCCCGTCATATCAGAATTATATTTTTCCCATTAGGAGTAAAATTTTGCAGCAGAAGTTTTTTTTTTACAATACACAGTTTTTAAAATGCATTCAATCATATCTATTGTGGGAATAGTTCTCACTGGCAAGGAGAACTATCCTGAGTGGTCCCGCATGATAAAACACACCCTCATTTTCAATGAGTTGTGGAAAGGAGTGTGCATTGGAGACGGAGACAAAGAGCCAGAACAACCTAACTCAGACAAAGAACTCGCCATTTGGGAAAATAAGAAAAACAAAGCTTATGCATTAACCGCAACATCTGTAAATGAAGAGGTGAGTCACCATATTCCGCCATTTTCAACTGCTTTTGAAGCCTTACAAAAGCTGAAAGAACTCTATGGATCACATTCTGCACTTGAAGTTGTTCAACTCATGATTAAACTCTTCACTCTTGAATTGAAAAATAATGATCCTCTTACTCTTGCATCCAAATTAAATTCTATAATGCATGATATCAAGGTCACTAACATCGAATTGGATATTCCTCTTATCGCTTTTCTCAAGGCACTTTATCCTACTTACTCCAATTATCTTGAGTCATTGCAAGCAAATGGAAATCTCAAAGATATTACCTTTGACTCTCTTGTGAAAAAATTTGCTGAAAGAGAGAAAGCTTTTGGAAAGAAGACAGCCCCTGAATCTTCTGAAGAGGCTGTGTGCCTTGCTCATAAAGAAAAGAATCCTGCTCAAGATTCTTCCAGAGGAAGAGGTGGTCGAAGAGGAAGAGGAAGATATTTCAGAGGCAGGGGGGGCAGACACTCTCAAGGAGAAAAGGCAGATTTTCATTGCATACGCTGCAAAAGAAATGGATCACATGATGCCTCTACATGCAAAATACCTTGGGACAAAATTGAGCAGCAAAGAAATCAACCCAAAGGTAAAACTAATGACACAGAAAAAGGTAAAGCACCTGAATCTGCTCATTATGTGGTGGCACAATGTAATATTGGAGTAAATGAAGATTTATTTAATGCTTCACTTGCTTCTTGGAAAAATGATTGGTTGCTTGGTTCAGGATAAACTTTCCACATGACTCATAGAAAATATTTTTTTGAAGAATTTACTGACAATGTTGATGGAGCAGTATACTTTGCAGACCAATAAAAAATCAAGCCATCAGGGCTTGGCACAATCAGGCTTAAATTGCCTGGTCTTCCAGACTTTCTTCTGCATCATGTTCTATATCTCCCATAGCTGAAGAGAAACTTGCTGTCCTTGGTCCACATCCACCAGCAAGGTCACTCCATTCATATGTTTGATGGTAAGCTTGAGGTAAGAAAAGCATCTGACCACTCACTTGTCATGAGAGGAATAGAAGAAGAAAGGCTTCTCAAGCTGCAAGGTACCTCTGCTCGTGCACAACATTTCTCATACAATTCTCATTATGAAGAAGGTACACTTCCATCAAGCTTATTATGGCATGCTAGATTTGGACATTTGAACTATGATATCCTTCGCTTGTTGAAGAAAAATGGTGTTGCTGGTTTGCCTACAATCCCTAGGAAATTTAAGCAATGTGATGCATGCATTCTAGGAAAGCATAGCAAACAATCTTTTCATGATTCACATTCAAGACCACATAGAAAACTTGAACTCATTCATTCAGATTTATGTGGTCCAATGCCTATTCCTTCTGCAAATGGAAATAAATATATGATGACATTTATTGATGACTACACCAGAATGTGTTGGGTTTATTTATTGAAGAACAAATCTGATGCTTTTCAAACATTCAAGAACTCTGATAAATGGATTGAAAATGATGCATAATCTCGTATTGGGTCTATTCGCACTGATAATGGAAAAGAATACACATCAAATGAATTTGAAAACTATCTTCACCAATATGGGATCAAACATCAAACAACTGTACCTTATAATCCCCAACAGAATGGTGTAGCTGAAAGAATGAATAGGACAATCTTAAATTTGGTACGCTCCATGCTCTTATTCAAAAATGTAAAAATAATGTTTTGGGCTGATGCTGTTCTATGTGCTGCATATATAAAGAATAGATGTCCATCTAATGCTATTAGAAACAAGATTCCATATGAAATGTGGTATGGGCACGTTCCTTTGGTAAAGCATCTCAAGGTCTTTGGTTCCCCTTGTTATGCCTTGATACCAAAGGTACATAGAAACAAACTTGGTGCAAGAAGTCGTAAGTGTATCTTCTTGGGGTATTCAAACACCTCCAAAGCATACCGTCTCTATGATGAAGTCAATAAAAAGTTTGTTGTACCTAGAGATGTAATTTTTCTTGAATCATCCAAAACTGACAATGTTGTTGAGCGACAACTTGATCGCTTGGATAGATTCGCAAATGCAAAATCATTTCAAGAATTTGATAATCAGATTCCACATCTTGAAGGGGGAATTCCTATATTAGATCAACATGTGGAATCTTCTTCTAAAGAACTCTCTCCTCGGCATGAAACTCCAACAACGGATGATGCTTTAAGTGATGTGATTGATAGAATTGGGAGACTCAATCTTGATTCAGTCCCAACTCAATCAACGGAGCAGCCTGGACCATCTAAGAAAGGTCCCCCAAAGTGGCTGACAAAGACACTTGAAAGTGTTCATCCTGATGAGGTTTGAAAGACGGGAACTAGAAGTTCAAACCGACAAAATGGAGGTGATGTAGACGACTCTAATTCACCTGTTGATATGGATGTTTCTTATGATTGTGAATTGAACTTGTCTACATATTTTGAACCAAATTCCTTCAAAGAAGCTACTTCTCATGATAAATGGAAAGAAGCGATGTAAAAGGAGTATGATGCCCTTATAAAGAATGGCACTTGGAAGCTGGTTGATCCTCCATTAGGAACCAAACCAATTGGCTGCAAGTGGGTCTACAAGAACAAGTATAAAGCTGATGGCTCACTTGACAAGCACAAAGCCAAGGTTGTGGCAAAAGGTTTTGCACAGAAGGAAGGGGTCGATTATGAGGAGACTTTTTCCTCCATATAAAAATGGGCTACCATCCGGACACTCTTTGCCCTAGTAGCTCAGAATGGTTGGAAAGTCCATCAAATGGATGTAAAAATTGCTTTCTTGAATGGATATCTAAAAGAGAATGTTTTTATGTCCCAGCCTAAGGGATTTGCTGTGAAAGGACATGAACATAAAGTATGCAAACTTGTGAAATCCTTGTATGGCCTCAAACAAGCACCGCGAGCTTGGTATGAAAAACTAATTGAGCATCTTCTGAAACTCAATTTCAAACATTATGATCTTGATGATGCAACTTTATTTGTCAAGAAGGTTGGAAAAATAGTTGTATATCTTGTGGTATATGTAGATGATCTTTTGATGACAGGGAACAATGAAAGCTACATTGCATCCATAAAGAAGGAATTGGGGAAAAGTTTTGAAATGATTGCTTTGGGCTATGTTCATTACTATCTTGGTACTGAAGTAACTCAACATTTGAAGTCCATATTTCTTTCTCAAAATAAGTACATTGGAGATCTGTTGAACAGGTTTGGCATGACAGAATGCAATCCTCTTACTACTCCAATGGAACAAAACTTAAAGCTCACATCTATTGAAGGAAAAGAATTTGAGGATGCAACAAAGTATAGATAGCTTGTAGGAAGTCTCAACTACCTAACTACTACCAAACCAGACATTTCGTTTGCTATTGGAATCCTCTCCAGGTTTATGCAAAATCCTTGTGAAGGACATTGTTCTGCTGCAAAAAGAGTTCTAATATACCTGAAGGGAACTCAAGACTTTGGAATCAAGTATACACAGGTGGAGGACTTAAGCTTGATTGGATACTCTGATTCAGACTTCGATGGAGACAAAGAAACTGGGGTATCTACTTCAGGATATGCTATGAGTCTTGGATCAGGAGCTATCTCCTGGAGATCACACAAACAATCAGTCCCAACAGATTCCACAACAGAAGTAGAATATGTGGCAGCAACTGAGGCAACAAAAGAAATTGTGTGGCTTAGGACAATTCTTGAAGATTTGCAGGTAAAATAAGTACAATCAACTCCACTCATGATTGACAATACCTCTGCAATAAAGTTGGCCAAGAACCCAAAGTTCCATGATCGAACGAAGCACATCAATACTAAATATCATCTGATTCGACATCATGTTGAGGCCAAAACAATACATCTCTGTCATTGTTCCACTAATGATCAAATTGCAGACATCTTCACCAAAGCGCTTGGAAGAGAAAAGCTTGAACGATTCAGAATGATGTTTGGACTCACCAACATCCCTTCAAATTAAGGGGGGGAATGTTGACAACTAATCATCAGGATTGAGTGAATAAATATAATTGATGTAAATAAATAACAAGAAATATGAACAGTCATCGGGAGATGAAGTGAACAGTCTCCCTCATGTATATAATAAAGACCAACCTGAAGGAATAATATGAATTAATTTGGTGGAGTTACTACCTGGCCTGACAGATTCCGCATAAGACCAAGAATATATTCATGCCATTCACCAGCATAAGAAATCATTCCTCCACAAGAATGATCCCTGAGAACCCTATCACGCAATGACATACATACATACATACATACATACATATAAACCTTAGCATAAAACAATCATGATATTTGACGACCCAGTCAAACAACGACATACATACATACATGTATACATATATGGGAATCAACATAATCATGATCACAACATAATTCCCAGATATCATAAGGTCTAGGTTAATAGAACTCCCTTTATCCATGCACAACATGCACAACATTGAGAAAAATTGTTCCCAACATAGCCAAGGCATCTGACACCTCAAATCCATTTGCTTCACCATTCCTTTTACCTTTCTCATGACTATCTTTCCGCTGCCCATTTACACAAATGGACCCAACCAATCCAACAGGCTATAATATTCTTACCTTCAACTACCCTTTACTCATGCACCGAGCTTCATCTGAGTCTATTATTACCTGCTAGGTAACATTCAACTCTCCTTGAGCTCCATTAACTTCCTCCTTCCCCAACCAAATCCCAAGACACTCAAAACATAAAAAGGAAAGAACCAAAATCAACCAAGAAGAAAACTGCAGAAAACCAATAACAATACGACACCACAAACAAAGTGGCATGGCCATGCACCAATCATACACAAAACTGCAAATCAAGCACAAACACATCACAAAAGACTTAAATCACAAACTAGCAATAAACACCATGACTCAATCCCCATGGGTTTCCAATGCTTCCAAGGGAAATCTCAACCTGATCCTTCTCCAAGACTTCATGGCATTCTGTTTTCCATGTAATTCCCTGCATCATACTACCATAAACACATAACAGTCAGTTCATAAATAAATATACAATATACCAATTACCTTACCTTGTCATGACAAGCACACTGCCTTATAACTGAACACATCCATGCCATCTCCCAAGGGATTCCAATTCCCTTGACAGTTCTAGATATAACTTGAAACCAACTATTATACCTGTCAAATACATGTTTAGGAATATAACATATATCCACATAATGTCAGACAAAATCTAGGTTAAGAAGACTTCCTATATGCACAACACTCATTCGTTTGGAGTTGTAGTTTCCAAACATAGTCAAAGGAATTCTCATCCATTTCCTTTCTTTAACCTTTTTCCTCACTTCAATTGAGTCTTACTATGTGCTATCATATCACCCAACTATTAGTTATATAAACCAATTAAGTGTTACCTTGTCATGCTAATACCAAGCATGTTGCCTTGCAACTGTTTACCCATGTCAACCACATGTTCCAAGGATCAAAACATTATGTCTATTAATTGAAATCAATCTTTTCCAAGACCAAAAACCATGTCATAATCAACTAACAATCATTACTCATACTACTACAACTAGCACCTACTTACACTCAAGCGCATATCGGTTCTCTTAGCACATATGTGTTAGTACAACCATCTTAAAACAAGATCATTTCTTCATGCAATCTTATGGACACATACTCCTATCATTAAATTAATAAAAAATCAGACAATATATAGATGGAATAATAGACACCAAACACTCAACACCATATAGATGACATAATCAAACATTCAAGCACCAAGTAGATGACATAATCAAACCCATACCTTAATGTATCTCAGGGGAGGTTGTCTTGTCTGCACAATCAATATAGATTAGCACAATATAACTTCACAACATATCAAATCAAACATAAATAAGGTCATGATGTACATAAAAATACTAGCTAACATGTTCACATCATAAACTCATAAACAATTATCATTCATGCATCAAAATCACATATGCATAGTCAGTCCAGATTAGTACAACACAATATCACAAATAGGTCGAACCGTACCTGAATGTCCTAACCCTTACCATCTACATAGGTCAATCCAAATTAGCACAAAACATAATAACATCAAGACCTCAACTTCAATGACCATAATCATTAGGCATATGACCACAATGCATACAACAACATGTTACTATCATTCTTGACTATCCAACACATGTGCATATGACTACAATGATCACTGACATTTATCATACATGTAACCATAATAAAAATAAAATGAAAATAATATAAGAAACCCTAATGCTTATAACAACCATTAACCACATACTTGCATGCCAAACATACAAACCTATATGACGATCCGCTCTTACCCCAAGGTCTAGTGCTCCAATCTCGCTTCGGTGATCTACATCTCTTGCTCTATCTCAGCCAACACATCAACATCATAACATGCCAATAGGAACATGACGACATAAGACCAAGAAAATGACCATCAAAATGCATATCTTACCTACCATACATGCATAGCCATGACTATGACAATTCATGAATAACAACATATAGACATTGACATGCATAACAAATGCATATACAACCAACGTGCATTCATGACAGAAACATCCTAACAACATCATCATCAACTTGTACCTGTCAACACAAATGTAACAATGAACACTACCATGCATACATAAAAAGAACATATACAACCTACATGCATGCATGACAACAACTTTCCTCCCATCCAGTCCAAGTGTTGAACCACACTCTAATACCACTCTGTAGTTCCCTCCTCCCACATTTACCCAAGTTAAGGAGGTACGCTGGGGTAAACATGTAAAAAGAGGATACTATGATGCTATTCAAATCCCCATGTATAGTTAAGGAAGTGGGACCGACACAACACAACCAATCTGACTTTCTACACATGCTACAGAACCCTCAGGAGCCAACTGACCCTCCCAGGTGATGAACCCTTGAGATAAATTGACATTTAACTAACCTAGAGCCTCAAATTATACCATTACATGTGAATGCATGTGATTGGGACCCTCCAGTCGCTACCACAACAAGGGCATGCCAATGACTAGGGACTTTTTCAGCTAGTTCTAAGCCATCGACCCCAGATTCTATGCCACTTTTTCAGGGCTAGGTCTCAAGCCATTGCACAAAAATTCATGAAACTTTAAGAAATGAAAAATGACATCGAAAAAATTATACTAATGAAAAAAATCGAACAAATAATTGATCTAACCCCTACTAGCCATGACATGAATTTTGTCAAACATGTCATAAATATGAATTCTACAGGTCTTATCAACAAATCTGAGCATAGGGGTCTCATAGTTATCTGATAATCGCTAAGAAGCATTGGTGCCTTATCACAATAACTGCGTTATCATATATTAGGTCATATATTCATTGTACATTCATTTACTACTCGAAACATGATGAGATCCATACATCAAATCTATCATAAAACATATTCATAACCAACAAAAATAACAACGTTATAAAATACATAAAGACCACATATGAACTATTACATTTACACATGAAATACCAAGGATAAGGAGCTCTTATTAATAAGTGCATAGGCCAACCAGGTATGAGACTTCCACGTACCACCTGACCATAGATTGGCTAAACCAAATCTTACTTTCAATCAATCACCCTGGTGCCATATTCTAAGCATGAATGTGGAATCTTATGAAACAAATCAACCAGAACTGAACTAGGGCTTCTAGAGGCCAAACCACCTCAAACCTCACCTAGTGTTTCCACCTCATGACCATACATCACAAACCATCACCAGATTTTTCTCTACACAAGCTATCCAAGGCTCTAGAGCGTTTGTTGAAACTAGAGTTTCTAGGACTAGTAACTCAAACCACAGCTGTTGTCAGGCTTCCAAATGATTTGTCCAACTAGGGCTTCCAGGACTAGTAACTCATCCCACTAAGGGCTTCCAGAGTGTTTTTCCAACCAAGTGATTAGGTGCTCAGTATTTAGCTCAAAAATCAAAGTTCTCAGAATCGCTCAAAACATGAACAACCGCGTCCATCTCAACAAAATGATCCCAACACAACTCGTTTCACTGAAAACCGAGTTCGTATGAGGAAGATATCGTGTTCTGTCCACTTTGCCAAATAGAGGAATTTTTGAAAAAAAATGTAGTGTCTGCACAGGCAACAGTCCGTATTATTGATGTGGTAGGTGACTAGGCAGAGTCAATGGAGGTCAACGACCTATCAAATTTTGATAAGTGGCATATAGTGGTTGGTTTATGGTTTGGTGCGTTGGCATGTTTTTAATGGTTAATGGTGGACCAGTGAGGAGGAGACAAGTGGAAAACCCAGAGGCTGCCACGTGTCCCTCCCCAAAGGTTGGTCGTCGACGAGCAGTGTGGAAAAATAATGGGCAGGTCAGCAGGGTCAAACCCGCGACCTCATCCCAACAAACTCCACGTTCCACTGTTGCACCCACGCTATGTTTCTTAAAATTCAACGGTATCCGCACATGCTTGAAGTTTAATCGTTTTATGGTTGGGGTTAGGAGGGAGCCAACCTGTAGGCTAGTCCCCTCCCATGTGAACACACCAAATATCCGACGGTAACAACTAGCGGCTTATGTAACTGGTGGCTACGAAAACCATAACTGCGAACTTTATGCCACATATGTGACCACTACCGCATAACCCGCACGCTAACAGTTTGCCATATAACCGTACAGATTAATGCGCATAACCATGCCATGTGACCTCCTCCGTTTAAGCTGCTAGCTAATGGTCAGTGTAATTGCATGGTATTTGTGCTAATATAGTTTTAACACTAATTAAACATGTTTAACCTTTAATTAAACTGGAGTTTAGTTCGGCAGACTTTTGGCAATCCTCCATTTTCGGAGATTCCTCCAGTTTTAGTGGACTTTTACTAGAGAAAACAATTTTGACCATAACTGGAGTAAAAATTGACCAAATGGAGATCAGGAAAATGTGTTCTAGCTAATTTGGATGTTCTAAGTACATTGAATTAGGTTTTAGGAGCAGTGGAGCATTGTAAACAACACTTTTTCAATTATTGAGCTAATATAGAGGCCCAAGCCATTTAAGTTGGACCAAGGAGATGTAGCCCAGGAGGGGTGAACTCCTTCATGAAAACACTGTGTTAAGTGTTCAAATTGATATTTTGCTGTACATTTTGATTGCTATTGTTCAACACTTGTTTTTCATGTTATTTTTCTCATGAACTTAACATAAAACTTGATAAATTTACTTGTTTTCATTCATAAACACCATAAGGGAACCTATGCACATGAAGCAATTGAAAAGCATTTCTTTATAAAATTTGAGGGTGAAATTAGCACAACAAAACTAACATTCAAAAACAGATCAAGTTGGTATAAGATCAAAGTTTACTTTCTTGATTTCTTGAGTTTTTTGAAAGTAGGGTTTTAATGGTTGCAAATTTGTGATGCATACGAGGTTAAAGTTGCAGAGAGGAGAAGGGAAACTATTGGTTGCAACTCCTGAGGTAATTCTGAGAAGAAGGAGAGCCATAAGGCCAAAATCTCCACCCAAAGTTCCAATTCTAGCTACACTTGAAGCACCTCAAGTTTTACCTTCAACTAAGATTGAGGAGGTATAAGTAGTACCAGAAGCTGATCTTGAATCCAAAACCATCATGTCTAGAGCAAGAGAGACTGAAGGTCTTTCAGAAGAGGAAGCATTCGAGAAAGCTTTCTATGACTCAACTTACATGGTTAGATTCCTCTATGAAGAGAGGAATACTAGAATGGCTAGAGAGAGTTCTAAGCCTCCACATGGAGAGGGAAGCTCAGGAGATAAAAAAGATGAAAAGAAGGATTCAAAGGGAAATGGAGGAAAGCCTCCTCCATCTCCACCATCTTCATCATCTTCCTCATTATCTTCATCATCCTCAAAATCTCAAACAACATCATCTTCCACTTCCACCACAAAACCTGTTCATACTCATTCAAAAAACCCAACAGGAAAAACTCCCTTACTCAAATTGGACATTAACTTTGAACTTCCCATGTACAATGGTGAGGTGAATGTAGAAAATTTAAACAATTAGATTCAACAATTGGAGGTTTATTGCAGAATTCAGAACCTTCAAGAAATTGAAATAAAGATCCATTTGGCTTCATTGAGGCTAGAAGGAACAACATTAGTCTGGTGGGAAGCAAAGTCCCAAGAGGAAATGCGAATTCATGGTAAGATATCCATTTCTTGGGTTGAATTTGTTTCTTCAATTAAGAGTCAGTTTAATCTTTTAGCCTATATGCAAAAAGCCATTATGGGTTGGAAAAATTTTAGGCAACTCAAGGGCCAAATCGTTCAAGACTATGCCCAAGAGTTTAGGAAGAGGGCTTTGTTGTTAGGAGTAAACTTGAATTCCCAAGATACATTGTTGAAATATATTTGGGGTTTACATTCCTACTTAAAACATACTATCTTTATGTTCAATCCAAGCAATTTGGATGAGGTATGTGTGCAAGCCACACACCTTGAAGCAAGGGGAAAGAACATTCATGAAGAGGGTATTAAGAAGAAGCCATTCAAGGGTAAGGAGAAAGAGAAGGGAGGAAAATGGAAGGGACAAAAGAATGCAAGTGTGAAGAAAGAAGGGGAGAAAAATATATGCCAACATTGTTCCAAAGCTGGGCATGATGAAACCCATTGTTGGAAATTACATCCCAAACTAAGGCCTAAGAAACCAAACAATAAGGGAAAACAAAAGATGACCGCTACCACACAACATGATCTTGGATCAGATTCTGGTGATGAGACCAAGATTTTAGCCATGGTCACAAAAGGAAAAGAAGCTATTGCAAGCACTAGTTCCTCACATAGTCACAACAACACTCCAAATGAATAATCAAGAATAGAGTTGTTCCATGTAAGGGTAATTTCAAATCATACAAAGGCTGATGCATTATTTGATAGTGGGTCACAATCAAACTTAATTTTAGAAGACTTGGTCAAAAAGCTTAACCTTGAAATTGTACCTCATCATAAGCCATATCCATTGGGTTGGATAGTCAATAATGAAAATTTACAGGTTACAAGGAAATGCTTATTCAAGTTTGCCATTACTGAAAAGTTCATTGATGAAGTTGAGTTAGATGTAGTTCCACTTGACATATCAAGAATCATTTTGGGAAGTCCTTATTTGTATGATAGGAAAGTAGTATTTTATCACCATGAGAACAAATATTTGTTGCTCAAGAATGGGGTGGAGTATATTGTGAGAGCCCATCGCAAAAAGCTAAACATTTCTTTGGTTAATGCAGGGTAGATGAAGATACTAGTAAATGAAAGCACAAATTTTGTGCTTCTCATGATCAAGAAAAAGAATGATATTGATTATGAATCTTTTGAAGGTTGTGATGAAAAATTAAAATCTGATTTTTTTGATGTGGTAAGCAAGCATGGCGAGATGTTTCAGGAACCAAAGGGGTTACCTCCCAAGAGGGGGGAATTCAACATGAGATACAGCTGTAGCAGGATGTTACACTTTCAAACATTGGCATGTATCGCATGTCGATCACGGAGAGCATGGAAATCAAGAATCAAATTCAAGAATTGCTGAACAAAGGTATCATACGCCCAAATACTTCACCATGTGATTCACCCATTGTCTTGGTGCTAGAGAAGGACGAAAATTGGCGCATGTGTGTGGATTTCCATGCACTGAACAAAATAATGATAAAGAATCATTATCCACTCCAAATAATTGATGATTTGCTTGATCAATTGAGGTATGCAAAGTATTTCACTAAGTTAGACTTACGAAGTGGTTATCATCAAGTTAGAATAGTTGAAGAGGACATTTGGAAAACCACATTTAAAACTCAACAAGGATTGTTTGAGTGGCTTGTTATGCCTTTTAGTATTACAAATGCTCCAGCTACTTTCATGAGAGTTATGAATGATTTATTGAGACCATTTCTAGATGAATTTGTCATTGTTTACTTAGATGATATTATCATATTCAGCAAATCCAGAGATGAACATGTCATGCATGTGAACAAAGTACTTGATGGCTTGGAAAAAAACAGTTGTTTTAAAGATGTCAGAGTGTGAATTTGGCAAGACTTCTTTAGTGTATTTACGACACATTGTTGGAGGATGTGAGCTAAAGATAGACCCCTCTAAGGTTGAGTTCATTCTTAATTGGCCCAAGCCCAATATAGTTATAGAGGTAAGAAGCTTTTTAGGGGCAGCATAATATTGGAGGAAATTTATTGCCAATTTTTCTTCCATTGCAACACCATTACATGCATTGACTAGTGTCAAGAAAGTCTTCCATTGGGGAGATGTACAACAAAAATCATTTGATGCTTTAAAACAAAAGATCAGTTAAGCACCAGTATTGGCTCTTCCGGATCTTAGACAACCATTTGAGATTCAAACGGATGCTAGTGATTATGCCATGGGAACAGTTCATATGCAACATGGTAAGCCTATTTCATTTCATTCTGAAATTTTTAATGGAGATGTGACTAACTATCCCACTTATGAAAAAGAACTTTACGCATTGGCACAAAGTGTCAAAAAATGGAAACACTACTTGATGGGGAAGGAGATCATTATCCATACCGACCATCAACCATTGCAATACTTACAGTCACAGTCAAAGTTACAACAATCACGACAAATCAGATGGATGGGTTTTCTACAACAGTTTCATTTGGTTATCAAGTACAAAAAGGGAATCTACAATAAGGTAGCTGATATGCTATCTAGGCCTATTGTAAATTCATTTATTATAATCAAGCATAATTATGTTTTACATGAAAGTTACATTGAGCAATATGCATATGATAATGACTTTCAATATGTGTATGCAAGCTTGAGGCAAGGAAACCAAATTGAAGAGTTAGATTACCATGTACATAAAAGTTTTTTGTATCACTTGGGCAAGTTATGTATTCCACAGGGAGAAAGAAACAATATCATAAAGGAGGTGCACACTTCATTGATTGCTGGAGACTTTGGTGTAGGCAAGACAATAGCGAATCTCCAAAGGTATTGTTATTGGCCATGCATGTTTGATAATGTATCTCATTTCATTAGAGGATGTTATTTGTGTGCAACAAGTAAACCTAGCAATAGGAAACTAGGATTGTACACTCCACTTCCGGTACCTTCATGTCCATGGGAGAGTATCTCACTGGATTTTGTAAGAGGTCTTCCATTGTTAAGGAAAATTCATGATTATTTGTATGTAGTTGTAGAGAGGTTCAGCAAGATGTGTATTCTAACACCATGTAAAAAGAAAATTACAGCTGAACAAACAACTCATCTTTTCTTTCAAATTATTTGGCTTCATTTTGGTCTTCCTACTTCCATTGTAATTGATCAAGATTCTCGGTTTGTTGGGAATTTTTGGTCAAATTTGTGGGATATGATGGACATTAAGTTGAAGAAGAGTACAACCTTTCATCTGCAAACAGATGGAAAAACCGAGGTGGTCAACAAGACAGTCATACATCTTCTTAAAGGATATTGTAGCAAACATCCCAAGTTGTGGGTTGAACAATTGCATTACATACACCATGCATGCAATAGATCAAAGCGTTCTTCCACAAACACATCGCCATTTGAGGCATGTTTTGGATACTTGCCAAGATCTCCATTGGACTTCATCTTTGAGAAAGATGTCGCCATCGATGGTCACATCGACATTGATAAGGCAAGGAAGTTCATAGAGAAAATTTAGTTGATACATCACAAGTGCAAAAACAACTTGAGAAAAGTCAAAGCCGCTACAAGGCAAGGCAAGACAAACACCGTGTTGATCATAAATTTCAAGTTGGAGACGAAGTTTGGTTATATATTAGCAAAGAGAGACTTCAAGGTGAAGGTAAAAAGATTAAGCCAATCCATTATGGTCCTTTTAAAATTGTAGAAAAGATTGGTAACAATGCATTCAAGCTAGATTTGCCCCCTTATATTCAAATATACTTTGTTGTTAATGTTGAGAAGTTGAGATTGTTTTGGTCTCCTTTGATTGATCATCAAGGAGAGCATGTTCAACTTCCATCAATAGATTATTTCTCGCCAGAATACCTTGATGAGCTACAACAAGATCTCATACTTGACAGAAGAACTAGAACTTCGAAGAGAGGGAATGTCGAATACCTTAGAGTGGGACTCAAGGGAACAGAGCCTTCTAAAGCCAAATGGTTGCAGATCGAGAAGGTGAGGGAGCTATACCATCACCTGCTGAACAATTGATAATATATTTTGGGGTCCAAAAGGCTTCTAATGGGGAGGAATGATCAGGTGCTCAATATTTAGCTCAAAAATAAAAGTTCTTAGAATCTCTTGAAACCTGAACGACCGCATCCATCTTGGCGAAATGATCCCAATACAACTCATTTCACTAAAAAACGAATTTGTATGAGGAAGATATCACATTCTGTCCGCTTTGCCAAACAAAGGAATTTTTGAAAAAACATGTACAGTCATTGCATAGTCATCAGTCAGTACTATTGACGTGGAAGGTGACTGGGCATGGTCAATGGAGGTCAACAGCCTATCAGATTTTGACAAGTGGCATATTATGGTTGGCTTATGGTTTGGTACGTTGGCATGTTTTTATTGGTTAATGGTGGACCAATGAGGAGGGGACAAGTGGCAAGCTCGTAGGGCATCATGTGTCCCTCCCCAAAGGTTGGTCATCGATGTGCAATGTGGAAAAATAATGGGCAAGTCGGTGGGGTCGAACTCGTGACCTCGCCCCAAAAACTCCACGTTCCACCATTGTACCCAAACTATGTTTCTTAACATTCAACGGTCTCTGCACATACTTTAATTTTAACCGTTTTATGGTTGGGGGTTAGGAGGGAGCCAGTTAGCAGGCCAACCTCCTCCCATGTGAACACACCAAATATTCGGTGGTAACAACTAGCAGCTTATCCATTCGACGGCTACGAAAACCATAACAATGGAATTTATGCCACATATGTGACCACTACCGCATAACCCGCATGCTAAAGGTTTTCCATACAGCTGTGCGGATTAATGCGCATAACCATGCCATGTGACCTCCTCCGCGTAAGCCGCTATCTAACAGTTAGTGTAACTGTGCGGTATTTGCACTAATCCAGTTTTAACACTAATTAAACATGTTTAACCTTTAATTAAACTGGAGTTTAGTTCGACGAACCTTTGGAGGTCCTCCAATTTCGGAGATTCCTCCAGTTTTAGCAAGACTAACTGGAGTTCCTCCAGTTTTAGTGGAGGTTTACTAGGGAAAACAGTTTTAACCATAACTGGAGCAAAATTTGACCAAATGGAGATCAGGAAAAGGTGTTCCTAGCTAATTTGGATGTTCTGAGCACATTGAAGTAGGTTTTAGGAGTAGTGGAGCATTGTAAACAACACTTTTTCCATTATTGAGCTAATACAGAGGCCTAAGCCATGGAAGATGGACCAAGGAGATGTAGCCCAAGAGGGGTGAACTCCTTCATCAAAACATTGTGTTAAGTGTTCAATTGATGGTTTGCTATACATTCTGATTGTTGTTATTCAACACTTTTTTTTCATGTTATTTTTCTCATGAACTTAACATAAAAATTGATAAATTTACCTATTTTCATTCACAAACACCATAAGGGAACCTATGCACATGAAGCAAATTGACAAACATTTTTTTATAAATCCAAAGTTGAAATTAGCACAAAAAAACTAACATTCAACAATGGATCACCAAGTCTTCCAGGACTAGTAACTCAACCCAAGCTATTACAGGGCTTCTAGAGTCTTTGTCCAACCAAGGCTTCTATGAACTAGTAACTCAACTCACAACTAAAGGAACATGAGAACCAACCAGAAAACAAAGATAAAACCCACAATGCCATGGCTAGCCAGGAAATGGAAAGGCTAAGCAAAACTAGTGTCAATCCATGCAATCCTCCATTCCAATGACATATCATAACCAATAAACCACATTCATATTCCATGCATGCCAAAACTAGCAAGGAAATCACACATGCAACTCTGTACCTGTAAGAAAAACCTATTATAGCTACTAAGCCCAATGTACTCTTTCACTTTCCTTCTCTTTCTTTACCTTCTTGCTCCAAAATCCCAAGTATGCTACACTCCTCCAAGAGTGCTCCAAGAAAACTCTAAGTTTCCAAGAGTATGAGAGAGAGAGTAGAATAGAGAGCTCCAAAACTGAACTGACAAAAAAGCTAACACTGACCAAAAGCTTGTGAACTGATCCTCATAAGCCTTTTTATCATTGAGCCCTCTATTTTCTTCAATTTCCTCCTCACATGAAAACTTTGACTTTTCACCTTCATTTTCTCCTAATTTCCTTTATTTCCATAAATAAAATTACAATTAATGCCTCTTTGCCTTTCCAAAGCCTTTTCCATTTTCCTTAGCCATAATAAACCAAATGAACATCCACTAGGATATTTTTACCACCATTCAGCTTGGAATATGTGTCCCATGACCTTGGTAATATCGTTTTTTTACATGGAAAATCAAGCAGGGTTGTTATAGAACCCCCCCCTAGGGGAACACTGACCTCAGTGTTCAATGACACCTATAAAAAAAAAAAACACTGAAAACAAAACATATTTCCTATGGAGATTTATAACACAACTAGTTGTAATATTTACAATGACCACTACTGAAGATATGACAATCATATCATTTATTGAAGCTTTATAACATAAATCATTACAACATTTACAATAATAACCAGATATACATTCAGACACATTTGCTTCATCCAAAAAATAATCATACTGTCTATGAAGCTTTATAAATCTAACTCAATACCATATTTACAATAACATACACATATATACGTATGCACATTTGTTCAACCAACAAATAAAATGATACAATACCTATATCAACTATAAGGGAATCCAAAGTCTCACACCTCTACCCTCAAAAGTAGTACTAGGATTCACTTCCTTGACAGGAAGTCCATAACCTAGTGCCAGAGTCAAAGTCTGCATTAATTTCCAACACTATAATCCAACGCCACTTTCCTCCCAGTGAACAATTACCGACTCATTATTTTAGGGCACACTCCCTATGTGCATCCAATTCCATTTGGAAATGCTAATGACCAAAACAAATCCATCCCCAACCTTCCCTTCTCGGCTACACAGTCCCTTGGGAAATACAGTCACCCCCTTCTGTGTAGTCACACACCTTCCAAGTTCTATGGGCATCCCCTTCTTTACTACATAGTCCCTGGGGTGACCCCTCCCTTGCCAAGGATTCCTCACATTGGAAGGTCTAAAAACCAAGGCATATCCCTGCCTCAAAATCATCATATGGGTCATATCATGCCCATGGAAATCAATGGACACTATTGGGTACCAGTGTCCTACAATGGCCCTACTCCTAAAATGCTTTACCGACATACAACTATATGTTCCAATTCCTTGCACTAACGCTGCTAATTCTTGCAACTAGTTTCAACCACCCAGCCGGGCATTTTATGCTTTCCTATACCAAACACATAACTGCCATTAGATTTAAAATGAATTCGAATAAATTCAAATAATTTCTCATTGGTGGCTCATCAATAAGGTACACCTGCAATTCTATTTACTTCCTATCACAACAAGTCAAACTAACTCTTTGACCAAATCATCATGTATAAACATATCACATCTGGTTAGCCCAAAACTCAACCATCATAAACCAAGAATCATGAACCACATGCAATCATCATAGACCAGAATTATAGATCACATGTAACCATCAGAAGTCAAAATGATAGACCACATGCATAATCAAAATTGAAATAAAATATTGATACTTATCCTTCAATCAGTGCTTTGCTTCTGCCTTTATCCTTGTCCTTTATGTACACACACTAGATTAGTTTCCAAACCATACAAGAACCCAATGCATTTTTCTTTTCTTCAATCATGTACACATACACATTGTACATCACCACACATACACATACAAACAACATACGAAACCACACAATACATAAACCTACACCCAATATACATCATGATAAATACACCAACACCCGGTGTACAACATAACACAATACATACTCCTACATCTAGTGTACAACAAAATACATGTACATACACATAGTTCAACACAACGAATACACATGTCATGATGCCACAACTACATAATGCACATACGTAGTACCACATGTACACAACACAATATGTACGACATGCACACAATACCACATTTACACTAGTACCACATGTACAACATTTACATAATACCACCTATACAACATGTCCACAATATCACCTATACACGACACCACCTATGCAACGCGTACACAACATTACATGTACACGACACCACCTACACAACATGTACACCACACCACCTGTACAACATGTACACAACACCAGATATACATAGCACCACATGCACAACATGGACATGACACCACATGTACACAACACCACATGCATGACATGTACACAACACCACCTACACACAATATCACATGTACAACATCTACACAACACCACATGCACACAACACCACTTGTACAATCATACACACAACACTATATGTACATAGCACCACATCTAAAACATGCACACAACACCATATGTACATAGCAATGCACATACAACATGTACATAGCACCATATGTACACAACACCGCATATACAACATGCACACAACACTGCATATCCGACATGCGCACACTATGATATGTACACAACACCACATATCCAACATTTACATAACATCATCTATACCCGACGCTGCATATGCAATATACACACAACACCATATATGCAACAAACACACAACATCATATGTACACAATACTACATATGCTACATGTACACAACAACAATACTGCACATCCTAAGACCACACTGTCCTTACCAGGAAACCTTGCTTCTAGTGTCTTTCCACCATCCATGCTTGCCCCAGCATGCCACAATCACACTTCTTTCATCCCATTGATGTATCCCTCAACATTACTTTCCATAACATACACATAGTATAATCACATAATATCAATTCATATCCATATGATACTGACCTTACAGGTTTTTCAGGGCTACTCTTCCCACTTTGTTAGTGTGAAATTTCTTGGAAGGTGTACCAAAAAAACTTCACTTAAGTCACTAGGTGACAAGTGACCCTAACAACAAGTTGATGGATGCTAGCAATTCAGATCTACAACAAAAATAGAAAACTTGCAATAAAAGTAGAGACAATCCAGAATAGAAAGCAACAATATAAAATATCCAATGCAATAACCCAATTGGAAAGACTTTGAATGAATAAATATTTTATTAATAGCACCTGGTGAAGGAGATCTATAGATGGGTCTGCAAGTCCCCCTTCGTGGGATGGGTCCTTTGATGTCCTTGATGCTTCAGAAAATGATTCTCTCTCAATATGTGAAAAACCCAGACAAAATGTGGAGAACTCAAAATGGGAGCTCAAAGAAAAAAGACGATAATGTTGACGACGATTATGATTATGGTGAAGAATGAAAAACCCCTATTTATAACAAAGTATGGAGTTAATCTCGAAAATGGAGAATCATAAAATAATGTTAACCAAATTCAGATCCAACCGCTTGGAATACTTTATTATATTTATTGGAGAGGGAAAATATATTTAAAATGGTTAAATATCTTTATTTAGAAATAATTAACAAATAAAATTATTTATTAATTATTTTGCGCGAATTAAGAAAGGTGTGAAATCCAAATAATTATTAAATAGTGATTTAATAATTATTCTAATAATAGAAATAAGGAAAATTAAATAAATAGTGATTTATCTAATTATTCTCATGGGGTTTTTTGATTTAAATAAGAAAATAATTTAATAAAATTGGTTTACTAAATTAATTTCCATAGTGAAAGTGATTTTACTATGGTAAAATTAAATTTACATGGTGTATTTCAATCCACTTAGTTAGAAATGGTTAGGTGATCATTTTTTAGTGATAACACACTTGATTCCTCATAAGACCAGGAACCTCTTCATGCCATTCACATGCATAAGCAATCATTCCTCCACAAGAATGAGCCTTGACAACCTTATCAGACAATGACATACATACATATATACATATAAACATCAGCATAAAACAATCATGATCTTTGCAGACCCTGTTAGACAACGACATATATACATACATGTATACATATATAGGCATCAACATAATCATGATCACAACATAATTACCAGATATCATAAGGTATAGGTTAAGAGAACTCCCATTATCTGTGCACAACATGCAAAACATTGAGAACAACCATTCCCAACATAGCCAAGGCATTTGACGCATCAAATACATTTACTTCAACTTTCCTATTACCATTCTCATGAATATCTTGCCACCATCCATTTACCCCAATGGACCCAACCAATCCAACTGGCTATAATATTCTTACCTTTGACTGCCCTTTACTCATGCATCGAGCTTCATCCAAGCCTTTCATTACCTCCTAGGTGTCATTCAACTCTCCCTGAGCTTCATTAACTTCTTCCTTCCCTAGCCAAATCCTAAGACACTCAAAACATAAAAAGGAAAGAACCAAAATTAACCAAGAAGAAAATCACAAAAAACCATTAGTAGTACGACACCACAAACAAAGTGGCATGGCCATGCACCAGTCATACACAAAACTTCAAATGAAGCACAAACAAATCACAAAATAACGAAAGCACAAAACTAGCAACAAACTCCATGACTCAATCCCCATGGATTCCCAATGCTTCCAAGGGAAATTTCAACCCGAGCCTTCTTCAAGATTTCATGGAAGTCTCTTTGCCATGCAATTCCCTGCATCATACTTTCATAAACACATAACTGGAAGTGCATAAATAAATATACAATATACCAATTACCTTACCTTGTCATTACAAACACACTGCCTTGTAACTGAACACATCCATGCCATCTCTCAAGGGACTCCAATTCCCTTGAAGGAACCAGCTATAACTAGAAACCAATTGTTATACTTCTCAAATACATGTCCATGAATATAACATATATCCACATAATGTCAGACAAAATCTAGGTTAAGAAGGTTTCCTGTATGCAAAGTACTCATTCGTTTGGAGTGGTAGTTTCCAAACATAGTCAAAGGAATTCTCACCCAATTCCTTTCTTTAACCTTTTTCCTCGCTACAATTGAGTCGTACTATGTGTTGTCATATCACCCAGTTGTCAGTTATATAAACCAATTAAATGTTACCTTGTCATGCTAATACTAAGCATGTTGCCCCGCAACTGTTTACACATGTCAACCACATGTTCCCAGGATCAAAACATTATGTCTATTAATTGAAATAAATATTTTCCAAGACTAGGAACCATGTCATAATCAAATAACAATCATTACTCATACTACTAAAACTAGCACCTATTTACACTCAAGCACATATCAGTTGTCTCAGAACATATGTGTTAGTACAACCATCTTAAAGCAAGATCATTTCTTCATGCAATATTAAATACACATACTCATATCATGCAATTAATCAAACATTCAAATAACAAATAAATGGCATAATAGACACCAAACACTCAACACTAGATAGATGACATAATCAAACATTCAAGAACCAAGTAGACGACATAAGCAAACTCATACCTTAATGCATATCAGGGGATGCTATCTTATCTACACAATCAATCTAGATTAGCATATATCTTCACAACATATCAATTCAAACATAAATATGGTCACAATGTCCATAACTGTACTATCTAACATGTTAACATCATAAAGTCATAAACAATTGCCATTCATGCATAAAAATCACATATGCATAGTCAGTGCATATTAGTACAACAAAATATCACAAATAGGTTGACTCATACCTGAATGTCATAACCCTAACCATCTTCATAGGTCAATACAAATTATCGTAAACCATAATAACATCAAGACCTCAGTTGCAATGACCATAATCATCAGGAATATGACCACAATGCATACAACAACAAGTTACTATCATTTATGACTATCCGACACGTGCATATGACTACACTAATCACTAACATTATCATACATCTAACCACAATAAAAATAAAATGACAAGAATATAAGTAACCTTAATGCTTATAACAACCATTAACCACATACTTGCATGCCAAACAAACAAACCTATATAACAATCTTCTCTTACCCTGAGGTCTAGTGCTCCAATCTCTCTGTGGTGATCTACATCTCCTGCTCTATCTCAGTTAACACATCAACATCATAACATTCCAATAGCATCATGATGACACAAGAGCACCACAATGACCATCACAATGCATCTCTTACCTACTATACATGCATAACCATTACCATGACAATGCATGCATAATAACATGTAGACATTGACATGCATAACAAATACATATACAATTGACATGCATTCATGACAAACACATCTTAAAAACAACATCATCAACTCCTACATGTCAACACAACTGTAAAAATGACCACTACCATGCATACATAACAAGCAAATATACAACCTACATGCATGCATGACAACCACATTCCTCCCATCCATTCCAAGTGTTGAACCACACTTTGATACCACTCTATAACACCCCTCCTCCCACATCTACTCAATTCAAACCTGTCCGCTAGGGTAAAAATGCGATGAGAGGCTACTATGATGTGATTCAACTCCCCATGTATAGTTAAGGAAGTGGAACTGACACAAAAAAAACCAATCTGATCTTGTACACATACTACAAAACCCTCAGGATCCAACCAACCCTCCCAGGTGATCAACCCCTTAGACAACTTGACATCTCATAGATCTAGAGCCTCAGCCGCTCCCATGACATGGGAATGCATGTGAATGGGACCCTCCAGTTGCTCCCACAGCAAGGGAATGTCAGCGACTAGGGACTTTTTCAGCTAGTTTTGAGCTAATGACCCAAAGTTCTATGCCACTTTTTTAGGGCTAGGTCTCAAGCCACTAGACAGAACTTCATGAAAATTCCAGAAATGAAAAATGACATTGAAAAAATGATACTAATGAAAATAATTGATTTAAACCCTACTAGCCATGACATGCATTTTGTCAAACTTGTCACAAATATGCATTCTACAGGTGTTATAAACAAATCTGAGCATAGGGATCTCATACTTATTTGAGAATCGCTAAGAAGCATTGATGCCTTATCACAATAGCTGCATTATCATTTATTATGTCATATATTCATTTTACATTCATTTACAAATCGAAACATGATGAAATCCATACATCATATCTATCATAAAACATATTCATAACCATCATATAACCAACAAAAATAACAAGGATATAACAACCATAGAGACCACATATGAACTATTACATTTACACATGAAATACCAAGGAGAAGGATCTCTTATTAATGAGTGCATAGGCCAACCAAGTATGGGATTTCCACGTACCACTTGACCATAGATTGGCTGAACCAAATCTCTCTTTCATCCAATCACCCCCATGCCATATTCCAAGCATGAATGTGGTATCTCATGAAACAAATCAACTAGAACCGAACTAGGGATTCCAGAGGCCAAACCACCTCAACCCTCAACTAGTGATTCCATCTCACGATCAGACATCACTAACCATTACCAAATTGGTCTCTACCCAAGCTATCTAGGGCTCTAGAGTGTTTGTTCCAACCAGGGCTTCCAAGACTAGTAACTCAAACCACAACTGTTGCTGGGCTTCCAAAGCGTTTATCTAACCAGGGCTTCGAGGACTAGTAACTCAATCCACAATTGCTACTGGGCTTCCAGAGCGTTTATCCAATCAGGGATTCCAGGACTAGTAACTCAACCCAAGCTGTTACAGGGCTTCCAAAGCATTTGTCCAACCAAGGCTTCCAAGAACTAGTAAATCAACCCATAACCAAAGGAACATGAGAACCAACCAGAAAATAAAGATAAAACCCACAACACCATGGTTATCCATGAAATGGAAAGGCTAGGCAAAACCACTGTCAATCTAGGAAATCCTCCATGTTAATGCCAAATCATAACCAATAAAACAAAAGCATATGCCACACATGCCAAAGATAGCAAGGAACTCAGTACCTGCAAGAAAAACCTGTTGTAGCTACCGATCCCGATGTCCTCTTGTGCTTTCCTTCTCTTCCTTTACCTTCTTGCTCCAAAATCCCAAGTGTGCCATAGTCCTCCAAGGGTGCATCATGAAAACTCTAAGTGTCCAAGTGTATGAGAGAGAGAGTAGAATAGTGATCCAGGTGGCTCCAAGGACACACACAGGACAAAGAGGGCTTATGGAAGCTTGAAAATCAAAGTGATCATAATTCTTTTGAACCAGGAATAGAGTGTAGATATTGTCGTCCTGATCGGTTCGTCAAACCGAGTTCGTATGCGAAAGTTAGAAGCAGTCAAAGTTCGGTTGACTTTTGCTGATTGGGCAGGCTTAAGGAGGCAACAATTTGGACAAAATCCGACCACCAGATTCCGGCCAACCTGGGCTAGATTCTGGGAAAATTTGTGGCCTGGTTACTTTGTCTCCTTCGGTCATTCTTCGAATTTTTAAAAATGACCATTGTTTTCTTAAAATAATAAATAAATAAATAAATATATATATATATATATATATATATATATATATATGAGGTGGCGAGCCACCACCCCCGCCACCCCAAAAATTACATAACAAATTTTTTTAAAAGGGGCCGATGGGCCATGACCCCCGCCGCCCAACCGCAACAAATTACATTAAACATGGCTCGATGGCCACCACCTCGCCGAGCCCTCCAACCAACAATGTTAAACCACATTCAACATAATGTAACGGGGGTGCGCAGCCCACCTCAGGTGGACCCAACCCAAACCCCAACAAATATACAAATGCTGTATTAAAGGGAGGTTGACGGGTACTGAGCCCACGCCAACCACGTGGGCTAGCCCGCCACCATGCGGCAGCCCCATGTTAGGCCTCATAACGTAGCATGTTCCATATAAAACAACAAACAAATTCCGGTCCAAGTTTAATGCGCCCTCAGTTAATGTGGTTACGAAGGGTATGGGGCGGGCCGCCCAATGCGGACCTGACCCCTAGCCAAATACAAACGCGAATTTTGTTAAAACAATAATGTATATAAAAAAGGGATGGGCAGGGTTTGACCACCCGACCCCTCCTCAACAAACTGCTAATTTTACCAACGTGCCAAAACCAATTCGTTGGTAAATCTGCCAGAGAAATTATATAAACTTTCATTTTCACAGTGTGCCCGGGCAGAGGATAGAGGAACCAGGAGTGGGCACAGAAACCAAGACACAAAATTTTTAATTAATTTTTAATGCAGGTAGAACCATGACTGAGCGAAATTTCCAGGAGGGTGAAATTTTTGTAGTGTCCAAATTGGACAAACTTTATGTCGATATTACACCTCTCGGTGACATGAACCCGATGGTGCAGCTAGTTTCCTGATCTGAGCAGCCGATTTGTAGAGGACCTGGAGGAGGGAATCTTTAAGGAATCCAGGGGGAATCTAAAAGATTCCTTAAGCCCCAGATTTCTATTTTCTCAGAATTCAGAAATTTGATAGTCGATTTTGCACTATTTGATGCTACAAATCTGATGGTGTGTTCAGATTTTTCATTTGCTCATTTCATTTCTCGGCCACTTTTCAAAGTGGAGTGTAGGTGTTAGCATTCATGAGCGAGCAGTCATTTCCATGTGATTCGATGCCGTGAGATCGATGGTCCGAACAACTTTAGTAGTTTGACTTCCGCTTCTTCAAATGGCCCCAAGATGTGAGTTATATGAAATGCATTCATGTACTTATTTTGCGATGCATTGTGCTACACTAATCCCTGTTTGATGTTTGATGTGGGATCTTGTTTCTTACTTGTTTTCATGATTCCTGCTTGATGTGATGTGAAATCATTTGTGAGATGTACTTGTTGTCATGATTCGTCATGTTTTATTTGAGGTCCCTTTGTCGTCATGTTGATGGGATGCTCATGTTGTCGTCATCTATGTTTTCATTGAGATCCCTTTTATGCCATGTTGGCGGGATGCTCATCATGCATGAGTTTTGTGTCATACTGATAGAAGTCCTTTTGACTGAGAGTTCCTGTAGCAGAACATCTCTTGGAGCCACTCCCGCATGAGGGCATTTTCCTTATATGGTAGCGACATCACCTCTTATGTACATCATCACTATTGACAACACTTAATGCAGTGACCTACACCATCTTGACACCGGGGTTTAGAGACGTAGTCCCTCCTGGACGAACTCCATTATCAACAGCTTATGTTTTCATGTGTTGATGATTGTCATGTTCCTCTTCTTTAAAACATGCAGATGTATTCATTAATGTTCTTTTAAAAATGAAATTTAACACATCACGAAAGTAAAAGGTACCCAGACCTGGATCAAGTGGTATCATAGGGGTCTTTGCATTGATGTGAATTGTAGTGTGAACAATGGAACGTGCAGCGACAGAGGATGAAAATTCAATGTACGAGACCATGCTCAAAATTTCCAAAAGAGTGGAAATAATGTATGAAACTCTATAGAAAGAGACAGAGGAAAAGGAGTGATTGCAGTTTCAGTTGCAAACCACGGAAGAGGCCCTGGAAGAACTGAAGCACAACAACCAAAGTCTTCAAATAGATAATGCTGAATTGAAGATACTTCTACATGAAGAGAAATAGGAGAAACATAGTTTGATACAACAACTGCAAGCAAAGGACAAGGCCTTGGAAAAGCTGCAGCATGACCCATGTGAGGTAAAAAGTAGTTCTCCAAATTCATGTATGTTTCCTGATGATGATTTCGCTATTTTTGAAAATCATACCACAGGAATTGGCTCCAAACTGTTGAAGGGAATGGGGTATGAAGGAAAAGGCTTAGGCATTAATGGCCAAGGCATTGTCAACTTAATCAAAGTAGAAGAATTACCTCATCAGGCAGGACTTGGTTATGTCAGGAAATAAGTTGAGGAATGTGCCCAGATAGCGAGCGAACCACCAATAGCAGAGGATGAAAAGCCCTCATCAATTCTTTCCAAATCGATAGAGGAGGTAAAAGATGTTGATTTCTTTTCGGTTTCATCTTCACATACTATGATTTTTGTTGGAGATTTGGAGATCCAAATTACAGGGACGAACATGAGGCTCCTTACCAGGACAAGGCACAAGGAGGAAAAAGAACTTGGTGTTATGCATAACTCAACCATTGGAGGTTATGCAGAGACCTATATTTGCAAGTTGGGGATATACTAGAGGAGAATTCTCAAAGGCGTCATATGCTTCCGAGACATCGTCAAAATCGTCGAGGAAAGAGAATGATGGGAACACATCCCCATCATCTCATGACAGTGGCCATCGCAGGGAAAGAGCTAAGGCAAGCTCTCATTTCCATACTTACATGAGAGACAACGAGGAAAGGTATAGCCAATCTCGACATTCGAATGTTCATTTTAATTATAATGTTGTTAAAGATGAATGTACAACATGGCATCAAAAAACATGTACCTTTTGTGGATTACATAACCATACATTTTCTAAGTGTTGGAAAAGAATGGCAGCACACAAAAGGATGAGGCATGAAAGACCCTCTCAACAACAGGGAAAGAAACATGTTAAGCAGATCTGGAGGAAGAAAACCTATTTTAGCCATTGCGATAGAAGTGGCCATCAAAGAGCCACTTGTTGGAGGTTCCATCCATAGCAGCGCCGTAAAGACAAAGTGTCGATGCATGAACCAAATGAAACTGTTGTTTGACAAGCAAAAACACCACAGGGGGATGACCCGTTCACCTTGATAAGTGAGAAATGGTTTTTAGATATGTTAGCGTATCATGGTTGTGCTTTGGTAAATCATTTGTTGCATTTTAAAATGTAAAAGTGATGATGTGTTTTCCATCACTTGTTAAACAATAGTGATGTCTGGTCTTATTTTGAGTTGCATGATAAATTGTGAAAGTGATGTCATGTTTCCATCACTTGTCAAAGAAACGATAGTGTTTGGCCTGATCTTTGTAGATCATGTGTTGTAGTCATGATGTTTTTTCCATCACTTGTTGGAGCAATGATGATATGTTGACCTTGTTGTCATAGCTGGAGTATTGCGTCCATCTTGATGTAAACTTGACCATCGAGTATGTGTTATAGACTCGTGGAAAGTACGGGATGCTTGGGTCATTAGTTGGTCCTGGAAGTCAAGCATGTAATTTGCAAAACAATGTACTACAGGTTGTAGAGATTGCAGGTGTCGGCTCATCGCTTAAGGCTCCGAAGAACAAAGGTGAAGGAGATGGAAGCAAGACCTTTCAGGACGCTTGTGATGCAGACAAGGTACAAAAATGTTGCAGATTATTTTTTCATACTTTTGGAGGACCAAAAACTCCTCATTGGGGAGGATTGATCCAGGTGGCTCCAGGGACACACACAGGACAAAGAGGGCTTATGGAAGCTCGAAAATCAAATTGATCAGAATGATTTAGAACCAGGGCTAGAGCGTAGATCTCGTCATCCTGATTGCGGTGGTGTGAATGGTTCGTCAAACCGAGTCCATATGCAAAAGTTAGAAACAATCAAAGTTTGGTTGACTTTTGTTGACTACGCACGCTTAAGGAGGCATCAATTTGGACAAAATCCAGCCACCGGATTCCAGCTAACCTGGGCCATATTCTGGGTGAATTTATGGCCTGGTTAGTTTGTCTCCTTCGGTCATTTTTTAAATTGTTAAAAATGACCATTGTTTTCTTAAAATAAAAAAAAAAGAATATATATATGAGGTGGCGGGCCACCACCCTCGCCACCCCAAAAATTACATAACAATTTTTTTAAAAGGGGCTGACGAGCCATGATCCCCGCCGGCCCAACCGCAACAAATTACATGAAACATGGCTCGGCAGCCACCACCCCGCTGAGCCCTCCAACCAACACCATTAAACCACATTCAACATAATGTAACGGGGGTGGGTGGGCCACTTCTGGTGGACCCGACCCACACCCCAACACATATACAGCTACTATATTAAAGGGAGGCTAGCGGGTACCAAGCCCGCGCCAGCCACATGGGCTGGCCCGCCACGATGTAATAGCCCCATGTCAGGCCTCATAACGTACCATGTTTCATTTAAAACAACAAACAAACGCTGGTCCAAGTTTAATGCACCCTCAGATAATGTGGTTACGGAGGGGATGGGCCGCCCAATGCGGACCCGACCCCTAGCCAAATACAAATGCGAATTTTGTTAAAACAATAATGTATATAAAAAAGGGAGGGGCGGGGTTTGACCACCCAACCCTCCTCAAAAAACTACTAATTTTACCAACGTGCCAAAACCAATTCGTTGGTAAATCCACTAGAGAAATTATATAAACTTTCATTTGCATAGTGCGCCCGAGTAGAGGATAGAGGAACCAGGAGTGGGCATGGAAACCGAGACGCATAATTTTTAATTAATTTTTAATGCAGGTGGAACCATGACTGAGCGAAATTTCCAGGGGGTGAAATTTTTGTAGTGTCCAAATTGGACAACTTTACGTCGATCTTACACCTCTCGGTGACATGAACCCGATGGCGTAGCTAGTTTCTTGATCTGAGCAGCTGATTTGTAGAGGACTCGGAGGAGGGAATCTTTAAGGAACCCAAGGGGAATCTAAAAGATTCCTTAAGCCCCAGATTTCCATTTTCTCAGAATTCAGAAATTTGACAGTTGATTTTGCACTATTCGACGCCAAAATTTTTATGGTGTGTTCAAATTTTCCATTTTCTCATTTCATTTCTCGGCCATTTTTCAAAGTGGAGTGCAAGTGTCAGCATTCATGAGCGAGCAGTCATTTCCATGTGATTCGATGCCGTGAGATCGATGGTCCAAACAAATTTAGCAGTTTGACATCTGCTTCTTCACATGGCCCAAGGATGTGAAGCATATGAAGTGTGTTCATGTACTTCTTTTGCGATGCATTGTGCTGCACTGATCCTTGTTTGGTGTTTGACGTGGGATCTTGTTTCTTACTTGTTTTCATGATTTCTGCTTGATGTGATGCGAAATCATTTGTGAGATGTACTTGTTGTCATGATTCGTCATGTTTTATTTGAGATCATTTTGTCGTCATGTTGATGGGATACTCATGTTGTCATCATGTATGTTTGCATTGAGATCCCTTCCATGTCGGTGGGATGCTCATCATGCATGAGTTTTGTGTCATACTGATAGGAGTCCTTTTGACTGAGAGTTCCTGTAGTGGAACATCTCTTGGAGCCACTCCTACGTGATGGCATTTTCCTTGTATGATAGCAACATCACCTCTTATGTACATCATCACTATTGACAACACTTAATGCAGTGGCCTACACCATCCTGACACCAGGGCCCGAAGACGTAGTCCCTCCTGGACGAACTCCGTTATCAATGGCTTATGTTTTCATGTGTTGATAATTGTCATGTTCCTATTCTTTACACAATACAGATGTATTCATTAATGTTCTTTTAAAAATGCAATTTAAGACATCACAAAAGTAAAAGGTCTTGGAAGGGTCCTTTGTCACACCCGGACCTGGATCAAATAGAGAGCTCCAAAATTGAACTGACAAAAATATAACATTGACCAAAAGCTTGTGAACTGATTCTTAGAAGCCTTTTTCTCATTAATGCCTCTATTTTCTTCAATTTCCATTATTTTTCCTTAATTTTCCTCCTTACATGCAAATTGTGACCTTTCACTTTATTTTATCCTAATTTCCTTTATTTCCATAAATAAAATTCCAATTAATACCTCTTTGCCTTTCCAAAGCTTTCACCATTTCCTTTGCCAATTTCCTTAGCCAAACCAAATGAACACCCACTAGCATGTTTTTTCCACCATTCAGCTTGGAATACGTGTCCCATGACCTTGGTATTATCTTTTTCTTACATGGAAAATCAACCAAGACTGTTACAACTTTGAAGACCTTTTTGGAATATACTAGATGCCAATTCTAATAAGACCTTCACAAACCCAAAAGGATTAAAGGATTTAAACTCGTTCTTTCACATATCTATATCTTAGTTATAAACTACACCTACTTTGACAATCACATCAAGAGGTACAATGTCTTAAAATGGATTAGATATGAATCAAAGAATCCATGTGGTTAGAAAAACAATCATGTATGTGGTATGCCCCAAATGGTTGAATATAAGTTTAACTTGGATAGTAAGCAAACCTGATTAATTAAAGCAAGCAAACTCACTCTAGAAAATGGCCAAAATCATGTTTTATTCAAGCATTTCCTTTTAATAAATACTTTAGCTTACATTATATGTATTTTATTTACCACATGTAATCTATGTAACCAAAGTATCTTTCCTACCCCTTGTTTATGATATAGGAACTGTGTGGAAACACATGGAAAATGTTTCTTAAATGTTTTCCATCCAATTGCAATACAAAAATGTCATTTCTGTAGTGAATTTTTTTTCCAAAAGAAGCTGGATCATGGTTGTGCAATGTACCCTACAATTTAGAAGCTAAAAGAAAGAATAAATTGTGAAAATATTAAAAAACACAAACAACAATTTCCATACTGTAAAAAACATTGCTTCCATACAGGAAAGGCAATTTTGAGAATATCTCACAATTTAAAAAATATAAAAAACATTTCCATGCTTCCTAAAATTTCAAAAGCCTCGTTCTATAAATTAGCAATGTTTCTGAAACCTGTGCAATTTTACTATTCCAGGTGGCACCACATGACAACTATTCATGAGAAAGACAATGATTATGTACTTCACAATGGCCATAATAGATACTTTTACAACTTTGTGTTAAAAGTCTTCTGTTTTCTTCCATTCTTTTATTTCACTATTGTAATTTCTTTTGTGATAATGATTAGAGGTACACCTACAGTCAATCAATTATTTTATATGTTTGGCCACAAACCACACAACTTGAACGGGTGCATATCAAACAGTAAGAAAATTCCCCAACTCGTTAAGAGTGTAGTATCATTTGATATGTATCTAGGCATAAATTTCTTCCATATATTTGAGCCTCGAGGTTTCTTTCAAATTTCTTCAATATGCCACTTGTACTATTCCCTACATTCTTGCCCAATATATACATTTTCTTTTATTGATATTAGACTAATGTTGGACACCTAATCCTCAATGGGTTAGTGTGGAAGCCGAATGGACAAAAGGAGTCCAAGAGACCTTGGGATGTGAAACCCAACGGTCACAACATGTACTATAAATGTAAATCATTTGTTAATAAAAACAATATTCTCATGTTTTATATTTCCTATTTGTTGTTGCCCATGTGTGTTTAACATGGTATCAGAGCAGGCGAATTCTGGCCCTGCTCATATTTGAGTCACTGTTTGCTTGTGGCCTTTTGTTGTGTTTCTCTCACCAGACCTATGCATTGACCATTAATGTTATGTGGGTCGTGAACTCTCGGTGCAGTGATATTGCTGGTTGATTAATTCATGCACTGGTGTTGAATTCATTGTATATATTTGTGCTGGCATATGTATAATTTTTGGTGCGTTGAATGAATACCACAATGTGGTGTATGGAAAGCATTGAAATAGTGTGAGGCAGATGCGTTTGTCCATATTTAAATATGCAGCGTATGCCTTGGACTGTGGAATGTGGTTATAAATATGACCTCTGCTATGTGTTGAAGGCCGTGCAAAAACGTTGAGAGTTAAAAGTCCTGGCGCGTTGGCTCTGCCATCCCTGACATTCCTGACCTCTGAAATCCGCAGGTCTCTATTTTTGGTCTCTGGCTTTCCTGTCTGTCCATAAACGTTTGCTGTTCATAAACGTTTGCTCTCTGTCTGCCAGAAGGCGACTGTTTGCTGTCCAACTGTTAAACGTTTGCTCTCTGAACATAAATTGAATTAGAGCCTGGGCGCCCAAAGCTTGTCAGCGCTACCCATCCTCACCGGATTAAAAGTTGTCAGATCTGCAACTTATATTTCATATGACTTCTATATTTTCCATTATGAACGCTAAGCTAATTTGGCAACCTGAATTGTCTTAATTATGATCGAAGCCTGAATTTCCTTAATTATATATGCTCCGTACAATACGCTGCCATTACCTGCCTATCAGTTGTCTTTCACTGTTATAGTTATTGTTAATACGCATATAGTTTTTCAATGAGGGCCTTGTCTGTCATTTTTATTCGCTGGTCCTGTCTGTCATATGCGTTTTATTTCTGAACATTGGCCTGCTCCACGTAACCTGAACGCTGCTAGCCTGCTCCACGTGTCCTGTCTGAGCGCTGTGCGTTAAAATTGTTTTTGAAAGGCCTGCGATTTTGTTTCTCCATCGCCTTGCAGTCTTCTTCCAGCTGCTCGTTCAGTCCATCTATTTTCAGGTCTTATCCCATTACTAGCTGCATCCCATTCACCATTTCTTCATGGTGCTGCATTACTTGATGAGATAGCTGCTCCTGTTTTGTAAGAAATGCAGACTTTACTGTCTGTTGGCATAACCTCGGCGACACACAGTTTGAGCCAGCGGCATGCCGTCCATTGCCTCGGCTCTTCATTTGTAACAACGCTCAGCCTTACCGTTGCAGCAGTCTCGGAACTTCATCCTGTATATATACTCTTGGTATCTGATTCGTCGCGTACCATCTCGGATCCTCCTGTTGGGCGTTGCCGGATTCGACCCATCGACTTGTGTGCCAGGCAGGCAGGCCTGGAGGCTCCGGACCCTGTGCGACCCGTGGCTGTAGCCTCCCGTTTGGACAAGAGTGCCGTTGGGATCGAACTGGGTGGAGGAGAGCACCAGGGGTCCATCTGGATTCCATCCAGCGGGCGCACTGTGTTGGTATCAGCGTTAAACATTTTTTGCTGACAGTATGATGCCTCTGCATTAAATATTTTTGAAGACTGGTAGTGGAGAGAGCGCACGGCACACACAATGTTATATACGGCGAAGTTTTTATGACAGTGGCAGCTGCGTATATACCTCTGTTGATTCAGAAACTCCTTGTGCCAATTTTCCAGGTTGTCAAATGACTTGAACACATTTACATCATACACAAGTACACAGCAGTCCGCACCTCTGTAGAGAGCAACACCCAGGCTCTGGAATCTCTCCTGCCCAGCTGGTAGGAATCCCAGTGAGCAGCCGCGTCAGTCGCCGATTCGGTTGTGGTTGGGAGAGAATGTGCGCAGTCACAATCCTGCGACTGAGGTGACTGGTGTTAACCATTCATCTTCCTGGGTAAACAGTACGCAACAGGCTCATCATCCTACAACAACGGAAAACCCTATCCCTACATCATTCGACTTGAATCTTCCGGCGCATCTGTCAATCAATTTCACTCTTTCCCCGTCAGCAAAAGAGAATGATCGACATGAGCGTTCCCTACTTTCACTCGATAGCAAGATCAGGACCGAGGGCAGCGCTTCCATCGGCCATGTAAGAAAGAGGCGGCGGTGTGATAGGCACAAGATATCAAAGAACGCACATTCGAGAGAAAGAAACAACGAGGAGGCAATTCCATTTCTTGGGCAGTGCACATTAGAAACAAATGTTGAGGTGCCATTTTGGGCACTGATAATTGCATATATACTAATTTGTGTTGGCTATCATTTAATTATCAGGTTCTATCTTCTAATCTGCTCGTTGTTTAGTTAAGTTTTTGAATGAGAAAAGTCCATTATGTTGGTGCCATCACTTAATGGCTATTGCATTTAATTTCTGAATTTGCTATTGGAAAATATAAGTTTATTTGGAGACTATTACTACATGTGGAAGCATTAAAAACAATGTACAGTGAATAAACTTACGAAAATCACCCACCGTGGAGAACATTGTGGCAAAAATCATTTGCATATCAGGGTTTATCTATTGAGATAATGGCCAGACTTGAAGATGCATTAAAGTTATTGAATATCCTAATTCATTCCACTGTTGATGGGATGGTAAAAGTCAACAAAGAAACTCTTTTTGACATTCAAACTTATTTGAAAAATGCACATGAAAAGATAGAGTTTCTGCAACTTGAATCACAACTGCAGTAGGAAGAATTGCAGCAATGGAGTCATCACTCTGAACCTGTTTCTGTTCAGAACATTGAAACAGAATCCCATAAGTAGCAAGTTGATTCAAATCCAGTGCCCAAGGAAGCAGCAAAGTCACATGCAGATGCAGAAACTCAGTCTGCACTTTCCAAGTCCATCATCAGACCTTGGGAATAGCTTTTCCACAACAAGCACAGAACTGGTCTTGGATATGACAAGGACTTGTCCTTACATATTCCAGACTACACCAAGCCCATTCAGTTTCAGAGTGCTGGATTCATTCATGACAGTTCACCTGCTCCTCATGACAGTTCACCTCCATCTGTTCCACATTCTTCCCCTCTTCCACAGCGACAACAACAATAACAGATCGTGAAATGTCAACACTGTGACCGAGATGGCCATTTGAAAGATCACTGTTTTGATCTTCATCCATGTAAGCACTGTCATAAAACCAGTCATTCTTCACACAGATGCTTCATAAATAAACGTCCTGCAAGATCAAAGATTCATCTTAGATGGATCGCTTCTTGGCAATGGGCATCAATAGCCAAGAAGATATTCCAGTCACATGTTAGAACATGTTCTAAAGTATTGAACAGTCTTGCAGTTTAGTTTTCTCCATCATCTCACCTTGTATCTGACAGGGGGGGAAATGATGGTCATCTACAAGCTTCAAAGCCACATCAAGCGAGTCTGAGCCACAACCTGCCACACCAGTTTCAGAGTTGTAGCCAGAAACAAAGATGTCCCTGAGCATGCCTTCAGTTGGCAATCTGGGACACTTCCTCTTGTAGAAGACTTTAGCTTCTCGCCAGTTTCGGAAGAATTCCAGGGACAAAATTGAGAACACTTCCTCTAGCAGAAGACTTCATCTTCTTGCCAGTTCTGGAAGAGTTCCAGGAATTTCATTAAGCATTCCAGAGTTGTTGGTCATCCTTAAACCATCACAAGTTGAGACTTCCCTTTTCAGGTTGAAGTTCTCCCTTTTATTCGGGGTGATACCTCCCTTTCATGGTTGAAGGTTTCCCTCTTCAAAACAATAGGAGCACTTCCTCTAGCAGAAGACTTCAGCTTCTTGCCAGTTTTGGAAGAGTTCTGGGAATTGCACTAAGCATTCTAGTGTTGGTGGTCATCCTTAAACCACCGCCCTTTATACCAACATTTCAGAGAGCACATTCCGCCTAGTGCTGCCATGCATTTTTGCACATTTTGTATTACAACTCTCTTCTTAGACTCATACATAACCCTTCGGATTAAGGGGGGGAATGTTGGACACCTAATCCTCAATGGGTTAGTGTGGAAGCCGAATGGACAAAAGGAGTCCAAGAGACCTTGGGATGTGAAACCCAATGGTCACAACATGTACTATAAATGTAAATCATTTGTTAATAAAAATAGTATTCTCATGTTTTATATTTCCTATTTGTGGTTGCCCATGTGTGTTTAACAACTAACATAAAAACAATTTGAACATTTTGAGTGGAATGAAAGAAAACATTTAAAATACTATTTATTTATGAGAAATTTGGTGACTAATATTAATTTTTCAATCGGTTATCAGATAACAATGACGATATCACACAACATGGAAAAATACATGAGCATAAGAAATCCTAAACGATAGCTCCTCGAAACCAGATTCGTGCATCACTTGAATGGATCTAGTTACAAGTTCTGTTGCTACACGACACAAACAACCAAAGTCACTATTCTAAGTTGAAAATTCAAAAAATTGAACTAGAAAGTGGAAAAGTGTTCATGAACATGATTTCTTATGATTTTAAAGTACATGAGATAGTAGTTACTCGAGTTATAACAAATAAAGATATAAAATATTATGAAACTCACAAGTCAAGCAAATACACATAGTTACGAAATTCCTGCACAAGTGTTAATGTTTCTTTCACTTAACTCGAAAACCAGTGTAAATTATTGCCAAGAAAGGGCCATGCATGAACACCATTGACTACCATGGCTATAAGTTGTACTTGTGAACGTGCATTGTAAATTTATGAACAACATTGACTACCATGACTGTAAGCTGTACCTATGAATGCACATTGTAAATTTGAGATCCACATTCACCATATTTTTCTTTGGCAATCTAAATGGGAAGATACAAGATTTGGAAAAATTGAATATCCTAAAAACGTTAAACTAGTAACTTCACAGTTCAAAGTGGTTTCAATGAAGAATGAAAAATGCAGTCCACTATTGATTAGAAAGATGGCCATCATACATGAATACAATTAACTACAAAAAATAATGAAAACTTAATGGCATTGAAGAATACAAAATGAACTCACCAATTCCTTTTCCTCTATAAGGTTTGATTACCACCAACATTGCTATATAACCTCGAAATGTGTTCCTATGTTGGCCCATTTTACAAACAATAGTTCCCACACAGTTGTCTTCATGAAAATCCTGAAGGTCATAGAAATACTATTAGTGCATTTCAAAACAATGAAGTACATGGCCTTCTAAAAGATGAGAACTCAAGCAAGTTGATGGCACTAAATTCTAAAACCAACAACAATAATGATTGACTTAAATATAATCCAGATCAACTACTTTAAATAATCAAACATTTATTGTGGAAAATTGCTAAACACATAGAAATGCTAGACACTTAGTAAATACTAAATACAAAATTGAAACTAGTCATGTTTCAGAAAAAATAAAATTTCAAGATTTTGATAAAAAAGAACTTATTGCAAAGAATTAAAAATTAAGAAATGCATAGAGGGAAGTATCCCATATGGAAAATCACAACCTGTTTGAGCCATTTAGGTTGTTGTTGTAATTTCTTGGCCATTTCCAAGGGCTTGCATGTTTTAACAAACAAATTCATCTATGCAGAATAGTTATTGGATATGATGCCCTAATCAATATCCATATCTTTTCAGTTCAAAATGAACATACACAAATAGTTATTAATATTGAAATTAGAGCAACCTTTTCCAACTGTTAGATGTATGTGAAAGAATTTTCTGAGTTTGATGTATATTATACCTTGATGGTTTCAAACTGTTACTATGATTGATTAAGGGTTTGGAAATCCTTCGTGATTTTTCTATCCATTGTTTTGTTCTGAGGATATAGTTGGCCCTCGAAACTTACCAAATCTATTTCGTTGTCATGTTCGTGTTCTACCCACAACTAATGTAAATGAGCCCACCCATTATTCCTGGTGGAAACTGATGTGGTCAAGGAAATATATGAGAGAGAAGCATAAGAAAGAAGCCTGTATTTATCTTATTAGCCCCAATCAAATATTTCTGTTTGGTAATCTGGATAATTCATTGGAATTTATGGCTTTAAATAGGAAACATTAGAGAAAAATTCCATGGGAAAAACTAGTGGTTGTCAAAACTTGGAATTCTAAAAGTGCTAGTAATTTTTCTAAGTCAAAATTTTTATAGGATATAAAATTACAACATCTCTTACATAATGGGGTAGTTGAGAGCGCCTCTTGGTGTAATAAAGAAGCGAAAACCTTCTAATTTACCTCAAATTGAGTTGGGAATCAATGTCTAACAACTACCCAAGTATGCAACATTCAATAATCAAGATTGATTGCATGAAATAATAGGCAGACAACAACTTACCTCGAATAAAGTATCTCGTTGACTGCTAAGATTATCATTTAGGCACTTCTTCAAATTCAAAAACTCCCTTTTTGATGCAAGAGTAGCAAGTTCAATTGCAAAGGAAAATGGAGTATTGTCCAATACCATAGTTAAGGCCTGCAAATAAAAATTTTCTTCATCAGAATTACAAGAAGCTATACATTGAAGAAGATATATTCCTTCTTGAAAAATAAGACTAAGGAAAAGTTGTCCCTGCCCAAAAAAATGTTGGATATGAAGTTCTCAAAGCAATGAGAAAAAAATCCAACTTCAATTTTTCACTAACTATAACCTTAAAGTTAAGGCACAATCATCCTAAATAACACTAGAAATTAAGAATCCAATCTTACAACACAAGCTTTTTAGAAAGGCCTAAAACTAGTGTTCAAATAATCAATCTAATATGCTAGAGTAGTTTCAAATCCTAATGTGGTAGGTTAACAATATTTGCTTGACTTGATAGCAAGAAAATAATACACATGGTTCATTTTTCCTTTTAACTTATGTTGGTTTCCCAATATCATAAGTTTTGATAGTGATATTTTAAATTACAGTTCTACTTAGAAATGAACAAGAGATAAATTATTTATAACCAATACAAAATATTTCTAAGTATTGTTCAAAGAGATACAAAAGTTGGATGCTATTTATGTTGTAAATGGCCTCACTACTTGGCGGGGGTGGGGTGAATCAATAGTGACTGTAATTATATAAATTTTATCTCTTTTTAACAAAACAATAATCCTCAACAAAACTTATGAAACCACCAAAACATCAATTGATAGGAGCATGCAACATCAACATAAAGAACCATAAACAATATACATGCATGCACATAAGAGAACACAATTGATTATAGTGGAAAACCCTCTCTAGGGAAAAAAACCACCTGCTGTTGCTGCTGCTCAAATCTTATATTATGCTGAACAAATTTTACATATAGGAGCGACCACCTAGTAGCTGGAAGAATCGACTATTAAGACATTCTGCTAGAAACATCAAACAAAAATATTCTTCTAACATGACTCTACGAACCCCCATTCATTCGCAATCACCACGACCAACGAGCCTCTTCTAACACTAGTGCACTCTGTAGAAATCTGCTTCTCATTTTGATCTGTCTACAAGAAGGAACCCACCTTATCTACACACTGTCTACTATGAGTCTCAATGCCCTCAACACTTCCATGCGAACCTTGTTTCATGCATTTTCAAGCTAGGCTCTCAAACCTGTTGAACAAGAGCAACCCAACAACTTATCTTTGATATGAATTTGAAAATGATAAAATGATGTACACACACAACTCAACACAACTACAAATGTATAATTATCTATGAAAAATTACTATAGCACTCACTCACTCCATCCATACACTCACACAATCAAACCACACACTCCTAAAAAATCACAAGAATATATGTCAAAATATCCTCAACAATCTCCAAGTGAATACCACAGGAAAATACCATGGTTATCCCAATACCATGAACACCTGTGCCATGGTAAACTTGAAATCAATACCATGGTTATGCCAATACCATGGTCCCCTATAACATGGTAATATCCAAGGCAATAACATAGGTAGTTACCATGGTAATACCAACACCAAGTGTCCATCCAGACACGCACAAACCAATACCAAGGTAATTCCAATGCTAAGAATACTTGTACCATGGTAATGTTTACTTCGACCACCTATACAACTATCATCAACTATATGCATAAACTCATGAACCATACATAACATCTGCATAAGCCAAACCAAACCACCTGCAACAATAAAACATCTACAACCAATTACATCTATGTGTAATAAGCCACGATTAACACAATCATATGACAACACATTCCCAAGTTAACATCAATGCCAACCATGAATTACTGCAACCAACAACTACACCAACAACCACATCATCAGTGCCAACAATCTCCCCCTTTGGTATTGATGGCAACCCCTATTGAACCATTTAACATATATTGACCTCTAAAACTGATCTCTATATATACTCCCCCTTTGACATAAATGGAATAGGGATTAACTCATCAAGCACTCTTCTACAAATATAATAACTCCCCCTGGACATGAGCTAGAGCTAACCACAATAAAATTCTCTCACTCCTCTATAGATTCATGAAAAAAAGTAACAACAACAATAAATCACTCTCTCGTGAATCAATAACAACAAACTCAAGGAATAGCTCCATCTAGATCAACAACACTGTCAAGGCCTAAATCGAAGCAATATACTATGACTCTCAACGGAAACAAAAAAATATATCTGATCACCATCATAAAGTAGTACTAGACTACATCCATCAGTAATAACATAGTGTGGGCAATAACAATAACATCCTCCCATGCAACAACGTACCATAACTAGCAGCAATAGTAGCAAGCATGTGATCTACATCAACATCAAGAACAACAAAGCATATGATGACCATCAACAACAATATAGTGTGAGTAGCAACACATCATAAACCATAGCAAGAACAACATCATTCTAACCAATGCATAATAGTTATAAACATGATCATCCTCAAGCAAAAACACAATATCCACCTGGTGAGAAAGCACATGAAAGACATGCTCCCCCCGAGCATCATAACATCAAGTAGCAGTAGCACAATTTCTCATCAATATGGTATATATATACTAGCAACAAAAAACTCATGCATTAGTTCCAAGGTCAATTTACAATCAAAGCCTTAATGTTGAAAGATCTTCCCCATGAACAAATAAACTGACTCTTGACTAATAAGACTTAACTATAACTTACAAAGCTTACATAGCTTACATCAATTACTATATGGACCTGACCTTTACATCATGACACTTTTACAAGGATTAGTCATGAAATACAAGACTATGACATTGAAACCAAGTCCACATATTACTGACAAACAAATGTCCTCTTTAATGCACCAAGACTCATAACTTTCACCTTATACATTGTTTGGCTTACATCATTTATCAATTTCTTGAAGTATATTATATGAATAAGCATAATATTACAATGTATCAACAAAGATAATGTCTAAGATAGCATAGGTGATAATGTCCAATCATATTGAACATCAAAAACAATAAAGTCATATAGATAAGAATATATAGTTCCTTGTAAAGAAGTACAATAATGTAATCCTTGTCCTCAACCTTGTCAAGCCAATCACTAAATACCATTGAATAGATCAATATATAATCAAGTAGCCATAATAATTACACAAGATGCAGCTCAAGATGTCTTCATCTAAGGTAGTCACATGTAACTAACCAATAACAAATGTGAAAGATTTCTATCCTAATAAGAAATCCACTGTAGCAAAGCAATATAATTTCACTGTTAATTAAATTTTTCTGCTCATTTGCAACCATATCAAAGATCCACTATAAATTTCATATCACATGCTTATGAATTCTATCAACTCCAACCAAGATGACCAAACACAACACTTCACCATAAGAAGAAATCTATGAGTACTAAGCTATATCAATGATATTATCTCAAGGAACCAAAATCAACAAATAGCAATAGTGCTAATCATTTCCCAACCATTTACTTAATCCATCATACCTCACCAAACACAATCATACAATAGGAAGATCAAAATTATGGTGAAGAAGAGGAACCAACAACATAAATAATCTATATCATGAACATGAGGAGTAGCATATATGACATTTTGTGTAGTAACTAAAGTGACCTTTTGAGCTATTCCAACAATCATGGAAGCACACATTATGAGTGTCATTATGATGGCATCAATTCTCTTAATGCCAAATTTACTTTTGGAAAATGTTCATGGTTGATTCATTCCAATAATTCTCACACACAAAATAAATTCTCTTTACCAAATTTTCATGCACCATTATACAAGCATGATTTCTCATCAAAAGTAAACTATCGTTTAGAATTCCAATTGATGGTTTTCTCAAACCATTTGTCCCATAAAAACATTACTCCATACCAATCTAAACCCAATCAAACATTTAAGCACCAATTGATTTAATAAAACCATTCTCAAACCAACACATGGTTTCTTGAAAACCAATCAACACTTACAACCCCCCATGCTTATCATATAAACAACTCATGGTTTTAATACACAACAACCCCATGCTTGTCATATAAACAACCCGTGGTTTTAATACACAACAAATGGAATATTAAAACCACGTGCCTAATAAAAAAACATCCAAAATTAGATTGTTCCAAATTTTTATATATTTATTTATAAAAAATTACTATGCTTTCAACCACCCATGCCCATGTATTTATATGTTTTATGGCTAGAGAGCTTAGTTTTGCAAATACGAAATTACTTACATATTGATAAAAATAAACCACTATTTTTTTTTATACAAAAATTACTATGCTTTCAAACACCCATGCCCATGTATTTATATGTTTTATGGTTAGATTGCATGAATGTGAAAATGGGACTTCATGGCTTATGATATTATTAAAACAATACCAAGTTAAAAGTGCACATTTCTTTGTTCGGTGTTCATAAAGTGACTTTAGAAGATGCCATGTATCAAGAAAGTGACACACATAAAAGTGGGAGTGTTAGTGTTGTAGAACACACAAATTATGGCAATGTCTTGGTGGGAGAACTGCACACCCATAAAGGAAAAAAGGGTTGACTCTATGACATGAGGGACCTCAAGTAGAATATGAGGAGGATTCAAGGGGAAAATCGGGACAAGTTATTCCATGTGAGGTCATGAGGGTACCAAAATATCCATGAGGTAATAGGAACTCCTAGAAACCATAGATATTTCGAACATCCCTGAATGACCAATTTGGACACCCTAGAGGTAGTGGCATAGCTCAAGGGATTGCAAGAGTAGAGAAGGGGTTACACTACTTGGGTTTTAGGGCTAATGGTGTACATGAGCCTATTGGTTGGAGGTTGTTGGGTTTGGTACCTTAACCTAGTCCTATATGGTAGTGGTATGTACATGGATTTGAGTAAGTCGTTGCACTATGGATTCGAAGCCCCAACTTGGTGGTGACTAGCTGCTATGATATTATGAGTAGCATGGTTTACGGTTGGCAGGAATGTTTAAGATTTGCAACCAGTTGGTGTTAATAAAAAGAAGTATTTATTTTCCATTTTACCTTTCTTTGGATATAATAATCTATGTCTTTTATGAACTACATAAGGATAATAATTTAATGATGCCATTTATGTAATTATATGCTTATGTATGAGATCACTGCATTATAAAATGAATTTAGATGTGCATAACATACATATCAAAGATTAAAAAAAAGGAAAATTTTTGAAAAATAAAATCATAGGGGTGACAATTACATTAATAAGATCCAACAAATGGCTATGGAATTATAGTCATGTTCAATCCTCTATATTATGTTAAAGTTTATCATTATACCAAGACATTGTTAGAGTCAATCATTGGGATGGTTTTAGTTCAAAAATATGATATGCACCAAGAGAATGTGGTGTATTGCCTTAGTAGGAGCCTTGTCGAACCTAAGCTCAGTTTCTTCCACATTGAAAATCTAGCTTTAGTGGTAATTCATGTCATGTAGTGGCTTCAACTTTACTTTCTTCTAAGAAAAACCATGTTGATTGTGGAGGTGAACCCATTCTAGTTTTTCTTGACTCAATGAGTTATTGGGGGGAAGTACATCAAATGGATCATGATCCTCCAAGATTTTGGTTTTTAATTTGCATTAGCCAAGTAGAAGAAATAATTGGTCTTTTCAAAATTTGTTTTGGAGTTTCCAAAAGAGGATGAGGGTAAATTTTGTACTAACTCGTTTGTGGGCTATAATTTTCTCCTCAATTCATCAAATTATCCATGGTATAATGATATTATTGTTTATCTCTAGACATAGAGGATTCTTTCCCACTTCTCAAGAAATGAGTGGTGGAATTCTATATGTGATCTCATTCCATGTTCAATGCATAATATTTTTATTGGTTTCCCTTATAGGAGGGTTGTGCAAGTGAGTATCTACTTAAGTAACTTAAACAATGTTTCCTTTTCTTTCATTACCATAGTTAATAAATTAAATTAGATTTTCCCATTTGCATACCATGTTCTAAGGAGGTTGGTTGATAGGAAAACTATTCTATGGATTTTTTTTATTAAAATTTTTATGTACTTAAGATTTTAAACATGTACAAAAATTTCCTGCAAATAAGTTTTTAAAAAAGAAGAAAATATACAATAACGAAAAGAGAAAATATACACAGGGATTTTTTTTCCTAGAACCCAAAACCAAGAAAACTAGATTGTTTTTTCATTATATTATTTTCAATGTTACAATATATTATATTCATGTCGAAGCATTCATAAACCCCCAATCCATTAACCATAGATTAGAACATAATCGTAGTTCCCTTGATAAAATCTACAAAATACCATGAGAAAAAGCATCATGCATAAAACCATGCACAAAACCATGGTTAGGTCCACCCCCATCCTTGGGTCTGTCCAATTTGTTTTACTTTTGGGGTGATTTCCCCAACCTTGTGCAAGGTGGCTAGTACCCCCCTGCAAACCCCCCAGTAGGTGAGGCTGCCGCCCCCTGCAACCCCCCCGTTGCGCTCAACATAAAGTAGCAACACCTGGGTCTAGATCGTGTTAAGAATATAACACATACCCAACATTCTCCCACTTGTTTATTTTCACAAAAGGGGGTGGCGCATGAGTACATAGTCATCAATCCAGGGTCAAAATTCACATTGTTTCTCTACACTAAGAAAACTTCTCAGTACTCACAAAATTTTTCAATGCATCTGCAACATTCTTTAAAGTGTCCACCTTTACTAGCAATACCTTTTTGTCTTCAACTATATCCTCACAAACTGATATTGGACATCAATAAGATTTGTCTTCGAATGTTACGTAGCTTCTTTTCCAATAAAATTACACTTTGGTTGTCATAATATATCCTTATAGCTCATTATACCAACTCCATACCTAAACATAATCTCTACAACCAACCTACTTCTTTTCCTGCATGAGCATGTTGGCATTATGGCTCAATTTTTTTGTTTGGCATTGATGTCAACCTAATAGCATTGCTGTTGGAGATTGCATTGGTGTTTGTTGGCATTGATGTCAACCTAGTAGCATTGCTGTTGGAGATTGAATTGGTGTTTTTTGGCATTGATGTCAACCTGGTAGTATGTGATTGTTTATGTACATGGTTGATTGTTACATGGTTTATTAGTTGATTGGTTTTATGTTAGTGAGATGGTACTTGACTTGTGCATTGGTTGCAAACCTTAGTGTGTGGATGCCTTAGTAGGTTGTGGAGCTTCTACACCTAGTTGATAGTATTGGAGGCTATCAAGTCATGTTTATGGTACTAGGTGTGTGTATGGATGGTTTTTAGCTTGTATGATCAATTGTAGGTTCTATCATTAATGGTTGCAGATGTTGGAGTAGCTGTGGAGAAGCTTGTCAGATTGAGTGTTGGAGCAGTTGATGGATGGCATTCAAGTCATCCTTATTTGACTTGTGATGATGATGGATTTGTAACAATACTTTGTTGCATAAAATTGAGTCATAGCCATTGGTCCATGTGGAGTAGCCTCTTGCATGGGGCAAGGAGGCATTAGCAGTGACACACACACACACACACACACATATAGAGTAGTTGATGGATGGCATTCAAGTCATCCTTGTTTGACTTGTTATGATGATGGAGTTGTAATAGTACTTTGTTGAATAAAATTGAGTCATAGCCATTAGTCCATGTGAAGTAGCCTATTACATGTGGCAAGGAGGCATTGGCAGTGATATATATATATATATATATATATATATATATATATATATATATATATATATATATATATATATATATATATATATATAGATATAGATATAGATATATATATATATATATATATATATATATATATATATATATATATATAATATATATATATATATATATATATAGATATAGATATAGATATATATATATATATATATATATATATATATATATATATATATATATATATATATATATATATATATATATATATATATATATATATATATATATATATATATATAGATATATATTGGTTTACATTCAACCAGGGTGACGTTTGCATTCAGTGGAGTATGGTTGGTTATACTGTTGTGACCTGTCATCATGTAGTTGCTTCTACCATGTCCACTTCAAAGAGACATTGCTTCTAGATAGTAAATGCTACTGGTGATATATGAGTTTACTACTACTTACATGTTTGGATAAATAATTCATGGATGTGTGTTGGAGTTAATAATTCAACAAAAAGTATAATATTGGTATAAATGCCATCACTACTGATTCATCCCCCCCCCCCCCCCCACATCAGTAGTGATATAGTTTCCAACATAGTAGTTTCCCTGTATTCAACCTCTATAGTTGAAAGTGCCACTACAAACTGTCTCTTGCTCATCCAACCAACTACTCCTCCAAATAGGTTAAACACATACCCACTTGTAGATATTCTCTGATCCATATATCCATCCTAGTCTACATCAACAAAGGAACATATTTCCAACACTTTATCCAACACTTTATCCAACTCTAGTCTTCCTTGGTAGCACAAACCAAAATCACTAGTGCCTCACAAATAATGAAAATCTTCTTTACTTATATCTGATGCTCCTTCCTTGGTTTCGACATAAATGTGCTCAATACTCCCATTTCATGTGTAATGTCTAGTCTCGTATAGACTATTACATACATCAAACTACCAACTACACTCGCATATGGAACATGAGACATGTATTCTTACTCTTCCTATGTCTTGTTACACTGTTATGTAGATAAATTTACACCTACATGAATGGGAACTTTCATGGGTTTACTATCATACATATTAAACCTCTATAATATTGTCTCGACATACTTCCTTTGGTTTAACTAGAGCTTCCTCTTTTCCTAATCTAATTTAATTTCCATGCCCAAAATGAAGTTTGCAGCACCAAGACCCTTCATATCGAATTTAGAGGACAATTGGGTCTTCACGTCCTGGATAATTTCTCTATCATTTCAAATCAACTACATATCATCCACATACAAGACAAAATTAATAACATGATCACCAACTAATTTATAATACATGCAGTGATCCTCTTTGCTCCTTATGAAGCCAAGTCCATGTATATATGCATCAAATTTTAATACCACATCCTTGGTTATTTCTTTAACCCATAAAAAGACTTTTTTAAATTGCACATAAGTTCTTTCTAACCCTTTATTACAAAGCCTTATAAATTCTTCATGATAATCTCTTCTTCCAGTTCCCCATGTAGGATTTTTTTCTTCACATCCATCTATTCTACCTCAAAATAAATTATTAACAACAACAAATAAAAGTAATAAATAGAAGCTAACTTGGAAATAGGAGAAAAGGTATCACCAAAATCAATTCCTGACACCTGGGAATAACCTTTTACTACTACTTGAGCTTTTTATTTCTCCACTTTTCCTTTTGCATTCATCTTCTTCTTAAACACACATTTGCTACAAACGGGTTTTCTTCCTGCCAGCAACTCTACCAGATCCCAAGTCTCATTCTTATCTAAGGTTGTTATTTCTTCAACCATGGCCCTTTCTTAGAGCTTGCCATCCTCTGAATCCACTGCTTCCTTGATATTTTGGGCTCATCATAAGTAATATATAAAGATTTTTTTTATATAGAAATCAGATGGATTATACCTATATGGTTTCCTTCTTTCCCGAACCGATCTCCTCAAAAACTGAGCATGCAGACTTCTTCTTCTGATTCTTATTATTTTGTGGAGTCTGATTCTTCATCCTTTATATCAAACTCTATATTTGTTGGTTCCTTTTTCCCTTGGTAGGACTTGCTTTTTCATGACATCCTTCAGTTCTCTAAATACCACATCTAAATTGTACACAACCTTCTTTATTTCTAGGTTCCAAAGCTTGTAACCTTTAAACCATATTTATACCCAATAAATATTCACCTTTTAGATTTACTGTTGATATGAATCCCGATTGTTAAATTGATACTTGGTTTATCAAAATTTTAAATGTGTTTTTGCATGTTAAAAATCACCATGAAAAAACTAAAATTAAATAAAATGTGAATCTTCTAGAGAAATTGCAGTGAATAAGTTATAACACCAAACCACATAACCAAAAATGACACCAGAAATTGATAATGGAGTTCATTTATCTCAAATCCTACATCTTTGAGCCTGTCTTCAATGGGGAGACCTCCTTATTAAATATTCAAAGCCATCAAAGTAAATAAATTTTATATCAATTACATTCCTGACTAGTCTTGATGTGTTTTTCTCAACCTCAATATTCGAACACAACTGACGACACTCAAAAATACCTCCTAGAACTCTTGAAATGAGCCTCCAAAGTTTTTCTATGTCACTTGTGTCCTCTGCATAAAAACACCTTTGCTACATGAAAAATGAACTTATGTCCATATGGCCCATTGGTATTATTTTATAATAATAAATGAGAGGTCGGGGGGTCAAGTCTTGACCTCCCTACCGGATCCTTGTGATACAATATACATAACATTAAATTTTTTATATGATTTAGTGGTGAGGTTCATGGACCCGTCACCACACCCTCCAACATATATGCTAACGATTATAATAACCATGTCTAACACTGTATCGATATGCTATGTCATTTTCTAAGCGGGGTTTGATAAATATAGCGGGTTGACAAGCATTGTGGAGCTGTCAACCATGGCAGACTCTGCTGTTATTTTTTTTTCCATTTATAACACATTATCACAATAAATATATTCGACAGACTATTCATAACTAGAAACAAATGTAGCCCAAATAGTAAGGCGTCAAATTTGAAGAGCTGGGTCTCGGGATAGAATCCTGTTCAGTCCATCAACAAATAATTTTTGACCAATATGTTAAGGCTACATGGCCTTTCCCAATTGGGCCACATGTCGCCCTCTCATTGGGTCATGTGGCACCTTGGGATTGGCTTGAATTCTGCTAATTGAAAGCCACCACTTGTTAACATCTCATTGGTCGTTGGAACCATGAACCTGGAACCTTGATCCAGAATCATGTGGCAGAACCTTGACTGTTGGAACCGTGCCTGTTGGAACCATGCATTGACCAACCTTGTCTTTTGACCTTTTGACCTCCTTTGACCAGAACTTTCACTTTGCATAAATTCTGTATACGGACACGGTTTTCACCCGTTTAAGTTGCATTGGATTCGTTTTTTTGAGCTCTACACGATGGTGTTATTTTCAATAAAGTCTAAAGGATTTATTTTTTTTGCCATTTTAGATCCCTTTTGGATCATTCCTCCCCACTAATACCTTTTGGACCACCAAAAGGCTGTTTACACTATTCTGATGTGGTGATAATGCTATTGTCTCTCTAACTGTCATGTGTCATTGCGCCAACCTTTTCTGTGCATTTGTCTTGTCATAATGAATTTTATAAATACCATGACAACTGAAAACACATTGTTAATTGTCTGCATGTTCCCACATCTTTCTGTTTCCATTTCTTTTTCCACAACCCATGTACATCACATCAATATCAATAAAAAAAATAAAGATACTAATGTAAACAAACTAATATATTTACCCTTCTTGATAGGTTTGCACGACAACACGTCATGTCGTAGTTTTGTTGTCTCTTGAATCATAGCATGATTAGACCTACCTGCTATAACCATCTCGATTTCTTGCTTCAGATCACCTGCTTTTCTCACTTCCGTAGATATGAGCGAGAAGCTTTCACTTCTCATTCCCATTGCTAAAATTTTAGTCTCATGTTCGAACTCAGATCCATGTTTCTGTTGTGTTATTCTGCCCACTTCTTGCTTGCACTTCCACTTGCTTTTATGATCTTGGAATTGCTTAGGCTTCAATTCAGGGTGTAGCTTCCAACAATGTTCATAATTTTGGCCCTTCTTCTTATAGTGTGAGCAAGCTGATTTTACATCTTTCTTCTTACCACTAAAACATGGAAGGATTTCTTCATACTTCACCTCCTTCCTGATGGCTATCGTCTTTCTATACAAAGATCTTCTCTTTCAGCACTTGGAAAAATAATGGTTAGATAACCCACAAAAGTGCACAATTTTCTATGCCATAAACTCTTCACATCACCAATCTTCCTAAAATCAAAAGGAATGTTGGAAAAACTAACTTTATTATACCTTGGATGATCGTCCTTGCGAATGTATGTCATGAATATTATGTGTTCATTATTTCACCTAACATCTCACATGCCTTACTACCAGATGAAGATTCCTACCGATCTCCTTGAGTGGATGATGCATAGGAGGTATCTCCAATTTCATCTTGAGTGGCTAGCACATATGGCGTATCCCCCAAATGTACACACATCTCATCATTTATGATTACAAGAGAAATGGGTATAGAAAAAATTTCTCCAACTTTCTCTTTCTTGGCCTTTTGTAACTCGAGACACAATGTTCTCTTCTTGTAATTTGAGGCTTTGAGTAATTTCCCAAGATCTGCATTTTCCAGTTGAAGACTATGGTTACAGTCCTCCAACTCCTGCAACCTTTCTTGTTTCAATCCTTTAGCCATACATGCTTTCACAATTGCTTCTTCACCTGGTGAACACACACACTTATAAACCAAAGTTATCAAAGTCCACTTTGATACTACATTGTCTAAATCCTGACTGTTAAATTGATACTTGGTTTATAAATTTTTTAAAGTTGTTTTTGCATGTTAAAAATCACCATTAAAAAGCTAAAATTAAATGAAATGTGAAACTTGTAGATAATTTGCAGCAAATAAGTTATAAAAGCAAACCACATAAATGAAAACGACAAGAAAAATTGATAATGGAGTTCGTCTATCTCAAAGCCTAAATATTTGTGCCTGATCTTCAATGTGTGGACATCTTTATTAAATCTTCAAAGCCATCAAAGTACATAAAATTTAAATCAATTACATATCCGACTGGTGCTGCTGTGTTCTGCTCAACCTCAGGATTCAAACGCAATTGACGACACTCAAAAATACCTCCCAAAACTCCCGGAAATAGCCTCCAAATTTCTATTATGCCGCCTCTATACTCAACATAAAAACACCTCTTCTACATAAAAAATAACTTATGCCCCTATGGCCAACTGATGTTATTTTATAACAACAAATGAGAGGTCGGGGGTGAAATCCCGACATCCCCGCTAGATCCTTGTGATACAATATACATAACATTAATTTTTTTATATGATTTGGTGGCGAGGTCTATGGAACCGCCACTAGACCCTCTAATGTATATGTTAACGATTATAATAACCATGTCTAACACTGTATCAACGCCACCATTATATTCTATGTCATTTGCTGAGCGGGGTTTGATAAATATAGCGAGTTGACAAGTATGGTGGAGATGCCAACCACAACAGACTGCCATTTTTTTGGCCATAAATAACACATTATCACAATAAATATATTAGATGGGCTATTCATAACAAGAAGCAAATGTAGCCCAAAGGGTAAGGCGTCAAATTTGCAGAGCAGAGGTCTCAGGATTGAATCTTGTCCATTCCACCAACCAATAATTTTTTACCAGTACGTTAAGGCCACATGGCCTCTCCCAATTGGGCCATATGTCTCCCTCTCATTGGGACACATAACACCTTGGGATATGCCTAAATTCCACCAATCGAAAGGCGCCACTTGTCAACATCTCTTTGGTTGTTGGATCCTTAAGTTTCAAACCATGCAATGCAACATTGAATATTGGAACCGTGACTGCTGGAACCATGCGTTGACTAACCTTGACTTTTGACTTTTTGACCTCCTTTGACTAGAACTTTGACTTTGAATAAATTTTGAATACATACACAATTTTCACCCATTAAGTTGTTTTGGATTCATTTTTCAAGCTCTACATGACTTCATTATTTTTCATTGAATCTGAAGACTTTGAATTTTTGGCCATTTTAGATCCCTTTTGGATCATTTTAGGTCAACTATCCAATTTGGTTCTTTTCTCCTTTGGAACATATACATATGCATCGAAGCCAAATACCCTAAGATGTGAGAGAGTGTGTTTCTTACCAATCCATACATCATGTGGAGTCTTGTCTTTCAAAGCCAATCAAGGTGATCTATTAAACAAGTAACATGCATTATCCATTGCCTTTGCCCAGAATTCCTATCCTAACCTGGCACCACGAAGAATGCTCCTTTCCTTTTCTAGCATCAACTTGTTCATTATTTTTGTAACTCCATTATGTTGAGGTGTGTATGGAGTAGTATTCTGTTGTGCTATATGACACTTCTTATAAAACTCTTTGAATTCCTTCTTGCAAAACCCTCCACCATTATCTATCCTCAACACCTTGATCTTCTTCTCTTTCTGATTTTCCATAGAGCCTTAAATTATTTAAACCTGTCAAAGACTTCAGATTTCTTCCCGAGAAAATATATCCATGTATTCCTCAAGAAGTCATCTATAAACGAGACATAGTACATAGATTTACTTAGTGATGGAACTAACACAGGTCCAAACAAATCACTGTGAACACACTCTAATATTCCTTTTTCCCTCTTAGCACCAAAGGAAAAACTCACCTGAATTTACTTCTCATATACATAATGTTCACATAAATTAAAATCTAAAGAGAAATTAGGCACCTCTTCTGCCATACCATTAACATGTATTATCTAAGGTCCCTTCTCTCCAATATGTCCCAATCTTTGATGCCACACCATAGTCTTTTCACCAAATACTGCAACATTTTCTACTCCACTTTTAGGAATAACAGAATTGTTGCACCCATTAATAATAGTACCACCTAGAATCTTGTACAGAGTTCTGATCCGAACTTCCTTCATCAACACCAATGCTCCTTGAATCATATTGCATGTATCTTTCTCAAATAATGTCTTTACACCTGCATCATCCCTCTTGCTCACAAAAATTAAATTTTTGGCCAAATCCTAGAATGTTCAGAAAACTAAGAACTATTCTAGTCCTTCCACCTATTAGCTATAGCTTGAATTTTTCTTTTCCTATGATTTTTCTCTTCCTATCATCACCTAGGAAGGCATCACCACCATCATATTTCTTGTATTTGCAGAACCAGTCTCTATGGTTAGTCATATGGAAGGATGCACCTGAGTAAATTTACAATACCTCATGATTTAAATGTGTACTGGAAGAAGCCAAGTACACATCGCCACCTTCATTCGAGGTGGTATTTTCCTCTACAGAAGGAGCACCATCAGATCTCTTTCCTTTCTCAAGAGTTTTAGATCTACAATATTTCTTGTAGTTCCCTTCCTTTTCGTATTTCCAGCAAACTTTTACTAATTTTCCCCAAGATTTAGATCTCCTTCTAGATTTATATCTCCCACTTGAGGACTTATTACTATTTCTTTCTTGGGGCCGTTCTCTTATAGATAAGGCATCTCCATTCTGGCTCTCCATGTTTTTCCATCTCATATACTTTGACAACAAGGATGATACTATTTCATCAAATTTCAAGGTAGTTGTATTGTTACCTATGGAAACAACCATACTATCCCACGAGTCTATAAGAGAACACAACATACTATTGCACTTATCTTCATTTGAAATTTTAATATCAATAGATAATAACTAGTTTACCACAATATTGGAGGCATTCGGATGCTCTATCATTGAGTCTCCATCCCCCATCCTCAAGTTATACAATTTATTTCGTAGGAACAATTTATTTACCTGAGACTTTGACTGATACAAATTCCCTAACTTGTCCCACAAATCTCTCACTGTAGCTTCTCCTGAAACATTTAGCAATATATTTGAGACACAAAACCCTATTATGCTCTTTGTTTCCGATCCAACTTGGCCCAATCCTCTATTAACATTTCCATTGGTTTAGTAACTAGATCCACCACGATCCACTAATCTTTATCCAAAAATAGATTCTCCATCGTGCTCTTCCACAACTCAAAGCTTTGTTCATTGAATTTCTCGATATATATCTTTCCACTATTCACCATCTTCTTTCACCGCAAGAATTGATCACACATATCTCTCGCTGTAATAGGGTCTACAATAGGTCCGATGAAAACTCCTTAGCCCCAAAGGCATCCCCTTCAAGCCAAAACTACTATGATACCAAATAATGATTTTAACCCTGTATAGAAATTACTTGCAAACAAATTCTTAAAAAAAAAATATACAATGGTGAAAATAGAAAATATATACAAAGATTTTCTCCTTGAACCCAAAACCAGGAAAACCAAATTGATTTTTGATTACATTCCTTTCAATGTTACAATACATTTTATACATGTTGAAGAATTAATAAACCTCTAATCCATTAACCCTGGATTAGAACATAATCATATTTCCCTTGGCTAGATCTATACAATACCATGGGAGAGACCATCATGCATAAAATCATGTGCAAAATCATGGATGGGTTTTCCCCAAAAGAAAATTGGGGTGTTCCCAGAACTTCGTGTACAAGGGCCACCGCCCCCCTTGTAGTCCCCTCATTACACCTGGCACAATGTAACTATACTTGGGGTTGGTCGTGCAAAGAATATAACACATACCCAACATGTACATGTATTGTGCTAGAGCCCATGTTACCCCATGGTTTTGGGACAAAGGAACAAGGTTTCTGCTAAAGTGTGGCCTATTGTTACAACCCCTTACAAAGATATTAATCTACAAGCAAGGGAAAAAAAACCCTACATACTATGAAAAGTTATGTATAAGGTTTTTTCACACATGGTTTGCATTGAAAGCTCCAAACTTCATTGTTTCACTAGAAAATTAAACATACTCTTCAATTCATAACCATTCTCAGTGAATAATACACAACAGTAACTATTTTTTCATTTGTTATTTCACTAATATATTTTAGTGTCTAGAAGTAAAAATAGGGATGTTTTATGCAGGTTGAAGTATTTCTTAAAGTGTGCAAGGAGAAAATCAAGAATTTGAATAATATCATAGACAACAAAGAGAGAAAACGACAAATAGTAACATGGCTTGGTGTTTAGGGAGATGGAGCTAATGTAGAAGGTATCGTACACAAACATGGTTTAGTGGTGGGCTCCAGTATTGTAGCAATAATGCTACAACTCCTGGAGCTTCCTTCTCTAATTTTATCAACCCGGTAGTTCGTAACAAACTTGGAAGCGACGGTGCTGTATGCACAAGTACTAGCTCTTGCCGCAGCTGTCACTTGGTCAGCTGGCACAAGTCCGCTAGGGGCTCAAGCCAACTTCTATGAGCTCTTAGAAGAAGCTTTTTAACTGATGGACGAAAGCTAAATCAAAGGAAGCTAATCTACTTGCGGAAAGAAACTGAAAGCCAAAAAGAAACATAAACCCTAGCAAACCCTAATTCTACCAGCTAGTCCTACCGATGCAAAGGAGAGCATGCAAACTACCGAAAGAGATTCCATTACTTCTAAGAAGGTAAAATGCATGTGTCTAAGTTATCACTATCTGAAGAAAACATCTTTTTGTATTTTTGTTTAAGTTATTAGAATTATCATGCATGTGCTTTTAACTGGCTTTTCACTGTGCAGGGGTGGATCAAGGAGGAGAAATGCTTGGAAAAGGTTGGGAAGACTCGGAGAGGGTCTAAGGGATCCCTATCATCCTTTCAGAGAGTTTCACAAAGTCAGGATGCCATGCAACCGTGTTTATGAACTTCTACAGGAAGTCTGCAGGGGTTCTACAGGATGTTCAGAGATTTCTACAGGATGTTTCGAAATGGGATTTTTTAGGATGGGTGATTGATGGAAGATGCATGGATGGTTATGGAGGTAGGATGGGGGTCTGAAGTGACCCAGGAACTGATGGATGGAGTGGTGAGATGATATGTGGAAGGCTGATTTGGCTTTAAGGTAGTTGAGACAACAATGGAGAAGAAGGTAGGGTTACGTGGGCAAGAGGATGGGTGTGAAGCGAGAAGCCTAGATATGGGATGAATCAGATGGCTCTGATGAATCTTGACCATGTGAGTGAGTGATAGAGATGCCTTGCACAATGCACATTCAACCGAATCAATGAATTCTTGCAAACAAACTAAGTCCTAGCTAACTTAATCTAACTGTCAATGAAATGAATAAACAACAGCCTCGTTTGGAAAGAGAACCATGTACATCACGTGAGCAAGAACATTCCGAAAGATCTAAATGCATGACAAACTCCTACCAATCGATTCCCAAACATAAAAAGCTACTTTAACCAACAAAAACAACCAAAATAACAAAGCAAGATCTAAAGAGCAGATTTTATTTTAAGAACGCAGCAAACACACATAAAGATAAACAGGGGAGGTACTGGGCGCTTGACATGGGCCCAACCCCAAGAGCTACAGCCTCCCAAGAGAGATTTAGAGCTGGTGCAAAGTTGAATTCATCTTTATTAATCAAGAATGAAGAGTTACATCAAAACTGTCCACAAGGAGAGCTTGAGAATGAGCTGAAAGCAAAGCTAATCTATTGCATACAAATCGAATTACAAAATGACTACAACAAGGCTATGAAATGACTAACTACTAGCTACTATCTACTGGCTAACTAGCTAACATCCACTGGCTAACCAAAATGAGGCCCTAAGCCTTCTTATTTATACAAATTGAAGACCCAACAGTCCTCCTAAACTTTAGGGACTCGGCTGCCCAAAACTTGGAGTTAACAGCAGTCCTACTTGACTTGCTTGGCTGCCCTTGTGCTGATTGATTCGGTGGCCCTTGAACTCCGAGCTGATGGTGGAGAATTCGAGGTAAGGGCCCATAAATGAAGGGGACACCTTCCTACAAATCCTCTAGCTTGTTCTCCCACGAATTTGGCTGCCAAGTGCTCATTAAGACCTTCAATTTTGTCTCCAAGTTGACCAAAAAGGCTACACAAAGCACCCATTAGACTTGTTGGCATAATGACTAACTAAATTTACTCTATTAACATAAATATAATCAAAAACATGCAATAAACTAATGAGAATGGTGGATTAAGTCAAATTAGGAGGTTGAATGAGCCCAAATAATTGTCCATTTTTGGGGCTCATCATTTAGTAAGAACCTTTTATTGTATTTACGATTCTTATCTCTATCCATATAAAAATGAAAATCTAGACATCATATCCTAAAGCTCTAGATAAAACTATTTGTGATGCATATATACTACATAATCATACAATATACAAATGCTCTCATTATTCTTTTTACTAAATGTACAATGAAATTTAAATAGAGATGTGTTTTTAAATATAGTCAGCGTCCTAATACAGCGAATTAGATCATAGTAAAACTAGTAACACATATGCCTTCCTTAATAGCCTCTCTTCTAGGGATTTTACAAATTCTCTTATGAGTTCATTTTTCTCCTATAAGAGAGATAAAGAAATGCCAATGGTGTAGGATATTTATTGAATCAAAATTTATTATAGAACCAATATCATTTAATCTCTATTACAATATATATAAAACCATATTATTTGTAAAGCTACATACTCTAGTCAACCTTAGATGTTGCTCCTCTTGTGTCTCTACTAGTTCTACTATTTTTTGTATTTGACATTTCTAGTTATCGATTCTATTCCTAATTATATGAAATTTATGATTCCAAGTTTTTTTTAAATTGTAGCATATCTATATATATATATATATATATATATATATTTTGCACCCAGTTATATAGAGCCACTGTGTGTGTCTATGAGGATGATTAACATCACGAAGTTGGTTTTCTTTAGTGATCAAAGAAAATTAACACATGTTTGATGGACCATGTTGGCCTTAATTATGCTTAATAAGATTCTTTAACATTTTTTATTGATTTATGTTTCATCTATAAGGATATCCATTAATCAATCCATCAAGATATGCCAAAATATCCAAATATAATATTGATTTTCATAGTTTGAACATAGATAATTTCCCAATGATGTTCTCCTATTTATCTTGTTTGTCATTATTTATGAGCACTAACATTTTGTTCATAATTTCTCATAGATAACCAAAAAAGAAATCATAATTCACCTCCAAAACTTAACAAAATTCACATTCAAAGAGATGTTTAGTATTTATACATCAAAACCTCCTACAAACATGGATTCAATGATTATGTGTGCATAGAGGTTATGGTGTTGATTGTTTGCCAATGAAAATCAATAGTTTTCTATTGGAACTTTGTTTTACCTTTTGCTGAGTAGCTCTTTCTTAACAATAACAAGGTATCTACATCACCTATATAGAGTTTATATACTTATCAAGCTCTAATGTACTTTTCAAGAATGCCTTTCTAATTGTTAAGTAATGGACATCAGCTTAAAATGATTTATCATAATTATATAACCAATTGCCACAACTAGATCAAACTTTCGTAGTTGTGCTTCACGACTAGCTAGTTAGCTAGAAGCACAACAATTTGTCTTCCTATTCCATTTTCCACAACAATAACTTTGTTTTCTCATGTGTATTATGAGATTTTTCAATATTTTATGGTAACAATGATTAGTTTGGAAGACAAATGGAAATTGTAGCGATTTGTTGAAGTTTAGAAGTTGAAAGTGTTAACTTTATTTATTGCTTTGTATACCATCCCAATAGAAGAGGTTCATTAGTAATAAGTAAATTTGCACCAATAAATTTGTAGCAATGTTTTAAGTTTAGGATATTTTTTTTCCCTTTTAAACTTATATTTTAAGATTAGCATGTACTCAAAATGTCATTCAACTATATGAACATCGTTCACTTATTAATGGATAGAAAATCTATACGGTGTACATTAGCCTACCACCATATGAAAGTGTCTGAGAATCACTTCAAAAAGTGGTTTGTTCTAGAAAAACTCACTTATATATAGAATTATACGAAGATATGCATAAATTTATTTTTATATTTAATAATTCATTTCTACACATATAGACAAATTTGTAAGTTCTTTCTCATTAATTTAGCCAAAGTAAACAAAAATGTTGAACATAACTAAAGAGATCAAATTGGCTCAAAATTTGTTTTGATATTTATTGTTGGGAAGGAAGTGAGCATTTATTCTACATAATCATAGGAATTAGTTGGATGTTCTTTAAAAATTTACAAGTTTCACAAAATCCCGTTTGTAAGACAATGGAAATAAAGTTTTAGTATAATCCGGCATCAAATTAGGTTTTTAATTGTTAGAATGATTTAGATAACCATAGAAATCATGCTCTTCAGAGAACAAGGTTCACGTTTCTTGTTGATCAAGTACTTCCCTTGTAATCCGCAGGGTGAAGGAAGATAGCTTTTGAATTCCAATGAATTGAGACCTAGAATGTTGGGCTTTTGAATTTCCTTTATACAGAGTGGTTGGTCTTTCTCAATAGCTAATGGATCATGGTCGAACCTTTTTTGCTTCCTTTCGCTAACCATAAGTGAAGTTCGATTTCATCCAAATAAATTCCAACAATAAAAGTTGTTACCAAAAGCAAACTCCCACTTACCATTCAGTTTCTTTCGGCCTGTGAAGATGCATTATCTGCATATTAGATTATCAGAATAATCGCTTGAGAGTGAAAAGAATGACGGTTCAGTTAGTTGTGGAACAAAATTCAACCCCCACCTGCATTGAAAATTACGTTTCTGCAGCAAATACTATATTGGAAAGGACCAACTAATGTTATGTGACTCACTGTTCCAAACTTTGAAGCAGCGAATACTATATTGGAAAGGACCAACTAATTTTATGTGACTCAGTGTTCCAAACTTTGAATCAATTTTGTCTCAAAAGTTGGAGAATCTACGTGTGTGATCGTCATTCAATGTATGGTGACACAATCGAAGTTAATTAATTATAGGAAAAAATAGTAATAGTGTTGTGGCAGTGTAAGTGTTCCAAATCTGAAGCAAGAGTTTGTGAATCTCCGTGTGATCTGCAATCAGCGTCATTAAATGTATGGAGACAGAATCGAAGTTAATTAATTATAGGAAAAATAGTAATGGTGTTGTGGCATTGTAATTTCCAAGAGATGCCAATAAAATAACTCATCGCTCTTATTAAGAGCCGTTGAAATCGAATCTATTATCACAGGCTGTGATGAGTGATCAGGCAATGTATTTCTTTTCTTCGTGTGACCAGACGACTTTCATATCGTAAGGCACCTGTCTTATCGAAGCGGAATCGTGTCGAAGTCCCCTTTTTCAACCAGAAGAATCAGGTGGGGAAATTCTTTTGACGTATCAGACGCCGTTATGACATTTGCTGCAAGTTGTAAACTAACCCTTGCAAGCCACAAGGCTGGGCATGCTTAAATATCAACCTTAAAAATAAAAAATTTCATTTGTATCTAATAAATATATAATAATAAAGGTTATTAAAAAAATTATTATAATAAAATTATTATTAATATCATTATAATTAATAATTATAATGATTAAATTATATTAATTATTATTTAATATTAAATATAATTTTATATTATAAATTATTTATTTAATAATAATATTTATAGTATATAAAAATTGTTTATAGTATATAAGGGATAAGAATTATAAATCCAATGTATATAAACCCTAAGATAAATATTATAAGCTCTAAAATAAATATGGTTGATTTTCATATTGAAACAATCCTCACAATGTAACATTGGACCATGGTTGACCATGGTTGACTATGACTGATTTTCATATTGAGACAATCAAGTTTGTCACAATGCGACGTTGGACAATGGTTGACCATGGTTGGATATGATTGACCATGGTTGACCATGATTGATATTGTAAACCCAAAGGATTAATATTATAAACCCAAAGGAATAATAAATCCAAGGGATTAATACTAAAACCTTAAGGGGTTATGAACCTAAGGGAATAATATTAAACCCAATGGACTAAGATTATAAACCCAATGTATATAAACCCTAAGATAAATAACATAAACACTAAAATAAACATGGTTGACCATGGTTAATTTTCATATTGAGACAACCCTTGTTACAATGCGACGTTGGTCCACGGTTGACCATGCTTAACCGTGGTTAATTTTCATATCAAGACAATCTTTGTCACACTGCGACGTTCGACCATGGTTGACCATGATTGATCATGGATGTCAATGTTTGGTTTTATAAAACATGGTTGAACATGGTTTACCGAGGTTGACCATGATTGACCATGGTTGAACATGATTATCATATTGAAATAATCTTTCTCATAATGCTACGTTTGACCATGGTTGCAACAATGATTGATTTTGATATTGAGACAATCTTTGTCAGAATGCAACGTAGGAGCATGGTTGACCATGATTAACAATGGCTGACCTTGATTGATTTTATAAAATATGGTTGACGATGATCGATCATAATTGAATTTATAAAACATGGTCGACCATGATTGCTATTATAAACCAAAGAGAATAATAAACCCTAGGGATCAATATTATAAATCCAAAAGATTAATAAACCCTACGGATTAATACTAAAAACCCAAGGGATTATAAACCTAAGGGAATAATATTAAACCCTAGGAATATGAACACTTAGATTAATAAACCCAATGGATTGATATTATAAACCAAGGGAATAATAAACCCAAGAGATAAAAATTATAAACCCAAGGTATATAAACCTTAAGATAAATATTATAAACCTTAAAATAAACATGGTTGACCATGGTTTATTTCGATATTGAGACAATCCTTGTCACAATGCAATGTTGGAGCATGGTTGACCATGCTTGACCATGAATGGTTTTCATATCAAGACAATCTTTTTCACAATGTGACATTGGACCATGATTGACCATGGTTGATTTTCATATTGAGACAATTATTGTCAATATGCGACATTTGACCATGGTTGACGATGGTTGATATTATAAACCTAAGGGAATAATAAACCCAAGGGATTAATACTAAAACCCCAAGGGATTATGAACCGAAGGAAATAATATTAAACCCAAGGGACTAATATTATAAAGCCAAAAATTAACATGGTTGACCATAGTCGATTTTCATATTGAGACAATCCTTGTCACAATGCGACATTGGACCATGGTTGAACATGCTTAACCGTGGTTGATTTCATATTAAGATAATCTTTTTCATAATGCGACGTTTGTCCATGGTTGACCATGATTGACCATAGATGACCATGTTTGGTTTTTTAAAACATGGTTGAACATGGTTTACCAAGATTGACCATGTTTGACTATGGTTGATCGTGGTTGACCATGATAATCATATTTAAACAATCTTTGTCATAATGCGACACATGGTTGAGACAATGATTGATTTTCATATTGAGACAATCTTTGTCACAATGTGACATAGAAGCATGGCTGACCATGATTAAACATGATTGACCATGATTGATTTTGTAAAATATGGTTGGCGATGGTTGACCATGATCGATATTATAAACCTAAGGGAATAACAAACCCTAGAGATTAATACTAAAAGCCAACCTAAGGGAATAGTATTAAACCCTAGGAATATGGACCCTTAGATTAATAAGCCCAAGGATTGATATTATAAACACAAGGGGTAAAAATTATAAATCCAGGGAATATAAACGCTAAGATAAATATTATAAACCCTAAAATAAACATGGTTGACCATGGTGGATTTCCATATTGAGATAATCCTTGTCACAATGCAACATTAGACCATGGTTGACCATGCTTTACCATGATTGATTTCATATTGAGACAATCTTTGTCACCATATGATGTTGGACCATGGTTAACCATGGTTGATTTTCATATTGAGATAATCATTGTCACATTGTGACATTTGACCATGGTTGACCATAATTGGTTATGATTGACCGTGGTTGACCGTGATTGATATTATAAACCCAAGGGAATAATAAAAGTAAGGGATTGATATTATAAACCAAAGGGAATAGTAAACCTAAGGGATTAATACTAAAACCCCAAGGGATTATGACCCCAATGGAATAATATTAAACCAAGGGACTAATATTATAAATCCAATGTATATAAATACTAAGATAAATATTATAAACACTAAAATAAACATGGTTGACCATGGTTTATTTTCATATTAAGAAAATCCTTGTCACAATGCGACGTTGGACTATGGTTGACCATGCTTAACCATGGTTGATTTTCATATACTAAAAACCCAAGGGATTATAAACATAAGGAAATAATGTTAAACCCTAGGAATATGACCCCTTAGATTAATAAATCCAAGGGATTGACATTATAAACCTAAGGGAATAATAAACCCAAGGGATAAAAATTATAAACCCAAGGTATATAAATGCTAAGATAAATATTATAAACCCTAAAATAAACATGGTTGACCATGGTTGACCATGGTGGATTTCCATATTGAGATAATCCTTTTCACAATGCAACGTTGGACCATGGTTGACCATGCTTTACCATGATTGATTTTCATATCGAGACAATATTTGTCACCATGCGACATTGGACCATGGTTGATTTTCATATTGAGAGAATCATTGTCACAATGCGACATTCGACCATGGTTGACCATGCTTGGCTATGATTGACCATGGTTGACCATGATTGGCTATGATTTATCATTGTTGACAATCTTTGTCACAAATGTGATGATCAGACATGGTTGAACATGATTGACCATGGCTGACCATGCTTGACTAAGGATGACTATGAGTGAACAATGTTGACTAGCATTGAATATGATTGACCATGGTTGACCATGGGTGACTAAGGATGACTATGAGTGAACAATGTTGACTACCATTGAGTATGGTAAATATATAGTTGATTAACAGTGACCATGATTGACTATTTATACATCGACTCCAAAGGTTAAATATCTTTGTCTCTGTCATCATGATGACTCTAGATATGTGTTTATGTTTAATTGTAAGCATGTTAAGCATAATGCCTATCACTTATTGTGGTTCAATTAATTATAATTATGATGTGTTGGTTTTTAAATTAATATATTATTAATGTATTAATGAAAAAATCTATAGTTATTATTATATTACTATAAATTTATTAAATTTTAAATAGTATTACTAAGTTTAAAATGATATTAATAAAATAATAATAATAATCTACTATTAATATTAGTAATTATATTAATATATTAATAGCAAATTATTATTATTATTATTATAAACATAGTATTAAAAACTTTAATAGGTAAAATCCTAAAAACCCTAATATTAAACCATATATGTGTATATTCAAGTTGCGAAATATTAATTTTTTTGGGTGGTCTAGCTATTTCTAATTTCTAAATTATTTAACATTTTTATTGTTTTAGACGGTTATTTTTATTTTATTATTATTATTATTTTTTAATTTATAATTAATTTAAGCAGTTATAATTTAGGTAGTTATTTTAATATTTTTTATTAATATATATATATATATATATATATATATATATATATATATATATATATATATATATATAATTATTTTAATTATGAAGTTATTATTGATACATGTCTTATTTAAATTTATATTTTTTAATTATGCTTAATTTTTAAAGTTCTCTTAAATTTGGTAATTATTTTATTAATGTGGTTGTGTTAGTTTATATTCATGCATGGAAGACAACTATTTACATAAAAGAGAATGAATAAATTTCAATCTCATTTTAGTTTATGCTCATTCTACATTGATTAACTCTTTCTTCTTTTCCCCTTTATCTTTGTGTTTAAACTAGCAATTGCACCACATGTTGCAAAGGAAATGCCACAAGGAAATACCATATAGCACTAACTAAAGCTTCTTTGATAATTGTTGAAAGACTGAAAAATATCAACAGAAGGCAAGGACCATGCTACAATGAAATATTACTGCAATACTGCTTCCTTGAGCTTTACAAATCATGAGGCCTATGTTGAAGTTAAAGATGCATGAATATTTTTTCTCTTGAGAATATGTTGTTTTATGTTATATTTTCTTTAGGTACTCTTCTTGCCAACCTAAAGAATCTTAAGATTGTACTATAATGAACCTAGCTTTTGTACAAATCCTACTTCCATATTGATGAGGGTTTTATATGGATGTCGTTAACAATTTTATGTTGATTTGATTTCATACTCACTGAGTATGTTTTTTTCTTTGTGGGTTCTTGACCTATTAAAGATTGTTTAATCTACTAAGTTTTCATTGTATTTCTGAGTGTCTTAAAAGGAAGTGATTTATATTTCAGTAGCTGATATGAAGTTGGTCGCTTTTGTTCTTTGTGTAGATAGTAAAAAATATATGGAGAGGTGACTTTTATCACTTCAAGAGTAGTAAAAAGAAGGTTATTAAGAAAAGAACTCTAGTACTGAGAGAGATTTGGTAGTAGTAGAATTGGCCAACATGTCTTGCTCTGTTGTGGTTTTGGGTACTAGGCATAACTTTCTTGATCTTGTATAGAAGAAAGTAAATTTGCATTTATCTTATACTACATTAACCATGAAATTTCCAACATTCAAGGCACACTTGCCATCACATTTGTAGAGAAAATTATAATAGAGTATCACACTTTTCTTATCAAATCTAAATGCTCCTATATGCAATAGTGGTGGCTTTCATCACTTCAAGAGCATTAAAAACAAGTCTATTGAGAAAACAACTCCAACACTGAGAGAGATTTGGTAGCAACTATGGAAATGGAAAACATGTCTTGCTCTGTGGTGTTGGATATTGGGCATAGCTTTCTTGATCTTGTATAGAAGACAATAAATTTTCATTTAGCTTATACTACATTAACCATGAAATTTCCAACATTCAGGGCACACATGCCATCACATTTGTAGAGGAAATTAGAACAAAGTATCACACTTTTTTTATCAGATCTAAATGCTCCTATATGCAATAGCTACCTTGTGCCTCATAGTTTAAATTTGTGCAAGGAGGAGGAGTGTTAAGGTGCAAGCTAGAATAAGAAGAGGGGAAGTTGGGATTGAGCAGTGTATGAAGAATATTGTTTGGGACTTGAGATTCATGTCAGAACACCCTTATTTATGCATCACACATGCTTTGATAATAAGTTGCTTGATTCTCTAAGGTGATTTAGAATAGAAAAAGTGAAGCGAGCTAGCTCTCTATTTGAGATAATAATATTAATTGGAGAGACATAATCTAGAAAAGTATTATGTTGGTGAAGTTTTTTGATAGCTAAAATTATCTTTATGAATAACCTTATACTCCCTACACTATGTTCATCAAGCTCATGGCTACATTATTTGTATTATACCGTAGTTGAAGATCATGAGCATAGCTTAAGCACAAGCGTATTGTTAGCATTGCTAAATAGATGCTTGTTAAAGAGACCATATTTGAGGCTTATCATAATATATGTAATAGATGCACATACATTATCAGATTATCTTTGGGTTTGCAATATTTATTATGTGATGGACAAAAATTTCCCCGTAGATATTAAGTACATTGCAAGTGATGACATAGACTTTTCACGAAACTCATTCATGAATTGGGGCTAGATTAGAAAAATAATAGTTGTTGAATGATTTGGCTGTGTTAGTTGTACTAAAATGGGGATCCAAAATGAATGAGGCTACTTACAACCTGAAGTGACAATTGCCATGCAAATTTTTCTTCTTTTCGATACAAAGAGATTTAGTTTTGGTCCTTGTTTGGCTCCTAAAATAGATATGTTGAGCTGCAAGCATTATCAACACTTGTCCTTCAATCAATAGCATGGGAAAAAAAATCCAATTTAACAATTGTTTCTGAATTTGATTGAGCTATAGTTGTTTCTAAATTTGAATGACCTATAGGGACAAGGGAAGGGTAACAGTACAATTTTGGAATTTCTGACACAATAGTAGACTAGAAACAAATCCTACTTCCATATTGATGATGGTTTTATATGGATGTCATTAACCATTTTATGTTGATTTTATTTCATACTCACTGAGTATTCTTTTTTCTTTGTGGGTTCTTGACCTATTAAATATTGTTTAATCTACTAAGTTTTCATTGTATTTATGAGTGTCTTAAAAGGAACTGATTTATACCTAATTTATTTTTCAGAAGCTTATATGAAGTTGGTCGCTTTTGTTCTTTGTGCAAATAGTAAAAAATATATCGAACAATGGCTTTCATCAATTCAAGAGCATCAAAAAGAAGACTATTGAGAAAATAACTATAACACTAAGAGAGATTTGGTAACAATTGTCGAATTGGTGAACATGTCTTACTCTATTGAAACAATAGCTATCCATTGGACCATTGCTCTAATTTATTATCTACAATTCACCTCTCGTGGAACTACCTAGTTAGGGATTTACTCTCTCCATTTCAAGCACTTAATAAATAAGAATTTCTTGATCCATCACTAACGCTACCCTATTTCTTCTTATCATAACACATTTCTACCCTTTCTTCCTTGACTTCACCTTCATGGTTCCCATATCTCTCTCGTGTCTAGTCAAACCCTATCGACTCTGCTAAATCCAAGCTTCTACCCACAAAGAAGTTGCCTCTCTTGAGTAACCAATACCCCCTCTGATCTACCCCACCCCCCACAACCCCCCCCCCCCCCCCCCCCCCCTTCAAGAGCAGCAAAAATAAGTCTATTGAGAAAATAACTATAACGCTAAGAGAGATGTGGTAGCAATTGTCAAATTTGTGAACATGTCTTACTCTTTTGAAACAATAACTATCCATTGCTCTAATTTCTTATCTACAATTCACCTCTCATAGAACTTCCTAGTTAGGGATTTACTCTCTCCATTTCAAGCACTTAATAAATAAGAATTTCTTGATCCATCACTAACTCTACCCTATTGCTTCTTATCATAACACATTTCTACCCTTTCTTCCTTGACTTCACCTTCATGGTTCCCATATCTCTTTCTCTTGTCTAGTTAAACCCTATCGACTCTGCTAAATCAAAGCTTCTACCCACAAAGAAGTTGCCTCTCTCGAGTGACCAATAGCCCCTCTGATCCCCCCCTCTGCCCTCTCCCTGCTCCCTCCTCCCTACATAGGTTTATCACACTTACTTGACACATTCATAAAAGGGCTAGAGCTCACTTTACCTTCGATATTGTCACTAATAACTCTAAGGTTCACTTTTGTTGTCAAGGCAAGAGGACTGCCAGTGCTACTACATCACATCAAGGATTTTGAAAATCAAGGCCAGAGCTCACTTTACCTTCTGAAAATATAATAAAGGAATTTAGAAGAAATGGTCTAGAAGACAAAGTAAGTGTTTTGAGAAAAGCACAGAACTCAGCCCTTGCTAGATTTTCCTGTGACAACTAACCAAAACCCAGAGAACACATGGAGTGGCAGATGGGTTTTTCCGTTTTTTCCCAAGCATTTCTTCTGTAACTGTTGTATAACTATTCTTTTCTTGATCATCTTCTTCTAGAGGCCTCTTCATTCCTTTGGAAAAAAGAGAATTCAACTACAAAAATGTCATTCTGTTGAAGAATCCTTCCTTGGCAAAAGGAGTCACATTGGAATTAATCACACCCAATTTCTCTTGATAAAACCAAACCCCCAATCCCAAATTAATCACACCCAACATAATAGTTATCATTGCAACATGTGTGAAATGGTTTTCATGGTTTCACATTTCTCAATGTGCCCGTCCGCCTTACCCACTTGGTAGACTAAATGTATGAATGTGATTAGAGCATGTTTACTTCATGAGGACAAATAAAAGGTGTGTAGTCATTTAGAGTTGAGAGATAGGGGTAAACCATAGTTATCTTCATAGTGTTGAGCATGGGACAATGAATTCGAGGTGCCACAAAATTGATCTAGAGCTCCAGGGTTGTTAAATCAATTCAATGCAAGACAACCAATGAAAAAATTGTAGAAATTCTTGACAAATTTCAACGAACAAAACAATCTTTGAAACATATGAATATTAGATTGTATATATACCACATGACTAGGGAAATGCCACCTATTATATTGCAAAATCCTTGCAGTTATGGATTTCTTCTAGGAGAAGACATGGAGTTACACTTCCTAGTACGATATCAGATAGCGCCAACAATGCCTAGAGAATGGTGAAAACACTCGGTCATCCTTAAAAGGAAATTTATTGTGCCCACTAATATGCATTTGATTTGTTATATGGAGTTCAAAACATTAAATTCAGTTGAAATACAAAATAAATTCCATATTCATTCAAATTAGTTATAAGACACAAAAAAACTACTTCATGGATTTCAATGATGAAATACATAAGAAAGGATCCCTACTTCCTGGTCTCTAGAACCAGGCGATAATTTCATTACCTCTTTCCCCAATTAAATCCCTGGCTCTTGCTGGATGGAAGCGTAAGTCAATCCCTCAGTTGGAACAAATTTCCCCTCGATTTGGATGAAAGGCATCGACTGAGTTCCATTGGACGATGTCAAGAGCAAGTGTTGTAGCGGGTACGATGGACGAGTATGCAGATAAAGAGAATGGAGTACATGCATGTGAGGCAGGTGGTTACAACTAAACATTCAATGGTTGAACACACAGTTAAGAGGCATAAACTAAGGAGTCAGTTGAAAGTTTAAAAGATGGGATCCAATGGTGTAAAACATTTTAATCGTCTAACAATTGATCATACGGTGCAGATTGTGCCAATGTTATAAATTAGTGGCTACATATATTGACTCAAATAAAAATTTAGTTGTGGGATTAGGATTCTGAAACTGTATAGCACATGCTCATGTCAATGCTATGATTTCTACAACTTAGGATTGTAGGATGAACCTAAGACCAAACAATGTTTTTTTTTTTAATAACTAATGAATGATGAAAAGATGATACAAGCAAGGAAGAAGAGGAGGCTATTGGGGAGGGACAAAGTTTCTGTGAAATTTTAGTGATTTAATGTTAGCAATACTTCCTTACGGTGTTTCCTTTGCAACATTTGGTGCAATTTCTAGTTTATTAATGCTATAAATTTAAAATATATATCACAATATTCAATATAATTAACTTAAAAAATTAACTTCAAAATTTATTTAATCTTTATAAATGTTATTAACCTAGTTATAGCATGTAATTAAACCACCACTTAATCATGTGGAGTAATTAACCACCCGTTGACAGTGTTGGAGCCGCCAACATTCACGGGATCTCCCCGGTATGAAGTCCCAACTAGACCTCACACCGTTTGGTGTAGGAGTGCCATCTGGTACAATGGCCCAATTGCCATTATCTTAAAGATATGCCTTGGCTCTTGCTTGTTAGCACATGAGAGTGGTTTTCTTAGTCTTCGAACATCGAGGTTCGCGTGCCTGGTGAGTGCTTAGTGTTACTTGTGTCAAGGTTCTTTCACTGCAGAGGGAGAGGGTGAGAGTGAGTCTCAAGTCGAAAGGGAATAGTCCCAACTCTGTTAGAGACACACAACACAACAGGACATGCACAAATTTCGGCGGAGTAGTCCACATAGATGTAGCAGTCACAAACACACAGTGAATGGATAACACGTACAACACTCGGCAGAGTAGTCTACACGAGTGTGACGGTTGTTATAACAAGTTTATGAGCATGGTTTTGTCGAGTGTCCAGTGGAATAGTCCACATGGGCGAGACAACGTTAACAATTGATACAACACATTTTCGAAAGCATATGTACTAGAACAACCGAAATAGTTCAACTGTCTTAATACAGGTTAAAGAAACATGCATTACAAGTGTCCAAAGAATAGTATTACAAACGAATACAATACATGTGTGAAAACGTGCTAGCATGTTATCAGGCTTCTGAATTAAGCGAAAGTTCCAAGACACATTGGTACACCATTACATCACTAACCCCGATAGCGGGGCGTTGGAGCCACTTCTCGCTCCTCAAAGAAAAGACTATAGACTCTCAAGGCTATGTGGGAGGAGCCAAGGTGAAAAGTCCTTTGCATGTACAAATGAGGGGTATATATAGCCAAGGGTGAAACTGACCCTTGTGACTATTTGACTTCTCTCATTACTATTTGACTTACGTCACTCTTCAACTTTACATGTGGTTCTCTTGGACTTCCACATTACAGTACATTGATTACAACAATATGGCCCATAGTAGTGATGTGGTCGAGATGACTCATGACATGAATCGACACGACAATGCTGATATGTTCATGTTGTTGGTGGTGTCCATGTCGAGCTGTAGTGCTGCTAAATAATGAATGTGCTCTTGGTGTATCATAACTTCACCTCTGCAAGGAAAGGTGTGCGGAGTCCTGGATGCTCTTGGTGTTTGCTTGATGTTTCATGTGCATGTATCTCCTTCGCTTCTACTTGGCATGCTTCATGTGTTTATTCGTTCATGAATAAGTCTCCTAGCATGCGCTCCTTGTTCATCCCATTCGTCATCACACCATGTCTCAGCCATGTACATGTATCTGCAATCACTCATGACGAGACGCCATCAAATCCAGAAATCTCCTAGTCTACCATGATGCATCATCTTTCGCTTTCGGGTGCAAGTGATTGGGAGAGAGGAAAAGGCTCTGAAACTACGCAGAGCACATTTTAGGCTGGGACGCATGCTCCAAGGCACTGTCAAGGAAAATTGCGTAGAGGTCACTGGGAGGCTGGGATGAGCACTCTAGAATAGGAGTGACCATTTAACGGATATGGCTCGACTGGAGGGAAAAACTACGCAAATTTTCCAGGGAGGTAGTGCAGACAACAGGGAGGACATTAGGAGTGAAAACTATGCAGATTCTCTGGTGAGGCTGGTAGTGGGTTGCAGGAGCTTGCTGGCCAAAACTGCGTAGAACTAGGAGGCTGGCCTGCAGGACATCTCTGCACAGTTTTTAGGTTAAGCAGGGTGTTGGATAGCTAGACGACAACCCATGAAAACTAGGTAGTTTTTAGGAGGAGTAGCAGGTAGTCTGACAGGGTGACTAGATGATAGAACTGCACAAATTTCGAGGACAATGTAGTGACAGGCACCGGGTACCTGTCCTTCATGTCTACACAATTTCTTCAATTAGTAGAGGCAGGCATGCTGGAAGCTTCTGCGCAATTTTTTGGAGGAGTGAAGCCTAGGGTCACTGCCTGGTCAAACTCTCCAGTTGACCAATGGGAAGTGTGATAGATTTACTTATGGTGGAGCAGATTGAGATGGCTTTTTGGGCAACTTCTGCGCTGTTTTGGGTGATAGTCAATTAGGTTGATTCCAGGATAGCATAGTGCAGACTGCCTGGGAGGCAGCGTCAAGCTCTGTGCAATTTTGGGCAATAGTACATGATCATTGAGGGTTGATACTGTGTAGTGCAGCCCAGTAGAGGTCCAACTGATGGAGGGTGGTCTGGTCGACAAACTTTCGGAAAAATAGTTGTGTGTGTGAGTGAGTGAACTCGTGAATACATGACCTTGCGAACACATACTCAACATGACTTGGCAACAAGACACCTCAAACCAACAAGACAAAATATGCTTAGTGTGACTGACTGCGGGATTGTCTAATGGTGAGAGCGACAAGTGCGACACTTTGGATAGACATCCAGATGACCATGGTGACACTTATGCGACAGTACTTACAACATCATGTGTGAGTGTGATATATGTTTACATAGCGAACATAACTCAAACACAACCTTCAACATCAATAGAATGAGGTCGTAAGCATGACATAGCAATCAACATGCCGAAGACGATAGTTGGTCAAACAAGTGAAAAGGAAGCAAGACATGTAGAAGAAACACATAAAATGACTTTTCGTGTTTGTGCACATGCATGTTACTAAGGACAGGATGATATGACAATGACAAGTAGTCTTGCAAACTCAACTAAGAGGTGTACTTCGAAAGGTGTTCTTTACTTACCATACTTACCCTCAAGATGATCATGCATCTGACAGAGTTTGCATGTGGTCCTAATATTTTCCATTACTTGGTCTCTTGGTCCTTCTCCTCGACTCCTTGGGAGTGATCTCAGCATGTCACCTTTTCCTGTAGTCACTAAGTGATGGATCAACGCGGTTTCAGCGGGAAGTGACTGCTACCAGGATGAGGCCATGGGAGGCCCATCTGTGCAGTTTTTGCATGCAAGACCGACATGACAACTTGGAAAACACTGCGCAGTTTTGAGGCACAGGACACTGCTGCAGGATGGGGGTCCTGGGAGGACACCTGTACGCAGTTTCTGAATTGAGGGTAGCTGGACTTTTCTGCACATTTCTTGAGAGTAGTGGTGGCTGCCTGACTTCTCTGCGCATTTCTGGAGAGCAGTTCTAGCTGGGATCTCTGCGGGTTGAGGGGTTTCAGCAGGCAAGGGAGGAAGCTTGATGGTTGTAGAAGCAAAGTGCAAAGTTTCGGGAAGTTGAATGAGACTAGGTTGATTGGGAAATGACTAAGTGTGATATCAGTGACACAGATGTAAACAATGATAGGACTCGACTGTGATCGCACACGGACACTTAGTGAAACAACATAGACCATCCATGATACATTAGACATACTTTGCTTGATGCAACAACCTTCGTGACAAGGGTGCGTGAAGTGGGTGTGAAACATGTCTATGTGATGACAACCACTCATACACACACAATTCCCTTGAAGCAAGACAAAATTCACTTTGCATGACAAACAACAACCCCTATGCCCAAAGATGACACATTTTGCATAAAGATGAGAACACAGACAACTCTTAAGATCAAGGAGGGGAGTTAGGCTCCAAAATTTACATGCGAGCCAAAGCGAATGACCTACATTGATACTATGGAGAACTATAGACAGGCTTTGGTTGTAGCTTTTAATTTACCGAGCAAGGTAAGTCAGAACACCATTTTTGTATCTCAGGGATTGAGGACCTGATTAATTACAAACTCATGGTCTTCTCAGTGCAGATAGGTGGTTCATCATCATCTCTAGAATATATCTAACATCGTTTGAATTCGAAGGAAAAGATCCGGAGTCATACTCGTTCCCCAAAACAATTTTAGTAGGGGAATTCTTATGTCAATTGCAGATTTTATTTCCGTAATTTGACGGAGGTCAAATTCAGTTCTAGAATTTGATGGAGGTCCAATTCAGTTTAAGAGGTGAGTTGTTTGGCAACAAAGTTTTCACGCAGAAAACTTAATTCACTACTCTTTGGTTTAAGTTGTTTGACTCGATCACACGGATGTATATAAATAAAATATTTTTGTGATGTGTGCAGATTCGAGATGTCAAATTAGGAAATTTGTACAAAATGAACGAGTTTGGGATTTGATATCAGAAATATCCCGAGGAAAATTTTAATTGGAAATTTTCGTATTTCTGGACTTAGCCAACATTTAAAAGTATAACAAACCTCCTTAGAAAACCTAAAGTGAGGGGTTTCAAGTTTGATGATGAAAAAACAACAAATTCCGATTAATTTTTGGAAAGGTTTTAAAAATCAAAACCAAACCCTTGCATAATGTCATGGTAAGGTACTTTCATAGCCCAATATCACATGGATGGTGATCCCAAACACACATCACTTCCTCTCATGAATTCCGCTGATTTCCTATCTCACACCCAATACATCTCGTGATTTCTTCACATACTAAAAATACAGGTCATGAGTTTACCTAAAAGTTATGTAATGTGATCTGTGTAAAATCATATTATTACTCTAATTGGTTCTTGAATGAGATGCAAAATAGCTATGAACGTGAAAACGTTGCTTGGAGAAAGAGGAATATTAAGAAAATAGTAGGCTACAAACGTTGCAGTTGAAACCAAAATGGGGAGATGACCAAATCAACAATGAATTGTAGGCTTTTCAAAACTGAACTGTAGAGAGCCATTTGAACTATACCTTGCGCAAATTCTCAATATTTCTTTGAAACGTTCCTCCCATGCATGTAATTTCAATATTTTCATACACGCCATAGCTCAGTGTGGTAGTATAATTCATGATTTCTCCTGCTGTATGCACTTGTTTAGCTTCATTGGACAACTTCAGTTGTTTCCGATAGTTTGTTGCAATGAGTGAAGAGCACATTTGCAGACCAATCCGTCTAGTGCTAAAATTCCATTGCCTTTGAGATAATGACTCTATTGCCTTGGTAATAAAGAGTGTTCCTACCCAAACAAAACCTTCTATTTGAATGGTTTTCTACCTTCTGAAAATCCAATAAAGGCATTTAGAAGAAATGGTCGAGAAGATTAAATGTATGAATGCGATTAGAGCATGTTTGCTGCACGAGGACAAAGGGAAGGTGTGTAGTAATTTAGAGTTGAGAGATACGGTAAACCACAGTTCTCTTCATAGCATTGAGAAGGAGACAATGAATTTGGGGTGCCACAAAGATTGATCCAAAAGCTCTGGGGTTGTTAAATCAATTCAATGCAAGACAGTCAATGAAAAAATTGTAGAAGTTCTGGACAAATTTCAAGGCCCAAAACAATCAAACATATGGATGGAAGATTGTATATATACCAGACGACCAGGGCAATGCCACTTGTTATATTGCAAAATCCTTGCGGTTATGGATTGGTTATGGGAGAAGACATGGAGTTACACTCCACAGTATGATATCGGATAGCGCCAACAGTGCCCAGAGAATGGTGAAAACACTTCGCCATCCTCGAAAGGAAATTCATTGTGCCCACTAATATCCATCTGATATGTTATATGGAGTTCAAAACATTAAATCCAATTGAAATACAAAAGAAACGCCATATTCATTCAAATTAGTTATAAGACACAAAAAAACCTACTTCATGGATTCAATGATGAAATACAGAAGAAAGGATCACCACTACCTGGTCTCTAGAACCGGGCGATAATTTCATTACCTCTTTCTCCAAGTAAATCCATGGCTCTTGCTGGACGAAAGCGCAGATCAATCCCTCGGTTGCAACAAACTTCCCCTCGATTTGGATGAAAGGCATTAACCGAGTTTCCACTGGAGGATGTCAAGAGCAGGCGTTGTAGCAGGTACATGGATGAATACGTGGATAAAGAGAATGGAGTACACGCATGTGAGGCAGGTGGTTACAACTAAACATTCAACGGTTGAACATTTTATGAGGCATAAACTAGGAAGCCAGTTTACAGTTCAATCGGTGGGATCCAACAGTGTAAAACATTTTAATCGTTTAACAATGGCTTATACGGTGTAGATTGTGCCAGAGTCGCAGTCAGGGGAGTTCTTCCGAGAGGGAACGCATAATTGAATTCTAAATTTTTCTATAATTAATTTTCTACGTGAATTAACGATGAATAAATAAATATTTTTTAATTTATTTTATAAATTTAAATTTAAAGAATATTTTTAATTTTCAGGTTTAATGAAAGGGAAAGCAAAAAATATTATGAAAATTTTCATAATAAAATTACATAAAAAATGATAATATATTAAAGAATATTTTTAATTTTCATGTTTAATGAAAGGGAAAGCAAAAAATATTATGAAAATTTTCATAATAAAATTACATAAAAAATGATAATATATTATTGATAAATAAATTATAATGTTACAATAAGATATTGTAATAACATTAAAAATAAAAACAAATGATTACAAAATCTATTTTTTAAAAAATTAGAAAATAAAATTTAATATTTATAAATTTTGATTTTTCTCAAAATGGTTGAATATAACGTTATGAGTTAATCTTATTTTAACTCCCTAAAGAAATATATAATAAATATTAATAATTATTTTATATAATATTAATTTTAATTTTTATGATTTAATCTTATTTTAACTCTATAAAGAAATATATAATAAATATTAATAATTATTCTATATAATATTAATTTTAATTTTTTTAATTGTATATTTATATATTAATTTAAAGGTATAAATACTATTTATAATTATTTTGTTACCAACTATTGATTTTATTAAAAATAAAAAATATTAATACTTTAATAGATATTAATGAATGATATATAAATTAAAAAAAATACAAACCAAAAGTTGCACTTAAAAATTTATAATTTAAAGTGAGAAAGTTTAATATAATTATAATTATAATTTATGAAAAGAATTGCAGGCTATTGATTTTTGCGTTATCTCATAAAAATTTATAATTTAAAGTGAGGAAGTTTAATATAATTATAATTATAATTTATGAAAAAAATTGCACGTTATTGATTCTTGAGTTATCTCATAAATAAAAAATATACGAAGGATCATTTCTTTTTCTAAATTAAAAATATAGGAAGGATCATTTCCTTTTCTATAAGTGTTGGAGAAATCAACTCCTTCCAAAATTGAAAAACTGATTAATCTATATTATAAAAGTTTCTAATATTTTTTAAAAATAGTATACAATTTATAGTTTACATAGGTATGGAATGAAATTGTTCATATTTAAAAAGTTATAGTTATATATATATTATTTAATTTTGAAGTCGTGGTTAAACGAGACATCAAATTGGTGTATGAGACTGTGACAAGGGACTCACTTGCCTCCAACATTTTTAAAAATAATTTACATATGAATTGAATGAAATTGCTCATATTTAAAAATCTCTCCCCATATACATATTATTATTATTATTATCCAATTTTAAGGTCACAACTAAGCTAGACACCAAATTGGTGTATGAGACCCCCTTGTTTGTGGGACAATGGACCCACCCCCGGTAGCGATTTTACCACTAAGTCTAAGAAGGCATACATACTCTACCCTATCTGGTTTTGAAAACACATGCTCTTAGCCATTAGACTAACACTGCCTCTGCATGGCTAAGAGCTCGTCTTCTTTGAACTTTAGGAAACAAATTAAAGGCCCAAAACCTAGAGGCATCTAGCATAACTGAAAACCTTCCTCTTACGGACCACCAATAGATATTTTTGACGTGATTTTTCTTGAATAGCAGTAATAAATCGGGATTAGTAACTAAAAATTATTGTCATCACTTTTCCCGCCTTCTAGGAAAAAAACACCACTTATAACTATTTTTATGATAACGAAAACCATAATTACATTTATATACTTATATATTTATATACTTATGGCGACAGGACTCTTTTTTTCTAAGTAATGTTTATGTACGGTTTACTTTCAGATTCGTCCACCGAACAGGCTAGATATACTAATGAAAAAACCAAATTTGCCCATTGTCGTCGTAAACTCTCTTACTGGTCAGCCCTGAAATTTACGTGCAGGACGTTTTCCCCGTATTTTCCGCATCAAGGCCGTCAGCTTTTAGGTGGCATATAATAATGTGCCAGACTGCAGAGACGACGCACAAGGATTGTAACGTACAAAAAGAGACGGTGGAGAAGGCGCAGCTATCGATCGCTCTCAGCTGAAACATATCCGGAGAAATATCAAATCTTGACCATGAGTTAAAAAGTCAATTTAGGTTCATCCAAGTGAAGTTGAAATAAGAAGATCTAGCTAGACATATCACACAATGAAAATTTAGCTAAATATATCACACAATGACTCATGCTACTCTTTTGTTCTTTATATAAAGTAACAGCCACCTTATTTTGCAATGCACTCCTTTTATTTTATGCGATGAATAGGCTGGGAAGTGACAATTTTTTCTGATTTATCGATAATTTTAATTAAAATTTTAAATAAATATTAAAATCTCAAAAAACTTGTTTAACACACGCCAATCCTAATCTGTGACAATATTTTTTTTTCAAAAGAAAAGATCCCCACTAAAAAATTACATATTACAATCATATTACATCATATACGTCTGTACACCACTTTACTATACCGTGACAATACTTTACTATACCTAAAATGTTTGGAAGAAATCTACCTCAATTTTCAACCTACACCCATCCTAATCCATGACAATACTTTCCTGTACCTAAAACGTTTAGAGAAATCTCCCTCAATTTCCAATATCTGTCCTTTTAACACAACACACTATTCTTCAACCTTTTGCTGTATGGCACATTTTCAAGTGAATAAATGTGTTGATTATGCTTCGTGACTCAGATTTTTAAGATTAATCATACTGAAGAAATTTCTCGTGTCCACTTTCGGTGTTAAAGGTTACAATACACGTTATGATAATGCTTCAAATCATTTTTCTATTTATTTTTGGAATAAAAAATCAGTCCTCTCCTGAGTCATGTTCCTACTGAATCGAAATTTATTTTTTATATATCATATGATATTTTTAAATTTTTAAGGGGTAAAATGACATTTATCAAATTTAATTTAAGGTTAAATTTCTAAATTATCATTATAATTTCCAAATTATATATAAATATAGAAAAAGAAAAATATAATAAAAAACAATTTTAATTACAGTCTATTTAAAATTAAGTATTGTAAGATCCTTGTTATTCAAGTTAAAAATTATATTATGGGAAATATTACATAAACAATTATAATTTACATTGGTCAATGTTATTTAAATCAACTTAGATCTATCTTAATTTTAGATATAGCAAGCACCCAGAGGATCAAACCTCTTTTCAGTCTAAAACAATGTTTGCACTTCAATAAATTTGCTCCTTCTCGGTCCTTGGAAGATCCAGAATTAAGAAGGATCTAGGTTGGTAATATATATATATATATATATATATATATATATAGATATATATCAAAATATAATATGATTTTTTGTTGTTTAAAATGGATTTTTGAATGCATAAATGAATTCAACGCCCTAAAAAAACCCTTGGACTATTAGAAGTAATGCTTCAATGACTTCCAAGTTGTAGTTGTAATTGTGTGAGTCCCTAAGTGTCATTTTAAAAGTAGTTATTTTCCTATGTGTGTGAGTTGTCTATGAGTCATAGATCCATCTTCTTTGAATCTTATCATCTAAAAGTTGACGATCTACAACTATATATGTACTATGTTATGTGCTCAATAAAATTATATTTTAATTTGTGTTGTGTGTGCAATCTCCCTTGGTCTTTTGAGATTTTTAACATGGTATCAAAGTAGGTATTAGATTGATTCTCTTAAAGGAAAGCACGGAATATGTGAGAGAATATTGAGTGTTATTGATCTTGTAGGAGATTATGGCGTGTGAAAATAAATTAGGATAGGAGATTATGGCGTGTGAAGTGTTTGTCTGAATAATTTCTTATTTCTTGTGTAGATATGTGGATTTATGTGCTTAGTTATCTAGATCTGCACCTCTTCATAAATTGCTTAGGTGTCACATGGAATTAATTGGTTTGACCAGATCATGATAGCACAGAATCAAGTGTTTGTTTCATCTGTTGAATTTTAGGTCGCATTATGAAGAAAATTAAAAGATCGCGTAGACGAATGACTTTTGATCACTTTAAAGCATAGCTTTGGCAACTGCTCTGCATTATGTTGATCTGCTAAAATATTGTGAATGAACCAAATCTTTTGGTCGTGATTCCGCAGGGTAGACAAATAATGAAGTGAGATCTGAACCTGGAGAGAATCAACGGTGTTAGCGGCTACTATTCTTGGGTAGTGTTAGTGGATCTGCGACCAGTTGTAAAGTACACGAGCTCTAGAGCGGTGGCAACGGGATTGGATCCTGAGCTTAGCTGAGAAGAAATTCTTCATCTTCCAGTATTGTGGAGGCAATATTTCTCATATGTCAGGAGATATAAAGTCTTCGAAATATTTGGCAAAAGCATCATCGATACCCAGTGAGGTGTTTCAGAAGTGCACTTGGTACAGTTCTTACCGGATTTGGAGACATTGGATGTGGTCGCTGATTGAACGACCTATCTCATATTTATTTATGCATTTTTATATTTGTTACATAAGTATTTGTCAAGTGAGCCGAGCAGAGATATCAACATTATCCTCAGCGGAAATGGACTTTATGGGAAGATAAGCCATTTTCTTTATAACATTGCTTTGCGACATGATGAACTCGGAGCCAATACCACTGAATTTAACTAAAATGCCGATTCCAATGACTCTACCAGCGACATGTTATCATGTCAGAATCTTCGTATTGGCTCTGTAGTGGCTGGGTGCATATGACATATATTTTCCCCACGATGGTCCTTCGGCCTTCCACACCCATGGTTTATGGCCGCAACTTTCACGACCATAGGTCACTTACAAGCACTATAAGGTTGTTTGTTCCCGTACAAGAATTTTTTCCAACAATTTGTAAGTCTCCCAGTGTTATAGGAGTGACAGAGGATTTGTTGCATCCATAGGGAGAATTCCTTGTCTGTGAACGTTTAGCGAGTTATTTTTGGAAGGGAGTCAAAGCGTCTAGAAAATGTGCATCATATGTAGTTATGAGTGGCTGAGAAAAATTTCTCTTTGCATTTAATGATGGGGAAGTATCAGATTATCAATTGCCCATACTGTCTGCAGAAATATGGGTATCGCCGTTATGAGTGTGGCCATAATATAATTTAGAGAAAATCTTTGATTGCTTATACAATGAACATGAACTTTATCTCATGGGTATGGAACAAATTTTTAATGGTGGGATGCAATAACAATGTTTAGCAATGAGATACTGCAATCTTCATATAAGTTCGTTCGTGGCTTATTTGGTGTGTTAAAATAAATAATTGTAAAAATCAAACGCAGAACCACAAAGAACAAGTCAACTATTCAACCGAATAATGTGATTCTTCGTGCTCTGAGAGCATTAGTCATAGGTAGTTCTTAATAAGGTTAATCTGGTGTGACTTGTCGTGCTCTGAGAGTGCCAGTACATGTTATTTATACAAGGCCAAGTTGTAGAATTGTCCGCTCAAGACATGACGTACCTAGAATGCTATCCTAGATAATTGGTGAATATAGCGGAAGGCCATATATTCAACATATGTGATCCAGGTGGATGTTGGTGGCCACTTTCTTATTCCACTTGGACCCCACCATCGTCTCTTTCAGTTTTTCAATTTCCTTAATTGTAGCATAGTTTACTATTTTTGGCAATTTTTTGGGTCTTGAACTTCCAGAGTCGTTTTGAGGCCCTAAACAACATTTTTTGGGAAAACCAGGGAAAACATGGTACTTTTTTTGATGTTTTCCACTCAAAAGTTGTAGTCCTCGGATAGGTCTTTTTAATGAGGTACTGTGCATATCAAATGAAGATTGTAGAAATTCCCACTGTAGATCTACAGATTATGCAATATACTAAAGCAAAATACAAGATCTACTTCTACAACAAACTTGCGGAAGCTTAATCAATTATGAGCAAGATCAAATAGAACATATATAACAGAGAATGAAAATTCAATCACACATGAACACAGAAGAATACTCTGGGGAAAGCCTCAACTAAAAACCTCGATCTATGTATTATCATACAAGTGGAAATATGTCTGGATTACACAAAGCTTTAGCTCACAAGCTATCCACATTTCAATACAATCCCTTTGTTGCTCATAGACAGTCAAAGGCTTCTCACAAACCTTCTCCTCTGCCCTCTAAGCCTCCTATTTTCTTGCGCAGTTTCTCCTGGGGTCCAATGCTGCCATCTTTGTGAATTCACCTCTCACACTACTTACTAAACTCAGAAGTAACTGTGCAATCCCGAAGGAGATTTGCTCGGTACGACGTACTGATACACTGTCAAGATTGAGCAGAAGTTTAAACAGAAAAAGCGAGACTTTGGATCTGCGAATCTGAAGCAAGGGAAAGGTGCCCCCAAACTTCTGAGCAAAGGACAGCGCCAAGGTAGGGCGACCCAAGTTAACATGCCGAAGCCGCAAGAAAATAACAACACCACGAAGACGAAGAAGGACACAGGAAAGTGGTGCAAGTTCCATAAGAGCTTCAATCACAACACAAGTGAGTGTCAAGCCAGGCAGTCATTGGTGGCCGAGCTGAAGGCTTCTGAATCAGACATATGTTTCAACTCTGAGTCAAAACCTGACAAGGGGAATGACAAAGGGAAGAAGATCATTGACGCGGAGCCCAATTCCACTGTGGCCACCACCAAGATCCAGAATATTGAGCCTGAAGATACAAAGGAGGGGGAACACCTATTTCATTCACAGATGTGGGTAAAGGATTCTCCGCTGCAGTTCATTATCGACAACGAGAGCCAAAAGAACCTCATTTTAGCAGAGGTCGTGAAGCGGCTATGCCTCATAATTATAACACATCCAGAACCATACACCATTGGGTGGCTTCATCAAGGACAAGATCTCCATATCAGTCAACAGTGCTGCCTTCCCTACAACGTCAAGCCCTTCACATATGAGGTACTGTGTGATGTTGCTCCTTTTGAAGTTTGTGAAGTATTATTAGGATAGCCATACTTGTGGAAGCGACATGTTGTATATGAGTCTATACCTCGCTCTATTATTATTTCTTTGGGTAATAATTTATATAGGATACTGAAGGTAGCCCCACCTACTGCTATCTCTTTGATCTTGGCTAAGAAATGCAGTAAGATCATATCTCAGACTGGGAAGTGTGTTTTCTTTCTGATTCATTCTCAAAGTAAGTGGAAGATTGTAGCCACATCCATGGCCCCCGAGAAGGGTTCCTCCATGCAGTGAAAGCAGGTGGATACAGTCATGGAAGAATACATGGACATCTTATCCTCACCCATAGGGGTACCCTTGCACTATTAGGTCAAGCATTCGATCGATCTTACTCCTGGAGCACCTTTGCCCAACGGGCCAATATATCGCCACTCCATTCTGGAAAATGAAGAGATCAGCAGAAAATCTAGGAGTTGCTGAAAAAGGGCACATATGACCAAGTTCCTTGCCTTGTGGGAGCTCGATTTTACTTGTACAGAAGAAGGATGGGAGTTAGAGGCTCTGTATTAATTATCGAGCACTAAACAAAATCACTTTCAGGAATACGTATCCAATCCCACGGATTGATGACCTTCTGGACCAACTCAAGGGGGCCAAGTATTTCAGCAAAATCGATCTAAAGTCTCACTATCACTAGGTTGCAATAGAGCCTACAGATGTATGGAAGACCACCTTCAAATTTAAGGAAGGTCTTTTTGAATGGTTAATTATTCCCTTCGGGTTGACAATGTCCCTACTAATTTTATGAGGCTAATGAATGAAATCTTGAGGTCCTTCACCAACTCGTTTGTGGTTGTTGATCTAAATGAAATCATCATCTTCAACAAAAGTTGGGAAGAACACTTGCAACACATTCGACAGGTCCTTCAAACCCTTCGACAGCACAAGTTGTGTGCCAACTTGGAGAAATGCGCCTTTGGCATGGGCCAAGTCTAATATCTGGGTTACATCATAGATGAGCATGGCATGCATGTGGATCCAACTAAGATCCAAGTCATTCGGGATTGGCCAGCCTCGACCACTTTAACAGAGCTTTGCAACTTTTTAGGCCTTGCAAATTTTTATCGAAGGTTCGTGTTGGGATTCTCACATATCACTTGGCCTTTGAGTTAGATTACTAAGGGCGGGGTGAAAGAAAAGTTTTCCTGGTGCAAGTCCCAACAGAAGGTGGTCGTTGATTTGAAGCACTGCCTCTGCTCTGCACTAGTACTCACATTTCCTGACATGCAACAACCATTAGAAATCAAGATAGATGCCTCAGACTATGTTATTGGTGCAATCCTCACCCAACATGGGCATACAATGGTCTATCATAGTGAGACATTTTCCGATACAATTCGGAACTACCCCAACTATGATAAAGATATGTATTTCATCATGTAGGCTTGCTGACAATGGAAGCATTACATTCTGGGGAAGGAGACGGTTATCCACATCCATCACTATTCTGTTCAGTTTATACAGACATAAGGGAAGTTTCAGAATGATCACCATCAGAAGTGGTCTAGATATCTGCAACAATTCCACTTGAACATTAAATACAACAAGGGCAACACCAATCATGATGCAGACTCGCTCAGCTAGTCCCTAGTTGTAGCACTAACTACTGCTCTCAACTCTTGTGACCACAAGACCTATGGATGGTCGCAACTATACAAAAATGATCCAGAGCTCACCTCCACATACCAAATGCAAGTAGATGGAAAGAAAGTTCCTGATTTCCACCTCCAAGATGCATTATTATGCTACCTGGGCCACCTTTATGTTCCTTCAAGCAAGCGTGCTAAGCTAATTTGGGAGGCGCACTAGAGTCAGGTCGCAAGATACTTTGGTGTGGAGAAAACTGTGGTTGTACTATAAAATTACTTTTATTGGCCAAAACTATAACTAGATGTTGATAAATATATCAGATCCTGCATTGATTGTGCCATCGCTAAGCCAACCATCAAGAAGCAAGGTCTGTACACTCCTCTTCCTACTGATCAGGAGCTCAAAATTTGCCCAAAAATCAAAGTTGTGAAAATGGCATGGAACTTGAATGACCGCGTAGTGCTCATCATCTTGAATCCAGTGCAACTTGTTTTGCGCAAAATGGATACTGTATGCTCCCAGAAACACGATTTTTTCGTTTTCCCAAACATGCAAATTTAGTGCAAGAGCTGACATGGATGCTGACTAGACATTCGTACAGCCCAGTCAGCAAAAATAATATCCCTTAGAATATTTTGTGGAATATTCTTAGAATATTTTGTTGAGTTGGCATTGTCCAATTGGTCTGTGTGTCATGGGTTTGGGCCAATCAGGAGGTGACACATGGCTAAGATGGAGGCCGCCATGTGTCCTCCTAAAGGCGTGTTGAAATTTTGGTATGAAGGATAGGTCGGAGGCCGAGCTCGACCCCACGACATCCCATTTCATAGTGCCAAGGCCTACCATTCTGCCTGCATGTTGGTTCTTAACATGGAACGGTTGTGGGTTAGTGTTAACATGTACTGACCGCCAGGTTAGAGGGAGACCACCAGCGTAACCTTCGCTAGCCCTCCCATGTGAACACTGCACCATCTTCCAACCTAACCACCACCTTGCTAACCATTGTAACCTGACCGCTAGCCTAATTGTGACCTACACGGCCCATGTGAACACTGCCTCAAACCATAACATTCATTGTGACCGCCAGAGGGAGCGGGGCCAATGCCGGGGGCTGGCCCATGGGCGCAGGGCTTCGATATGACCCAATTTTTGGTTCTAAGGCCTCGACGGCTAAATTAACCATCCTACAAATTCGCCTTGAAATTTTTGCCCAGTTAACACTTTTTGGGGCGAAATTGTAGGATCATGCTAGATTTGGTGCAATTTGTGGAGCGAATTGTGGAGAAACTAGGAGAGGTCATAACATCTTCTGTTTTCGACCAAATTGGGTGTAAAAGGAGCGTAGATATCCATTTTTGGATATTCTGGACTCATTGGAACAAGTTTTAGGATTAAAGGAGAACTTCTGGATAGGGTTTTTGCAAAATGAAGCCTATGGGTGCCATGGTCAACCAGAGTGTTGATTCGGTTTATGGAGAAGTTTGAAGATGGAGATGACCTTGCAGGGATCTTCCAGCCTCCATGTGCTTTTTGCAACAACCATTACATTAGTGTTGTATCTTTCTTTCTTCTTTTCTCTATATGTGTTTTGGAGAAGAGACTTGTTTATGTACTTCAAGTGGATTGTGTTACTGTTTATGTTCTTTGAAGATGGGGTATGGGATTGTCTTAGTGTAAGATGCCTGTGTTTGTTAAAGTTTTACATATTTGGTTGTAGGTTAACATATGTGTGGAATGAAAAATCTTGGATAAGTTGTTTATTTGAAGAAGAAACTAGCCATTCCATGTCAATAGTTTATGTACTATTCTTTTCTAGATATTGATCATAATGAGAAGGGGTCATGCATTTAGAGTTGATCCAAGGAGATGTAGCGCAGGATGGGTGAGCTCCTTTAACAATGGTTGGTGTATTACTAGTTGATGCATGCTTCCATTCAGTGTTTTGGTTTCATGTTTTAAGTTTTTCATGAAACTAACTTAAGTAAACACACATAAAAACTCATGTTTTATACTTGCTATTTTGGAGTACAAACCTCAAGCACATTTTTATATTTTGATGAGGATCTTAGCAAAAAAATCTAATATTCAATTCAGATCACCTACTCCCAGCCAGCCATTGGAATCCATCTCCATGGACTATTTGTATGGCTTCCCTTCTACCAAGCATGGTAATGACTATGTATTTGTGGTCGTGGACAAATTTTCGAAGATGACTATATTGGCGGCCTGCAAGAAGAGTATCATAGCAGAGTACACTGCCAAACTCTTTTTTGAATGAGTATGGGTATAGTTTGGGATCCCGCAGACTATTATATCAGATCGGGATAGCAGGTTCCTGAATACATTTTGGTCAAGCCTCTAGACACTATTGAAAACAAAACTCAATAGGTCGATTGTCTTCCATCCCCAGACTCATGGCCAGATGGAGGTTGTCAATTGGATGATAGTTCACATACTCTACATGTACAACTCCAAGCATCCACGAAATTGGGATGAGAGTCTTCCATATGTGCAACACAGTTATAACAAAGCTCTCCATAGCTCGATTAGTCGCAGTCCCTTTCAAGTGGGTCTAGGATTTCAACCATTGTATCTAATTGATGTTTCCATGCCTCATTCAACTACATAGACAGGATCCACACATGTATTTTTTGAGGCTGATAAGGTGACCAAATTTATTGAACACATCAAAAACATCCTCCAACAGGTTTACGACATCTTGGAGAAGTCAAATTCCAAGTACAAGCAGCGACATGATCAACATCGGGTGCCACGCAAGTTTTAGGTGGGAGACGAAGTTTAGTTGCATTTGCAGAAAGAATACCTTACCAGAGCCCATCGAAAGCTTAGACCACTCCGATATGGTCGTTACACCATTACCAAGGTTGTGGGAGATAATGGTTTTGAGCTCAACATTCCCCCATTCCTTGGTCTGCACCCAGTGTTCAATGTGAACCGCCTTCGACCATACTTCCCACTATTACTAGACACATCAGACATTGCAAAACATCTCACACCAACAAAGTTAAACCAAGACAACATGGAACATGACACAATTGATCGGATTATGAACACACAAAATAATAACACTCACCAACAGAAGATCCAACTATATCAGGTTTTCAAAGCTGGCCAACTCTTGCACCAAGGCAAGTGGCTCACCGGGGACCAAGTTCAACGTAAGTTTCCCCATGTTATGGAGGCACTCAACACAATGGGGACCATTTATTCCTAAGGGGGGAGGACTAATATAGGTGGATGTTGGTGGCCACCTGCCTATTCCACTTGGACCCCACCACTCTTTTTCAGTTTTTCAGTTTCCTTAATTGTAGCACAATTTACTATTTTTGACAGTTTTTCGAGTCTCGAACTTCTAGAGCCGTTTTGAGGCCCTAAACGACATTTTTTGGGAAAATCAGTTCAAGTATGAGTACTTGTTTGATGGTTTCCACTCAAAAGTTGTAGTCCTCATATATATGTATTGTGGGTGTCAAGAAAAGATTGTATTCCAAAGTTACGACCTCGGGAAGTTGATGTACCAATTTAGCCAAATGGGGCCCATAGTTTTGGCGCTTGCATATCCTAAGGTTAGGTTTTTGGATCTTTATGGTTTTCCATTGTTTCTCAATAAAAAATAGGTCTTCGAGCCTCATTGTAACACAGTTAAGAGGCATGTAGCTGCCACATCTCTTCTCAGAGATAAGCTACCATCACCCGAGCTAGTCTTATTTCCATTTTGTTTGTAATCATATTTTAGTATTTGATATTTAAAGAAATGAAGTGTTATTTTTGGTGTATCTATGTATTTATGGTTATATCTATAATTTGTTGCATTCATGTTTAACTTCAGATCAAGATGGTGGCAGTTCCATAAGATGCTTTAGTATTTTAACTGATCCCTTGCACTCCAGGAGGTTGAGAAGCGTCAATTTTGCAAATCACATCAATGATGGTCTAAAGTGGTTACATTTTAAATGGAGGTCAACTGACATATCAAAGATGTGGTGGTGAAAAATCGGTGTTTGTGAGATTCTAGAGTGGATGTGAGTGCTGATGAAGACCAGTCAGACAAAGATTTATTCATTGTTGTAATATCTACTTTCTGTATTTGTCATGTAAGCATTAAGGGGGGGTATTGGAATTAATGCTTCCATGACTTCCAAGTTGTCGTGAGTTGTAATTGTGTGAGTCCCTAGGTGTCATTCTAGAAGTAGTTATTTCCCTATGTGTTTGAGTTGTCTATGAGCCATAGATCCATCTTCTTCAGATCTTATCATCTAGAAGATGGTGATCTACAACAATATATGTAATATTTTATGTGCTCAATAAAATTATAGTTTGATTTGTGTTGTGTGTACAATCTCTCTTGCTCTCTTCAGATATCTAACAGAGACCCTCCAATTATATTGATTAAACAACTTAAACTCAAGTTTTATAAATATTTGCTAGATTTTGGTTAAAATTAACGAGAAAAATTGTCGTGAAAAACAACATTTCATGTATATATATTCTTATATTAGAATACCATGGCTTATCAAAACCTGGAACCAAGAAACCACCAACAGTAAATTAGAACGCAAACTATGATTCATATCCTAAGTTGGTGCCCTTCCCTTCTCCTTTCTTTCATAGTGTTGTTTTCCATTCTTTGAGGTTGATTCTAGAATGTTTTTCTTTTTATTCATACCCTAATTTGGTGCCCTTCCCCTTCTCCTTTTTTTCTTAGCATAGTTTTCCCTTCTTTTAGGTTGATTCTGGAATGCTTTTCTTTTTCTTGATTTAGTAATTTCTTTTTAATTTAGTGTTTTTTTGAAATTATTAGTATTAAGTTAAAGTAATAATATTAAATCAAAGTAGTATTTTTGAAATTATATCAAAATAATAATAACATATTATTATAATTTTTTTATTAAGACTAGATTTAGTAATTTTTTTTTGTCTATATTAATTATTTTATTAATTATATAACATTCTTCCTATTTAATTTATTAATTGCTTTAATGTTTATTTCTCTAGAGTTTTGCATCTCTACAATATATAATTGTTAATTGGATCAATACTTTCATCCATTTCCTGATTATGAATCACACTTAGTGGTTCTAACAAAAGTTGAAATGTGATTTAGCAGAAGCATTCTCTCATTGATTATTTTTCTTCAATTTTTTTGTTTTTTGTTTTTTGTTTTCGTGAATTGAGTTTTTTCTTGTTCAATTTAAGCTTCTATGATCCATATCAAGTTTTTGAGAAGATTTCTTCGACAGAGATCACATTATAATACTTTTGTCGACGCGTTTTGAACCAACGAGTGTGGTTCATCATTAGGACAAGTTGAAGAATCAGATCATGGCTGTATGTTAAATAGGGAGAGCAGATCTTCCAACGGATGAATTTGACTAGGAAACGACTACATTGGACTGGGTAATTTGACTGAAAAACGGTTAAATTTGACTGGCCTGAGGGAAAGGGCCAGGAAATATATATATATATATATATATATATATATATACCAATTTTTTCTATTAATTACTGGCATTGGTACGTGCGAGGGATTTTAACAATTTTATTTTAATTATTAATTTGATTTGATTTTTTAATTTAATTTAATTTAATTTTTTATGTAATTTGATCAAGTTAAAATGTTTATCTAACATGAAAAGACAATATCTCTTCCATAGTGGACTTGAGAGCACACAATTAATAGTGGTTAATAGGAAAATGGAATCCTATAAATTTTCTTTGGGAGGAACTAATAAATTGAGATGTGAAGTGGATAAATTAATTGTTTGCTCAAGCACGTAGAATTGCATAATTTTTGGTGGGTAGAAACTGCTAGTAAGTCTACATGTTTATACTTTTACTCCTCCATAAGTGCTCAAGAAAACATAAATAATGGTGAAAAGTAACTCTTGGTAAACATATTTATTGTCATCTTATTCCTATTAAATTTTTATGCAACATCTCGCTTAAATTATGGTGGGAATTAATTGATGGTAAACATGTTATTTAAAAATCATTACACAAATATCTAAAGCTAATGCATAAAATATGTGAGGCGGTTATCCACATGGAATTATCTTGTGGAGTGAGTGCAATATCACCTTCAAATTATGGTCCAATCAAATGTTTAAAAAGTAGTGTTTTTTTTTTTTCTCTGTAAAAGCTAATTCTATTAAAAGGAAGGCAAAAAATATTTACAATGAGGTTGTAGCCTCAACATAGAACAACTAAGTTCCTTTTGGAAAACATAACTACCCCAGATTTAGGGAAACTAGTTTGGAATTTCAAAAAACCATGCTAAAGACCGGGAGAACAACAACAAAACTAGAGTGAAGACTTGAGAATTCACCATTCTGAAATAGTTGAAAGACCAGATAGAACTACCTAACCAGAGAACTAGATACAAAACCACAGAAAAGAGGACCTAACCATTCAACATGAAAACTCTGAGGTGGCTTTTGGAAGGCCACGTGTCACCACATTGGGAAATCCTGGTCTGGAGCCTCCTCGACAACTGGACATTCGTTTCCATACCAAACCTCGCCTTCAGTCACCGCATCACCATCTGCCCTGCCAGCTGGAGGACCAGTCGCCAGAGGTATGCCGCTTGAGCAGCCAGCAATGGCATCAGGAGCGTTGCCACCTGGGATCTCCGTAACCGGAGGAGTGCCGCTCGAGCTACCCACGAAAGCTGACGAAGTAGTGGCTCCCCGAGCACTGCCACCTGGGCACCGGGTGTAGCCTCCAGAAGCATCATCAACATTTAGGTCGACACGGCAGGCTACTCCGCCTTCATCCAACGGAGGCTGCTCAGGGCCCAAACTGAATTCCATTCTGCAGATGTTCTAAGTTTGGTCCGTAGAGAAATGCGCAGGAGCACTAAGCTAGTTTTCTTCTTCAGAGAAGATAATGGTGACATTAGTCGAAATAATGGGTCGGTTCAGGTTGCTCTGGAACCTGAAATGGTTCGAGTGGAAAGCTGAGTGAGGGTAGTGACGGCTAGGCGGACTGGGAGGGAGAGAGCTGGTCTGAGAAGGAGGCAGAGAAGCAGGAGGCGAAGGTGGAGCCTCATTGTGCGCAGCCTGAGAGCGAGCGCTGCCCCCACGGTCCCCTCCTTTGCGACTCCGCATGCGATGTCGAACCATCACGCTGCGCCGGATGAGAAGCTTTGGAGAATTGAGGGCTTGGGAAGAAATCTGAGAATGAGCAGAGGGTGCCTGGGTATGGTTCAAAGGGCAGAACTGGGAATGGGAATAATGGAATCCATTGCCAAAGGCAAGACAACAGAGCAGGCAACAACGTTTTCCTACAACAGTTCTATTGCAGGGGATTTCTGCTTGGAGCGGGCAAACACTGAAGGACAGAGGGCAAGCAAAGGGGTTAATAGGTGCCATAATGAATTGATCTGTCTGCATTTCTCGGCCAGAGCGAGAATTTATGAATTTCTGCAGGCTGGCCTGCTCTCGCTTGAGGTGAATATGCAGGTGCCAAGGCCAAGCCTGGGATGGTGCACTGGCCACCAGCTGGCTGGGCTGAGCGTTGTCATTCCATCGCCCTTGCATTAATGAATAGTAAATTCACCCGCATCCAGGTTTAAAAAGTAGTTTTTAATAATATTGAAGAATAAATATTTATTTTTCAAAGTTAAACATTATAAGTTGCAATGGTCAATGCTCATTTAACATTGGCCAACAAACATATTGATAGTGTTATTCTAAAGAACAAATAAAAAGTCAAGTTAAATATATCATTAACATTGATACATTTATTTATTTTCATAATTTTCATTATCTTCTTCATTTTTTCTTAAATAAATGATTAACTTTAGTTAAAGATTTTGTATTTTAATATTAATCTAATTGTAAATAACAAAAATAATAATAGGAGGAATACAAATTGGAGAAAAAATGGAGTTAGGTTTCCTTGGCACAAAGAGCTTCCTGGTTTCCGCCGCCCACCTCGACTCCTTAGAGGGCTCAAAGGGAAGACCTGTAGACCCCCACTCATGGCGACAAGAACTGGGATGGGACTTTGTGGCCGACTCTCCCTCTGGCTACCTCACAGAATGCCCCTCCAGCTCCTTCTGGAACATCTGCATGTCGATCCAGTAGACCGCGGCTCCCAGGTGACAGAGGCAGCAAACCTTTATCAGTAGGTTTCGAACACAGGAAGTATACTCTGCTGGGGGTTTGCTCTGCGACTCTTTCGTCTATCTGGCTTGGGGTTCATCTTCCCTCGACAGGCTGCAAGGTGCATTTTGGAAAGCCTAGGGAGGGCCCCGGATGTGGAAGACGGACTCCGTTAGATCACTCCCCCTGTCCTCATGGTCTAGAGGTTGGGATGTCGGCTCCTACACCCTCCAAGCGAACCTCGCTCTTGTGAACACTGTTTCGGCAGACGACCACTCCACGTGCTGCCTAGGGGTCTCGGCTTACTCACGAGCTACTAAGGCCATCACGCTCTGTCCAGACTGCGCGCTGGAGATGAACAACTCCCCCCCTGTAGCTCAGACACCCGTAGCCTCTAAAGGGGAAGCTGCCTCCTTGCTCCAGAAGACACAGATGGCTAATGGGAACTAGGTAAGCCCAAACTGCTTTCAAATTTTTTTAAAAACTCCTGCAGGGGCCTCTGGTTTGCTCTACGTCTGTAACACAAACAAAGTTCTTGATCTGAAGCAAAGCATCACGAGGAAATACAGATACCCTGGCCACTCACAGATCTTGATGTTCGAAGGAAAAATTCTACAGGATCACCATGCCCTGAAGGAGTATCAAATATGAGCCAACTCCACCGTTATTCTTAACCTGAGATTGCGTGGGGGGGGCTACAACCAAGGGCAGAACAGGGCTGGGAGGAGGCACACAAGCAGGCTCAGGTTCAAAATAGAAGCAAGCACATGAGACTCTATCTTTCAAGAACATCCTACAGGGGAAAAAGATAGCCCCTGAACCATCCAAACAGACAAGAAATGCTCCCAACCCCTATATAGTGGAGCAGCTGAACCACAACCCAGAATTAAACATTGATATGCCAGAATCTGATGAGCAATGTGCCTCCTTTGAATCTCTAGCTATTATTTGTCATTTTAACTGCTACTGGCCCAAACTAGTAGAGCTCTTCCACTAGATCTTAACAAACTGGTCATTAGAATGCGACATCCACCTCTGCTCCAAAGGTTTCTTTGTAGTTAAATTTCCATCCCTAGAAGCTAGAGACAAAATTCTACAGGAAGGACCATGGTTCTGGGGTTCAACCGGCCTGTTCACCACTCCCTGGTTCCTGGAGTTCGACGCAAACACCATGGTCGTCTCTAGGATGCCAGTTTGGGTCCGAATGCACAATCTCCCTCTTCATTTCTGGGAGGACAGAGTTCTGGCTGGTATTGGCAACAACCTAGGACAGTTTATAAAAAAGGACTCCCAAAGAATAGAGGAAAGGATTTTCACCTACGCACGAATATGTGTCAAGGTTGACCTCAACAAAGGCCTTCTGGACAACATCCGTTTAATCCACAACAAGCGAATCTGGACATAGAGTTTGGACTACAAGAACACAACCTTCAGATGTAGGAATTGTAGACAAACATGGCATTTACACAACTTGTGCCTAGACGCCAAAAAGGATACCAGAAGGAAAAAGAACCAAGGGAAAAAACCCAAAGGATGGCAATACCCCCACCTGAACCTGAAGAGGAGAAGGATGAAGCCCTGGAGGAACCTTTCCCACAAGAGGAAAGTCAGATACCAATGGAAGCTGATTCACAAGGAGGATCTCTACAAGACCGATCAGTTGCAAAGAATCACAGGGTACAGGCCGACTTGCACCCCGACGAGGGGGACATCAGTGGGATTAAGCGCCTCCACACATCAGATACCTCAGACTCTGACAAGGACAATGCCAATATGGATGTGGGTCTCCATTTAGCTGGTCTCTGCATCGCCATCCCAAGGGGAATGGCGCAAGGTTGAAAAAAAGAAGGGGTGGAAAGCATAGCTTCCCCCACCATGTACATTATTTTCTTATTTTTTGCTCGTCATTGCTTAACATCTGGTCATTGAATTGATGTTGCTGCTTCTAGCGAGTACAACATGTAATTTTGTTAATTTATTAATCAAAATTACGCTTTTTCCTTGGAAAAAAACAAAAATAATAATAAGTTAAATATTAAATTGGTGTGTGAGACTCTTAGTTTATTGGACTATTTAAACCTACAAAATTATACATACACTATCTCCATTTAAATTTAAATTTAAATTTGTGACTTCCTATAAATAAATAAAAAACAAAATTTATGTAGGATTTCTTGCAAATTCTCTACAAATCTACCTCTGAGATCTATGTAGAAAATTTGTCTGTAGATTAATTCGATAATGCAATATACCAAAGCAAAATACAATAATCTACTTCTACTATCAATCTTGCGGAAGCTTAAAGGATTTGAGAAAGATCAAGCTCAACACATATAACTTAGAAGAAGAATCAATGCACATGAAACACAGAAAATACTCAGGGGAAAGCCTCAACAAAAACCCCACTATCTGTATTATCATACAATGTGGAAATATCTCAGAATTACATAAAGCCTTAGCTCTCACAACTAGCTAGCTCTCAGTACAATCCTCTTGGATGCTCACAGGCAATCAAAGCTTCTCTCAAGCCTTCTCCTCTGCCATACAAGCTCCTATTTCCTTGCGCAGTTACCTCTGGGATGATCTCCTTCACCTAGTGTAACACTGCTCTCACACACTGCTCTAACACACTATCGGAATTGCGCAATCCTCAAGGAACCTTTCCTTGACTGCATAGATGAGTTTCCTTTATAGGAAAACACATGCAACTGATAGTAACATATCCTTGACATTTTTCTCAATTGGGTCTTTCTATGAAGAAACATGCATGAGTTTCTGATGAGGGAATCTTCAGTTATCTGGAGTACATTGGTTGAGTGAATGCATGCATCAATTGACTGATAACTCACAATTAGTTCCTCAAACAGTTTGGAACTAATTTAACTGGACTTAACTCAGTAAAATGAGCTAACTAATTACAACTCAAATATAACTCAATCTTATCTCCTTAATTAAGGGATAATCTCCTTAATTTAAGGGATAACTCTTGCATGACTGCAGAAAGAATTATAACTTGAATTTCTCCAACTAATTAATCCATAATAAATTAAATAATTATTTCCAAGCAACTGGTGAGACTAAATTCGAATTTAATTCACAATTTTAATTCAAGGACAAATTAAAATTGAAATATTCTGGATTCTATTTTTATCATTTCTTGTTGTTATTTTCAACACTCCCTCTCAACAAGAAAGGAATTCAACTCGATCCCGATCTTGAACCTTTGGAATGTTCTGCATGCAACACTCCTCTCAAGTGTTTTTGCTCCAGAAACTCTAGAAAAAACATCCAACTTGAATCAGAATGATGCCTCTGTCATCAAAGTCTTTGACTACTTTTGCCTCTATCGACTAAAAACTCTGCGCTTCTGCTGACTCAACCTTTCTGCACTATTGTCAATCCTTCTCTGCACTCTTTAGTATCTCACTACTCTAGCCTATGTCACTTTGATCTCTGACTACATCAATCCCACTGATTCCTCCCGCTACTCTGTACTTTGGGCTCTCGTAGCAAGGTACGATCCATGAGATAAAACCTCTCAATGGACCCTGCCCAATTTCAACCTTCTTGAGACTATCACTTCACATCACCCCACCTCACACCTGGAGATATGGCTGCATGTGATCCCTCTGCTGACTCTAACTGTGGCTCGTCCACAATTGTCTGAGACTTCTGCTGGGACTGCATGTTGAGAGGTAATTTACTCTCCCTCTCAACCACCAAGTCTCTAAAATTTTCCTTGCTCCTCAAAGCTTTGCATGCATCTTGAACCTCAAGAGCATACAGGTTCTTGACTCGTGAACCGATTTGTTTCACCTGTCTCGTGGTGATGTGTCTAAGGAAAACCTTTCCCTTACTAAAAACAACATCATAGCCACGATCTTCTAATACCGCGACCGATACCAAGTTCTTCTTCAGTCCAGGCACATACTTCACATCTGTCAAGGTGATAGGAGCTCCATGCTCCCTCTAAAAAGTAACCGTGCCCACTCCTGAAACACTAAACCTTTCGTCGTCACCCATCTCTATGTGCATCTTGAGGTCTTTCTCCTCCAAGGTATTGAATAAAATTTTATCGCCGGTCATGTGGAATGAGGCTCCACTGTCAAGATACCAACCACAACCCATCATTGATGACACCATGCATGCAATGAGGGTGAAGTCCATTTCGAACTGAGAGGCTAATGCCTCACCTTCCGATCCTACTGAGGATCCCTTCTTGGACTTCTTCGATGGGAAATTAGTCGCATAATGACCCATCTCGTGACAATTAAAGCATCTCACTTTAGACTTGTCACCCTTCTTCCCTCCATGAGAAGAATTCGATTCAGAATGGGATGCCTTTCCCTTCCCTTTCCTTGCCTTACTTGCTAAGGCCATATTTTCTTCATCATCATCCTTGGATGAAGAATCATCTCGAGTGCTCCTCCTGATCTCCTCCTGCATGAGATCTGACCACAGTCGTTCCTAATATGACAGTTTCTCCCTTCCATTCACAGAGTCTTGGTAGCTATTCCAACTCTTTGGAAGGCCAAGGAGAGCGAAGATCACCATATCATCATCGGAAATAGTTATTCCCACACTTCCAAGCTCATCTTGCAAGTGGTGAGATTGTTCAGATATGTGGAAATATTATCACCGTTCTCCATCTTGATTCTTCGAAGCTTATCCTTGAGTGCCAATTTCCTCTGGTCACTACTGTTTTGGTAGAGGTCCTTCAATGTATTCCACATTGAATATGAAGTATCCTTCCCATGGAGACTCGAGACAATGATATGGTCTCAAACTCCCTCAAGGATGATTCGTCTTGCCCTCGCCACACACTTCTTCCACTCAGCCAACTCTTGTGCATTAGTTGAACCCGGCTTTGGGATTTCTTGATCAATGAAATCCTTCAAGCCGTGGTCTTCTAATATAGCCTCCATTCGATCTTGCCATGCTATGTAGTTTGAGTTGCCTTCCAAGGCATACTCGATTCTCAAGCCATAGAATGTCATTGGCCAACCTTGAAGTATGATATGAATTCGATTTGCACTTGCAACCCCGAACTTAAAACTTCGAATTCTCTTCTTCGTATACTATTCACAGCGCTGATAAACTCAGCTTCGATACCATGTAGAATTTCCCACAAATTCTCTACAAATCTACCTCTAATATCTATGCAGAAAATATGACTGTAGATTAACTCGATAATGCAATATACCAAAGCAAAATACAATAATCTACTTCTACTATCAAACTTTCAGAAGCTTAGAGGATTTGAGCAAGATCAATTTGAACACATATAACTTAGAAGAAGAATCAATGCACATGAAACACATAAAATACTTAGGGGAAAGCCTCAGCTAAAAACCCCACTATCTGTATTATCATACAAGGTGGAAATATCTCAGAATTACACAAAGCCTTAGCTCTCACAGCTAGCTAGCTCTCAATACAATCCTCCTGGATGCTCACAGGAAATCAAAGCTTCTCTCAAGCCTTCTCCTTTGCTCTCCAAGCTCCTATTTCCTTGCGCAGTTACCTCTATGATGATCTCCTTCACCCAGTGTAACACTGCTCTAACACGCTGTTAGAATTGCACAATCCTCAAGGAACCTTTCCTTGACTACATGCATGAGTTTCCTTTATAGAAAAACACATGCAATTGATAGTAACATGTCCTTGACATTTTGCTCAACTAGGTCTTTCTCTGAATAGACATGCATGAGTTTTTGATGAGGGAATCTTCAGTTATCTGGGGTACACTGGTTGAGTGCATGCATGCATCAACTGACTGGTAACTCACAATTAGTTCCTCAAACAGTTTGGAACTAATTTAACCATACTTAACTCAGTAAACTGAGCTAACTAATTACAACTCAAATATAACTCAATCTTATCTCCTTAATTAAGGGATAATCTCCTTAATTTAAGGGATAACTCTTGCATGACTGCAGAAAGACTTCTAACTTGAATTTCTCCAACTAATTAATCCATAATGAATTAATTAATTATTTCCAAGTAGCTGATGAGACTAAATTCGAATTTAATTCACTATTTCAATTCAAGGACAAATTAAAATTGGAATATTCTGGATTCTATTTTTATCATTTCTTGTTGCCATTTTCAACAAATTATTATATATGAACTATTCACTATAGAGAAAAAAATAAAAATAATGTGGACGGGTTTAAAAGTACTTCTAATAGGCTTCCTAACGGTGACACCAGTTTGTGTTAAATAATTTCAAAAACTTTGTTATTCATACACATTCTAAGAATCAACCTAGCTCTTTAAAATGCCTTCTCAATCTACACTGCAACTAGAACTAGTGTTTTTAGAGAAGGATAACTAGAGATTCAAAAACCTTTTTGGTCCTCATAACTATAAAAATGTATGTTTATGGTTCTGGAAAAAATTAATCTTCAATATGCTTGTTAGTACAATGATTCTATATGGTTGTGAAGCTTATGTTGTTAAAAATTATATAGAAACTTGGAGAAAAATTGAGCAAATCCATAAATGTTTAATAGTTTTATAATTTTAGAAGAATTTTTTTATGCCTTCTCCAATCTTTCCATTAGACTCTAGGCTTCCACCAATTAAGTCTATGGATATGTTTAGGGACATAATCTACAAGCACAAACTAATCAACATGAACACTAAAATGCCTTAAATTGCTTAAAATACAAAACAAAAATGAATTTTTGAATTTTGGTTGCATTTTTTAGTAAGGTGGTTTGCAAAACTTTTTGGTGTGGTTTCCATAACGGCAGACCAAAGCATATGGAAGTTTTTATTTTTGATCAAATTTAAGTAATGAAAGTTTGCTTACAAAAAAAAGAGTTGGCCTAGTAATGAAGGGGTCACATGTGCAATATCTCAATAAACCTCATTAGTTTTAGTGGACGTTAATCATCATCATCATCATCATCATCATATATAGAGAGAGATCATGTAATCATCGTTTTAGGATGTTTGAGGTAAAAAATGGGCCTCAAAACAAAAGGTATTCTGAAAAAGTCAACCTTAAAAGAACTAATAAGATTCAATATGATGATGTCATCCCCAAGGGTAAATATTTTTTGAGAGAAAGAAGAAACATAATTTTTTTTCATTGTATGTTCAACTTATCTTCTTATAGGTTTACTAAAATGTCATGTATAGGCACCTGTTAGATGCGAGATTAAATTATGCATTCAATGAGTATGACTTTGCATGATTTTGCATAAAATCACACCAAAAAAAATGAAAAAATATGTTTTTTATAAGAAATATTCTTTTAATGTATTTTCATTTTTTTTTTAATAATGTGGGTGTAACACAAAATTATGTAGACTGAGTACTCATTGGATTCAAAATCAAATTCAACATCTAGCAACTTCCTACAAATGACATTCGAGTAAATTTATAAGGAGATAAAGCCCAAAATACAATAAAAAAGTAGTTTTCTTTCATTTCCTTTAAAAATTCATTACTTTAATGTTATTATTGTAACTATTATTTTCTTATTTTATTCAGGAGGCTCATTTTAGACCTCAATATTCCTCTAATATAATGAGAACATGTGATTTTGATGTGTGGATATATTGGATATTTGGAGGAGTTTCTCTTATTATTTAAATAGTTATTACAGAACTTAACTCTCTTATCTATGTTGGAGTTGCACTCCATGTTCACGCTCATGCACATCCATTTTTCCATATTTCCTTCTTGAAGAAGTTGATCAATGACAGGATTTTTGAAATTTTCCATGCCCCATAGATCTGGTATGTGCCCTGGCTAGGAACACAACGCACTAGAGAAACCCAACACAAAATCACTTTGTATAGTGGAAATATAACTACAATGAAATCAATTAAGTACACAAATTTATATGGACCAAATATTGACCTTTATTAATCCATTAATAAAGAACCATTAGGGCTCCCATACCAGGAATCATGTCCGTTCAGTTCTCTGATACAAATAATATCCATAATATACAATTAGGGCTTGAGATATATTCCATTTGATCTACATTCTTCCCAACAAAATACGAAGACAAATCTTTACTTACTTGTTGAAGGCAATCCTTCATCCTCAGTCCTTTCCTAGTCGTCCTTGTCCATTTCTCTTCTGGATTTCCTTTATCTCTAAGATCACATAGAGAACAACTCATTTTTTCCTCTATCTACATGCTGCTACAGACTCTTGATCTGCTAAATCTACTTCTTTAGACAAAAAATTTGTCTGTCTTCTTGTATATCTAACCTTCCAACATTCATATCTGACTTTCTTCTTGCAGATCTAACCTTCCAACACTCAGATCTAACTTTCTTCTTGCAGATATGACCTTCTAGTATAAACCTAACTTTCCAACACTTAGATATGAATTTCTTCTTGCTATTATAACTCCTCTAAGGAATATTTATAGCTAGGTCCTTTGGCCTCCCTCTCTACAGAAGTGAAAGTATTTCTCCACTTGTGTGCTTTACCTCTCCATAGGCTCTTCATTTATACTTTTGTGTGAGTGATCTTATGGGTTTTCATTATCCATCAAGAAACCCTTATTTAACACACAAGGGCTTCACTGGGGGACAAATATCATACCACGTGGGTTCATATTGGGGGTTATATATTGATGAAAAAATGACATAATATATTGGGGGATATATAGGGGGTTAAGGGTTTTTATATTGGAAAATATAAAAATGGACCTTAAAGTTAATGAAAAAATATAAAGGGGTATAAAAAATGTTAATGAAAAAAGGATACCTACAATATATAGTGACAATAGGGGTTTTATAAATTGGGAAGCCTTATTAGGTTCATATTGGTACGGGGTTAAATAATGTGATTTTTAGAGGTATTTTCCAGTATGTAGTCAAATTAAGGGTATTGTTTAATATGCCACGAATGCACGTGATATGTCAGAGGTTCACTGAGTGAATCCCCCATGATTTAACAAATAAACACAAATTAGAATAAACAATTAATTAACTTGGGTCTCAAGCCCACAACTTTGGGTGAAAACCTAAACCACTTGGGTAATTTTCCCAACCAACTATCTTTTGGTGGGTTTTCACTAGTTAGAAATACCTTCTGAGCTACGTAATTTCCGACACTCCCTCTTAGTGAGGAAAGTATTTCCTTCATACCTTGAAATCTCCAACTCCATGAATTTCATTGCATACCCATGACTGTCCTTACATGAGTCATTACTTTCCTTTTGTAACCATATCTATCCTCGCATGTGCCACATATTCTTTCATAACTGATCAAGATTTAAATTGCATGGTGCATGAATGTCCTCGCATGTAACATGAATTTTCCTTGCACCACCATGAGTTTCCTCACATGGTTCATGACTGTCCTTGCATGGGATGAAAACTCCACTCTCTCTCTTGAACCTAAAGATTCAAACTTCCACTAGGTAGTTGATGTTCCTTTGCAGTCTCCCTCTAAATCTATACTCCCCCTGAGCCTACACAACCTCCACTGTCTCATTTTTCTTTCTCTCTTGGAAAGTGCTTCCAATGAACTTGTGTCCTTCCAAATTTAGTCCTGAGTTGTTCTTGAACAATGGGTCTAATATGCTCTAGACCACTGCAACTCAACTCTGCAAATGTACTCACCCTCCTGGGTCAAATACCTCATTTGCACAAGGCTCCCCTTCTGGATGTGAAACTCCACAACCCTATGTATATACAAAATCACCATAATCCTGCCATCCACATGAACCTACCTTGTGACTCCAATAAAAAACACCTTCTTTGATGAATGTTCTGCTCCATGTCTTAGGCAATACTGATGTTTCCTAGGAACCCCTCTTAGACCGCTTCATGTGCACATTCTGATCCATGTGCTCTTCAAAGTATCCATAATACTATTCTGAAGTTTCCCATGCCCCCTATATCTAGTATGTTCCCTAGCTAGGAATAAAACACACTAGAGAAGCCCAACATAAAAGTACTATGGTGAAATCAATGACCCCTCAAAATTCCGATACAGCTAGTATACATAGTATACAATTAAGGCTTGAGATGTTCTCAACAAAATACAAAGACAAGTCTTGACTTAATTTCTGAAGGCAATCATTCGTCCTTAGTCCTTTCCCTCCAAGATCACACAAAGAAGAACTCCTTTTGTCGTCTGTCTACATGTTGCTACAAACTCTCGATCTACTATATGTGGTTCTTCATATCACACATTTGGCTTTCTTCTTGTAGATATGACCTTCCAACACTCAAATCTGACTTTATTCTTCTAAATATAACCTTCTAGCACTTGGATTTGACTTTCTTCTTGCTAATGTAGCTCCTCTAAGGAAGATCTACAACTAGATCCTTTAGTCTTTGTCTCTCCACAAGTGAAAGTCCTTCTCCATTTGTGTGCCTTGCCTCTCCATAGCCTCTCTATTTATACTTTTGTGTGAGTGATCTTGGGGTTTTTTTTTTTCCATCAAGAAATTGTCATTTAACAACTCAAACGAAAATTAGAATAAACAATTAATTAACTTGGGTCTCATGCCCACAAATTTGGGTCAAAACACTCACCACTTGGGTTATTTTCCCAACCAACTAAACTTTAGGGGTTTCCACCACTCATAAATACCTCCCGATCTACCCAATTTCCATTAGAGACCTCAATCTAAACTATCTAACCAAAAATCATTGAAGAAAAATTCATATTAGAAGTACAAACAATCTTTATAACGAATATTAAGCAGTTGCAAAATCAAGAAATTACAATGAACATCATCAAATGAAAAAACCAAAGAGTGGAGGAGATATCATAATAAGATAAGTTATTCTTTCATAAACACCCTCACGTAATCAAGTGTTGAGGAAAATATATGTTTGAAGAGAAGGGGCAAGCTAAGTGAAAAATTGTTTATTAAGCCCTATATATTGAGTTATTGCATTTCTATTACTATATTACAAGGTTGGTCAAAACCTTTCATTCTACCTTTTCATTATAATTCTACCCTTTATCTCTTGTATCATGACAAGATAATTTATTCTTGCATAAAAAACCTTACATAGTTAAGTGTTGAGGAAAACATATGTTTCAATGGGAGGCACAATCTAAGTGAAAAATTGCTTTTAAGCCCCAGATACTGAGTTATTGCATTTATATTGATATATTAGTAGGTTGGTCAGAATATTTCATTCTACCTTTTCATTATAATTCTGCCCTTTATCTCTTTTGTGTGTGTATATATATAGAGAGAGAAAGACCTAGTCTTAGGATCACATGATATTTTCTTGTGCATTGTATTTGTTCTAAAATGAGATTTCCTCTTTATTGTAATCAAATTTTAAATGTTTTAAAAGAACTTATGAATAAAATTTATGATTAAATTAAATTATAATGGATTAAAATTATTATAACCATTGATTATTAATATTAATGTGTGAGAGATATCTTATTTTAAACCCCAATAATCTTGGATAAAAATATAGGTTTGATCCTATTTTTTAAATCATAAGAATTAATGGCATGAAACAAAGGTAGTTGAATGCACCATGGTTGAATGATCATAGAGGTCTTGTTTCTACGGATTGAAAACAACTGATTCTTTCATAATAAGGAGTCCTCAATATTTAACTAATAAGTTTTATAATGGGACTACCAAAAATTGGAAATATGCTTGTTGATCATGATTAGATGGTGCAGATCAAACCTTGATCAATAATAAGGATTATCCCTAGGTCTTTGACGGGACTAAAATTCTTGAAAAGTGGAAACTAATTTGAGGACATGTGTCTTGATGTAGTCACTCTTAGACCAATTCAATCATCTTTGAAGCCTCCCAAAAAATTCCTAAAACCATTTTAGTTGGTAGGTCACATCGAAAATGTTGTCAATTGTAGTTGGTAAGGTTAATTAATACATACATGTTTATGGGTTTATTTCAAGGCCCAATGATAAAATGATGGTTGTATACGAGTGAATGGTTTTATGGTGGCTAAGTTCTAGTTTTCCAAAACAAATAATTTCACAATCTTACTAACCTATAATAGTTTATGGTAAGAATTCTATGAAACAAATTAGTGTCAAATTGTTCAGTTGCATTTTCATGGGGGAATATACTATTATTTCGTACATAAAATCAAGCATTCTCAAGAAATTCTAAAACCCAGATTCATAATTAAGTTAGTAAATAGGAGAAAAGAGATAGAATAATCAATATATGGCCCCTAGTAAGACGACCAAGCCCATCAAAGAACCCGCTAATAAAAAATTCTATATTGAAGGATTTTTATTGATAAAGATAGGGATATTTTCAAGCCTTTCTTAACTAGTAAATCATATAGTTACAAAATGGCTTCCTATTGCTGTTTAATGAAAACCTAGAGGAAATTCCCTTATGGACAAGTTGTTTTCTTGAATCTATCATTCCCAAGACTTACCTTTTCCTAGAGGTTTTCCAGATGTGTTGTAAATTATACAATTTTATTGAAAGAGTTGTAGGCGATGAAATAAGATAGAATTGTATTGTTCATAGTTAGGGAGGACAATATTGAAAATTTGTTGGCTATACTAAAATGGTTAGAAACAATAAATGAGGATGAGTTAGAAGATCATTTTGAACTATTACCTCAGAACCAAAAATAAATATTTTATTGAAACTTATGGAAGACATGGTTCTTATTCCTAAATAAAAGCCCATATTAATACTAATTTGTTAAAAAAATATGCTAAAGATGCTATAGTAATGATATTCATTGTTCCAAGGTATGATACTAAGTGGTTGGTTGGTATCCCTAAATTAGGTTTTATATACACAATATTTCATTATGTCAAATTCAATATTGTTGCATATCTAACTAGCGAAAAAATGAAAACCTTAGGAATAATAGTAAAACTATGTTCATCATGTAGATTATGACAGTAGAAAACACGCATAACTTTATCTTCACTATTGATGATAGATGTAGAGAAATTAGACAATCCGTTCAATATACTAGGAAAATGTTTTTAAAGGTGCTTGAATTTGGATTTCCCCCTCTATGGGGTAACCAAGGTAGTTTTTCCCGAAAGAAAATTATATAGAAACTCTATAAAAACACATAAAAAATAATGAACAATTTTAAGGCATTACAGTCGAGACTTGAGTATCATTAATTCATGAAAAAAAGATCATTGATTTATTGATATTTGTTACCATAACTAAAATCTAGAAGTCCCTTCCACCTATTAATTATAATATGTACATTGAACTAGAAATTTCAGTAAGAAGAATGCTAAAGTATAATATCATAGAATAAGCCAAGTGGTAGACAGTCATAAGGATTAAGAATAAAGGAGCGTTGTTAATTATATCTCATAGTGCAAGAACTTCCTCCATGGAAATATTTATGATAGTCACCACTAAATCAATCATGTTATCATTTTTGGTGGCTTTATCATGCCAATTCAACAATTAGGTAGATTAAGGCAATATCAAAGACAACTAGAAAATAAATATTTGTAAGGTGATAATTAATAATAACCTTAAATAATTAGTGATCATAACTACCTTGTAAATGCAATATTAACACAGAAAGAAGGAAGACATTAGGTATAATTTTTCGATGGAAGAATGGACCCTGCTTGACTTTGTCTTATGTCTATCATTATAAATATGAGGGATTGTCACTAGAAATCATTTCATTATATTTTGGAGGATTTATCCCCTATTCTAAAAGCTTTATGTATTTGTTTTCTTGTGTTCAAAACAATTCAACCTTTGAAATTTAAAAGTATTTCAAAAACCTAAGGTTGTAATTATTCAAAGATTGACTACATTTAAGTTCTTTTGTCTCCATGGAATTGATAAATATCTTCTCATCTTGGACATAACCATGATAGTATTTAGTATTAATAGTGATGGTATAAGTAATGGTAGTTGATGCCATTGGATATGTTTTAAGTGCTATCTCAATTTTAATCCATATATTTTCTCTTTTCAATATATATATTTGTTACGAACTCCACACCTTAAAAGTGATAATAAGTCAATGAATAAAATCCACTTCGAGGAAGGAACCTCCTTTTACAGTGAATATAATATAAGGAAATATATGTTAATCCTAATACTAGGTCTCCCTAGTACATATATACGATATAAAGGTTACAATTATAATGAAAGGGTACAATGAAAGTTTATGCCCTACATAAAAATATAACAATAGAAATGCAATAACTCAACATGTAGGGCTTAAGATAATGGTTTTAGGGTTAACATGGGGAGACTTTTCTAGGGATTAGAATGCCCCTCCCCTTCCAATAATCATTTTCTTCAACCCTTGAATAATTGTAGGTGTTTCTACATGAATAACTCATCTTCCCATATTTCCTCTTCCACTGGAAAGTTCTTCATTTTGACAAGGTACTTAGTGATTACTCAATGTATAAACTACTTAATCCTTGTTTCGAAGATTGTTTCTAGTTCTAGAATGATTTTCTATTCTTCATTAATCTCTAGTATAATAGTTTGGAATGGGATCTTATAACCAATTACCTTATTTTTACACATAATGATGGAGGAAACTCCAATTTGTAGGTCATTATACTCCCAATTCCCTACAACACCTCATTGAGACCATAATACCTCAATGTTATTTTATTTGGACAAATGCATCATGAAATATATATTTTTATAAACATTGTCATTGGTGAATAGAAAGAGCATTGGATATGTTTAATGATGCCTTCCTATAACAATTATTGAATCAAATGCTCAATCTCACTCTTCTGTGCATATGGATACCTATAAGGCCAAATTTTAGTCGTGGCTATGTTGAATGGTGTCTGCCTCTAACATTTCTTGAATAAAATGCTCAATCTCACTTTCTATGCATATGGATACCTATAAGGCCTGATTTTAGGTTGCAAACAAATATAACAATTATGATATTGAGTAGGTGGAAGACTCTTAAGCATATTTTCTAATACCTTGGAATGATGGAGATCCACCATAGTAGAGGATATAAATGTTTGAAAATATTATGAGAGTAATTCTGCAAGTATACCATGGTGTCCATTTTTTTGTTCTTTTGTCATACTATTAGAGATTATCACTTTAGAGGGTATGCATGGATACCACTAAGCTTAATTTATTTTCCTTATGATGAACATATTATAAAAGGATCTTGAAAATTAATGTACAATGCTCCCAATGATTGTAAACTATTGGACCCATAATACAACATTATCACCACCCATTTGGATTCCAATCAGGGTACTATCCAATAAATACTACCCAATATTTAACTTATTGCTATGATACTTCCCTGAACAATTTATAGTACGTCCATCTATAATCACTAATTGAAATTATGGTGTTGGAAATACAACATAATTGAGAGGTTTATGGGTAATTACTATAATCACTCAATAATATTACCTTCATTTTTTTTTATATATCCCTCTATCTTGAGGGATTTTGGAGTACTAACTATAGCTAAGGCATGACACGATATTCTTGGAGTAGTCTTTTCTATATCTAGATATTATGGCAACTCCAATTCATGATCTTCCTCTTCACAATCTATATAAAATAATTTATCCTCGTTTCATTTATGCCCCATTCTATACTTGATGTCACAATTGAAACATATCTTTTTCTACTCTTTCATCCATTTGTTGAGGTGTCAACATTGTCAATTAAGGGAGGTTAAGAGAGGGAGCATGATGTTCTCTATGGTTGTTAGTGACCACTTTTCTAGTAGTCATATTTTTACTCTCAACTTTCCTTGCTAGTATTCTCTAGTGATTTAGGTTCAAAATTATGCACCTCATGTTGTATGAATTCCATTAAAGTTTCCATAAATAAGTCTAACAAATTTTCCTCTGAAATATTCTATACCATGTTGGACATGTTGCGTGTGCTTTGTAATTGGAACTTTTTGTCGAAGATTTATCAATTTCCTAAAGAATATATTAATTTTAATATCTCCATAATTTGGTATCAATTCCTTTGTGAAAATGGACCAAGATATAATAGAATAACTTTTTCTTTCACAAATCCATTGATACCAAACAATTTGATCTTGTTCTAAATACAAGGATGCAATATTTACTTCTTGTAAGACTATTAATTGGGGCCGATCAAATAATTGCTCCATCTAGAATACCCATCTTGCTTCGTCAACTAATCTTTGAATTGAAGTAGTTCCTTGGTGCAACATTTAATCCCTAATGATGTAGATCTTGAGGTAATGAGAAATCATGATTTTGGGATTCAATACTTGTGCTCTCCATTCGTGTTAAATTACTTCTGGTATGTGATTGGTCCAATGCAATTATTCTCCTTCTTTTCTTGATTTCTCTTGAATCTCCATATCCTTTTAGGCATATTATGAACATGATAAATCCACCTATTTCAACATATTACTATTCATTACATCAACTTGGTTGTAAAACCATTTTCTATATGTGAAAATAATTTTACTCCTATTTATCACAAATTTTTGGTCACCCAAAAATATATCTTCCAAAACAATGCTATTGTTGAAAATAGCAACAAGAAATGCTAAAAATAGAAGTGCTAAAAATAGCACTGCTATAAATAGCAGTTGGGTACTAGTGCTGGATTGGGCAATAGGGAATGAAAAATGGAAGTGCTAAAAATAGCATTCTATTTTTAGCAGTTCAGGATGGATTCCTATTTTAGTCAGTCCCTGGACTAAAAATAGGAAGTAAGCTGTTTGAAAATAGATTAATTAATTCACCATGAGTTAATTAGTTATGAAAAATCAAACATGAAGTCTATGTGAGGACATGCAACAATTTCTCTATTAATTGAGGAATTTATCCATCAGTTAAAGAGATAAGGATGAGTTCTAATTTGAGTAGTAATTAGTTGGCTCAGTTAACTGAGTCAAGTCTAGTTATAATTGATTTAAATAGTTTGTTTAAATTAAGTAAGTTCAGTTAGTTAATGCATGCTTGCATATAACTACTGCACTTCAGATAAATGAAGATTCTCTCATGAATAACTCATGCATGTTAGTTCAGATAGAGACCCAGTTGAGATCAGAGAAGGGACAAGTACTATTAGTTGGATGAATATTTTTCCTATAAATGAAGCTCATCCATGATGAGGATTTATCTCCTTCAGGAATGCGTAGTTGGATCAGAGGTTAGTGAGTGTGTGAAGAGGCCAATTCATACAAGTGGCTGCACTGGACCCCAATCAAAATTGTGCAAAGAAATATGAGGCTTGGAGGGCAGACCAGAGGTTAGATAGAGGCCTTTGACTATCTATAAGCAGCAGAGGTGTTGCAAAGAGAGCAGGATAGCTTTTGAGCTGATTCTTTTTGTAGTACTGGCTATATTTCCACTTGTATGATAATAAAGAGTTGGGGTTTTAGGCTGAGGATTTACTCGGGTTATATCTTCTGTGTTATGTGTGATTGATTCCTTCTTATTAGTTATATGTGTTCTTATTGATGTTGCTCATGTTCGATTAAGCTTCTGCTAAATTGTTTGTAGAAGTAGATCAAGTGTTTTGCTTTAGTATATTGCATTATTAGGTGATCTATAGGTGGGTTTCTACAACTATTGCACTTGTAAGTTATGTACCTTAGAAAACCATAATTTGTAAATTATCTAGATTGCTAAAATCTTTCTTCATATATCATTGAAGTTTGAGCCCTTATGATTATAATATTTTGGCCTATAGTACTTTGATATGTCTTTTTGCAATTTCATTAGTCTAATAGAAATTCGACGTGCCAAGAGAAAATTATGGTGACATTCCAAAAACTTGTCAAGTTTTGGCCTTTTTGGAAGACAAAACTTGTATAGTGTGCCAGATATCTTACTTTTCAAATTTGATTATGAATTTTTTTCGAAAGTTACTATTGGAAACAATTTTAATACTAATAGGGTGGCGGGGGGGTGAATTAGTATTAAGACTAATTTAAACCTTTGTTCCAATTTATATACAACATTAAATCTTGGAAACAATCCATATAATCATCAACAACATATCGTGTGGAAATAATATAAAATCAACACATAAATACATGCACCATGAGTAGTGAGCACATTAGACACAAAGGTTTAACATGGATACCCTTATGGGAGAAAAAACACCAAAGTTTGTTTATTATTTGATGTAAATAAAAGCACCTACTCTATTGCATCAATGATTTTTTGTGAGCCACCACTCATAGGAAGCACCAACTCCCTTCTTCTGAAGACACCAAATAAACTTACTTGAAGCACTAAATTCAAGTATTTGTTGCAAGCAACAACTTACAACTTCTTGGATTCATGCAAGCACCAACTTGCAGGAGGCACCAACCTCCAAGATTTACTCAGAAATTCACTGAAATACTCCCTATATGTAGGTGATGAGCCCCATCAATAGGTATATTTTTAAGATCATCATGCCATCCTCCAACCTTAAAACTATCATTTTCTCAGATTAATTCACATTTTTTGTTATATTATGCTTAGTAAGAGGAGTAAAAGGTGTTTGTCATAGTATGTGGCCTAATGTGGTATAATTGTAGGAAAAAGAAGCATTTTTGAGCCAATTACTATGTAGGGGCTTGATGGAGGCAATCAAGAGAATTTAGGGGTTTGTCCACCTCCTTAACTCCCTAACCTGGCTTGGGATCACAACATCATCTCTTACTAGTTTGAATTCATTGACAACCTGGTAACTCCTAGTACAAGTGAAGCTCAAGAGTGACAAGATCCGCCATTTCCGAGATCAAGGAGGGAATCACTCCTATTTTCAAGGGAGCTTCTATCAGTTGCCCTTTTGTATAAATAAGAAAGATGAACTTCTCATTAAGATTCATAGTTTTGATTTAGCTAGGTGCAACTATTGAGCTTAGAGTTTGAGATTGTCATTTTGAACTTTTATGTGATGTATGAGACCTTTACTTTTTGATAATGATAAGTTGGTTATTAAGTTGCATCTGAGTTAGTTTCATAGGGTTGAGACCCTTGGGTTTGGGCCCAACCCAGAGGCTTTGGTCCCTCTTTTCTACTTGTATTTTGTTCTTGATTCCAAGAAGTTCATAGTTTCTTTCATTTCAGTAGAGGTTAATTTATAAAAACCTATGGTTGCAAGCTTCTACATCACCTCTATTACGGGAGAATGGGTGGAAGGATTCACAATCTTGGTCCAAAAATATTGTGTTTATGGTTTCTTGGAAATAGATGAATGTTATTTGTTCTGCTTTACATTTTCTTTATGTAGCTTAGAAGTTAGTTTACTGATTATAGTAGTGTTATGGCATAAAATTAATATTTTTTTTCAATTCAACTCATCTTTCCCATCATGGGTTATATCACTTTGTTAATGATCAATGGATGTATGCATGTGGCTAGTTGCAGGGTTGTGTTGATCTGCAGGGAAGGGCACCTCTTCCACTTCCATATTGGACTCCTCCATATTCTCTTTCCACCCCTCAATTTTGTCCCAAAACTCTATTTCCATAAGTCACTTTGCCTAGTAAACTTAGGACACCGTGAGCATTCATCCTAGTGCAAGACAAACCTCTGAGAGGTCTTGGGGTTGGCTAGGGGGCTAAACCCAATGTTCCTTTATTCTATTTAATCTCCATCCACCTCTCCATACACTCAAGGCATCATTTTCACCCTAAAAATCCTCTAAGAACCCCTCCTGTAGCATTACAGGACCTCCTGTAGCAATATAGGACCTCACGTAGCAACACCTGTAGCAAGCCTGCAACACCACTTTTCTTCACCAATTTTGATCCCCACTTCAACTTTAGCTCAGTCAAGATGAATAATGACCCCATGTTGTGATTAGATGATCAGGGGAAGTTCCCAGGCCACTCCAACCATTCTTTTTCTTCACTGCAAAACATTGTAGAATTGGTTTTTTAATCACAAGTATGATGAAAATTAGGTTTCTGATTTTCAAGAAAGTGTGAACTAGGTAGATGATACATGCAATTATGTTGGTAGTTTGATGAATTATGCAAGATAAAGTAGATTTCTTTCTGCAAGTAGATTAGCCCTTGTCCTTTCATGAATTGATTAATTAGCATCTACAAGTTGAGCAAATGGCATTTCCACTTTCATAGCTAGAATTAGCTTTCAATTGTACTATCATTATCAAGATTTCACTATATTTTAGTAGGAGGAATGATATATGAGCAATTTGATCTAATGTCATGACTGAGGGTGGCATGAGTATAATCCAATCCACTGTGCATATAGCACTATCACCTCTAAGTTTGTACAAACCTTGGGTTGATAATTTGAGTTGAGGAACTCTTGGGAGTTGCAACATTTTTGTTGCAATACCAGGGCTCACCACTTTTTGGAGCCATTGCCAGGGAGGTGTCTAAGTAGATGTTGTTTCTTATTGAGCATTGTTTTTTTTTTTCATATTGTTAAAAAAAAAATCTTTCATGCCTCGTAGGATTAGGGATAATCAAGGACAATTCTTACCAAAAACCCCCACACCCTCAAGCAGTTAACCTTCACTCTTCTTCAATGACAGGGATCTTCCCTCTCTTGCTATAGGGGAGTTAGAAGACCCTCAAGGCGAGCAACCTAAAATATTGAAGAACCTATTGGGGAAGAAAAATAACCCACTTCACCTAACCAAACTATGGTTGAAAATAGGGACAATGAGGTTTTCCCTATCAGAGAGACCAATGGAGAGACTAGAATGAAGAATATAAGCCATACTGCCCTTCCACACTTCCATGTCTTAAACTCTGAGGATCATGACACCTTAATGTTTGAATTTGATGTTGTTTGTATGGCCTATGACTATGCCTTTGATGAGCAAAAGTTGAAGTTATTCCCCTCTACCCTTAAAGATGCAATCTTGCGTTGGTTTATGGGTATGCCTAAGGGCAACATCAATACCTAGGCCCAAATGCAATAGGCCTTCAATAGAAAGTACAAGGACTACTGTAGGTCCAAACAAACCAAGGAAGAATCTTTAGGATGACTCTTGTTATCACCAAAAAATGATCACCTAGCCATTTCTAACTAGGCGGATCGAAATACACCATGTGGATTTAATTTTACGATAGTAAAATCACTTTCACTGTGGAAAATACTTTAGTAAACCACTTTTATTAAATTATTTTTTGATTTAAATTAAAAAAAACCCCATGAGAATAATTAGATAAATCATTATTTATTTAATTTCTCCAGGAATTATTTATTAAATCATTATTTAATAATTATTTCTCGTCCCATTTGACTAAATCCCTTAGGAATATTTAAATAAATCATTATTTATTTGAATTTCCTTATTTCTGTTATTAGAATAATTATTAAATCACTATTTAATAATTATTTTGATTTCACAACTTTCTTGTTTCTCGCAAAATAATTAATAAATCATTTTATTTGTTAATTATATCTAAATAAAGGAATTTAACCATTTTAAATTCATTTTCCCTATTCAATAAATATAATAAAGTATTCCAAGTAGTTAGATCTGAATTTGGTCAATAATATTTTATTATTCTCCATTTTCGAGATTAACTCCATATTTGCTATATAAAGGAGGGTTTTTCATTCATTCCTCACCATGATCATTATCATTGTCAACATTATCGTCATTTTCTTGAGCTCCCATTTGAGTTCTTCACTTTGTTTGGGTTTTTCACACGATTGAGAGAGGGAATTCTATTTCTGAAGCATCAAGGATATTAAAGGACCCATCCCATGGAGGGGGACTTAGAGACCAATCTGTAGATCTCGTTGACGAGTTGTTATCAATAAAGATTTATTCATTTAAAATTGTCTTTCCAATAGGGTTATTATTTTGGAGACATTATTTTGCTGCTACTTGTTTTGGATCTTGTTTTTTTACTGCAAATTTTCCATTTGTGTTGCAGATCTAGAATGACAGCAGCCATCAACTTGTCTGTTAGGGTCACTTTTCACCTAGTGGCTTAAGTGAGGGTTTTTGGTACATCTTCTGGGATTTTTCACACTAACAAATGGTGATTCCATTGGTTTAATAACCACGCTCTTCTGTGACTGAAGTTTTAGAAATTTCGGAGCTTCTTCAGCCATTTTTTAGGCCTCTCAATTTTTATTTCCATTTTTAAACCCTATTTGGAAAATTTTCAGATTCTATCGGGTTTTTGGTATTTTTCCACTAGTACAAAATGACCAATTAGTTACTAAAAAAACAACTAAAATTTGCATATAAACGACCATTTTTCAGTTGGTGACCAATAGTAGCTAATTTACAGTATCTTATAACACAACCAACTTTTATTCATTTTTAGCTTAGTCATTAATTAGTTTCCTCAATTTTAACATCTAGTAGTATATTTAGTCATAAATTTTTCATTGGTTTAGTCATTAATTGTCGCAATTAATGACCAAATATACAACAAAATATATTACTATATGAATCCTCGAGAAAATCAATTAATGACCAAATATATGACCAAAATGTTGGTCGTGTTATAAGATACTGTAAATTAGCTACTAATAGTCACATATATGCAAATTTTAGTCATCATTTAAAACCAATTAATGACCAAGAAATATGACTAAATTTTAGTTGTGTTATAAGATACTGTAAATTAGCTACTAATAGTCGTATATATGCAAAATTTAGTGATCATTTTAATAAAAAAATTATCATTTGCAGTAGTCATTTATCTTTTTTTGGTATTTTCATATTCATTATATAAACGACTAATTTAGTAGTTTCTATTCATTTCATTTAATTTCATTCATAATCATTATAAACGACTAATTCAACCATATATTCATTTTATTTTTGTTCATCATTAATTAATATAAACTACTAATTTAGTAGTTTTAGATTGATTTTATGATTTTATTATTAATCAACATAAATTAATTAGTATGATTTTGTGACTAATTTTTTAAAAAATGTCATACAATGTGCATGCTTATTTAATATGATAACGCAAAGTTACATATGTTAATTACGAGACTAAATAATATCAAGTGCAAATAAAAATAATTTCAACCATATAAATTTTATTATATAAAATATCAAGTATTACAATATGAGTTTCCAACTTAATATTAGTTGGACTATAATTTACACATGAAATATTGTTTTTTCATTTCAAAACATTATCACTGTGTTGCCAAAGCATTGCAAGTGAATTCACTAACTTTGAAGGCTTGACCATCAATATCTATGAGTGTGTCTTATGCAAGATATTGGCTCTAAGGGTATCACTAGACAAACTCTCTTCTCTCTCTCATTTTTCATTTGTTTCTCTAGTGTTATTGTTCTCTTCTTTCTTCAATTGTTGCTTCTTACCATCAATATTGAGTTCCTCTCCTGAAACTAAAAGAAGATACAATGCAGAGTATAAGACATGAAAGACGATTATACTTGAATATAAAATAAAGTATAATATAAAGAATTTATACAACATATACTTCAACATTCAATAGTGGCCACGATGCGGCTAGATGACTCGTATAAACAAAACAAATTAAACGTCATTATAGAAAATAAAACTTTAGGAACTTAGTATTCAACCTTCAACAAAACCTTAGGCACAATCATACCAACTAAGTTACATGTTAAAAATATCACACAATAGATAACTTGTGAAAACAAATGGAAAAAAAAGATCAATGTAAAAAATATCCTTATTGCTTATTCTAAAAGAGTCATGTTCCTTAAATTTGGATATTCTTTTGCCCACAATAAAAGTTCCTCGCTATTATGACCTATGTTTTTAGGATCATGAGATTGATCCAACATCATATTGGATTGTGGAGACAAAATGATTCAAATTTCCAAGATGAGTACCTCACTTGGTTGAATGAAGGTGCTAGCTGTGAGTAGTGTCAAAACCTTAGGGAAGCAGAACACTAAGGCCTAAGAAAATATATCACCACTTTTCCACTGAAAGAAAAAATTTCAATCCCACAATGGCCTCTGGGAGTACATTTCGTTGGATGGATATCACACTCTGAGAGATGATTTTCTAATACAATGAGAAGTGTACATATATTGTCACAATGCCCCTCACAGTCGGACCCTATAGTTTTGTCCAATAATATTAATCATATTATACTATTTGATTATAATTTATGACTATTAGATAATTATTAGTTTTAATAATTAGTTTGAAATTGCATTTTTAGTAATTATGTATACATGAAAATATTTGGAAAAAGGTACTTTTTGTGACCAGTTAATTTCGATTGAATCTAAATACATAAGAAATTATGGTGCCTTGGTGTTTCTCTAGTGTTTCTCTAGCGTTATCCACTCATTGTACCAATTGCCCCCATGTCCTCTACTTATTTTGGTGAATTCCTCTTTGATGATGTCCAATGCCAATGCAGTGGACATTTATCCTTGATGTTTTTCTGAGCCAAAGGGAAGCTCCACAAGTAACAACCAAAATGTAGCCTTAAATATATTATTGGGGGCAAAAATGCATTAATTATATGACAAGCGAAGAAACATTGCACATTAATCATCTTCCCTTTAATATTGATTAATAATTTCTTTGCATTATCATGTAATACCAAAGTTTCAAGTAGGGTCATTTAAAGTCAGTGCTCCATCAATATCACCTTTGAAAGTGTTTAGTATTTAATGCTTCCTATTACACACATAGTAGATCACCAACTTCAAGGATAGCAATATAAACACAACAAAAATGAAATTAAAAGAAATGCTAGGAACTCAATTGTGACTAATATTGAGTCAAGAAAATACCAAGCCATTCACATTGGCAAGGAATTCTTAGGCACTAAAATAGAAAATCCTTCCATTGCATCATTTTCACCTTTTCTTTAATTTCTTTAATTGATAACATAACTTTCAGAAGAAAAGAAATTCATTGAAAAAGGTCTCAAAATCCTAAAAAATTGTCGAGTGATTGTCGTATCAATTAAACATAAAGGTAATCATTCGATATGATTTTAACTTGCGAAATATATTGAAGAATATGAAGCTTTCTCATCCCTTACTCCTAATCAAATTGTAATTTGTGGGTTCCAGTCAAGTAATCAATTTCCTTCCAAGATATTTAAGAGATCACTTTGGAGAAGGACTTCTAGAATAATTGGGATAGTAGAAATGGGATTAACTAGGAGTAAATTGAAGCACTTTAGTGGGTGCTCCAAAATATTTGAATGCAACTGAAAATGATTTTATACTCCCTCCACACATTTTAAAACAGAAACCATTTAGTTGCATCTCATTTATTTTCCACCTTTCTGTAATATGTAATTCTTTGCGCAAGAATACATCATTCATAAATATTGTCATGAAAGACGACTCTTCATGATCCTAATAATTTGGGCCCTAAAAAATAAACAATTTCATGTAGTCATTAAATTTTACATGGTATATTTCAGTGATTAAAATGACAACTTTATTCTTAATTTGATTACAACAAAAATAAATTCAACCCTAACTAGTTGGGATCTAACAAATCAAGAATTCCATGTAGTAAAGTAAACTTACATGGTAGATCCCAATTATTTGCAATGACAACTTTATTCTTGATCTTATTACAACATAATTCAAGACTACATACATATTTCTGTATTGAACACATTATGAGATTTCATAGAAACTTATAAATCCCATGTCTGCACTCCTCATCCACGACATACCAATTATTTATAGTGGAGTACTTTATTGTGCTCCCTCGGTGCAATAGAGATCCACTACTGTGGTTGGAGATGATTGGTGTCATAAAATGGTGTAGCGCATGATTCAATATATGTACAGAACCCCTCTCACCTCTTAGAACTCCTCTCATCTACAACAATAAGAGTCCTATCAAACTGCCTAGTCTCCATCTCATTCATCCTAAAATAAGTGGATATTTCCATGGGTGACAAAGTGTGTTTGGGGATTTAATAGAAGTAACTATCACTTAAAAAATACAATGCAACATAATAGTTATCAGCAGGAGGAAAAAGCCTGCCAAGCTACTTCCTAACTACATAAAGGTACTCTCAAATTACGTCTTATAACAAACAAAAGTTAACACCAACTACCTATAGAGTCTACCTATGCACGGTAGCAATGAAAACACTGTCAAAAACAACATCTACAACAACTTTGGTCAATCTCTTCTTCTAGTCAATGGAATTCCCAACTTTTGAAAAGTATCAAGCAGGTCAGGGTCCACCTCATCCAGGCTCCTCTTATTCTTCTACTCTCTCTGTTTAGGTTCAAAATAATAGGAAAGATCTTGGAAATTGATGGGTGGGTAAAAGTTATCATACCATTTGGGTTCTTCCATTTTTAATCATTGTCTGTAAGCATTGAATCTAAATTGCAAAATCCATTCAAGTTCATTCTTTTTAGCTGAAATTAACCTAAGCTTTGGAGAGTTGTAAGGTTTAATGGATCTAAGTATATTCTACTTAAAATATATTAACATGGTTTATAACTGTAGGCATTGAGATCATAATCTAAGGATGAAACATAAAATATTTTATGTTCATGAATACAGGAAATCTTAATTTTATGTAAAAAAGTTTGAGGAAGGTCTAGCATTTGCATAAAATTCATGCATTTTGATCCTAGAAAAGTTAGGGACGAGCGAACTGATCTGTACAATAAGGAGGTGAAAAATGCTTACTTGTCCATTGTCCTTTGATGAATTGTTGGCCGCAATCAAGATCTATATTATCATAATAATTAAACCCTTTGTACAATAAGGACATGCAAAATGGTTACGTGTGCATTGTCTTTTGATGAATTGTTGGCCGCAGTCAAGATCTGCATTATCATAATCATTAAACCTTCAACTCTAGATAAAATTTATGCTTTAATCATATAAACTCTCAAAATTGTTTACCCATAAGAAAAAAAATCATCTTTAGTAAAAAGGAAGAACTCTCCATAGTCCATATTCATACCCATGTAAAGATTACCAAAATCTCAATAAGGACATGGAAAATGCTTACTTGTGCATTGTCTTTCCATGAATTCTTCAGTGCAATCAAGATTTTCTTTATCATAATCATTAAACCCTCAACTCTAGATAGAATTTATGCTTTGATCATATAAACCCTCTTGTTTATATCATCTTTATTAAAAAGGAAGAACTCTCCAGAGTCCAAATTCATACCCATGTAAAAATGACCAAAATCTTCAAGATCTGCATTATTATAATCATTAAACCCTCAACTCTAGATAAAATTTATGCTTTGATCATATAAACCCTCTTGTTTACCCATAAGAACAAAAATCACCTTTAGTAAAAAGGAAGAACTCTTCAGAGTCCAAATTCATACCCATCACCTTTAGTAAAAAGGAAGAACTCTTCAGAGTCCAAATTCATACCCATGTAAAAATTATCTAAATCTTCAAGATCTGCATTATGATAATCATTAAACCCTCAACTCTAGATAAAATTTATGCTTTGATGGTATAAACCCTATTGTTTACCCATAAGAACAAAAATCATCTTTATTAAAAAGGAAGAACTCTCCAAAGTCCAAATTCAAACCCATGTAAAAATTACCAAAATCTTCAAGATCTGCATTATCATAATCATTAAACCCTCAACTCTAGATAAAATTTATGCTTTGATCATATAAACCCTCGAAATTGTTTACCCATAAGAACAAAAATCATCTTTAGTAAAAAGGAAGAACTCTACAGAGTCCAAATTCATACCCATGTAAAAATTACCAAAATCTTCAAGATCTGCATTATCATAATTATTAAACCCATTATTAAACCCTCAACTCTAGATACAATTTATGCTTTAATCATATAAACCCTCGAAATTGTTTACCCATAAGAACAAAAATCATCTTTAGTAAAATGGAAGAACTCTCCAGAGTCCAAATTCATACCCATGTAAAAATTACCAAAATCTTCAAGATCCGCATTATCATAATCATTAAACCCTCAAATCTAGATACAATTTATGCTTTGATCATATAAACCCTAGAAATTGTTGTTTACCCATAAGAACAAAAATCATCTTTAGTAAAAAGGAAGAACTCTCACGAGTCCAAATTCATACCGATGTACAAATTACCGAAATTTTCAAGATCTGCATTATCATAATCATTAAACCCTCAACTCTACCTAAAATTTATGCTTTGATAATATAAAACATCGAAATTGTTTACTCATAAGAACAAAAATCATCTTTAGTAAAAAGGAAGAACTATCCAGAGTCCAAACTCATACCCATGTAAAAATTACCAAAATCTCCATGCCTAATGACCTTGCCCTTCCTCCATCTAATCGTTGATGCTCTCCTCAGGTGTCCCATGCATACTCCATCTCATACCCATGTAAAAATGACTAAAATCTCCATGCCAAATGACCATGCCCTTCCTCCATCTAATCGTTGATGCTCTCCTTAGGTGTTTCCCATGCAATGCCCTTCCTCCATCTAATCGTTGATGCTCTCCTTAGGTGTTTCCCATGAAGACTCCATCTAGGGTTCGAATCCCATGAAATCCATAAATCACGTTGATGATATTCCTTCTTCTAGCATTTCCACAGTGGACAAGGCAAAGAAAAATGCAGTGCTACACTGTGATGTTGTAATCTGTGAATATTTTATTTGAACCCAAAGCTAAACTGGAAATGAAAAAGAAAATAAATATTTATAATGGAAAAAATAAAAGAAATACCTATAATATAAAATAAAATATATAAATTGAAATTGGGTTAAATGATTTATTTTTGATAAGAATTTGTTATTTTTGTGTAACACGCTAAGTTAAAAAGAAGAAGAAGAAGTTAAAAATGATATTGGGATGAGTGTAAACATTTAAATATGACCTCAATTAATAATAAAAAGTTAAATTAATAAAAATAACACAATTCAATTTGTTATATTTTGATTTTGTTATTAACTTATGAATAGGCTTTGTTACAATACCATGATCCAATACCATGACTTATCAATATTACAAGTCCAAAAGCCATAACTTATTTCAGAACCAAAATATTTTATAACAATATGACAAGATTCTTAACCGTGGATATTCACCCCCACATTACGGTAGATATTATTAACTTGTAAAAACTAGCATTTGTTACAATGCCATGGGCGAATACCATGGATTATCAATACCACAGGCCCAAAAAACATAAATTATTTCACAATCAAAATAATTTATAACAATATTACAAGATTGTTAACCATGGATAATCACCCTCACTTTCCCATGGATACTAATTTGTAAATAGGCTTTGTTACTATACCATGGGGCAATACCATGGCTTATCAATACGACATGCCAAAAAACCATAAATTATTTCATAGTAAAAATATTTTATTTTAATTTAATTTTACAACATTTTTTTAATTGAATCTAAAAGGGAACAATATTACAAGATTGTTAACCATGGATATTCACCCTCACTTTATCATGGATATTAATTTGTAAATAGGCTTTGTTACAATACCATGGGCCAATACCATGGCTTATCAATACCACATTCCAAGAAACCATAAATTATTTCATAGTAAAAATATTTTATTTAAATTTAAATTTACAACATTTTTTTAATTGAATCTAAAAGTGAAAATGCTACAATTTGAGATATATCTAAACACTCTTTCCTATGACTACTAAAAATATTACCATAGAAATTAAATTAAGGTTTTAATAAAATTAAGCTAAGATGGATCTATGCGGGTTCCTTATATATAAAGAACCGGCATAGATCCATCTTAGCTAAGGATACAAGGGATGAGAGCAAGAAAATTGACTAATTATAATAGATTAAATATGGTGCATGACTTTTTAAAGTTTTTCATTATCCATCTTAGCTAAGGATACAAGGGATGAGAGCAAGCAAATTGACTAATTATAATAGATTAAATATGGTGCATGACTTTTTAAAGTTTTTCATTATTTTATTTTCTTTGACATGATTGATCCAAAATATAGGTTTAATATTTTACAACCAATTAAGTTTTTTTAATTTAGATAATTTCTTAAACACAATACAATGTGATCAAATTTAAGAGAGAGTTGGGGAGGGGGTGGAGAGAGGGAGGGAGATAGTGAAAAAGTTGGAGGACAGAGAGAGAGAGAAAGAGAGAGTGATGGGGGGGAGAGAGGGAGTGAGAGGAAAGAAGAGAGAGGAGAGAGAGAGAGAAATGGAGTTGGAGTGGGGGAGAGAGGGAGGAAAGAAAAAAGACATAGAGAGATAGAGGTGGAGAGAGAGAGGAGTGAGAAGGGAGAGATGGAGAGAGAGTGAGGGAGAGAGGAGAGGAGGGAAGAGAAAGAAGAGGATATAGATAGGGAGAGAATGAGAAGGGAGAGAGATGGAGACATAGAGATGGAGAAGGACAGGGAGGGGGGGAGATAGTGATAGAGTTGGAAGGAAGAGAGAGAGAGAGAGGGAGAGTGATTTGGGGGGAGAGATAGAGGGAGGTGAGAGATAAGGGATAGAGAGGAAGGAAGATAGAGATGAGGAGAGATAGATGGAATTAGAGGGGGTGGGAGAGGGAGGGAATAAGAAAAACATAGAGGGAGAAAGGTGGAGAGAGAGGGGGTGAAAAGGGAGTCATGAAGAGAGAGTGAGGGAGAGAGGAGAGCAGGAGGGAATAGAGACAAGGATATAGATAGAGAGGGAGAGAAGGGGAAGAGAGGGAGAGAGAATGTGTGTATGCTTGGGGGGTGAGATAGAAAGAGGGAATAACAAAGAGACACAAATACAAATATGGATATTATATAGTATTATATAACCAGCCTAGATCCATATTAACCCTATAACTATCAAGTGCCGAGAGAGATCCAATGTCTCGAGGTGCATACATTTCCTCAAGTTTTGCACAAAACAAAAAAGTTTGCACCTCGAGAGATTGGACCCCTCTCCGCACTTGATAGATCTGAGGTTAAGATGGATCTAAGTCGGTTAATATGAAAGTAAAGTAGTTTTTATTTGATATTATAGCCTTAAAAATTAAAATTTCCCTTCAAATTAATTTCAAATTGGAACTAGATCCAATTAGATTCAATGAATAGATTTTTAAAAAATACATAAAATATTTTTTTATTAAAAAATATATTTTTAAAATTACAAATTATTAGAGATAAATAATTCAAAGTTGGCTCACCTATACACCATGTGAGGATGAAGAAGTGTTTAAGGAAGGATAACCTTTCAACCAATCTTTAACAACCTTTCAATCCCCTATCACTTGTAAGTTTAGATTGCTTGACACAATTAATATGACTAACATAAAAAGCTGATTCATATTATTGTAGTACTTGTTAGGAAGTTGTATTTTTGTTCTTAGACTAAATTAGTCATTCATGCTAGTCTTTTTTAGTTGTATTACTTATTATTTAGTCACATATTTTAACCTGCGACTAAATTAGTGATTTATGTTAGTCATTTTTAGTTCAGTCACTTAAGATTGCTCATTTTTTGTAGCATTTCACTTGGAAAAGTTGTGGTGACTAACTTTCTTAGTCACCTAGTCACTAATTGCTCATTTTCTACTAGTGTTCGCATGTCACAAGTACTAGCTGAGCAGGAGATGGAAACATCTATTCGAGATCTATTGACCGAGACTCCCAGGAACAAAGCACACTTTTTATCCCCTTAAGTTCTTTCTAGAGCGCACTTTTTGGCTCCAAAACTATGTTTTCCTCAATTTCAGGTCAGTACATGCATTTTGGAATTTTTTTTTATTTTTTATTTTTTTTATTTTATTTTTATTTTTTTAATTTTGATACTCGGAGTGTTGTTTGTAGACTGGTTGTATTTCACTTATATTTTCAGTCTCCCTTAGGCCTGAATCCACTTGATTTTTCTCTTTGAGGAAGGAAATATCCCCCTAGGGTTTAGAGTTCTACTCCACATTGTTAGGAAGACATTTGCTAAGTGAGAAGTCTAGGGTTTTCAACATTTTTAGCCTTTGTTTTTCAGATCTGATCCATTAATTTTCAGATCCATTGGATAGGTTTATTTTACATTTTCTCACTTTATAGTTTGGGTTTTCCTTTTCCCCCTTAGGATCCCCTTGAGTATATTAGGTCTTAGAGCTTCATACCTGTCCTTTACAACAATTTTCATTTTTGATTTTGTTGTTTGTCTGCATCATTCCCAGCAGCTAAGGGCCTTTAGATCCTAGTCCCTTTACATTAGATCTCTTTGGCCTATTTATGTGTCTTTGAGTAGCTTGTTTTCCTTCTCTTGCTTAGCTGCTTAGTATCCCTTGTGGGTGTGGTTGTGTATTATTGATTGACTGTTTTATGTCATTTCAGATTCATTTACAATATTTTAGCAGCATATGGCATCATGAAACATGCTTAATTAACTCATCCACTTGACACATATTTTACACACACTCACACCTTAAGCAAATGAGAGCTTGGTTAACACCGCCAAGCCAAGACATTAAACACTACACCTTAATAAATCAACACACATAGATTAAGCCCACTTGGGCATTAAGGCCAAACAATATTTGTAGTGTAGGTGTAGGGTTGGTGGGATAGGATTCCAATAACACCCATCGGTCACTTTTCATTGAGACATAGAAGTTGTCATATTAGGGAGCTTAAAATCCTTCACCATCCCACAATCAAAGTTGAAGTGCATCAGAAACCTGATTCAGAGGGGGTTAGGTTAGGTCATCGTGCGAGTAGTTCTCCTCGGGGCTACCCAACCCATGGCAGGGAATTCCATGTAGTGGATGACTACCAAGAAGCCCAAGACTTGACCACACCCATGGGACTGAGGTAACCGTAGTGACCAATATTAGGAAAACACCTTATAGGACTGGCTGTGGGAAACAATTGGTCCTCTACCCCACCTTTCTCTGGACATCTCTTCTTGCGAGGATGACATTCTGTCAAATAAGAAGTTATTTGGAAGGCCATTTGAGACAGTAGATTTATGATTGTTTGAGGATTCATATCACCTATAGGGTAGAGGTATTTTTTATTTGATAGGACATGTTTTCTTGCATTAGAGTAACATCATTAAAATAGTTAGTTTACACTTGGCACCACTACACTAGGTGTTTGCTTGTTGTTTGTTTCTCTTTTCTTCCTATCATTATCACTTAGCCTAGACATCACAACGCCTCCAAGGTGTTTGTCACTTCAAATTCAAGGGATTCACCCTCAGTTCCTATTAGGCCATATCACTCCTCCCTGTCGGGAGTGATTTCAACCTCCCACTCCTCCATCGAGTCTTCATTCTGATTCTGATTCTGTTGATCCATCCTTTGATTTCGTGCCCCCTCATCCTCATATTGCCATCATGTCAGGCACCAATGGAGGTGTAGGAACCCAGGGAGGTAACCCAGATGCCAACTAGGGTACCCCCCTTAGCGGAACCTCAACCCGGTGTGGTCACTCCGACTCCTTTACTTCCTTTTGTCTCTAGTCTAGGTCTCCTAGATTTTAACCAACTTGTCAATGATCCCCTTCTCCACGATCCCACATGGCCAAAAATGCCTACAAAACTCCCCTCAAACATCCTGAAGTTTGAGGGTAATCCTATAGAAGACCCAACCAATCATGTTTGCTCCTTTCATATGTGGTGTTCATCCAATTCTATTACCGATGACTCCATTCATCTTTGGTTATTCCAACACACACTTACTAGAGCTGTTGCGAAGTGGTATGTAGACTAGCCCAAGGCAACCCATTCCACTTTAGTGACTCTTGCCACAACCTTTCTTTCATATTTCCAATTACCTCTCTATTATGATACTGGTACTGAACTTTTGACTTCATTCTGTCAAACTTTTGCCACTTGCCTTTCCGACCATGTTCAGGAATGGCGTAGAAGGAGGAGCGTCTGTCAAGCTCCTGACTTTGAAGACCGAGTCTATATGGATTGGTTTCTTAGATCACTGTTGGCCCCCATTGCAAAATATGTCGCTTCTCACTTTCCTCAATCTGAGGAAGAAGCTCTCCAGATAGCTCTTAAATTTGACCTGATTTACACCTAGTTAGGTTACGTTTACACTGTCATCCCCGATCTGCCTCGGCCTGGTGCTGCTAATGCGTCAGGGGCATCTCATGCCACGGATGGCATTGTTGGAACTCTTTCACACCCCCAACCATATGCTCCTCCTCAGATGAGTTATGGTCAACCTTAGGGAGGGACTAGTCCCATGTATAATTATCCCTCCCCCAATCCTTATCAGGGCACTCCTTATCTAGGTCCCAACACACCATATGCATATCCACGTCTACATCAATCAATTCCAGGGCCAGCTGTTGCACTGCCTACTTATACCAATGTTTCCCCATCACCATATTATTTGTACACGTAGCCTAGCGCTCCATCTCCTTCAACACCAATGCCCTAGCCCCCCATGCCTACTCCCCCTTAGCTACAACAAGCACCTCCTCCACAAGGATAAGTGTATGCTCATCAAAGTGATCCCAATCCCCTGAATCCCAAGAAAAGGAACAAGGGGAAGGGTAATAAGAACCAACAACCTCAAGGTAATTAAGAAAACTAGGGTGCTCCACCTAGTGCCCCTCAAGGTCCTCCACCTAAGCCCGCAACCTAGCAACAGGGCAGTCAGCCCAAGAAGAACAAGGGTCTTCATACAAACAAACCTTATGCTTGTTGTGGAGTTTATGGTCATTATAATCATGAGTTTATCATATTACCTCAGATGCGCTAAGCATGGGAAGCTCAAGCAACTTCTTGAGGATCGTAACCCTCCATTGCTCCTCCCCCTCCTACTTCACCTCAACCTGTTGTGCTTACCAACCCTTTTCCTCACCGAGTGTATATAGCTTCCCAACCTTTGGAAGGTTAGGCTACTCAACCAGCTCCTAAATATGGTCACCATAATTATTAGATTCTCATGATGATTTTTGATGAGGTAAACACCAAACAAGTCAATCTCTAGACTTGATCGCGTCAATATGACACGAAACCTGCTAAGTCTGTGACTGAGTCCCAACCCAAAGTGTCTACTAAGACTATATCGTCACCCAACGGTACCTTATAGATCCCTCAAACTAAGGTTGAGGTCATACCCAAGATCCCCAAAGGACCTTTATGTCAAAATGTTTCTTATGCCAAAGCCGCCAATACATATAACATAGTACATGACTTGGCGCAATCTCCTACTACCATGTCAATGCTGAAAGTCCTCCAGACATTCCCATCACAACGAAAAGCTCTACTATCTTCTCTAGGGGTCATAGATCCTCAAGATGATCAGATGATTGTTTTCCATGTTGACAAGTTAAATAACCCTCGTTTACCTTCATCCATTGCTTTCAAAATTCTCTTCTCCATTCGAAACACCACTGTCCAGCAATGTATCATTGTTGAAGGCACATCCACCTGTGTGATGGCCACCAGTGTTTGGAAACAATTTGGTTTCCCTGATCTATATCCATCCACCATCACTTTACATGCATGGGATGGTTACCCCTCATAGCTCCTTGGCTTATATCACAGCTTCCTAGTCACAGTTGCTGGCAAGAGAGTTTGTATTGACATAAATGTCATTGATGCTCCCCTTGACTATAATATCCTTTTGGGTTGTAGTTATACTTACTCCATGTCAGCTATCGCATCTGCGGTTCACCATAAGATGTGCTTTCCCCATAATGGAAAGATCGTCACTGTCAATCAGTTGACATATTACGATCCAAAAGCCCAAACTTTTCCTTAGACCAACATTTCTTTCATGGCTAACAATAACACTGTCTCATCTGTTTCTCCAGGAGTCTATAAATATTACTCTTTACTTTGCTTACTATGGACCACCACCTACTCCTTCTAAGCCTATCTCATTGAGTGTTTGCATGCTCCAAGCATTGGGGGATGCCCTCAAACGATCCGCTATGTTCGCACAACAATTTGTACCTTCTCAACTTGTTGTTCCCGACTCAACCACGTCTAATGGTACAACTCCACAAGGACCACCTCCTTTTGCTATTGTCTCCCCTAATCCTTTTCCACCCGATTCTATTCCTTCAGCCCTTAACCATGCGGGAGTTGTTCCTCTAGGTCATTACCCTTTTGGTCAGATACCATTCTTGTTTCCACTTCCAAGAGTTTATTCTACACATATCATGGCTACATTGAGTCTGCCTAATATCACCATAGGGATCCCAGTCTGGTACATTGATCCCCTTACAAACACTCCACCTCATCAGTTGAAACCTTACACTTCCTTGACCCCAGTCCAACCGGTCATTCCTACCCTTGCCTTTGCTTCAGTTCCAAAAAAATCTCAACAAGGGCCTACTAATATTACGAAAGAATCTCGCGAGGGGAAAAATATAGAAAAAAGGGATCTCAAGACAAGGCTCCCCCAGCAACTCTAGCCGCCCCTAAGCCCCCAAAGACTCTTCCTCCTTGCATTTTGTGTGATGTTGTCGGTCATGTCACCAATAACCATCCTGAACTCCCTCACATTAAAGAGGTTGTCACTCATACCTTTCCCAGTCCTAACATCCCCGAGGTCCAAGAAACCTTTTATGAATCGGCTAATAGAATCCAATCGTTACGCACAAACCACCCTTATGACTTGTGCGATAATGTTATGAAACCAGCTCAAGAAAAGATAGAAAAGATAGATCAACGCCTTAGAATTCAGCCTCTTTGAGGGGGCAACCTCCTTTACATTACATAAATGAACAATTCTTGGATGATTCAAATGACAAAACCTCCTTTCTATATATCGGAGTCTAAGGAGTCACAATATAATCCAACCGACCTAAAAATAATAATATAAAACCACAAAAATAACAATATAAAACCACAAAAATAACAATATAGGGATTCTATGGGCACATTAATAACAATATGGGGGCAATGGGGGCACAACAATATAAATAAGGGGTATAACTACAATAGTAATGGGGTAATCACTAGTATTATAGGGACCCAACATGCCCCTCTCCTTCAAAAAAGTGTTGTCCTCAACGCTTGAGTAGTTCTGGATACTTCTGCATAAAATTCTCATCCTCCCATGTGGAATCTTCAGCGGATAAGTTCTTCTACTTGATAAGGTACTCTGAAATTGATCGATTTCATAGCTGTCGAGTTCTTGTTTCTATAACTGCTTCCGGTTCCAATATAATTTTTCCTTCCTCGTCAAGTTCTGGCAATATTGTTTGAACTGGGAGCTTGTCGCCTATAACCTTCTTTAAGCATGAAACATGGAAAACTGGGTGCAATCGAGAAGCTGTAGGAAGCTCCAATTTGTATGCCATAGTACCAATCTTTTGCAACACCTTGTACGGACCATAATACTTTGGTGATAATTTATTATCCTTCTTAGCTTGCTTGAGGGACATTTGCTTATATGGTTGTAGCTGTAGGAATACCCAATCACCTACATCAAAACTTCTTTCACTGCGATGTTGATCTTCCTGTTGTTTCATTCTATTCTGTGCCAACATGAGGTTATCCTTTACGAGTTGGAGGACTTGTTGTTGATGTTCGATGTGATGTTCCACTGCCTGAACCTTAGAGTTTTCTCTTAAATATGATGTGATGGATGGTGGTTGATACCCATAAAGTGCCATAAATGGGGTCATTTTTGTTTCTGTATGAAAGGAAGTGTTATACCACCATTCAGCCAGAGGCAACCATTTGACCCATTGTGTCTGTTTATCAGATACAAAGCAACGAAGATATCCTTCCAAACATTTGTTTACTATCTCAGTTTGCCCATCAAATTGAGGATGATAAGATAAGCTATGAGCTAACTGAGTACCAAGACAAGAAAATAATTTTGTCCAAAAATTTCTAGTGAAAATGGGATCTCTGTCACTTACGATAATCTTTGGGTTTCCATGTAGCTTTTGAATTGTTTCCATAAATGCAGTAGAAACTGTATTGGCTTTAAATGGATGTGATAATGCACAAAAGTGTGCATACTTGGTAAGTCTTTCAACTACCACCATGATGACACTCTTTCCCTTAGACTTGGGTAAACATGTGATAAAATCCATTGATACCTCCTCCCAACGTTGGCTTGGAATGGATAAAGGTTGTAATAGACCCGGTGTCTTAATTGTTTCAACCTTATTTTGTTGGCAAACCAAACATTCTGCCACAAACTTTTGAATATCTGATTTAAGGCCATCCCAAAAAAATTCCTTCTTAACCCTGTGGTAAGTTTTTAAAAATCCAGAGTACCCTCCTAAGGGAGAAGTGTGCAATTCCATAAGAATCTTTTGTTTTAGCTGGGAATTCTTACAGAGGTATAAGCGATCTTTGTACCATAACGAATCATTTTTCCAGCTAAATGTATCAGACGTACTGGAATCTTGTTGTAGCTTTCGAATAAGTGCCCACACTTCTTCGTCATTCTTCCATTCCTCCCTTGCTTCATTTATCCAATCTGGTTGGATGATAGAAATAGCGCACAACAATGCTTCCACATCCTCATCCTTCCTTGAGAGTGCATCTGCCACCACATTTTTCTTCCCTTTTTTGTAGATGATTTCAAAGTCATAACCCAACATCTTTGTGACCCACTTTTGTTGCTCTTCAGAGGATAATCTTTGTTCTAAAAAGTATTTAAGGCTATCATGATCCATTTTTACCTTGATGTGTCTTCCCATTAGGTAGGGTCGCCATTTCTTAAGTGCATGGAGTATTGCCAACATTTCCTTCTCATAAATAGCTTTGCTTAGAAACTTTCCCTTGATTGGACGACTTTCAAAAGCAATGGGTCTTTCATATTGCATTAGAACAACACCAATTCCATTTCCTGAAGCATCACATTCCACAATAAAGGTTTTTGTGAAGTTCGGTGTAGCTAAGACCGGTGCTTGGCACATTGCATCTTTAAGATGTTCAAAGGCCTTTGTTGCTTCCGGAGTCCATGAAAATGCATCTTTCTTTAATAATGTCATTAGAGGTGCTGTTATTCTCCCATAATTCTTCACAAACTTGCGATAATACCCTGTCAACCCAAGAAATCCGCGCAAATGCTTTATGGATGTGGGGATTTTCCATTCCTTAATGGCTTTAATTTTGGTAGGGTCTACCTTAACTCCTTCATGAGATACAATATGACCCAAATATTCCACCTCCTGGACTCCAAAGAAACATTTGGATCTTTTGGCATATAATTGTTTCTCCTCCAATAGTTGTAGCACCCTGTCAACATGTTCAACATGATCCTTCCAAGACTTGCTGTAGATAAGTATATCATTAAAAAATACTAACAAAAATTTTCTAAGGAATGGTTTGAAAATTGAATTCATCAAACCTTGAAATGTTGAAGGTGCATTGGTAAGGCCAAAAGGCATGACCAAAAATTCATAATGACCCTCATGAGTTCTAAATGCCGTTTTCGGAATGTCTTCAATCTTCATTCTGATTTGACGATATCCTGAACGAAGATCCAACTTGGTGAAGTAAATTGATCCATGCAATTCATCCAGTAATTCATCAATGACAGGAATGGGGAACTTATCTTTAATAGTGAGCTTGTTGAGCTCCCTATAATTCGGACACATGCGCCATGATCCATCCTTCTTGTGCACCAATACTACTGGAGCAGAGAAAGAACTTTGACTCGGTTGAATTATACCAGCCTCTAGCATTTCTGCAACCATACGTTCAATTTCACTTTTTTGGACATAGGGATATCTGTATGGCCTAATATTTGGAGGAACACTTCCTGGAATCAGATGAATAGCATGATCATGATCACGCATAGGTGGGAGACCTTTGGGAGTCTCAAATACCTTGGAATGATTTTCCAAGACTTTTTGGAGATCTGGAGAAATAGATGATTCTAATGTGGAAACATCTAGCGAACATAATTGTGCAATTACACCCCTTTGCTCCTTTTTTAGAAGCTTTGTCATACCATTAGAGCTGATTATCTTTCCTGGTTTCCCTGCAATACCCCTTAATTCAACTTCCTTTCCTTCCGTATAAAATTTGATGAAAAGTTCTTGAAAATTAAAAGCTATTGTACCCAAGGATTGTAGCCATTGGACTCCTAGTACAACATCAGCACCTCCCATTGGAATGGAAAGCATTGGGCTAGTCAATACATATTCTCCCATGGATAGCTTGATATTATGGCACTTTCTAGAGCAATTTATTGTTCCTCCATTTGTAATCATCACTTGACACTCTGGTGCTGGATATAGGAAGCAATTCAATTCTTTTGCTACCCTACAATGAATAAAATTGTGGCTGCTTCCTGAATCAATCAACACTATCACCTTTTTCTTCTTGATTTGCCCTTCTATCTTGATGGTTTGAGGAGTGGTAATTCCCGCCAATGCATTACAAGATATGGTCGGATTTATTTGTTCTTCATCTAAGCTTTGTTCCTGGAGCATATCCTGTTCTTTTGACCTTTCTTGCTCCTTTTCTTCTTCCTCTTCACAATCTATGTAGAATAATTTCTTCTCAGCACACTTATGACCTTTAGTGTATTTGCTATCACAACTATAACAAAGCCTTTTCGCTCTTTTTTCTTCCAATTGTTGTGGTGTCAACCTTATAGGTTGTGGAAGACTAGGGGCAACTGCACTTCCGTCTTCATAGTTGTGAGTGGTATGCTTCCTGGTTGCCATAATTTTGCTTTCCATTTTTCTTGCTAACCTAAATGCCTTCTCTAATGAATCAGGTTCCCAAAGTCGAACATCTTGTTGGATATTATCCTTTAAAGATCCTATGAACACATCAATCCTATGCTGCTCTGGAATATCTTTTACCCTTATGTTCAATTTTTGGAACTCCTCAATGTGCTCCATTATTGAACCCTTTTGTTTGAGACTTATCAATTGGCTAAAAAAAGTGTTGCTTTTTGTATCCTCATAATGTGCTATCAATTCTTTCGTAAAAATTGCCCAAGTGATAAATTGTTTACGAGAGCAAAGCCATTGATACCATACAAACTGATTTGGTTCCAAATATAAAGTTGCCATACATACCTTTTGTGTGTTTTTCACATTATTGAGATCGAAGAACTGCTCCATCTGTAATATCCATGTGGCAGGATCTGGTGGGCTCCAGTATTGTAGCAATAATGCTACAACTCCTGGGACTCCCTTCTTTAATTTTATCAACCCGGTAGTTCGTAACAAACTTGGAAGCGACGGTGCTATATGCACAAGTACTAGCTCTTGCCGCAGCTGTCACTTGGTCAACTGGCACAAGTCTGCTAGGAGCTTAAGCCAACTTCTATGAGCTCTTAGAAGAAGCTTTTTAATTGATGGATGAAAGCTAACTCGAAGGAAGCTAATCTAATTGCAAAAAGAAACTGAAAGCCAAGAAGAAACACAAACCCTAGCAAACCCTAATTCTACCAGCTAGTCCTACTGACGCAAAGGAGAGCATGCAAACTATTGAAAGAGATGCCATTACTTCTATGAAGGTAAAATACATGTGTCTAGACTACCTCTATCTGAAGAAAACATCTTTTTGTATTTTTGATTAAGTTGTTGGAATTATCATGCATGTGCTTCTAACTATTTTTGACTGTGCAGAGGTGGATCAAGGAGGAGAAATGCTTGGAAGAGGTCGGGAAGGTTAGGTGAGGGCCTAAGGGGTCCCTAACACCTTTCTAGAGAGTTTCACAAAGTTTGGCTGCCAAGAAACCGCGTTTATGAGGTTCTACAGGAAGTCTGCAGGGGTTCTACAGGATGTTTCAGAATTTCTACAGGATGTTCAGAAATTTCTACAGGATGCTCTACAATTGGATTTTGGATGATGGGTGAGTGAAAGAGGATGCATGAATGGATAGGGAGGTAGGATAGGAGTTTATAATGACTTAGTGACAAAGAGATGAAGTGATGAGAGGGTGTGGAAAGCTAGCTTGTCTTAAAGAGGGCAGAGGAAATGGAAGGCCAAGAAGGTAGGGTGACGTGGGCAAAAGAGTAGTTGTGAGACAAGGGATCTAACTTGGAGATGAGCAGTTGGCCTGGACGAAGCTTAGATGGACGAGAGAGTGATGGAGATGCACCGCACAGTGTAAACTTAACCAAATCAACCACGTCCTGCACATAATCAAAATATTAACTAATCTATTCTAACTGTTAATGGAACCAATGAACAACACATTATTTCTAAAGAGAACCACGTACAGTACTGAAACAAAGAAACATCCCAAGAGGTCTGAACGCATGGATAACTCTTACAAATGAAAACATTGCACCAAAGATTGCATGAGTAAGCAAACTAGTGTTTTTGTTAGGTAGCACTGTCTACAATTCCAGCCCCTAGAAAGAGGTGAAAATGAGAGTGCAGGCAACCCTTTTCTGGAACTCTTATCAATTCTTATCTCATTACTCTATTCTAGACATCTGAAGCAACTCTATTTTTCAACAATGACCTACTTAACCACACAACGAAATCTAACTCAACAAACTGCGTTTCAAATGCATACAAGGAAAATCATAATGTTGAAAGGAAAGATATCAATACAAAGAAGGAGGCCCTAGGCTCTCAGGTTGGGCCCAACCCCGAGAGCTATGGCTCCTCTAGAAACTCAGAGCTGAAATCAAATCTGACTGCTTCCCATTAAAAAATAATGATCATAAGTCAAGAGTCATGCCAATAATGGCTACAAAAGAACAAAACAGAGCTGGCAGCTTATAGTGCAGAATGTGCAAAAGTTTTTCAAAAGTCCTTTTCGAAGGCTGAAGCCTTATCATTTATACACCACGAGGCCCAAGCTGGCCTCCTAAATCCATGGGACTTGTCTAACCAAACTAGGAGTGAACAACTGCTTCCACAAAATCTATTTGGCTGCCTTCTAGATCCGATTTTGGTGGCCTTTGGAGCTCGGAGTTGGGGGTGAAGATCCCGAGGGAGGCTATTTAATGCCATAGACAACCCCCCCTATGAGTCCTCAACCCAAGCTTGGCTGTCTCCTAGCCCTTGTCTGCTCGGTTTTGCTCCACCATGTGTCAAAAAATCCTGAAATGAGCACGTGTTAGCCACCTAGGAATAGTGACTACCCTTATTCGTACAAATGACATAAACATACTAAAAAAATGATGCATAAGTTATGGAAAATGAAGGATTGAGAAAGGGTAGTTAGGCCCAATGAGCCCAAAATGTTACCAAATTTGGGGCTCATCATCATCCCCCAGCTAAAATGATTGCTCATCCTTGAGCAACTAATCCAGCTCCTCGTCCTTCATTGCTTTCACCGCCACTCTCACATCCCAGGCTTCTGAAGTAGTATCCTCCTCACTGGCATGGAACCCAGCCTTCCTTTCCATCTCTTCCCACTGCTTATGCTCTTCTTTCTCTGTGCTGCCTTCCACCAATCCTAAAAGGAAAGGTGGGCTTAGCTTGAGGCCAATCCAGCTGGCTTGGAGGTTCTGTATGGACTTCTTGTAGAGGGGCACCCGTACTAGAGCTTCCCTCATCCGAGTTGGAGTGTGATATTCCCTAATTTTGAGGCTGTGGGACAAGGTGTTCCACCGGCGGGTGCAAGCATGAACACAATTGTCCCCTAATAATCGCTCCATGTCCTCGAAATGTGCTATGGCTTGAGCCTGCTGATCCATGTATTTCAATAAAGCCTGAGAGTCGGTTGCTAAGTGTTGGTGGGCTGATATCAATGCAGTGGGGTCCCCTGGCTCTGCTCTAATCAGCAGTGGTTCATGTAACTCTCGGTTCATGACCTCTTTGACCTCTGTTGCTCTCTTTTCTTCATGGTTCAACCATGAGGCAAATGCCATCAACTGCATATCTCCCACGACTGTGTTGGGATCCCATGAAGTCACATTAGGAAGTGCCAAATTATGGAGATGGAACTCCGATAGCTTGGCCTTGTCCTCTGATGAACTGCTATTGCATAACTCTGTGAACTGCTAGGGGTCTTGGATTTGGGAGATACACCTCTGTGCTAATGCATTAATTTGGAATTGCAGCCACTGTTCCCGTAGGTATAGGCCATAAGATTTGGCCGGTTGTCTACATTGTATAGCATCCATGGCCCAACTAGCCATGCAGGCCAGTTGTGCCTCTTTTTGTTGTAACTGCTGTTTGAGAGCTTGTATCTCGATTTGTTCTTGCAATTCCCTTTCTTGTAGGTGCTGGTTTAGCTCCCCAAGACCAACTTGCAGTCCTTCTTTGCCTTGAGGTTCTATTGTAGTGTCCCCTAATGCTGTGCCCCTTTCTTTTCTCTGTTCTTGTAGCTGCAGTTTGAGTTTCTCATTCTCTTCCTGTAGGAATACCTGCTGGTAGTTTCCCACGTGTTTGGCCATAGCTAGTTCTCTTCGTGCCTCCTTGAGTTGTTCGTCCAAGGGGCCTATATCTGCCACTCCTTTATATTTAGCTATCCTCATCCACGTGTGGGTTCTCACTCTTTCTTCCTCCAACGCAAAGAAAAGCGGCACTGTGAATTTCTGTGGAATAATTTTTCTAGTCTCCAAAAAGTTATAATATGAGCTCAAGCTTGGCTGGGGACTAGGTTCCGGAATATGCTCTACCTCTTCTTCCCTCGGTGGCTCTACTCCATCTTCCCTTGGTGGTGATGTGGCTGCCTCTCCCTCCATTCTTTCGGTCTCCTTGAGCCTGGCCAATGTTTCCTGTAGAATGGCCTCAGCATCCTGTAGAGGGGTTTTTGAAGCCAACCTTTCCATCCTCTCCTTCCAGGCAGTCGTCTTCGGGCTCCCCCGCTCATAAGTGACTGATATTTTTGAGGGGGACCTCTCCCTTGGCGAGGTAGGGGTGTCTTCTATGGTAATTGGGTCGCTAGATGGAGGTTGGGGCCTGCCTGTTTTGATTCTGACACTTCTCCTTGCTTTGAAATACAGAGGGGTCTCCCTCTTTCGTTTTTCCTTTGGCTTGGGAGGGGTACTTAGGGTGGCCAGCACAGCTACTGCCTCCCTAGCAAGGATTTCGACCGTCTTCCCCTTCTGCGTTCCTTTCTCAGGGCTTCCTGTAGAAAGCCTTGTAGCGGCGGATTTCTGGCTTCCTGTAGAAGCCGTTTTTGATTTTCCTGTAGAAACAGGTGGCACTATTTTAGCCTGCTTGGCTGAGGGTGCTTTGTCTTTTGACTTTGCTGAGGCTGCCTTAGAAGTGCCTTCACTGACGTGGACTTGTTCAGTCCTTCCCACCCTGCTCTGTAACCTTTTCTCCCTGGGTGTTAATGTGGGTTTGTCATCCTCTGTTTTGGCAGCCTGGTGTTTCTCTTGTTTCCCCTTGTGTTCTTTCTTTGGTGCTTTGGCCATGGTTTCTTGGCCTTTTCCTTTCTTCTTTGTTTGAATTGGCTCCTTCTCCTCGCTGCTGGAGGAGGTGAGCTCCTCAGCCAAAATTTTGATGTCATCATCCTTAGTCAAGTTTCGAAAGGCTTCCCACGAGAGAGGAACGATGTATGTGTGGAGTGCATCCTCCACGAGGAGCTTAATGAGCCCATGATGGGCTACCTGGTCTGGTGTTCCCTCTCGTAACTTGGTTGCACATTCAGTCATGGACTGCAGGAGGAAGTAAGGAATACTCAACTTGTTTTCTGAGGGTAGGTCCATTTGGTGCCTAAGTTCTGTGAGCAGCCGGAAATGGTATCCATACACGATGCTGAATCGCCCCTCGCACGTGATATACTTCATAATTTGGAGGCTGACCTCACTCCAGAGCGGCTGTAGGCTGGCTCTTCGAACTCTGTTCTTGTCCTCTGAGAATTGCTCCTCCGGCAGAAAGAACTCCTTCTTAGCCTTCTGGCCCAGTTTTCTTTCCTCCTTATCCCAAGGTACCCCCATCGGGAGATTAGTGACTCTGCTGATGAACTGCGGGGTGAGTCTGAGGTTCAAACCTATGAAATTGACAACGGCCAACATTTTTGATTTTGGCTTCAAAGCTCGTAGGAATTCCTCTGCCACCTCGTCATCGTAACCTTGAAGCTTGTCGTAGAACGACATCCACCGTGCACGAGAAAACAGGTCTACCACCTCAGGGTTTTCCCGTAGCTTCTTTGGGTCTGTCGGTTCTTTCCTAATGAACCCACCCGGCATGGTGAAAGCTTGCTGTGTTAGCCGGAGCTGGCTGGCGTGTATCAAAAGATGGACCTTTGGGATTTCCTTAGACAGAGCGCAGAATTACGCCTCTGTCAAGCACACAGTTTGTGAATTCACGACTATCTACAGGTGAGCCTTGACAGTGGCTCAATTATGAACCAAATCCTGTAGAAAACCCCGCATATACACTACGACGACAATTCTCATGCAGAAGTAAGACGGCGCTTGCAAATTCATGCGCAGACTGTAGTTCTACTTTCTTAGGACGTCGACTTTGCCACCCTTCGAACCAATTGCATGGGAGGACTAGGTTCAGGCTTACCTCATTTCAACTTGCCACCTTTGACGTGAATAGATTAATTTCCTCCATAGTGGTGAGCTTCCTGTAGAAGTCGTGCACGGGTTCTGGAGAGCGCGTCAGTGGTTCTGGGCCTTCTGTGCAACCACCGGATGTTTGAACAGGCCGAGGACTCGGAGTAACAGTCTTCAGGAAATTTCAGATGCTTACTCGACTGCAAAGCGGTTGAGGATAAATGAGTGGAGTGCCATACGCGATCTAGCCGGTGGATTTGAATCCCTGCGGAACTCGTGGCGCGGGGGTGAGCTGTCCCTGCCAGACCGTTGGACGATGTCACCTGTTATCATTCCACTGTAAGTCCGCCTGACCACCAAATCACTCCCTGCATATCTACCGCCGCCATTTCTGTTAGATCGCCGCTTCTCCCCCGACTGGACGCTTCCCACGTGTCCATTTCCTGTTTTTTTTGACACAACCAACGCTTTCCGAATCGGACGAGACCATCAGACTGGTCGTGGTGGCCAGTTGAATGGCTACCCGACTTGCTCAACCCATTCATTTGCATACTCGCACACATTTTAGAGCATTGTTCATGTAATTTGACGAAAAAGGGTGAGGCACTTACCTATGTGGCCGCGACGTTATTTTCATGCTTTAGGACGAGGGTGACGGATCCGCTTGCTATTGCTTCATGCACAGGCACGGGAGTTCCTTCTTGCCGACTGCTGCTGGTTACGAGACCGGTTACCTGGCTGCGGATGGTGCATGTGCCCGCTCTATGAGTTGTAGGTGCCTTCATGGTGTATGCTCTAGCCGGATCAACTGCTACAGGATTCCTGTAGGATATCCTGTAGCCGTTTCTCCTCCTCGGGTGCATGCCGAAACGGTGGAATCACGGTCACGATTGCAGGGTCCTCGAATTTCTTTGATAAGTAGCGCATTGGGCCTCTGCATACTTTATTCCATTTGAGAATTGTTCTTCTGAGAATCCAACGTTCTGATTTGACTGTGCAGGTATTTCCATTGCATGGCAGCAGGGGTGGTAGAAGGAGGTGACAACAGTGGGTGATGGAGAAAAACATTGGTTTGCATGCCTCCGTATTGGACTTCGGGCTTCAAATTCTTCCACACAGTCGGTCCTGGGCCATCCAAAGATTCTACAGGAAGTTTCCTGTAGAAATACAGAACTTCCTGTAGAAAGTCCTGTAGCTTCCTGTAGAAGGCTAAACTGTGATCAAATCGTGCCCAGACCTTGGAAGAGATGAGTGTTTCTGGAGGGAGTGCTAGTGAGGTCACCTGGTAGCATAGTAGGGACCCTTGTCCTTGAGTTGAGAGACCTCTTTTTCTGCATGGAATACCTGCAACCTGCATGAATTGTCAAATCTTGAGCCTGTTTTCCTGTTTCTTTGTTTGTTTTTTCTTTCTTCCTTTCCATTTTTTTTTTTTTTTGAAAGACAGCAGGGGCGCCTCCGTGAGGTTTTCACCCTTACCATCTGCCTTGAGCGCCTCAGAGAGGTTTTCACCCAAGGGTCTTTTTTTATTCAAAAATTTTCAGAAAGACAGCAGGGGTGCCTCAATGAGGTTTTCACCCCTACCATCTGCCTTGGGAGCCTCAAAAAGGTTTTCACCCAAGGATCTTTTTTTTTTTTTTTTGAGATGTTCAGGGTATGCCCAAAACAGAGGCAGAACCCTTCTCTATGACCAGCACTGATTTTTCCACAGTTTTGATGAATTCTTGCCTTGAAAGAGGTTTCCTATAGATCTTTAGTCGATGCCCATTGACGAGCATGGGGATGGCTTCCTCATCAATGGTCCGAACAAGAACGGACTCATTGTCATTACACTTCTCCACTGCATATGGTCCCAACCATCTTGTTCTCAGCTTCCCCTTAAAATCCTTATGTCTGGAATCGTACAATAGTGCCCAATCTCCCGGTTGGAATTGCTTGTCATTGAGGTGTCGGTCATGCCATACCTTCCTCTGAAGTTGAACCACCTCTGAGTGGAGAAGGGCCTGCATTCGGTGTTCATCCAGCCCATTCAGCTGCAATAACCTTTCTTGTTGGGCATGGCTGAGATCTAGGTCCAGCTGAGCTGCCATCCTCAAGGTGTTGTACTTGAACTCAATTGACAACAAGGCTCTCTTCCCATAGACCAGCTCATAAGGTGTGAAGCTGGTTGTGGTCTTCCAAGTGGTGTTGTAAGCCCAAGTGGCCTCAACCAGGCGATCTGCCCAATATTTTCTACTACTGCTCACCACCTTAGTCAAGATCCCTTCCAATGCTCTATTGGTGACTTCCACCTGCCCATTTGCTTGAGGATGATAGGGGGTGGAAGTCCTATGCTTGATTTTTTGATGAGCAAGTAGGTCTTCAATTAAGTTGGAGGTGAACTGGCTTCCTTGATCGGTGACTAGCTCTCTTGGGTAGCCAAATTTGTAGAAGATGTTTTCTCTTAAGAACTCGGCCACCTTTTCTTCTATCGCTACTTTGATTGCCTTGGTTTCTGCCCACTTTGTCAGGTAGTCTGTGCACACAATGATGTAAGACCTTTGCCTTGAAGGAGGATTGATTGGACCCACAAAATCCATACCCCACTTCTCAAATGGCTCAAGAGTCACTTGAGGTTGGAGAGGCATTTCGTCCCTTGGAGTCGGTTTCCCCATCCTTTGGCAGCGGTCACATTGGCTGATATATCTTCTGACATCTTGATGAAGCGTGGGCCAATAGTAGCCTGCCTGTAGGATTTTGAAGGCAGTTCTTTTGGCTGCAAAATGTCCTCCACAAGGCCCGTCATGACAGGTTAGGAGGATATCAAAGACTTCCTCCTCCCTTACACAACGCCTTAAGATCTGATCGGGGCCAAGCTTGAACAGGTTGCCCCCGATCCAAGTGAATGAGGCACTCTTCCTTACGATTCTGCTCTTCTCTCTTGAGGATAGGTGCGGAGGGAACTGTGCTGAGACAAGGTAGTTTGCTATATCATCAAACCATGGAGAGAGTACTGAGATAGAAAACAGATGTTCATCTGGCATCTGGTCATCCACTGTTCCTTCCTCACCTGCAGGTAAATCCAATCTAGATAAGAAGTCAGCAACAACATTTTCTTTACCTGGTTTGTCAACGATAGTCAAATCAAACTGCTGCAACAAAAGTAATCATCTAATAATACGAGCATTCACATATGGTTTATTCATTAAATATCTAATCGCAGCATGATCAATATGTACAAAGGTTTGATAGCCAGTGACATAATGTCGGAACTTGTTCAGTGCATGGACCACGGCCAAGAATTCTTTCTCAGTTACAGTATAATTCAGTTCTGCCTTGGATAAGTTTTTGCTGACAAAGTATATGGTGTATGGAAGTTTTTGTTCAACTTGTCCTAAGGCTGCCCCTATGGCTTTGTTTGAGGCATCAGTGTGGATGTGGAAAGGTAGGGCCAAATTTGGACCTCTCAAAATTGGGGCAGACACCAACTTATCCTTTAATTCATTCAGAGCCTTCTGACAATTGTCAGTCCATTTAAACTCAACATCTTTTGCCAAGAGGCCAAATAATGGCGAGGCTAGCTTACTGAAGTCTTTAATGAATATCCTATAATACCCTGCTAAACCTAAGAAACTTCGAACATCTCTTACCTTCTGAGGAGGTGGAACCTTTTTGATGAGAGCAATTTTGTTAGGATCCACCTGTAACCCTTGGCGAGAAATGGTATGTCCTAGCACGGTTCCTTCAGTCATCAAGAACTCACATTTTTTAGGACTAAGGGACAGGTTCATCTCAATGCACTTGGTTAGGACTTTTCCCAGATTGGACAATGCTTCCTGGAAGTTGGACCCATAAGGAGTGAAGTCATCCATATAGATTTCCACCGAGTCATGGACCAGCTCAGAAAAGATGCTCAAGACGACTCTCTGGAAGGTGGCAGGAGCGTTGCATAGTCCAAAGGGAAGAACTCGGTAAGCAAAGGTACCCCAAGGACAAGTGAAGGTGGTCTTATCTTGGTCTTCCGGGCTGATTTGGATTTGATTATACCCGCTAAACCCATCTAGGAAAGAGAAAAACTTCTTTCCCGCCAGTCCATCCAACACTTGATCTATGAAGGGTAGAGGAAAGTGGTCTTTCTTGGTGGCTTTGTTTAGTTCTCGATAGTTCTCCCCTTCCCATTTTTCTTGGGAACCAACACCAAAGGGGACACCCACTCGCTATCCGAGATGGGGTAAATGAATCCTGCATCCAACAGTTTTTGCAATTCTTCCTTGACAATGTCCTTAAGGGCTGGATTCATTCTCCTTTGGGGTTGCCTGACCGGTTTACAATATTCTTTGATGTAGATGTGATGGGTACAGACCGAAGGATGGACTCCTTTCATCTCCTTATAGCTCCAAGCAAAAGCATCTAGATGACTGGCCAACAGACTACACAGCTCCTTTTCCTGGGAAGGAGATAGGGAGGAACAGATATTTAACGTTCTCTCGGGGCCAAACTCCACATTTTTGACTCTGGGAGTGGTTGGATTGGTCACAAAAAGGTCCTCTAAGGTGCTGGCTCAGGTATCCTTCACCAATTTCTCTAAGGACGATGCACTGGGAGGTGGATTCTGAATCAAGGTCTCAATCAAATCATCCTTGGTTTGAGGACCTCCCCTGGTGGTTTCTAAGGTGCACAAGGGTGCAGATTACACCTCATCCTCTTCCCCTTCTTCCAACCAAAGTGGCAAGTCATGCTCTAATAGAGGTTAGGCAGGAGGATATAGGACTAGCTTCTTGGACATAGGACCATTTTTGATGGTCATGTTTCTTGCACGGCAGCTTATGTAAGCATCCGCAGTGGCTAACCAAGGCCTTCCCAAAATAAGGGGGTATCCAGTAAGCTTTGCCTTTGGTTGAAGAACCAAGAAGTCTGCAGGGTACTCCCAAGAGTCAACAGAGACCAAGACATCCTCTACAATCCCTTCGGGAGTCACGGTGGAGCGATCTGCTAGTTGCAGGACTGTCGAGGTCTTTCTCAAGGAACCCTGAAGGTTGAGTTTGAGCATGGTATCTCTGGTCATCACATTAATGGCAGCCCCTAGATCAATCAACGTGTGGGGTATGATGGTGCCATTGATGTGGACATCAACTACAGGACTCCCAAGATCCAAATACTTTGGGCAGATTACTTGCCCCAACATAAGATCAGACAATTGTCCTATGATGTTGATGGTTGAGGCTTCTCTTTTTCGCCTGCCTGGGTGTCTGAAACACTTTTCCTTAACCAGCTTGTTGTATATCGGTACATCTTTGATGGCTTGGAGAAGTGGTATTCTCACACACAACTGTTTGAGTTCTCCCAGAAGCTCATCCTCCTCTGGGTTGGGTTGTGTGGTTGCTGTTAGTCTCTCAGGAAAGGGTGGAATGGCTTTTGGTTCACTTTCTTGTTTATCTTCCTCGTCCTCTGGGGGAGGAGGTTGGCGATCCAGAAGAGTCTTTCTAGATCGCAGGTTGATCTCCTGGATCTCCACAGCCTAGGTAGGGCATGATGTTTCCCCAGTATATACCTGCTGGGCCTGTCGTTTGTTGGGGTTCGGGTTCAGTTGAGCAGGCATTTGGGGTTGTCTTGGAGGAGCAGGAGGTAATGGTTGTGGTTGAGCTGGTGGTGGAGGCAAAATGGCAGGAGGAGTGTTGTACTAGGGCCTCCACCCCGGTTGAGGTGCATTCCACTGAGGCTGTGGCTGGACATGTGAGTGAAATGAATGAGTAGTGGGCTGAGTATGGTATTGAGGTGGGTAAGACCATGGAGGAGGCACAGACCAGGAAGGATGAGCAGGGGGACCCCAGGAAGGCATAGGAGCAGATTGGTTGGGGCTATAATAAGCTTGGGATGTCCCTTGCATCCCCTGTTGGTAAGGTCTAGGTCCATGTGGCCTCCTTTGGTTGAGGAAGTAGAGAGGTTCAGTGGGTGCCTACGTTCCTTGGTACATGGCTTTAAGCCCAGGTAAGGTTGGGCATTGGTTTATGGGGTGGTCCTCCTCACAAACGAAACATACCTCAACTAAATGTAATGGGCACTCGTTCTTAGGGTGCTTCCTTGTACACCTAGGGCAGAAGATAGCCAAGGCCCTCTTAGCTTCCTCTTTCTTCTGCTGGATTTGGAATGTATCAAGTTGCATGGCAATGGTCTATCTCACCTCACTCTTGAGGTCCTCTAATTGATTTGCAAACTCATGTTTGGAGAAAGGAATACTAGCTGAGAGGGGGTTTCCTCTACCTCTTTTCCGGGCTGCCCTAGAGTGGTTTCTAAACACAGTCTTTATATCCTCATAAGGTAGTTGGTAAATATCTCCTCCAGCTAGCATGTGAAGGGTATCTAAAAGGTCTTCAGGGACTCCTCGGAGCAGGACCAACTTGAGAGATTCAGGGTCAAGTGTGCACCTGGCCCGTTTATAGCTAAGTTGGAACCTTTCCTCGTAATCTTCTAAAGACTCATCATTTCCCATGGTCATCCGAAAGATTTCTCCCTTGGCCTCCTTGGACCTACAGTAGTCCCGGTATTTGGTATTGAAAGCTTGCTGCATCTGAGCCCAAGTGGTGATACTGTTCCCAGGTAAACCCATGAACTAGCGTAATGCTGCATCCTTGAGGGTAGAGGGAAAGAGTTTTAGTTTTTTCTCATCTTCGATGTAGTCATAGGTTCGACAAAGGACAACAAACTCAAATAGGAAGGTATCAGGGTCTTCAGTAGTCAGTCCATGGAAGTGAGGTAAAGCGGAGGGGCTTATGTTTTTCATTTTCATGTCTCCATTGGTCTCTCAGATGGGAAAGGCACCTTCTATTCTCTCATCTTCTCTTCTATTGTCAGCTATGGCTTCAGATGGAGTGTTCTCTAACTCTTCTTCTGTTATAGGATCTTCGTATATCTCAGGAGGCTCGCCTATAGGTTCTTCTGGATCACTGTCACCAAAGAAGAGAGAAGGGTGACTCAGTGACGTGGTGGGGGTGTTGGGTAAGAATTTGCCTGTTTTATCTCGATTTCTACGAGGCATGAAATGGAAAGACTTTTGATTGCTTTTGTTATTTTTTCTGGTACCTGCAAAACTAAAATAGATTGAACTGCAACTAACTATCTTGCTGAAATGGAAATGCGGAATTGAAATGAAAGCATGAAAGAACTAATCTATTTTGCTCAAATGAAATTGCAGGAATGAAATGCTAGGCTATGCTTGCGGAATTGAAATGCTAATCTACACTTGTAGAAATGAAACTGCGGAATTGAAATTCTAATCTATGAAAGCAGGAAATGTCTATGCTACTTTTTGCGGAAAGAAAATTGCAGAATGGAAATGAAATAAACTACTTAGCATAAGGCGAGAGTAGGAAAATAGAAGAAAAGCAATAATCACCAATACTTTGACGCTTTCCCGGAAATGGCGACAAAAAGATGGTGGGCTCCAGTATTGTAGAAATAATGCTACAACTCCTGGGACTCCCTTCTTTAATTTTATCAACCCAGTAGTTCGTAACAAACTTGGAAGCGACGGTGTTGTATGCACAAGCACTAGCTCTTGCCGCAGTTGTCACTTGGTCAACTGGCACAAGTCTGCTAGGAGCTTAAGAAAACTTCTATGAGCTCTTAGAAGAAGCTTTTTAATTTATGGATGAAAGCTAACTCGAAGGAAGCTAATCTAATTGCAAAAAGAAACTGAAAGCCAAGAAGAAACGCAAACCCTAGCAAACCCTAATTCTACCAGCTAGTCCTACTGACGCAAAAGAGAGCATGCAAAATACTGAAAGAGATGCCATTACTTCTATGAAGGTAAAATGCATGTGTTTAGACTACCTCTATCTGAAGAAAAAATCTTTTTGTATTTTTGATTAAGTTGTTGGAATTATCATGCATGTGCTTCTAACTATTTTTGACTGTGCAGAGGTGGATCAAGGAGGAGAAATGCTTGGAAGAGGTCGGGAAGGTTCAGAGAGGGCCTAAGGGGTCCCTAACACCCTTCTAGAGAGTTTCACAAAGTTTGGCTTCCAAGAAACCCCGTTTATGAGCTTCTATAGGAAGTCTGCAGGGGTTCTACAGGATTTTTCAGAATTTCTACAGGATGTTCAGAAATTTCTACAGGATGCTCTACAATTGGATTTTGGATGATGGGTGAGTGAAAGAGGATGCATGAATGGATAGGGAGGTAGGATAGGAGTTTATAATGGCTTAGTGACAAAGAGATGAAGTGATGAGAGGGTGTGGAAAGCTAGCTTGTCTTAAAGAGGGCAGAGGAAATGGAAGGCCAAGAAGGTAGGGTGACGTGGGCAAAAGAGTAGTTGTGAGACAAGGGATCTAACTTGGAGATGAGCAATTGGCCTGGACAAAGCTTAGATGGATGAGAGAGTGATGGAGATGCACCGCATAGTGTAAACTTAACCAAATCAACCACGTCCTGCACATAATCAAAATATTAACTAATCTATTCTAACTGTTAATGGAACCAATGAACAACACATTATTTCTAAAGAGAACCACGTACAGTACTGAAACAAAGAAACATCCCAAGAGGTCTGAACGCATGGATAACTCTTACAAATGAAAACATTGCACCAAAGATTTCATGAGTAAGCAAACTAGTGTTTTTGTTAGGTAGCACTGTCTGCAATTCCAACCCCTAGAAAGAGGTGAAAATGAGAGTGCAGGCAACCCTTTTCTGGAACTCTTATCAATTCTTATCTCATTACTCTATTCTAGACATCTGAAGCAACTCTATTTTTCAACAATGACCTACTTAACCACACAACGAAATCTAACTCAACAAACTGCGTTTCAAATGCATACAAGGAAAATCATAATGCTGAAAGGAAAGATATCAATACAAAGAAGGAGGCCCTAGGCTCTCAGGTTGGGCCCAACCCCGAGAGCTATGGCTCCTCTAGAAACTCAGAGCTAAAATCAAATCTGACTACTTCCCATTAAAAAATAATGATCATAAGTCAAGAGTCATGCCAATAATGGCTACAAAAGAACAAAACAGAGCTGGCAGCTTATAGTGCAGAATGTACAAAAGTTTTTCAAAAGTCCCTTTTGAAGTCTGAAGCCTTATCATTTATACACCACGAGGCCCAAGCTAGCCTCCTAAATCCATGGGACTTGGCTGACCAAACTAGGAGTGAACAGCTGCTTCCACAAAATCTATTTGGCTGCCTTCTAGATCCGGTTTTGGTGGCCTTTGGAGCTCGGAGTTGGGGGTGAAGATCCCGAGGGAGGCTATTTAATGCCATAGACAACCCCCCCTACGAGTCCTCAACCCAAGCTTGGCTGTCTCCTAACCCTTGTCTGCTCGGTTTTGGTCCACCATGTGTCAAAAAATCCTGAAATGAGCACGTGTTAGCCACCTAGGAATAGTGACTACCCTTATTCGTACAAATGACATAAACATACTAAAAAAATGATGCATAAGTTATGAAAAATGAAGGATTGAGCGAGGGTAGTTAGGCCCAATGAGCCCAAAATGTTACCAAATTTGGGGCTCATCAGAATCCTTGCCATCAAACTTCCTCATATCGATTTTTGGAATATGGTGGGTCTTCGATCCAACATTAGAGTCTATGGAATCGTGATTAACACTTCTTTTGTTCACATCATGAGTTTCCTTTACAACCTTTTCACCATTAGTAAGTATTTCTTGTAGAAAATTTGTCAAATCTGTCTTCAAATCTGCCATGTCTGTCTTCAAATCTGTCCTCAAATCTGTCTTCAGATCATCCATCTTAGCTTCCATGCCCTTTATCTTAGATTCCACGCCATTTATCTTAGCATCTGTTAGCTTTTGTGAGCGTGACATTTGTTGCACTTGTTCTTGTAATTTTGATATATCATGTAGCATTTCTTCCTCTTCTTCATGAGTCATGCTAGAGCTTTCAGGTTCCATACTAGGTGTTTTCATTTTCTTTCCTCGGGGCATCAGTTACCGATAATAATGCTTTACTATGCCCTTTGAATTCCTTCAAACCAAGCTTATGCAAAAATTAAAAAAAAACTACACACCTTTTTTTACTTTGTAGAAGCCTGATATTGAATCTGATGTATCTCTATAATTTCGAATCATCCAGTTCTGAAATTGTGACCTGTAGTAGCCTTCTATGTCCTCTTTCCAGTGCCACTAGTCTGATCCAAATTGGATTCTCCAAGAAAGAGTTATGCACAATCTCCCGCAGTGACTTGATTATAGACTAGTTCAGTAGAGCGAACTTGTATGAAGTGCCACGTGTCACTGTTTCAACCTTTGACTCTGAAAAATGATATACAAGAAACTACAGTCCGTCCTCTTTCGGTACCTTCTTATGAAATTTCAATCTGATTCCCAGAGAGAAGGTTATGACAATTTTCCCTAGGTCACCTGTTTTGAATGTAATTCAGGAGTCTGTTTGGAGCAGCGAAACCCTAGAATCCAAAGCTCTGATACCAAATGTTATGAAACCAGCTCAAGAAAAGATGGAAAAGATAGATCAACGCCTTAGAATTCATCCTCTTCGAGGGGGCAACCTCCTTTACATTACATAAATGAACAATTCTTGGATGATTCAAATGACAAAACCTCCTTTCTATATATAGGAGTCTAAGGAGTCAAAATATAATCCAGCCGACCTAACAATAATAATATAAAACCAAAAAAATAACAATAGAGGGATTCTATGGGCACATTAATAACAATATGGGGGCAATGGGGGCACAACAATATAAATAAGGGGTATAACTACAATAGTAATGGGGTAATCACTAGTATTATAGGGACCCAACAGATAACTATGACCATTATTCCCATCGCTGTCCCCGTCTCAAAGATTTTCATGATACACTTCAAGTACTTCGCGAAATAGAGGCCGCTCGTACTAAGTACCCTTATCCTTTACCTGTGGAGTCTGGTCCTACCCCTACTCTAGAATAGGAGGTCTCTAAACTACCTATCGTGATCCCTTCCCCTGATGTCGAGATGACGAACAATTATGCCCGCATCCTCTACCAATGATCATTCATGAGATCGCTCCCTGAGAACTCCCTAGATATCTCCTCTCGTGATTCTGTTGAACCTCCTTCAGTGGACACATCGGTCTTAACATTGGTAGATGTCCCCTCTACTAGTCATATGTCTCCCAGTCATGACGTTGCATATGTGATCCTCATTTTTCATGAATATGCTTTAGGTAGTTCTTCCTTGTCATGTGGTCTTACTTCCTCCGGTCCGCCCATCTTCCACTCTGATCAAGACATCATGGAATCCATGATCACTCCCGATTACCCTTGGGATGATATGCACCATTGTGCATACTTCCTTCCGCAACAGACCCATGACCAATATGTTGTGGAATCCAAAGACGTCATCCTAGTGAGGTTGATTGGTTTAACTACCCCTTACTTTGAACCCATGAATTCAAACCACATCCACCTTGTGGCCATTACATTGCTACCCTATGTTTGGGTAATAGGGCATCCATTTTTGAGAGTCTAGGACAAGAAATTATCCCCAACCCTCCTAGTGCATCTAATAGTGTCGACTCTAGTACCATAACTCTTACCCATTTAGAAGAACCTCTACTGTCTCATATCACTTCAAATCACTCTTGCGATGATACACTTACTCATCCCTCCATATTAACTCAACAACCCAGTCCCTTAGACAGTGTTTTTGTTCAACCACCATGTTTCTAGGTGAGCATCAGTTCCTTATATATGAAGCCACTCTTTGGTATAGTGACACCATGTATGCAAACCCAAAAATTTAGTCCATTTTATTCATATATGTAGTGCCAAAGGAGATTGGTAATCCACCATTCCCTTTCTCTAACTGTATATATCCATTCTTCCCATAAGAATCCATCCATAAACAAATGGCAAACCACATCATCAAAATGTGTTTGGAGTCCATTACTATAAATACATATGGTATGCCCATATCATGCTCCATCTATTCATACAAAATGGGGGGCACACATGCCCCTCCAACTCCTCATCATACTTTGGAGGATATTGTGCTAGTATGAGATGCTTGATTCCTTTATTCAAACACTTAGAACACAATGGCACTCCATAAACTCCTCTTGCTAGGGGTCATCATTCCCACCTTTGCATACCAGATCAGTCCCCCCCCATCATGTATGCTCGGGGGTAGTATCCCATGCTTGGGGGCATGATGACCCCCCTAGCCACCTTCTCAATTTTTCCACATAAGTCTCAGCCTAGAGCCCAACAATCTAGGAATGGTGGATTATCCTTTCATTCCTTGGATAGTTTGTCCTATTGGCCTCTCCGGCGAGCCATATTCACATCATATATTGTAAATGTTTGATAACATATATTCAAATCTTCTACTCTATGTCATACCACATTTACCATCTGGTCCCCATGATTGACTTGGTGGGCATGGATGATCCTAGAACTTCTCTAATAGTTCATTCATGTTTTCCTTTATTCTTGATTCTTCATCAGGAACCATTCTTCCAAGAAGCATTAAGGCCATCCTTAGACAAGTAAGGTCATCTACCTGAAAGTCACAGATCCTGATTCCTATGGTCGATTTTCTTGTTATGATCTCCACAAGATTTAGGCCCTTATCCTACTCTCCAAATTATCCACCACTCACTATGTAAATGAATTGGATTTGGAGGCCAAAAGCTGTTTTATAGGAAAAACCGTAGTTTTTTCAGCCACCCACTATGACCAAACCGTAGCTCCATTTGACGTACCATCAACACCGTTGGAAAGCTCTCACCGAGTTCTATAATGGGTCTCTCTCTTATTTTGGTAATTTTACATATCATCCAAAAGCCATTTTTCCATGAATTTTCACTTTGTCGCCCTTTAAAATCAAATCTCTTCATTTGAGCCACCCGTTCTTTGGTACCACTTTACCTTTGCACTGGTTGACTCTCATGTTTATTTTCATAATGAGTAACCATCATTTACTCATGTTTTTATGGTCCCCAATGTTCCTTCCCCAGGTGGCAGCATCATTGATGATCCAGGGGGACATTGGTGGCCACCCACCTATCCCACTTGGACACCCACAACTGTCTCTTTCAGTTTTTCAATTTCTGTAATTGTAGCACAATTTACTATTTTTAGCAGTTTTTCGGGTCCTGAACTTCCGAAGCCGTTTTGAGGCCCTAAATGACGTTTTTTTGGGAAATCTGGGAGAAACATGGGTCCATGGACCAATTTTGCTCTTCCCAAAGTGATAGTTCTCGGATAGATATTTCTAACGAGCTATTGTACATGTCAAACGGAGATCGTATGCCAAAGTTATGACCCCGAGAAATTGATGTACCAATTTACCCAAAATGGGCCCACAATTTGGCGTTTCATCTTCTAGGGTTAGGTTTTGGGATGTTAAGGGTTTTCCATTATTTCTCAACAATAAATAGGCCTTCAAGCCTCATTGTAACATTGTTTAGAGGCATGTAGCTGCCACATCTCTTCTCAAAGATAAGCTACCATCGCCCTAGATGGTTTCTTTCCATTTATGTTTGTAAGCATATTTCAGTATTTTACAGTAATGAAATGAAGTATTATTTCCATTGCATATCTGTATTTATGGTTATCTTTGTAATTTTTTGCGTTCCTGTTTAAATCCGGATCAGTGGTATTAGAGTGGTCTGCTTTTTCTCTGTTTTTCTTTGCATGTCCCCAATGAGGTTGGGACATAAGGAGTTAGGGCTTGAACTAGTCAAACCTTTGCAAGACCAGCCCCGCAAACCCTGATGGCCTCCCATGGCGGATGAGAAGAAAGACGAGGGGGCAGGAGATCCTATCAAAATCTTGCTTGAAGAAGCCCTCGAGCAGCAAAGGAACACGATGATGGATAGCTTTACGCAGATCCTTCAGCAGCTACCCAGAGGCAACGCATTGGCTTCCAACAGCTACTCTGGAAATGACACACCGTTTAAGGTACAACTTAATTTTGAAATCCCCATATTCCAGGGTCAAATAGATGTAGATGTCGTAGATAAATGGTTAAATCTGCTAGATGGGTATTTTTCTGTTCATGAATTTTCGAGTCGGGAAAAGATTGTTTTCGCTCTTCTCAAAGTAGCCCCCCACGTCAAGGACTAGTGGGAAACCTACTGTGAGAAGAAGAATGAAAGTACGGGTTCACTATTTTCAGCTGCACCCACTTGGGATTCATTCCGAGATGCCGTTAAGGAGCAGTACTACCCTGTCAAAAGCTATGAGGACAAATACATCAAATGGACCACACTGCGATAGGGAAGGGACCAAGATGTGCCAGAGTTCACAAACATTTCTCATACCCTTTGCACAGAGCTGTGTATCAAGGACTCTGAGCTGCATTTGGTACTCAAATACCTCGGTTGCCTACATAGATACATCCAGGAAGAGATGGAGTTCCTAAACATCTCCTTGCTCGGCACGGTGTACTGATACACTGTCAAAATTGAATAAAAGTTCAAACAGAAGAAGCGAGACTTTGAATCTGCAAATATGAAGACCAAAGGACAAAGCTAAGGTGGGGTGACCCAAGATAGCTTGGCAAAGCTGTAAGAAAAGATAACACCACGAAGTCAAAGAAGGACACAGGAAAGTGGTGTGAGTTCCAAAAGAGTCCCACTCATAACACAAGTGAGTGTCGGACCAAGAAATCGTTGGTGGCTGAGTTGAAGGCTTCAGAATCAGGTGCATGCTCCGATCCTGAGTCAGAACCCGACAAGGGAAATGGCAAAGGGAAGTAGATCATTGATGCGGAGCCCAGTGTCACTGTTGCCACCATTAAGATCCAGAAGAATGAGCCTGAAGACCCAGAGGAGGGGGATCGTCTTTTCCACTCACAAATGTCGGTGAAGGGTTTGCCGTTGAAATTCATTGTTGACAATGGCAGCCAAAAGAACCTCATTTCAGCAGAGGTCGTGAAGCGATTGGGCCTACTGAATACACCACACCCGTAGCTGTACAGTATCGGGTGGCTTCATGAAGGACGAGATCTCAAAGTTTGCCAGCAGTGCCGCCTTCCCTACATCATCAAGCCTTTCACAAACGAGGTATTGTGTGGTTACACCTTTGGATGTTTGTTATGTACTATTGGGCTAGCCATACTTGTGGAGGCGACATGCTGTGTATGAGTCAAGACCTCGCACTGTCATTATTTCTTTGAATAATTCATTATACAGGATACCAGAGGTAGCCCCACCTACTGCCACCTCTTTGATCGCTGCTAAGAAAGGCAACAAGCTCATCTCATAGACTAGGAAATTTATTTTTTGTCTGGTTCGCTCCCAAAGTAAGGGGAAGATCGTTGCCACATCCATGACCCCTGCGAAGGGTTTCTCCACGCAGCAACAACAACAAAGGGATACGGTCATGATAGAACACAGGAACATCTTCTCCTCACCCACAAGGACACCGTTGCACTATCAAGTACCATGCAAGTTTCAAGTGGGCAACAAAGTCTGGTTGCATTTGCAGAAAGAATGCCTTACAAGAGCCCATCAGAAGCTCAGACCACTTCGACATGGTCCTTACAGCATTACCAAGGCTGTGGGAAACAATGCTTTGGAGCACAACATTCCTCCATTCCTTCGCTTGCACCGAGTGTTCAATGTGGAGTGTCATCGACCATGCTTCCCACCATTACTGGACACATCAGAGATTGCAGAGCAGCTCACCAGAGACCCAGTTCAGTAGAAGCTTCCTCATCTCAGGGAGGAACTCAACGCAATGGAGACCATTGCTTCCTAAGGGGGGAGGAATGATCCAGGTGGATGTTGGTGGCCACCCACCTATCCCACTTGGACACCCACAACTGTCTCTTTTAGTTTTTCAATTTCTGTAATTGTAGCACAATTTACTATGTTTAGCAGTTTTTAGGGTCCTGAACTTCTGGAGCCGTTTTGAGGTCCCAAACGACGTTTTTTAGGAAATTTGGGAGCAACATGGGTCCATGGACCGATGTTTCTCTTCCCCAAGTGATAGTTCTCGGATAGATATTTCTAACAAGCTATTGTACGCATCAAACGAAGATCGTATGCCAAAGTTGCGACCTTGGGAAATTGATGTACTAATTTACCCAAACAGGGCCCACAATTTGGCGTTTCATCTTCTAGGGTTAGGTTTTGGGATGTTAAGGGTTTTCCATTGTTTCTAAATAATAAATAGGCCTTAGAGCCTCATTGTAACATAGTTCAGAGGCATGTAGCCGCCACATCTCTTCTCAGAGATAAGCTACCATCGCCCTAGCTGGTTTCTTTCCATTTCTATTTGTAAGCATATTTTAGTATTTTACAGTAATGAAATGAAGTATTATTTTCGCTGCATATCTGTATTTATGGTTATCTTTGTAATTTTTTGCATTCCTGTTTAAATCCAGATCAGTGGTATCAGAGCGGTCTGCTTTTTCTCTGTTTTTCTTTGCATGTCCCCAATGAGGTTAGGATATAAGGAGTTAGGGCTTGAACTGGTCGAACCTTTGCAATACCAGCCTCGCAAACCTTGATGGCCTCCCATGGTCGATGAGAAGAAAGACGAGGGGGCAGGAAATCGTATTAAAATCTTACTTGAAGAAGCCCTCGAGCGGCAAAGGAACACGATGATGGATAGATTTGCACAGATCCTTCAGTGACTACCCAGAGGCGATGCATCAGATTCCAACAGCTATTCTGGAAATGCCACACCGTTTAAGGTACAAGTTAATTTTGAAATCCACATCTTTGAGGGTCAAATAAACGTATATGTCATAGATAAATGGTTAAATCTGCTAGATGGGTATTTTTTTGTTCATGAATTTTCGAGTCGGGAAAAGATTGTTTTCACTCTTCTCAAAGCAGCCCCCCATGTCAAGGACTGGTGGGAAACCTACTACGAGTAGAAGAATGAAAGTATGGGCTCACTATTTTTAGCTGCACCCACTTGGGATTCATTCTGGGATGTCGTCAAGGAGCAGTACTACCCTGTCAAAAGCTATGAGGACAAATACATGAAATGGACCACATTGCGGCAGGGAAGGAACAAGATGTGCCAGAGTTCACAAAGATTTTTCATACCCTTCGCACACAGTTGGGTATCAAGGACTCTGAGCTGCGTTTGGTACTCAAATACCTTGGCTGCCTACATAGATACATCTAGGAAGAGATGGAGTTCCTGAACATCTCCTCGCTTGGCACGACATATCGATACGTTGTCAAAATTGAGCAAAAGTTCAAACAGAAGAAGCGAGACTCTGGATTTGCAAATCTAAAGACCAAAGGACAAAGCTAAGGCGGGGTGACCCAAGATAGCTCGTCGAAGCCGCAAGAAAAGAAAAACGCTGTGAAGTCAAAGAAGGACATAGGTAAGTGGTGTGAGTTCCACAAGAGTCCCACTCATAACACAAGTGAGTGTCGGACCAAGCAATCGCTGGTGGCCGAGTTGAAGGCTTCAAAATTAGGTGCATGTTCTGACCCTGAATCAAAACCCAACAAGAGGAATGGCAAAGGGAAGCAGATCAATGATGCAGAGCCCATCGTCACTATTGCCACTGCCAAGATCTAGAAGAATGAGCTAGAAGACCCAGAGGAGGGGGAGCATCTTTTCCACTCACAGATGTGGGTGAAGGGTTCGCCACTACAATTCATTGTTGACAATGGCAGCCAAAAGAACCTCATTTCAGCAGAGGTCGTGAAGCGGTTGGGCCTACCGATTACACCACACCTGCAACCATACAGTATTATGTGGCTTCATGAAGGATGAGATCTCAAAGTTTTCCAACAGTGTCGCCTTCCCTACAACATCAAGCCTTTCACAGACGAGGTATTGTGTGATGTTACACCTCTGGATGTTTGTGATGTACTATTAGGCCAGCCATACTTGTGGAGACAACATGCTGTGTATGAATCAAGGTATCACGCTGTCATTATTTCTTTGAATAATTCATTATACAGGATACCGGAGGTAGCCCCACGTACCACCACCTCTTTGATCGCTGCTAAGAAAGGCAGCAAACTCATCTCACAGACTAGGAAATTTATTTTTTGTCTGGTTCACTCCCAAAGTAAGGGGAAGATCATTGCCACATCCATGACCCCCACGAAGGGTTCCTCCACGCAGTAGCAACAACAAAGGGATACGGTCATGACAGAACACAGGAACATCTTCTCCTCACCCACAGGGACACTGTTGCACTATCAGGTACCATGCAAGTTTCAAGTGGGCAACAAAGTCTGGTTGCATTTGTGGCAAGAACACCTTATAAGAGCCCATCAGAAGCTCAGACCACTCTGACATGGTCTTTACAGCATTACCAAGGCTCTGGGAAACAATGCTTTGGAGCACAACATTCCTCCATTCCTTCTCTTGCATCGAGTGTTCAATGTGGAGCATCGTCAACCATGCTTCCCACCATTACTAGACACATCAGAGATTGCAGAATAGCTCACCAGAGACCCAGTTCAGCAGAAGCTTCCTCATCTCAGGGAGGAACTCAACCCAATGGGGACCATTGCTTCCTAAGGGGGGAGGAATGATCCAGGTGGATGTTGGTGGCCACCCACCTATCCCATTTGGACACCCACAACTGTGTCTTTCAGTGTTTCAATTTCGTAATTGTAGCACAATTTACTATTTTTAGTAGTTTTTCGGGTCGTGAACTTCCGGAGCCGTTTTGAGGTCCTGAACGATGTTTTTTTGGAAATCTAGGAGCAACATCGGTCCAAGGAACGATTTTTCTCTTCCTCAAGTGATAGTTCTTGGATAGATCTTTCTAACGATCTATTGTACGCGTCAAACGAAGATCGTATGCCAAAGTTACGACCTCGGGAAATTGATGTACCAATTTACCCAAACGGGGCCGCAATTTGGCGTTTCATCTTCTAGGGTTAGGTTTTGGGATGTTAAGGGTTTTCCATTGTTTCTCAACAATAAATAGGCCTTCGAACCTCATTGTAACACAGTTCAGAGGCATGTATCCGCCACATCTCTTCTCAAAGATAAGCTACCATCACCCTAGCTGGTTTCTTTCCCTTTCTGTTTGTAAGCATATTTCAGTATTTTATAGTAATGAAATGAAGTATTATTTCCAATGTATATCTTTATTTATGGTTATCTCTGTAATTGGTTGCATTCCTATTTAAATCTTGATCAATTGAGTCACCCTTGTTCAGAGCATCTGAGATGTGTCACCCTTGTACTTATGGAGTATGTTTTGAGTCCACATTGTGTCCCGTTACAGTGTTTCATTTGTCGTCATGCCACATTTCTTCCATTATACTTATATTTGGCCTCCAGTCCTTGTACTTTGTCTTTGTCGAATCCCCGTTTGAGTCATTGACCATCCCCTCTAGATTCGAGTCAGTCGCTGCCAAGTCAACCATTTTTATTATGCTCTGACAAGGGAAGTCATTAGTCTGCCATCCATCATGTTTCCTTCCATCATCATCCCTGGTGTTAGTCCATCAGTCACTCTACGAAGTTCCCTCGTGCCTTTATTGAGGATTCCTCATTGCCATTACTCTCGCAGGCTGTCTTCTGTCGACCTCAACACATTTATTCTAGAAGAGTAGTCTAGAGGGAGATGTACCTTGGTTCCAGCTTCCATATTTTTTCGGTGCCTTGGTTCAAGCAAAGGGACTCATTATTTCCTTTTGACTTGGTTGTTTCTCACGTGTTTGACGTCAACTCCTTATTGCATAATTGATATTCATACGCTTGACGGTTTGTTGATCCAGACAATTGTCCCAATGATTCTCGAGTGGGTGTGAGATGTTTCAAACCTCATGAGGGGGTAGCCCTTTAGGTAGCCCCCACATGCCCGGATTACCACAGATGTTGATCCGGCCTCCGATGTAGTTCCATAGATTTGATGGGTTTGGTTTCCACTGCTTGTAGCACCCATAGCATGCATGTCTCCTCCAGATGATCCACTCAGATTTTCAGAGCCCTTTCCTGATTTAGCAGGGCTTCCTTGGTTGTGATCTCCCCTCCCCATGTCAAGGGCATTGTATCTCATGTACTCAGATATTATTATATTCAGTCCTGGCCTATGTTTTTTCCAGGCACATTATGTATATGGGATCCACTGTATTATTTTATGGCCCATTGATGCTAGTGTATCATGTATCATGTACTTTATATCTCATTCCCACATTACCAGGCTCACCATTATTCTTTTTACTCAGTTATCTCAGCTGGTATGGTTATGCCTCCCCCACCTCATTTGAGATCATATAATAGCACATAAAAGGAGACTTCTATCAATATTGTAGGTCTCATCTCCTCCGTTATTTGTCCATCCTTGACTTGCTTCATATCTCTCTCTCTCTCTGACTCCCCTTTTGGTGTCTTGTGGAAGTGTAATCTACAACATATTTCAATCATATGGTTTGTTCCTAACACTCATGCATGTGGGGGAAATCTATTATCACCAAAAAATGATCACCTAGCCATTTCTAACTTGGTGGATCGAAATACACCATGTGGATTTAATTTTACCATAGTAAAATCACTTTCACTGTGGAAAATACTTTAGTAAACCACTTTTATTAAATTATTTTCTAATTTAAATTAAAAAACCCCATGAGAATAATAAGATAAATAATTATTTATTTAATTTTCTCTATGAATTATTATTAAATCATTATTTAATAATTATTCCTTGTCCCATTTGACTAAATCCCTTAGGAATATTTAAACTAGCATTTGCACTAGATGTTGCAAAAGAAACACTGTAAGGTATAAATTGAAGAATGCAAATAAGATAGATCTATCTTAACTTTCAATTTATGAAATATATAGGAAAAAACTTTAAAAAATATTTACAAGGTGAAAAAAACATGATCTATCTTAACTTTCAATTTATGAAACATCTAGAGAAAAACCTTAAAAAATATTTATAAGGTGAAAAAAAGATTTCATCCCTCTACGTATTTCACAGACCCAAAATTAAGATTAATCCAAACTAATCTATACATAAAATTGATTTAAAATTAATAAAAATTAAATTAAAATATTTCTTTTATTATTAATTAATAAATAAATAAAAGAACTAACATTTTTATATATTTTTAATTATTATTATTATTTATAAAACAAAGAACGTGTGATAATGTGCATTTGTGATTTGATTGGCAATTCGACAGGAAAATATGGGAAGTGTTCTGATGACGGATTTGAGCCCCTCAATATTTTCAACAGAACAGACACTCCAGTTGCTAATCGGTGAGGAGCTGTTTGCTCGGGTGGGGCCGCAGTTCATTATGGCAGCTTTGTTCAAGAACCTGGTGGTCATAACAATTTTTAAAATTAGGGTCCTGGCTTTTGAAATGAGAGTGAACCCTGATACAATATATATCGCATGTTAAACAGTATATAAACAGATGCGCTGATTGTGGATGGACCCTTCAAATCATGAAATTAATAGCAGAAGCCTAAGACTGAAAACGAGAGTGGAATCAGATATATAAAACTAGATTCATCCCTACGTAAAGCAATGCATTCTTTTTTAGATGTCAATGTACAAGACAAATGACCTCCATATGAAATAGAAAAGCTGTTGGATCCTCATCCTAGTCGGTCCATCAATCTACATCTATAGAGAGAGGTTCTTGAATCCTCATTCTAGTGACTCGATCCGTGAATATATCAATCAATTACGAATACAACAGATTGGAGGGGTACCAATTCCTGATACAGTTGCAGAGAAGAAATCAAGTGATGCAGTCATAATTTTACAAATTTACATATCAATTCTTAGAGAGGCAAACTCTATTTATGCATCTGTATCGATTATGGTTGAATAGAAATTCAGTGGTTTAAGGCTTTTCTGGACCATATTTATAAGATATATACCGTTCTCTCAATAATACTGTGTACTTATTTCATATAAGATCTCGTAGAACCAGAATGAGAATCCTCGATTTGACAATTATGTACTGTAATGTGGATTTCTTACTTATCATAAGAGACCATAGAATCAGACAGAGTAGGAACGTAGAGCAAGCCGGCGACCTTCATAATTTGATATGGCAGGAGGAGAGTTCATTAGTTTATCATTAATTATGATAAAAATTAATGTAGATAGGAGTAGTTTAAATTATAGTTACCAAATTTAAATTTGAATTTATTGAATTTCAATTTTTAGATATGTAAGAAATTAGAGAGTATACCTATTAAAAAGATTAATTAACATTTATAATAATACAAATTTCAATTTTTTTTTTATATTAAAAACTGTTTTCAATTATTAATAATTACAAATAAAATTATATATTAAATAAAAATATTTAATTTTACATTTGAAATAACAAATTATAATTTTTTGGTCTATATATTCATCTGAACTATAAATATATATTTTGCTCAATATAAACTGAATCAAAGAAGCATACATTTGAATATTTTGTTCAATATAAACTGAATCAAAGAGGCATACATTTGAATTAGCTATGTATAATCATAAATAATAAATTTCTATATATATTTCATTAAAAACCCGCCATTACCGTTATTATTAATAGTAACTAGTAACAGTAGCCATCTCATGGATCTAGACAGGTTTTTAAAAATGAGTAGTTTTGTGTCTGGAATAGCTGAACAACACTCCTAAATAGCCCTTATCAAGAATCTGAACATGTTTCTAAATATGAATAGTTCTGTGTCTGGGAACAGCTGAAAAACGCTCCTAAATAGCCCTTACCAAGAATCTAAACAGGTTTCTAAATATGAATAGTTCCATTTGGGAACAACTGAACAACACTCCTAAATAGCCCTTATCAAGAATATGAACTGGATTTTCTTATGTTAAAACCCCACCTCTTTTGTTTTCTTTGACCTGACATGGCCTGTGAAGTAGCTCTGCAACCATATTTTCTCCCTCTTTCCACCCTGATCGAACTGATCCGCCCCGAAGGCCATGGTAGACAACTTTGTCCCAGTAGAACTGTTATAGACATTTTTGTGCCTTACAGCATGAAGCATGAAATGTCCATAATCTAAGGGATCCAAAGTCCCTAAACATGTTGTTCCTACCCCTAGGGGAACAAGGTCAGCAAACCACAGCACTTAATAAAAGTTCTCCACCTGAAAACACTCAAAAACAAGGAAATTCTGGATCATGTCAACTGCTCCACTGAGCATCTGCGCTGAATGTCAACTACTCCACTGTCTACCTGCGTTGAATGTCAACTGCAAAGAAGGCTACCTGCGCTGGGCAAGTTTGGACATGTGGCACAGTCATTCCTCAAGGTGTCAATGCCCAGGAAGCTTCCAAAATGACACTTGGATCAGGGAATTCTACTGGTGATGAGTAAGAGGTTCCAAATCTCCAAGTGGAAGAAAGAACCTCCAAGTGGACTTAAGAACTGAAGTGGGAAAGGACACTAGTAAGCTTCATGCCATCCTCAAGCTGACTCATCCTTTCTCCAAAACTCCTATATATAGATCTCTCTCATGAGGTCTATGGAGGCTGTAATCTTGTGAATGTAAAGAATTGCTGTTGGTTTGAGTTTAGAACTATTGGGTGATTTGCTTTGAAGGAGGTGAAGAGGAGATTTCTTTCTGCTGGGAAGGTGATGCTGGATTGGGCCTCTTATGGTTGTATCACTTCCTAAACCTTACTTCTTCCATTAATAAAGCATTTGAGGTTCTTCTATATGCATGTGTTTCAATGGTGTATTGTTATACTTGTGTATTTGATTTATTCTAATCCTTGAATCAATTATGAATGTATGCTTCTTGTAGTTTCCCTCTCTTGCTATTTTGCAGGATCTTGGTGTAGCTGGGTCAGTGAAAGAGCAAGGAGCTGGGGGCAAGCAGCAAAGAGAGAAGATTGGATCAATCATTAGCGAAAGACATTGGTTAGTGGATCTCTTTCTCCCCTCTTTTACATCTCATAAAGAAGTAATCTCAGATAGCTTTGCTTTGATTGTTGCTAAGGAACTATCACCCTTAGAGTGGGATAGGGTCATTCCGTATTGGATACTTTTCCCAACAACAAATTGGCGACTCCTCTGGGGATCGTATCTTGTTGGTTGTTTGTGTTTTTGCTATTCATTTCCTAAACGCAGGGAGTACCGAATCAAACGGCATTTGGATCTTTCAAATGCAAAGTAGAGGGCAGCTACTCTAGCTCAGTTTCTGGGCATGTTTATGATTTGAAGAGCTGATCCACAAGGACTCTGAACAGCTCTTAGTGATAGCTTTTCATCCTCCTTTGAATCATCCTTTAGTGTGTACTTGATTGGTAGCTTTGATTTGGCCAAAAACTGTTGATTTTTGAACAATCTGTGACCCAGAACCCAAGAGAAACGAGAGTTTCTCTCTTCATTGCAGGCACTGTGAAGGCAGTCTGCATTTCATCGCAGGTCCCGAAGGGGCTACCTGCGCTGAATGTCAAACTGACAGTGTTGTACCTGCGCTGAACCAGTTAGGCCTTGTGCAACTGGGGTTCTCTGCTTTCTGTTGCCCTGTTTTCATCCCTATTTTTGCAGCCTGTTATCAATCAATGTACCTATCTGAAACCACCTTTCTTTGCCACTATTCTGCCCCGGTTGTATAAAGAAACTGTATTTGTTCTTTGTGTATTTCTTACATCATTTGCAGTTTCCCATAACGAAAGTGAACTAGTCTTGCTCTGGCCTCTTAGATCTAGACCTGTGATAAGTGTCGTTCTGATCTTAAGAGTTAGTTTGTTTGCTGTTCATAGCTGATTGAGCTTTTTCTTTCATCATATGGTTTGAATTTATGTATTTCTAGTGTTGAAACAAGTAAATCTTAAGGTGTCTTTTGATTTTGGACAAAAGCTTGTTTGCTTTCACTTGAAATTGAATTCAAAGTTATACAACAGCTTTCTTTTTGTAGTACACCAATAAGAAAGAGAAAAGAAATACTTGCATTGTGCATGTGCATTTTGACAGCTTGCATGTTGATTTAGGAAAAAGTGCATTAGTGTGTGCTCTATGATCTGTGTGAAAAGATGATGTCTTTCTTTTCCCTCAAGTAGTTAAGATTTTCATAAGTTGAAAAGATTGAAAAAGCTTGCTTCTCATCTTTAGACTGCATTTAGGAGTTGTACCATACATCTCGTGGTGATCCATAAAGGCAAACTGCTAAACAAGATCAACCTAAAATAAATTGAATTTACATAACAACGCTTTGAAACATAACGCAAACACATAGAGGTCTAAGCTAGAGACATGTTCCGGCGTCGTTAAACGTGATATCTTAGCGTTGAGTGGTTGGGTGATTCCTCCATGGTGAAGCGATAAGTATCAATACGGACTTGTGCTCCCACGTACCATCGCGTATATATTGGGAGACCCCTATAGGAACAAAGCCTTTATCCATAGGAAGCCATGTCGGCCGCCCTACTGATCGCAATGCAGTGAACACAACATTCACGAAGATCGACCACCCGTACCGTGAAACGTATTCTGTGGTTTTGCGAAAAGTTTGGCACACCCTCTGCCTAGAACTCCAGAGTAGTTTCTTTTGGCCTTTTTCAAACTCTATAACTGAAAAAGTCCATCCGAGCATTTGTCACTTCGGGCTCGTTAAAACATCGAAGGAGACTAGAGTCATCTTTAGCTTTTTCTCGACTCTTTAAAAGTGAAAAAGAAAGTTGTGTCTAAGCGTCGTTAAAATTTATTTTAAATGGGATAATCATCACCATTCCCTCGTTGATCTTCGAAGTTAGTCTTTTGGCATCGTAAGTTCTTGTAGAATCGCTAAGAAATCTTTTGGATAGACTAGATATGTCTGAACAACCGTCGACATCTAGGACTGTGTCGTCCGACACAGCAGCAGCAGAGCCTCCTGCTGCTACTCCAACGATGTTCGCTGGTATACCATCTGTCCTGGCAAATTGTCAACAACAAGCCGGAGTCCAATCAGAGACTGTTTCGACGACATGGTTAGTTCCTATTTCTTCATCCGGATTATCATCTGGTATTTCTTATGTTGAAACTCAACAAATTGATCCAATGTGTCTTCAAAGGCCAATTTACCCTTTAAGTACTGGATTTCCACCATATGGAGGGCAGTATGCTCTTTCATTGTTCCCTCCCAGAGAACAACCATATGGGAGTTTACAACAAAGTTCAGGTCAAACTGGAATTACATCCAGCGGTTGGGTACCAATACTGCCTCAACAACCAGGGGTTGTATATTCAATGCAACCAGTACACCCTGTGTCGAATATTCCCACCATACCTGCTATAGTGAATGTGTCGCAAGTACAAGCTCCACCTGTTGTATGTCAACCCCAAGTTTCTCAGGTTGCAATACAACAACCTCTTGTCTCAACGACTCAATCACAATCTTAGGGTAGTGCCTCCTTATCTGGAAAGACTCAGGCTCAAACAAGTACTGTGACTCCTCATCCTGGTCAATCATCCAGTATTGGTCAACAGCAAATGGTCCAACAACCAGAGCTGGTTCAATCTCAACAACCGCCATTCCAGCAATCATATCAAGGACCTGAGCAACAAGTCTTTGTAAGTAATGGGCAACCATACTATAATGGTTGTGCCCATCAACCTTGTCAAAGTTGCCAGCATTATGCTGGTTTGCAAAGACCCATTGCTTAGGCGATCCCATCTTATCCTGGGTATGCTTCGCCTAACCTGAATCAACAGTTGCCCTTTGTAGCAACTCTAGAATTACCAGATCTAAACCGGCTGACGAATGATCCAATTGCTTATGCCCCTTGGTGGCCAGCGATTCCACATAAACTTCCGTCAGATATTCCTAAATTTAATGGAAATCCGGGTGAAGACCCGTCGAATCATGTGATGACATTCCATCTATGGTGTTCATCGAACACCCTGAATGATGATTCGATAAGACTTCGCCTCTTTCAGAGGACGTTAATGGGTCTAGTGGCAAAATGGTACATTGAATTGCCTAGAGCTTCGTTCGATAACTTCAGTACCTTAGCCACAACCTTTTTAACCCATTTTCAATTACCAATAAGGTATGAAACGGGAACAGAACTCCTTACCAACTTCAAACAGACGACTGCCACCCACATATCTGATCATATACATGAATGGCGACGTCGTCGTAGGATGGTAAAAACGTACGTTCCCGATCAGCTATTAGCTGAATGGTTTATCAAGTCATTACTTCCTGCCATCACGGAAGATGTGGCAAAGGGGGGAGTCGTAACGGAAGAGCAGGTTATCGCTCGTGCGCAATATCTGGACTTGGTTTATACTCAGTCCGGCACGCTCTACGACAAAATACCTGACGCCCCTAGACCGGAATTCTCAATTCCTCCTCCTCCTAAATCAAACAATGACTCTCACGCCGGCGATAGCGTGATTAGAAAACACAAAATTTCTAGTCAAAATGCAAATGAAGAACTTCTTGCCTCAAAAGTAAATGCCATGTCGACCGACAAGGGCAAACAACTGAAGCAACCAGGGGGCAAGAAGAAAAAGAAAGGGAGAAAAAGGAAACCCCCAGCAGGGTGTCATATATGCGATGAGGATCATTGGACGAAAGATTGTCCACATATAGCTGAAGTTAAGAAACTCTTTAAGAGTTCAAAAACCCTAGCAGTATTGAATGATCCGTTTCCCAACCCAGGTCAAAATCTGGTTGCTAATCAAAATGCTTCCCGATCCCAAGTGCTTATGTTGTCTGTCTCGAAGCAGCAAAATGATGCTTTGACAAGGAATAAAGATTACGGGAATCCACGGCTGTCGAATAACAAGGCTAATGAACAACCTAGTAGTTCGACGACAACTTTAACCAAAGTTGTGCCACCCAACATTCCTGAACCAATGATAAAGTCGCCAAAGGGAGTAGTACACAAATCGACATTTAATCCTCGTGCCAAAATAGCACAGAATTATAATATAATAGAGGACCTGGCTCAATCGTCGTCCGCTATGTCGACACTTGAGGTACAGCAAAATTGCCCCTCCCAAGAGTAAACTTTATTATCAGCAATAGGTGGGATTGGCCCAATGGATTCCAATCTTGTGGCCTTTGATCATAAAGGATATGACCCTCAGTTACCAGCTCAACTAGCTTTCCTTATTCAAGTGAAAGCCCTCAACAAAACTGTTCATCGAACAATTATTGATGAGGGGGCATCTACATGTCTTATGTCAATGAGTTGCTGGAAAAATTTAGGCTCACCACCCTTGTCGAAATCATCAACTACGTTAAAAGCATTTGATGGACGATCATACACTCCGTACAGGATTTTAAGTAACTTGCAAGTTGAACTGGGGGGCAAAACAATAGGAATTGATGTTGAAGTAATTGATGGAAACCTCGATTACAACATCCTACTGGGAAGGCCCTGGATATATGCCATGGCCGCAGTTGTGTCGACCTACTTTCGGAAGATTGCATTTCCCTTTCAAGGAAGAATTACAGTCGTCGACCAACAAACTTTCCTCCCCGACAGTTCACAAGTTACGGGAAGCATTCCAATGATCCATGGAAGCGATCATTCGCTTCAAAATATTGGGGTAGGCCTCCTAAAAGACCCTGCCTTAATGGGTACTTTCGCCCTACCGCCTCCAAGTAATCTGGCGGGAGTGGCCACGGTGGAAACCTACAAAATGAAATCTTCTGTATCTAATGGATTCGGAAGATTCCTAAATATTTTGTCAGCATGGATCATCGCCCTAATAGAAATACTGTAAATACAGTGGGCTCCGAGGACGGTTCTTATCTCGTGTCAACCTCGTTAAAAAATGAAACAAGGAGTCATGAGGATAGTTCTTTTACTGTGTCAACCTCATTAAAAAATGAAACAAACCCCCTTTCCAAATCTCAAAGGTAAACCTTCATTCCAACCACCGAGTTGAATGCAATGAAGCTTGGGGGGCATGCACCTCGATTTGCGTTATTATGCTGGGGGCATGCAAACTTATCAACGAGCAGTTTTAGCAAAGTTCATGCTCGTTAAAAAATAAACGCACAATCGAGCAGTTTTAGCATAAAGTTCATGCTCGTTAAAAAATAAACGCAAGATCCGAGCAGTTTTAACGCGGTCTTCATGCTCGTTAAAAAATAAATATAAGCAGTGAGCAATGTTCCCTCCAGAGTTTAAGCTCATTTTTAAATAAAAAATGAACCTATCCCAGTAAATAACCACTGTGATCGTAAACTTATCAGCCATAAAAAGCCTTGGTCGTGTTTGCACCTGCCACCTCCACTTTCATTTGGCTGATCGTTCACCTCCATATGATTGTTTACCCATTTTGAGGAACAGCTGCGAAGAGTGATTTCACCTAGCCATCCTTGTGACACTGCCGTGATTGGAAAATTCCAACCTGTGCCTAGAATCAGTTGCTATCCCTGTTTATCACTCGTTCCTCAAAAGACAAGTCTTCTTTAAGCTCTTTTCAACTGACTCGTAAAATATGAAAAGATTGCCGAGTTTTGGCCTTCCAGCTCGTTAAAGGACCGGAAGAGCTATCCCTCCTCTAGATTTTAATTTTTTTGGACCTGAGGGATTATTGCACAAAAAGATCGAGCGCTTGTCTGGTTCGGCTCGCTAAAACTATCGAACATTCATCCCTTCTGTAATGTTTTATACTTTTTCGGACTTAAGGGATTAGATGACGAAAAAGAACCTTTGGAGTTAACTTTATGTACCTTTTCAGACTCTCTAAAAATGAAAAGGACCGAGTTGTCTTTGTCGCTAGACTCGTTAAAATGCATTAAATAGCGACAAACTTGTCTTTAGACGAGAACGAGTTTCCCTATCGCTAGGCTCGTTAAAACATAGCGATGGGCTTGCCCGAAGGGCAGGTTATAGAACAAGCATATGTTATCCTCCTCAAGCTTGACAAAAATAAAGAGGTACTGGTCAGAAATGACTGGGGAAAAATTGGGAGAACCTCAAAGCTTTAATGGTAGCAAGTCGCTCTTGAACATGACACTTTTCCTCCGTACCACATCGGGTTGGGTTGTTTCATTCACCAGTCTCATCACCATGGTCTCGCCAAACCATCCACATTTGGGGTAATGCTACCGATCCATCGCATCAGTGTCGTTATATGTTCAAGAGATGTTCTTCAGAAAGAGTCAACCGTGTCCCATCCACTACCATACATCATCTTTCATCCTTTCATGACCGCCACCCTGAATCATATTTCACAGATCGTTTTCACCTCCATCACAATCATTAGCTCCGTTCCGCATCACTGATGTGGGATTCATTAAGGCCCTCCTTTGACGGATCGCTTCTTGTCGACTTCAGCTCATTATCCAAGAAGTTGATCTAGGAACAACCTCCTCAGTACTTTGAAGCTTGCATGCCTCAATGGCAAGTTTCTCACTTCCGGCGACAGGTATACATCAATGACCTTCGACCGAAAGATTTTGCGTGGTGTTCGACGCCAAGTCCTTTATTCACACCACGTGGATTGTACTGCCGTACCTTGAGGGTCATCATCATTATCGGTGATTCCTCTCGCGCTTGTTAACAGTTTACATCATTGACTGGTAATCAAGCGATGTCTTTCCATGTTCGACTCCAAGAAATTCTCACATGGATCGACTTGTACTTAGAGTGAAGATCGGACGAGTTTGAAGACCCGGATGTAGTTTCATCCATCCGGGCTGCGATATATATTCAGGAAATAAAGACATTGACATGTACAACATATGATCACCCTACTCAAAGGATGATAATTTCAGCAGAGAATTATCAGTCTACCATCAGACGATTGTCTGTTCTATGTACAGAAAAATGTATTTATAAAGCTGAGCATGGGAATGCCCACCTCAGCTAGATCATGAAAGCAGCATGAAAAATAATGTATTGTATTGTATCTTATTACAGGTCACCTCTCAGCGATTGAATTAACTTCGGATCCTCCTGATAAAGCATTTCACCTGATAAACGACCTCATACTTTAGGGGGCAACTGTTATAGACATTTTTGTGCCTTACAGCATGAAGCATGAAATGTCCATAATCTAAGGGATCAAAAGTCCCTAAACATGTTGTTCCTACCCCTAGGGGAACAAGGTTAGCAAACCACAACACTTAATAAAAGTTCTCCACCTGAAAACACTCAAAAACAAGGCAATTCTGGATCATGTCAACTGCTCCACTGAGCATCTGCGCTGAATGTCAACTGCTCCACTGTCTACCTGCGTTGAATGTCAACTGCAAAGAAGGCTACCTGCACTGGGCGAGTTTGGACATGTGGCACAGTCATTCCTCAAGGTGTCAATGCCCAGGAAGCTTCCAAAATGACACTTGGATCAGGGAATTCGACTGGTGATGAGTAAGAGGTTCCAAATCTCCAAGTGGAAGCAAGAACCTCCAAGTGGACTTAAGAACTGAAGTGGGAAAGGACACTAGTCAGCTTCATGCCAGCCTCAAGCTGACTCATCCTTTCTCCAAAAATCCTATATATAGATCTCTCTCACGAGGTCTATGGAGGCTGGAATCTTGTGAATGTAAAGAATTGCTGTTGGTTTGAGTTTAGAACTATTGGGTGATTTGCTTTGAAGGAGGTGAAGAGGAGATTTCTTTCTGCTGGGAAGGTGATGCTGGATTGGGCCTCTTATGGTTGTATCACTTCCTGAACCTTACTTCTTCCATTAATAAAGCATTTGAGGTTCTTCTATATGCATGTGTCTCAATGGTGTATTGTTATACTTGTGTATTTGATTTATTCTAATCCTTGAATCAATTATGAATGTATGCTTCTTGTAGTTTCCCTCTCTTGCTATTTTGCAGGATCTTGGTGTAGCTGGGTCAGTGAAAGAGCAAGGAGTTGGGGGCAAGCAGCAAAGAGAGAAGATTGGATCAATCATTAGCGAAAGACATTGGTTAGTGGATCTCTTTCTCCCCTCTTTTACATCTCATAAAGAAGTAATCTCAGATAGCTTTGCTTTGATTGTTGCTAAGGAACTATCACCCTTAGAGTGGGATAGGGTCATTCCGTATTGGATACTTTTCCCAACAACAAGAACCACCCACCATGACTGTGAATTAGAAAATCAGAAGCGCAAAATTGCCCCCACCAAAGCCCTCTTGTATTTGTTCAACTTCTTATCTGTTGTGTTGCACAAAGACATCAAGAGTCCCAGGATTACAGCCATGAGCATGAGAATAAACATTCACTACAGATCGAATTATAATAAAAACACAGGCAATATTTTTCCTGATCTTGTCGATTAAGAAAAAATTTTGCTGCATTTAATTGAAGGCTGAAACATGGAGGAACTATTAACATGATGGAGCGGTGTATGATGAATTCATGATACCGCATAGTAATTGGTTGCCGACTAGTACGCAAACCGTTTTTGCAACGATTTTGTAACCATTTTGATCGCAACAAATTTGTAACCATTTTGATCTAACAGCTAATCCTTTTGCAGACAATTTTGTAACCATTTTGATCTAACGACTGATCCTTTTGCAGTCGTCTAACATATAATAGTATGGCGTACAACGATGACAGGTGGGCAGAGAGGGGAGTTGATTTCAGAGGGAAACACCTTATGGTGTAATAAATCATTATTTATTTGAATTTCATTATTTTTGTTATTAAAATAATTATTAAATCACTATTTAATAATTATTTTGATTTCACACCTTTCTTGTTTCTCGCAAAATAGTTAATAAATCATTTTATTTGTTAATTAATTCTAAATAAAGTAATTTAACCATTTTAAATTCCTTTTCCCTCTCCAATAAATATAATAAAGTATTCCAAGTAGTTATTATGAATTTGGTCAATAATATTTTATTATTCTCCATTTTCGAGATTAACCCCATACTTTGCTAAATAAAGGAGGGTTTTTCATTCATTCCTCACCATGATCATTATCATCGTCAACATTATCATCATTTTCTTGAGCTCCCATTTGAGTTCTTCACTTTGTTTGGGCTTTTCACACGATTGAGAGAGAGAATTTTATTTCTGAAGCATCAAGGATATCAAAGGACCCATCCCTCGGCGGGGGAATTATAGACCAATTTGTAGATCTCCTTCACCAGATGTTATCAATAAAGATTTATTGATTTAAAATTGTCTTTCCAATTGGGTTATTATTTTGGATACATTATTTCTCTGTTATTTGTTTTGGATCTTGTTTTCTTTTACTACATTTTTTTCATTGGTGTTGCAGATCTAGAACAACAACAACCATCAAATTGTTGTTAGGGTCACTTGTCACCTAGTGACTTAAGTGAGGGATTTTGATACATCTTCCAGGAATTTTCATACTAACAACTCTTGGACCTGATGAATCCCTAGAGGACTATGAGGAGAGATTTCAACTCATTTATAGGAGAGCTAACTGTACCCTTGATCTTGAGTCACTCAAGCTAGTTCTTATATGAAGGATCAAGGAGGATATGTTAGAAATCCTCAACATGCTATCTAGAGGATATATCTATCAATTATCTTGTGATGACATCAAAACTATATTCAATAATCACTCTAGGGTTTCCAGGAAGAAGGGTAGGGCTAGTCAAGTCTTGGTCAGTTCCTCTCCCTCCACAATATCCATCAAGAATGAGATAGGGAACATGTTGGAGAATTTCAAGAGTGAAATGCTGCATACCTTTGCGTTGCAAATGGATACCATGAAAATCAAAATAAATCAGGAGGAAGCATAAAGGGCACTAACTATTTTCTGCCCTAGAAGCACCAAAATAGATACTAGGAATGAATGCCCATTGAATGTCATAGAAGTCTGCTTAATCTGTGAATAAAATCATGCAACAGATAAATTCCCCTCTTTACTAGGACTAAAAGATCTATACCAAGGGGCAGAAGTTGGGTCATAGCAACTTTGCTTCATTTATTAAAGAAGACCTCAAGGACCTCGTCCATATCAAGAAGGCATGCAAGGTGCACACTACTCTTATTACAATCCAAATCAGAATGCACCTTTGCAACCCTGGTACTATTCCACTCATACATCATGGTCCACACCTCCTTCTTTGCCTTATGCTCCTCCATATCCTCCTCAACATGTCAACCATCCTTTTCAACCATATCCATCCCAATCTTCTCAATGGGGCAATCCATCACAAGGGTGGAGGCCTCAAGTCAACTAGCCTCCTAATTTACTACCTCGGCCCCAACCTCAACCACAAATCACTCATACTACTCCACCTAAGAAACCTCAAATTCCTACTCAACCCAATCTGAACCCGAATAGCAAGAAAGCATAACAAGTCTACAGTGGAGAGATGTCCTATCCTGCTTATGTTGTGGAAATCTAGGAGATCAACCTTCGGTTTGGGATAGTGCTCCCATATAATCACCCACATTCTCCACATGAAGAGCTTGAAGAAGAAAAGGATGAGATTTTTCTTCAAGTAAATCCACCCCCCTTTCCTCAGAGGTTGATCCACCCTCGCCAACACACCTAAGAAGAGGTTGAAATTTTGGGGGAATTGAAGAATTTGTGTGTTAATATACCCCTTCTCGAGGCCATTAAAGATGTTCCAATATATAATAAGCTTACCAAGGAAAAATGTTTCAAAAATACAGGGAGAAGAAAAAGGGACACCCCCACCATAAATGTTGTTGTGTAACTATTTGATTTGATGCTTGGGAGGGTGATCTTCTTGAAATATCTATACCGTAGAATCCTAGTAGTAGATGTGCACATTGATGGAATTATAGTTCCCAATACCCTGATTGATTTTGGGTTTGCAATCAATGTGATGACTAAGGAAACCATGCTAAGGATAAATATCCAAGGGGCTTTGAGGAAGACCACCACAATGTTGTAGCTTGCAGATAAATCCACAGTAGCTCCCGAGGGAGTTTTTGACGATGTTATGGTCTCCATTGACTCTTGGGAGTATCCTACTGATTTCCTGGTTATCCAACCCAAAACCAAGTTTAATGGCTGTCCTCTTATCTTAGGAAGACCTTGGTTGGCCACTGTTGATGCCTACAGTGGTTGTAGGGCTGGGAAATTGACTATTAAGAATGGACATTTATAAAAAAAACGGGTATTGTATCCTCCTTCTTAACATTATATTGAACATGACTGTCATGCGGAAAGAGTCGTTAGTGCAGACACAACGGACCTCCCTAGAAGCAAAAGCTTTCTAGTGACAAACAAGACAAATAAAGCTACTTTTCTCTAAACATTCATTGCAAATACAAGTAATCAGGGGATCTTTAACATACCTCTAGTCCAACGCTTTGTAGTAGTCCAGCCTCGCCGATTCGGATGAGCTCCTCCTTCTCTTCGAAACCTGCATTCACTAACAAGCCAAAAGATTAAATAGCACCTGATAAACTCATAAAACAATACATATCTATCATATAGACCAAGGAGTATATGAAACAAACCATGAATAATAATCTGTTGAGAAAAATAAGTTCATTTGCATTAAAAGGTAACAAAAGGAACCATTACAACCTGAGCCTTGGTGTTGTGCAAGTCCCTCCTAGGGTCCAGCAAGAGTTTTCCTTTACTTTGATCAGCTCACCCACTCTCAAATAAGGCTAGGAAAGGATGGGAATCTCTCCTCTCAAGCTTTACAAGGGAGTCCTAATTCCAGCAGCATCTACCCTTAGGAATGTTCAGCTTTCAACCTCTCTCCCTTTGGCCCAATGCCTGTATTTATAGTGCTCTAGAGGAAGTTATTCAGGTCCACCATCAATGGGATAAGCCCCTCTTTGGATGGGATAGCTCCCCTCTTGATGGGATAAGTTCCTCTTTGGTAGGGATACATGAACCATCTGGAGGCACTTCATACACGTCAAACAAGCTTCTAGAAGGCTCTAGAAATGACCACAAGTAACTTTTTTGGAGTGAAACTTGCGCCTTTTGACCTTTACAGGAGTACGCACCCATTGCTTTACATACAGAGCGTACAAGTACGCAGTTATTGTGAACTTGGAGTGCGTACACGCAGGTAAGGCTAAGAGAAACTGCGTACCCAGAGATATATAGATTTTTAATGACTTTCTCTCTTTTTTGAAGTTTGAAATGGAGAACAGAGGTATGAGGCTTGCCCAGGAGGATAGTATGACAGTTGATGGAGCCATACTAACTACAAATAGTCATGGTGACAAATTTTACTGTAACAGATTGCCCCCTAAAGTGCGAAGCTTGTAGTAGATTAGGGTTTCATATTTTCTAGGAAGGGTGAAGTACTTTATCATTTCAAGGATTATCTTGTGGAGAGCCCAGTCGGAACCTGCAAGTATTCAACAAAAAATACATATATATGATCATATCATCACTGAGGTAGGCATTCCCATACTCAGATTGAAAACTTTAACTAATTGACTATCTACTGCTCTGATACAGGAATGATTCTGTAGTACATCATAATCATAGACTTTTGTAGACACAGTATGGACGCAACCATCTGTTTATGATTAGTCTACTGTACAATGAATACAAAACTCCTCGCAGCCTGGATGGTGGAAACTAGATCCAGGGTCTTCATTTCTACTTCCCGACAGGTACGATTCTATCCATGCGAATAAATGAGTTGATGTCGAACATGGTAGAAACCACTTGATTACCAGTCAATGATGTAAACTATTAACAAGCGTGAGAGAGACCACCAGTGATGTTAATGGTTCTCAAAGTACCCAGTACAATCCATGAGATGTGAATGAATGGGTTGATGTCGAACATTTCACGGAATCCTTTGATCGAAAGTCAATGATGTAAACTATCGTCAAAGGCGAGAAACCTGCCATTGATGCATGCAGACTTCAAGGTACTGACGATTCCTAGGTCATCTTTCTAGATAATGTGCTGATGTCGATAGAAAGCGACCCGTTGCAGGCAAGCCCACAACAAGAAATCATAGATCAAGTTGAAGAAACGTAGCTGTAAGGAATGACTCAGGGATGGTCAAAATGGATGACGAGTATTTTGCAGATGAATGTTTATTGCAGAGACCTCTTGAACACATAACGACACGATAGATGGCTTGGTGACATTTGAACCAAAGTTAATACCCGGCTAAAGACTTTTAATGTGGTTTGATCAACTGTGAGGCAAAGGATTTCCCAACCCAGGTGAATGAAAGTGTCGTGTTCAAGAGTGGTAATAAGGCTTCTTCTGAGACAAAGGATAACAAATGGGCTCATTTTTCTCTCTTTTCCCCCACCATTTCTGGCAAGTACCTCTTTATTTTTTACAAGCTTGAGGAGGATAACATATGCTTGATTATAAGCTCATCCTTCGGATGAGTCCAACTTAGTTTTGATTCGAACCCTAAGAAGGAGTGGTCCGTTCCTGTTTGTAATCGAACAGGTCCTTTACTGTGAAATTTTAACGAGTCTAGTATAGGAGAAACTCAGCGTTTTTCATTTTTAGAGAGTCTGAAAAAACTAAAGAAGACTCTAGGTTGAACTTTTTCGTAAAGTTGTGTCTCCCAAGCCCGAAAAAGTATAAAATAATACCTGAGAGAACCGCTTAGTCTTGCGACCAAGGAGTACTTTCATGATTAGTGCCTCTGACCTGAAAAGTAAAAAGCAATCAAGGACACGTCGTTTTATTTCCGTATCGAGTTTGAAACGACAAAAACCCGGCAATCTTTTCCTGTTTTTTACGGTCAGAAAAGAGCTATAAGGGGACCATCTTTTAATTCCATTTTAACGAGTGTAAAAGAAACACTTGGCAATCTTTTCATATTTTAGGAGTCAGAAAAGGGCTTAAAAGATGACTCTGATGTTTTGGTTCATGAAAAATGGTAATTTTCTTCGAAAGTCCTATTGTCCTGCACAAAAACAACACATTACTCATACCTGTTTAAGATAAGCAAAAATGCATTGAGAAATATCCTTCCATGGTGAAAAATAAACAAATTTAGCATTCATTTATCCAAAAAACCTATAAAAAGACTTTTTACCATGTCATTTTTACCGTTTTACTATTGAAGGAGAGAAAAGGGCTTTTGGCAAGAAACTTCCCGTGGACTTTGCAGAGAATCCGACCGTCGGAATCGAGTGCCGTCTCTTTCAGGTATTTCACAACATCCTCCTCTTTGTTTTCATCCGTTTAGAATTTCATTTTAAGCCCTATTTTGATTTTTGGAGGGCTTTGGGGTTTTAGGATCCCCCTTTCGGGGTACGCAGGTGCCCCATGGGTGACCTGCGTACCCCAACATTTTCGTTTATGGGAAAATGGCGGGAGTACGCAGCCTGCCTTCAGAACAGCTGCGTCCATACGCTCTGTTTCCAAACGCGGGGTGCGTACTTCGTGCAAAGCAATTTCAAAACCCCAAATCTCAAAACCTAACCATCAAATTTTGATTTAATGAATTCTAATGAATGTTTTCTGGTGTGTAGATTGCCCACCATGCTTGATTGGCGCGAAAGAGAACACGAAGATGTCGATTTGGCTGCAATAGATCATCAACCCTCCATTGATGCTTTGAAGGCATGCGATCTCTACAAATACTGGGCCATACCTGGCATGAGTACCCAGGTGCGATTCTTAGAATGGCTGGTTGAAAGGTGGAACGTTCAGGATCAATGCTTCTACATCGGAGGGCACCAGCTCGAGATAGAGCCCTCTGACATATATTTTCTCACTGGTTTGCCTAATAGGGGCGAGCAACTGACTCTCTCCAGGACTAGGCCGGGTGGCCAATCCCTTGCTAGCCTCTGGCTAGAGTGGTGCAACAATCAACACCAGGAGAAAGGGATAGAAATCAAATACATATCCCTGCCCGAACTTATGGTAATTGCCTTTACAGTTACCAGACCCTGCGGCCCAGCCGCCTTGCACATTGCCACCGGGTCCCAAATGCAGATGGCAATAGATTGCTACCGAGGCACCATTTTCAATTGGTGTGACGTTGTGTTGGCCAATATGAAGGGCCAACTGACTAGGGCAAAGAACAAACAATTAAAACCCTTTGGGTATGGGCCTTTAGTTGTGAGCTTTGACCTAGAGAGGGTTCCGATGCTGATCCCACAGCATCTCACTGTTCCAGCTGGGCCTCCTCGGGAGCCAAAGATGATGCGATGGGTTACGGTAATGGCCCGACATCTTGATGAGGGAGCGGGAGTTGTTCGATTTCCTACGGGTTACTTTCACTGGTTGGAGGACCAGGTCTTTGCGGTTCAGGACTTTCCTTATGCCGGAGTAGATTTTCGCGGTGATCAGGACATGGTTCTTCCACAGGGAGAACAATGGGACGACAGAGGTATTTCATTTTCACAAGTTTTTATATTTTTTACTTTTTATTTGTTTTTATATCGTCTCAAAACTGACAATGACAATTTTCAAAATGCAGATGTAGGTCCACAGCGTCCGGCCAATCTCTGGCCATTCGAGAGAAGAGTACCAGTTGCACCAGCACCGGCCCCACAGGATGCGGCCGCAGATACCTCAGCCGAGCTGGAACAGGACCTAGAGCGTCTCACGGCGGACATACCAGAGACGACTATAGACGATATTCCTATTCGACTTCAGCGCTATGTGGTCGCAGTCCCAGGACCTTCCAGGAGGTTCTTGTGTAGGGTAGCGCGGGCAGTGGTCTCGTATAGAGAGCACCACCAGTGATTGCCTAGTCACTTTTGTAGACACATATGACATTTTTGGTTTTTGTACTTATCATTTTTGCCGATCATAAGGTGTTTTTAAACCTATGATCGAAGACGATGTATATTTTTTGACACACTTCTATCTATATATATATCATTATTACCAGCTTATCTTGTTAAACATGTATGATGAAATGTTTTTAAATTTACATTTATGATTATTGCAAATGTCTGTCTAACATTCGAGAAGCAATTGCATCTGCTAATGTATTTAATGACCTTGGAATATGCTGATATTCAATGAAATCAAATTCACGTTCCAAGAGGCACACTCTCAAAAATAACCTTAATAACACTGGATTTCTAATGGCATATACTCTATTAAGCTGTAATACAACGAGTTCAGAATCTAACCTCACTATCAAACTCCGAATCCCAAACGAAATAGATTCAGACAATAACTCAATCACTGCACTGTATTCTGCAATGTTGTTTGTTGTTTGACCGAGGCTCACCCCATGCATAGAAACTAACTCGTCAGAGGGTGAATAGATAACCCAAGCTGCGGAAGAGATATTCCGTGTACTACGACAAGCACCATCAGCAAATCCAATGTACATTTGGAGAGGCGTCGACATCTGCAATATCAAGAGTAAAACCAAGATAAGCCAGAATAACGACGAAAAACACACTCTCTAAGCTAAGCACACTGTCTATACTAACATACAGACCAGCTAGAAAGAAAAACTCACCTAACTAAATCTCCATACCCATCATTTAAGCATAATACCTCTTTAGGTAAAGTCCATTTCTGGGCTTACCCAAAGAGTCCCCATCAAAATCTACTAGCTCATAGGCCCCTTTTGCTAGCTTTCGCTTAACAATGTAGGGCCCATGCCACATAGGAACGAATTTACCAGCACCTAGTTTATCGTTAGCTTGATCATATAATAGCACTAGGTCTCCTTCCGAAAAATTTTGAGGGGTCACGTTGCAATCATACTGAGCTTTCATCCTTTTTGCGTGAGTCTCGATTGCCAATGCAGCGTCACGTCGAGTCTCATCTAATTTAGCTAAGTATAATAGACGCTTCTCCTCTTCAGAAGTAGCTGGAAGTAATTCGATAGCCATTTGAAGTGATGGGATTTCGCATTCAATGGGCAACACTGCTTCCAAACCATAAACTAGTTGGAAAGGAGTGAACCCTGTTGATGTTTTCACTGAGGTTCGGTACGCCCAAAGCGCTGAAAATAACATGTTGTGCCAATTCGACCGATGAATACCAATGATTCGTCGGATCATGATAACAAGAACTTTGTTGATGGACTCAACCAAACCGTTTGCTTGGGGATAATAAGGAGTAGAACTATCGTGACGCAAACCAAGCTGGCTTGTAAGTTCTGTCATCATAATGTTTCGAAAATGGCGCCCCTGGTCAGTGATTATCGCTTGTGGGACACCGAACCTAGCAATAATATGATTGAATACAAAAATCGTAGCTGTCTTGCCGTCAGCCTCGAATGTAGGCATCGCCTCGGCCCACTTAGTAAAATAATCAACCGCCAGGATGATATACGCATGCCCCCCGGCTGAGTGAGGGTTACATGTAATAAAGTCGATACCCCATTTAGGAAAAGGACCAATGGTAATTATAGGGTGGAGAGGAGCAGGTGGTGCGCGCATCTTGCGATCAAACACTTGACAGTTGTGGCATTTTCGGACCGCAATGATACAATCTTTAAACATGGACGGCCAGAAGTAGCCAGCACGCAACACCTTCTGAGCTGTGGCATACCCAGACATATGACTTCCACACGCTCCAGAATGACAGTCATTCATAACCCTTTTTGCCTCTTCATGAGTTAAGCAACGACGAAAAACCAAGTCCGCCCCACGATGATAAAGAGTATCTCCAATAATTTTGTACTGTTGGGACTGGAATCGAATTTTTCGGCGTTCCGACTTTGAAGCTTTGGGCCGAAAGGACTGGGTTTGGAGATAGACAATTATATCTCCATACCACGGATCTAAAGTGCTGATGAGAAACAAAGATTCGTCCACAATGGGTTCCTCTACCACAGTTTCCGTGTCAGCACGCGGGAAGTCACACATTAATTCCGCAAAAACTAAAGATTTCTTAGACTTAGATTTTTCAAACTCCAAGTCAAACTCTTGCAAGATAACAATCCATTTAGAGTACTTGCCCCCTAGCAATTGTTTAGTCAAAATGTAAATCATAGGGTTGCAATCCGAAATGACTGTAGTTTTACGGAGAAGAATGTAATGACGAAAACGCTGGACAGCCTGAACAGCTGCCAGGGCCAATTTCTCCACATGCGAATATTTTAGCTCAGTGGGATTTAACGTCCTACTAAGATAATATATCACATGTTCCGTGTCGAATTCATCTTCCTCTACTAAGACCATTCCAATAGTGGAATGAGCGGCGGCGAGGTACAAAAAGTAATCCTGGTTGTAGTTGGGAGGATGCAGCAACGGTGCATGGGTCAACGTGTGCTTTAGCGCATCAAAAGATTTCTGAGCTATCTCATCCCAAGAAAATTGAGCATTTTGTTTCAACAACCGAGTAAAACCCTTGGTAATCTCGGCGCAGTTAGGAATGAATCGGCGTAAAAAGTTTGCTTTCCCTTGCAAACTTTGGAGTTGGGCAAACTCGAAGGAGGAGGCAATTGGATGATAGCTTCGACCTTTGAGGGATCGACGCGAATGCCAGCTTTTGAAACTACAAATCCCAGCAATCATCCCACTTCTATGCAGAAGACACATTTGTGTGGGTTCAATCGTATACGATAATGCCTACACCTCATAAAAGTTGCGCGTAAATGGACAAGGTGATAAGCTCGATGTAAAGAGTGAGCGGGCAAGTCATCGAGATACGGTTGCACAATGTGCTTGATGTCATGAAATGCATAAGACATCGCCCTTTGAAAAGTGGCTCCGGCATTCTTAAGCCCAAAAGGTAGTTTGCAATAAGAAAATGTCCCCCATGGACAAATGAAAGCCGTTTTTGGTTGATCGGCAGGTAGACTATTGATTTGGTTGTAACCGGAAAAACCATCCATAAAGGAAAATATTTCACTGCCGGCACAATCATCAATTATTTGATTGATATAGGGCGTGGGATAGTTGTCCTTGGGACAAGCACGATTGATATCCCTATAGTCGATACATATTCTTATTGTTCCCTGCTTCTTGTTAACTGGAACAATATTCGATACTCAATCTGTTAATGGGATCGAATAAATGAAACCTGCTTTCAACAGCTTCTCAACTTCTGCTTTAATTGCAGCCGCTTTCCGAGGGTGGATCTGACGCAGACGTTGCCGAACAGGTTTAGCGTCCGGGTAAGTCTTGATCTCAAGAACAACAATGGAGGGATCAATTCCTGTCATTTCCTCATAGGACCAGGCAAACACGTCGCGGAATTCCTGAAATAGGGCCTTGTATGTTTGAATTTCGTCATCTGAACACGAGGCACCTATATGAATGTGTTCAGCAATTCCAGACTTCACTAAAATGTCAATGGGAATAGTGCGAGAAACATTTCCCAAATTCAGCTCTGAATCAGGATGTTTCATGGGACTCTGAGCGTCTTTGACATATTCAGCTGTAAAAATTGACGAGAAATCGTTTTCAAAATGATCATCCTCAGGTAAAAACGAAGATCTATGATGGAGATCTTCCCATGGTAAATCATCTACGCACAGGACTTCACAAAGTTGCTCTTCAGATGACACAACTTCGGGAAATTTTATTAACTCCGAGGAGGACGCGAAAAGGGATTCTTCGTGGACCACATTCATTTGGTCGATTTGGGTTGAACTTGGGTCGGAAAAAGACTGCACGGCCTCATAAGCAATTTCATATGGACTCAAAGGCATTGAATTACCGAATGAGTCTATCTCAGATTCAGATGGGACAATCCAAGGATCATCATAAATAATAGTGTCTGAAGTAATCATATGAATGGATGCGAACGAAGGGTCTGCGTTGATCAGAGGAAAAGGAAAAGTTCCCAGTAAACCGGAATCTTTAACTAATCCTACGCCAACATCCTTATAAGGGATAGTCGTTTTACCGACGTGCTGGATACTCTCTGAAGAGGCTGGGTTGGATGAAAAATAAGCCAGCTGGTCTATTGTCACAATCTTGCCATTATGTGGAAACTTTATGACTCTGAAGACCGATGAAACGACCGCTGTCATAGCGTAAGACCAACTTCGACCCAACAGAAGGTTGTAGTCTAGAGGGGCATCAACCACCTCCACATCTAGACTAACGTTTTTTCCTTCAACCCCTATAGGCAAATCCTGTAAAATGCCAAACGGATGGAACCCACGGCCATCAAAGGCCTTAAGAATAGTCGGGGATTGGTTCAGCGAAGGAGAACCAAGCGATCTCCAACACTGAACGACATAATACACGTGGAAGCTCCCTCATCAATTACAGTCCGATGAATAGGCCTGTTTTTTACTATCACTGGAATCTGGAAAGCCATCTGATGAGGGAGACGCGGTGTACTATTTTCTAGATCAAAGATTATTAGGTTCGGGTCCTGAACATCAACAGCTCCTATAGCCGACAAAAGTAATTTTCGCTGTACTGGGCATGATTGCAGCACTTCTAAAGCCGACATTGCTGAGGGTGAAACAGCTAAATCCTCAACAATGTTGTAATTCTGGGCCGCTCTCGCATGTGGATTGAAAGCAGATCTTCGAAGTACACCCTTGGCGGGTGGTTTTATTACTAATTCAGGGTTAGGTTTCTCGATCTGTAGTGGATCGGAACCGGGAGCTGAGGTTGATGGATTTGAACGAGAAGATTCTGCTTCTTTCGATCCATCAACAGGACTTTTACTACTATAATTGTGAGACTGAGTCGCAATCCTTACATGAGACATCATCAATATGGGTTCTTCAGTGGCACTCGAGGAAGAACCTATCATCTTACTCTCCTGCTTTGGAAATGGATCTTTCAAAATAGCAGGAGTTGAGGAACCTTTGACAATTTTCACAACCTCGGCCCGATGGGGGCAATCTCTTGTAAAATGATCCTCTTCACAAATAAGACAAGGATATCGAGGTTTGCGCTTTTCGTCATTGGATTCCGACTTTTCTGTTTTCTCCTTTGGAGTCTTGTCTACTTTACCCTTCTTCTTACCACTGTTTTTTGATTTAGCCGTAGATGACTCTACAGCGTGAATATCAGCGGAAATTTCAGGAGAAGACTCTCTTGTCGGGGAATCTGGTAAGGTTATAATGGGCGAAGAATTCTTTGAAGATTTCTTCTTGCTTTTAGTATTTACCGTACCAATCATGCCATCAGCAACATGAGATCCCGAAGGAGCAGCAGCGATTTGATTTGACTTTGGAAGATCTGGGATCTTTTCATGTAACGTACCTGACTGAGTGAAAACTAAGTCAAGGTACTGCGCTTGAGCAATTACTTTCTCCTCAGTAACTACTCCGGCCTTAGCTACATCTTCAGTAATCTTTGGTAGTAATGATTTAACAAACCATTCAGCTAAGATTTGGTCCGGAATAAAAACTTTCACTAATCGCCATCGCCGTCTCCATTCATGTATATGATCGGAAATATAAGTGGAGGTCGACTATTTTAATGAAGTTAATAGCTCTGTGCCATTATCATATCTGACCGGCAACTGAAAATGAGTTAGGAACGAGATAGCTAACTGACTAAAATTGTAAAAAGAGGCCCGTGGTAACTCAATGTACCACTTGGCCGTGAGACCAATGAGTGTACGCTGGAAAAGACGTAAGCGGATCGAATCATCCGAGATGGAATTTGAAGCACACCAGAGGTGATAAGTCATCACATGATTGGACGGATCCTCTCCAGACTTACCTTCGAATTTGGGTATATCACTAGGCAACTTATTTGGCATTGGTGGCCAGAACGGAAGATATTGTATTGGATCGTTCGTTAGGCGCGTCAAGTCTGGTAAATCCAAAGTTGCGATAAACGGTAATTGCCAATTAGGATCCCTAAAACTTTGGGTCACAAGACCAGTCCCAGGAGGAGGATATCCAAGATAACTTGGAATAGGAATCGCATTCGGGATATTATATCCTCCTGGAAAACCAGGATTAACCGGACCGTACTGGGGTTGCTGAGGTTGTTGATAAGTGTACCCAGGATACGGTTGATACTGGTAAACCGGCTGTTGGACAGCAGGCCCGTATTGGTACTGTCCCTGGTACGGTTGATAAGCAAATTGTGGTTGACTAGTGACAACCGTACTTAAACCAGGTTGTCCTGCAGGCATCTGAACTGTAGTTTGAATCGTAGATCCAGACAATGGTAAAGATGTCTGAGGAGTAGTTGCAGAGACAGTAGAAACCGGAGCTGTCAATACTCCAGAGGCAAGTGTGGTGGAAGGAGCAGATGTTGCAGTAGTTGCAGCAGCCGTTGTTTGAGATGGAGTACTAGGTGCGATTGGCAGCTGAGTAACTACCGAAGTTACAGAAGTTTGAACATTAGACTGGACTGGTTGCTGGGATGGTCCAGCAACTAAAGGTTGTCCAGCTTGAGATGACAACTGTATACTTGGCTGCAATACCTGTTGAACTTGCGATGGATCCCACACTATGTTCATTCCAGGGTATTGACCCATGACAGGTTGAGGATATTGAGATCCATAACCGGATTGGGGATATGATTGATAACTGAAAGGCACAGTTCTCGTACCTTGAACATATGACTGACCTTGAGGTGGTTGATAACCTTGACTCGAGTATTGACCTTGAGGTTGATAACCTTGAGGTAAATACTGATACTGGGGTTGACCTTGACCCTGAGGTTGATACCCTTGAGGTAAATACTGATACTGAGGTTGACCCTGGGGTACATATTGAGGCTGGGGTTGACCTTGAGGAATGTATTGTACTATGGGTACATACTGTCCTTGAGGTTGCCCCCCAGACACAAGTTGTGTACCTTGAGGTTACCCCCCAGGCGTTAATTGAGGCTGCCCCCCAGGCGGTAATTGGCCACCTTGAGGTTGAGAAACGGGAACGGAACCTGACATCATGTAAATGTCCCCTACACCCAACGGTTTATTACCATTGTTTCCAGCTAATAACCCATGATCAATGGGTTGAGGAGATGCCCCCGCAAAGGTACCAGAAAGTGACTGATACCCGGAGGGAACAGAAGGAATGCCATACAAGAAAGATTCAGGAGATTGAGTGAACACGGACGACTGACCAAACATATTTACAGGAGTATAAATACCTCCGGGTGGAAAAGGAGTTCGAGGTGGAGAAAAACTTATCCCTGAGTTGTCTAAATAATTGGTTAACGAAAGGTACCAAGTAGTACTTCTAGGAGGACTGTAAAAGATAGATTCACGCTCCCTTAGATCAATAGTAGGTTGATCTTCAAGGATAGATACGCCTAATACTTCCTCTGGAGCAAGCTCTTCAATAGCTATCAAACCAGCAGGAAGATTTTCGGTGATGACTCTTTCTACCCTAGGTGAATTTGGTGCACTAGAAGTTGGAGTAACAGGTTCAGATACTTCAGGTTCTTCGCCTATATCACTAGTAGATGAAAAACTACCAGCAAGCTCGGAAACTGCAACTGCTTCAGGATTATAACCTGTTTCTAGACCTTGGTAATCTGGATGGACTACCAACGATGATTCTCCTTCTTCAGGTGAACCTACTTTACTGCCACTATGAGTAACAAGGACCTTTAAACCTTTGTAATGACTCGGGATGTCTTGAGGAGGTTCACCCCGAAGTCTACGGGACTTCCTCAACAATTCGGCCACGGAAACAATTTCAGGAGACTTGCCCCGAAGTCGACGGGACTATCTCGGTAATTCCGCCACAGTTAAAAACTTTTTTAACTACTGCACACACAAACAAAGTAAAATCTCAAAACAAACCACCTAAAGACTCTAAAGAACCAAACAAATTTGAATCACACGCCTAAAGAATCTAGGGCGTCAAGCCATGCACAAACAGTAGCCTTCCGGACCGAAAACACTAGTTGGTGATGAAGCCCAACATCGCCGAATTCATTACAAAAGTGGAGGGTGGAACAGTTACCCTGGCAACCTGCTTAATGAATAGACCGGCACAAGTTCCTCCACTTTAACCGTCTCGAGTGAAGTGAACCCCCCGGAAAATCCAAGTGAGTCTAGCCGACGTTTGCTCCAGGTACAGTGGGATCTTCCCTCCACCGTCACCTCGGTAGAATCCTAAAGATAATGGTCACTAAGGTTACCAACAGCAACAAATGCACCTGGGGGAACAGTCTACACTCCGACAGCACGCAAGGGCAGAGTATCAAGCTCAATCCCCTTGCCGGCTCCTTGACAATAATCCAAGGTTTACCGACAAGTGACCCCTGGCTCCTCGACAATGGTTAATCCGAGGTTTACCGTTTGTAATACGTGTGTGTCTGGCGTCGTTCCCAACGAGGGAGGATTGATCCCCTCACTGGTTCGGACACGAGCTCGTGCTTCTCCTTTAAGAGGAGCTTTCCCAGAGTATAAATGAAACAATTGGATTTATCCTACCACAAGATGAGCTACTTGTTTGGTTTTGCTGTCTTGGAGAGTTAATTACTCTCCTACTCCAAGACACTAGCCTGATCTATATTGGTGTTTCAGAGCCCTAGTAAATAAAAGTTACTAAGTTGATTTTACTTTAAGCGTTAATTTTATGGCTTTTTTTAAGACAAAAGGTAGTGGAGATGAAACTGGTGGTGTGTAGACTCGACCAAAATCCACTAAAAAGATGCACTTAGAATGATTTACACTAATTTTTCATTTTTCAATGAATTTCCTAGCTAAGAGAGTTGGAGAATGCAAATTCGAAATAAAAAACAACTTTCTTGGCAATGAAAACAAAGAAACAAACTCTTTTTCTTTTCAAAACATACGACCCATGACCAACTATTCACTTCACGAAAATTCCTTTTCTTTCAAAGACACAAATGCTACCAAAGCAAACTTTCCTTCAAAAGATATTTTTGTATTTTTCCTAATTAATAAAGCATGTAAAACTTACTTTAACAAAAATCAAAGTTAAAAAAGCTATGGCAATCAAATCAACTCAATTTCACTCAAAAGCAAATCTAAGAGAAATAAATATAAAAGTAAATCTAACGAGTCAAAAGCTTACTAAAGATGATTCCTGGATGTTTTACTCAGTCAAAATGTAACTAAGGACTAGTGAATGCAGAACCAAAAACTAGTCAAAACAAAAATCAAAATCTTTTTGTTCTTTTCTCAAGAATAAAATTCAAAGTTCAAATAACAAACTTTTCGAGATTTGCAAAGAGAAGACACAAAGGTAGGTCTCTCACAAGGGTGAATTCTATGACAGGCCCGACTCCTAAGAGGACTGAACAAAACCAAGGAGATCCAAAGTTCGACAACCTCTAACGCCAAAGTCACTACAGGACCAGTTAAAAATCAAACCCTAAGGAAAAATCCCTATGAATTTTACTAAAACCCTCGACACTAACGGAACAAGCTTAGGTGAAGATTTATGGCAGAAAACTAGTGGATCTGGGCAGAAAAACAAATTAAAAACAAAAAGTAAAAGGCAAAAAAGAAGGAAAATGAAATTTTCTTAGTTTTGACAGGGGTACGCAGGCGACCTGTTTGCACAAGTGTGGGTACACTCTGTGCACAAAGCAACAGTGCGTACAGGTACGCACTGTGCTACACCCAGAGGCTGCGTACTTCGAGCAAAACAAAGAAAAACTAAAATCTAATTTAACCCTAAGCTAACCCACCCAAATACACAGTCAGACAACCAAAAAACCAGAAAACAAATAACTTTTCTCAGATCAAAAGTTCATACAAAGGAAAAAACATTCACATTAATGGATTCCCCAGTGGAGTCGCCATTTTGTCATGCGGAAAGAGTCGTTAGTGTGGACACAACCGACCTCCCTAGAAGCAAAAGCTTTCTAGTGACAAACAAGACAAATAAAGCTACTTTTCTCTAAACATGCATTGCAAATACAAGTAATCAGGGGATCTTTAACATACCTCTAGTCCAACGCTTTGTAGTAGTCCAACCTCGCCGATTTGGATGAGCTCCTCCTTCTCTTCGAAACCTGCATTCACTAACAAGCCAAAAGATTAAATAGCACCTGATAAACTCATAAAACAATACATATCTATCATATAGACCAAGGAGTATATGAAACAAACCATGAATAATAATCTGTTGAGAAAAATAAGTTCATTTGCATTAAAAGGTAACAAAAGGAACCATTACAACCTGAGCCTTGGTGTTGTGAAAGTCCCTCCTAGGGTCCAGCAAGAGTTTTCCTTTACTTTGATCAGCTCACCCACTCTCAAATAAGGCTAGGAAAGGATGGGAATCTCTCCTCTCATGCTTTACAAGGGAGTCCTAATTCCAGCAGCATCTACCCTTAGGAATGTTCAGCTTTCAACCTCTCTCCCTTTGGCCCAATGCCTGTATTTATAGTGCTCTAGAGGAAGTTATTTAGGTCCACCATCAATGGGATAAGCCCCTCTTTGGATGGGATAACTCCCCTCTTGATGGGATAAGTTCCTCTTTGGTAGGGATACATGAACCATCTGGAGGCGCTTCATACACGTCAAACAAGCTTCTAGAAGGCTCTAGAAATGACCACAAGTAACTTTTTTGGAGTGAAACTTGCGCCTTTTGACCTTTACAGGAGTACGCACCCATTGCTTTACATACAGAGCGTACAAGTACGCAGTTATTGTGAACTTGGAGTGCGTACATGCAGGTAAGGCTAAGAGAAACTGCGTACCCAGAGATATATAGATTTTTAATGACTTTCTCTCTTTTTTGAAGTTTGACATGGAGAACAGAGGTATGAGGCTTGCCCAGGAGGATAGTATGACAGTTTATGGAGCCATACTAACTGCAAATAGTCATGGTGACAAATTTTAGTGTAACAATGACTTACCCTTGTGGTTAAAAGAGGAGGAAGAGGATGAATTGTATCACACAACCCCCTACCCAATATGCCCTCTAGATACTATTACAGGAGGAGGGGAAACTTGATGAAGATGACATCATTGACGATATCCTTTAGAGCCAACCTCCCACTCCCATACCAATTGATGAGTTGATGAAAGAATTTGGGAGTAGTCCTTGGAATGAATTATGCCCTATTGACTAGAGTCCAAAACATGTCAACATTGTAGAGTTTGGACCATCCATAACTTTAAAGATCAAACCTTCTCCCTCGGCCAAACAGGAAGAACAATTGTGCAATGTGTTGAGGCAACACCTGAATGTTTTTTCTTGGGATTATAAGGAAATGAAAGGTTTGCATCCCTTAGTTTGTACTCATTGTATTTAAATCAAGGAGGGATGCAACCCTGTGCACCAACCCCAAAGAAGGATGAACCCAACTCTTAAGGACATTGTGAAAGAATAACTACAAAAGCTACTGGATGCAGGGTTCATATACCCCATTTCAGATAGTGAGTGGGTGTCACCTCTTGTTTTAGTTCCCAAGAAGAATGGGAAGTGGATAATCTATGTTGATTACCGAGAACTTAATAAGGCTACAAAGAAGGACCATGTTCCTTTACCCTTGATTCAGCAAGTCCTAGATGGCCTTGCAGGGAATAAATTCTTCTTCGTCCTGGATGGATTTAGTGGATACAACCAAAACCAAATCAACCCTAAAGACCAAGATAAGACCACATTTACATGTCCTTGGGGTACCTTTGCTTATAGAGTCCTTCTATTTGTTTTGTTCAATGCCCTTGATACTTTCCATATGGAAGTTCTGAGTATTTTTGTTGAACTTGTTCATGACTCTGTTGAAATATACATGGATGATTTCACTCCTTATGGATGTGACTTCCATGGATCTCTCTCCAATCCATGCAAGGTCTTGAAGAAATGTATTGAAATGAATCTCTCATTGAGCCTTGATAAATGTGAATTCTTGTTGAATGAAGGGACTGTCCTTGGCCATTCCATATCCAAGGAAGGGATATAGGTTGACCCAAACAATGTTTCCATAATTAAAAGGCTCCCTACTCCTCAAAAGCAAAGAGATTTCAGGAGTTTCTTAGGATCAGCTAGGTATTATAGGAGATTCATCAAATAATTTAGTAAAGTGGCTTCACCTTTGTTTGGATTATTGGTCAAGGATTCATATTTTTGTTGGACAAGCAACTGTCAAGAGGCCCTTGAAGTGTTGATTGAAAATTTGACCATTGCACCCATCCTTAGGGGTCCCAACTAGGCATTTACTTTCCATATCCATACTAATGCATCAGATAAAGCTGTGGGGGGCGCCTTACGACAAGCAGAAGATAAATTTTCCCTATGCGATCTATTTCATTAGTAATAATTTGTCTAAAGATGAGTTGAATTACACTGTCACTGAAAAATAAGTCTTAGTTGTAGTACATTCTTTAAAAAAATTCTGGAACTATATCACTGGGTATTAATTTTTTTTTCATACTGATCATGCAACCATTAAATATTAGATTAATAAGCCAGATGTAAATTCCAGGATAATTAGATTATTGTTATTGTTACAAAAGTTTGATTAGACTATTATTGACAAACTAGGTAAAGAAAATATGGTTGCATATTTTTTGTCCAGGCTAACCTTTCCTATAGGTAATGAGGAGATGGTGGATCTTTAGCTTCCATATGAACACCTCTTTTCCATATTGGTGCTTTATTCTTGGTTTGCTGACATAGCCAACTACTTGGTTGCTAGGAGTTTCCCTCCTAAGTTATCATCCAAAGAGAAAATCAAGATTGTAAGGAAATCTCTCCTTTCACTTGTTTTTGGGGAAATATTGTCAGATTGGGACCAGATCAAATCTTGAGGAGATTTGTAAGAGAATAATAGGTATTTGACATCCTCTTGGCATGTCATGATGGACCTTGTGGGGGTCATTTTGCTGCTAAAATGAAAACCTTTAAAGTTTTACAAGTTAGTTACTATTGACCCACTTTACATCAAGATGCAAGGAGATACACCACTAGGTGTGATTAGTGCCAAGGGATGGAAAAACCCACACCCAGGGATGAAATTCCCCTACAACCTCAAGTGGCCTTAGAGCCATTTGACAAGTGGGGCATGGATTTCATTGGGCCAATTGATCCACCATCAGGACAAAAGAGGTACAACATGGTGTGTAATGATTACTTGATAAATTGGGTTGAGAAAAAGGTAGTCAAAGCAACAACTGAGTAGAAATTGGCTGATTTTTTAAGCGAAAACATCTTTTACAAGTTTGGGTATCCAAGGGAGGTAGTCACAAATCAAGGAGCACAATTCACATCAAATCTGATTGAAGATCTCACGAGGAAACACCATATCAAGCACAAGATATCCACTACCTATCACCCTAAAGAAAATGAGCAATTAGAGGTCACAAATAGAGCATTGGAGAGCATCCTCACCAAGGTTGTTAGCAAAAACATGAAAGATTGGGCAAAAAGACTAGTAAAGGCCACTTAGGCCTACACCACCACTTGGAAAACCACCACAGGGTTCACTCCATATGACTTGGTTTATGGGAAGAAGGATTTTATTTTTATTGAGTCTGAATATAACACTTTGAGGATGGAAAATAAGTTGGACTTAGACTTCACTACAACACAAAAAGAAAGGCTTCTCCAACTTAATGGCTTAGATGAGTTCAATATGCAAGCTCTACTACACACTAAAGGCATACAACTGCAAAGAAAGGTATGGCATGATAAGAATATCAGGGAAAATAATTTTCAAGAAGGAGATTGGGCCCTTTTATATGATTCTAGGTTCAAATATTTCAAAGGGAAGCTAATGACAAGATGGTTGGGTCCATACCTAGTAGAAAGGTGTAATGAAAATGGATCTGTCCAGATCAGAACCAGTGATAAGGAAGGGATTCCCTTACTTGTAAATGGTTATAGGTTGAATCTATATAGAAGACCACTGTCCAAGGAAGAATTTATTAGTTCAATCAGTAAGGATTTAAATGTGATTGGCGGTTTCATAGCTTTCAGTCCACAAATTTCCTAGAAATTTGAAAAAAAAAGTTATAAAAAGGCCTGGATGAAAACCTCTATGAGGCATATAAGGCCAAATCTAGGGTTGAAAACCTCTTTGAGGTAGCCTAGGAGCAAAAAAGAGAAGAAAAAATAAATATCCCTAGGTGAAAACCTCCTCTGAGGCACCTAGGGAAGTGATGCAGGTTGAAAACCTCCACAAAGTTATCTTGTTTGTCTCAAAAAAAAGGGAAAAAAGAAAAAAGAAAAAAATACGAAGAGGAACACAGGGAAGAAGCTTACACCATGCCTTATAACCTTTCTCTTCATTTGCAGGATTGCACATAGTGGAAAATTTCATGGCTACAGGACAAAACCTACAAGCTCTCATCCATCCTTCCATCCATACACATCATCTCCATACTCTCCACTCATATAACCATCTTTCTCCACCATCCAATAAGCAAGAAATTCAAATTTTACATCCTCACTATGATGATACTGGAAGGACCTATATTGCTACAGGAGGAGCCTGTGAAGCTACAGGAGGGGGATCCAATGAGGAGAATATCCCAAAATACCATGATGCCTCTAGGAAATGATAAAAAGGGTCCTCCAATGATTTACTCATCATCCATCCATCACCCATCCCATTTCAAGAAAACTTGCTCAAATTTTTCACTCTATCCTACCTCTAAAAAACACAAAAGACACTATTTTCTATTTCTCCAATGTCTGCACTACTTCCTCACAACTCTAACCATGTCCTCATGGCTTGTATTCACCTCCATAAACACCAGCACGCAAACTGAAGACTTCAAGGTAGGATCAAAAGAATGCTACATGAAGAAAACTCCACTTGTATTAGCTTGTGAAGTCACAACAGAAGTCACTGATATTTTTTTCCACCACCAGAAGGCATGATGGAGCCTTGTCTGCAACCAGGAAGGGACACATCATCCTTAGGAATGCTTTTCACCAGTAGCAACAACTTGGACATCATAGAGGTACGTGGAAACACACAACAAAGTCAATAGTCAAGCTATCATCACATATGAATACATGCACAGGAAATGAGTCAAAGAGTCAAATCCCTTGATCATAATGTTATATGGCCCAGCTCCAACATGCAACCATATGCAACTATTTTATCGACATGTAGACTCAGGTATTGCAATCCTCACCTCTTCCCTATGCATAAAATGTCTAAAATGTGTAATGGTCGAGATAGGTGTTTTAATAGGCCAGAGGTGGTTAGTGAACTTGGCCACCCTCATCTAGTAAACTTAATTTTGTGTTAAGTCACCCAGGCAACTTAGATATGTGTTAGGTCCCTATAATACTAGTGATGCCCCAATTAATATTGTAGTTGTATCCCTTATTAATATTGTTGTACCCCTATTGTTATTTTTGTGCCTTTATATTACTATAGTTAGGTCGTCTTGGTTATATTGTGATCCCTTAGACTCCTATATATAGAAAGGAGGTTTTGTCATTTGAATCATACAAGAATTGTTCATTTGTGTAATGTAAATGAGGTTTCCCCCTCGAAGAGGATGAATTCTAAGGCATTCAACTATCTTTTCTATCTTTTTGTGAGCTGGTTTCATAACATTTGGTATCAGAGCTTTGGATTCTAGGGTTTCACTGCTCCAAATAGGTCATCGTGGAATTTTTGCTATAAATTTTTTCTGCGACATTTCAGAAGCTAAAAAAAAAACCCATTTGAGATGAAATCGCACTAAACCTCGGGTCCAAATTTTAGAGCTTTTCGCGCTATATTTGTGGAGATATGATCTGAGGAAGTTGGTCTTTTTGCAGACTCTTGAATTACATTCCAAACAGGTAACCTGGGGAAAATCGTCATAGCTTTCTCTCTGAGAATCAGATTGAAACTTCGGAAGAAGGTACAGAAAGAGAACGGATTGTAGTTTCTTGTATATATTTTTTAGCACCAAAGGTCGAAACAGTGACACGTGGCACGTCGTACAAGTTCGCTCTACTGAACTAGTCTATAATAAGGTCACTATGGGAGATTTGGCATAACCCTTCCCCGGAGAATCCAATTTGCATCAGAGTGGTGGCATTAGAAAGAGGATGCAGAGGGCTACTGCAGGTCACAATTTCAAAACTGAATGATCCAAAATTGCAGAGATACATCAGACTGAATATCAAGCTCCTGCAAAGTGAAAAAAGGTGTGTAGTTTTTTTTAAATTTTTGTATAAGCTTGGTTTGAAAAATTAGTTTGAAGGAATTCAAAGGGCATAGTAAAGCATTATTATCGGTAATTGATACCTCGAGGAAAGAAAATGCAAACACCTAGTAAGCAACCTGAAAGCTCTAGCATGACTCATGAAGAAGAGGAAGAAATGCAACATGATATACCAAAATTACGAGACCAAGTGCAACAAGTGTCACTTATACAAAAAGATAGAATCTAAGATGGATGGTTTAAAGAAAGATGTAGAAGCTAAGATGGATGGTTTAAAGAAAGACGTAGAAGCTAAGATGGATTGCTTAAAGAAAGGTGTAGAAGCTAAGATGAATGACGTTGAAGCTAAGATGGACGATTTGAAGATAGATTTGAAGACAGATTTGAAGACAGGCATGGAAGATTTGAAGATAGACTTTACAAAGTTTCTACAAGAAATGCTTACTAATGGTGAAAGGGTAGTAAAGGAAACTCATGATGAGAACAAAAGAAATGTTAATCATGATTTCATAGACTCTAATGTTGGATCGAAGACCCACCATATTCCAAAAATCGATATGAGGAAGTTTGATGGCAAGGATCCTGCAACATGGATACTACAGATGGAGCAATTTTTCGATCTCAATAATGTGCAAAACACACAAAAGGTACATATTGCAACTTTATATTTGGAACCAAATAAGTTTGTATGGTATCAATGGCTTTGCTCTCGTAAACAAATTATCACTTGGGAAATTTTTACGGAAGAAATGACAACACATTATGAGGATACAAAAGGCAACACTTTTTTTAGCCAATTGATAAGTCTCAGACAAAAGGGTTCAATAATGGAGCACATTGAGGAGATCCAAAAATTGAACATAAGGGTAAAAAATATTCGAGAGGAGCATAGGATTGATGTGTTCATAAGGACTTTAAAGGATAATATCCAATATGATGTTCGCCTTTGGGAACCCGATTCATTAGAGAAGGCATTCAGGTTAGCAAGAAAAGTGGAAAGCAAAATTATGGCAACCAGGAAGCATAACACTCACAACTATAAAGATGGAAGTGTTGTTGCCTCTAGCCTTCCACAACCTATAAGGTTGACGCAATAAAAATTGGAAGAAGAAAGAGAAAAATGGCTTTGTTACAGTTGTGATAGCAAATACACTAAAGGTCATAAGTGTGCTGAGAAGAAATTATTCTACATAGATTGTGAAGAGGAAGAATAAAAGGAACAAGAAATGTCAAAGAAGAGGATATACTCCAGGAACAAAGCCTAGATAAAGAAGAAATGAATCTGACCATATCTTGTAATGCATTGGCTGGAATTACCACTCCTCAAACCATCAAGATAGAAGGACAAAGCAAGAAGAAAAAGGTAATAGTGTTGATTGATTCAGGAAGTACCCACAATTTTATTCATTGTAAGATAGCAAAATAATTGAATTGCTTCCTATATCTAGCACCAGAGTGTCAAGTGATGGTTGAAAATGGAGGAACGATAAATTTCTTTAGAAAGTGCCATAATATCAAGCTATCCATGGGAGAATATGTATTGGATAGCCCAATGCTTTCCATTCCAATGGGAGGCGTTGATGTTGTACTAGGAGTCCAATGGCTACAATCCTTGGGTACAATAGCTTTTAAATTTAAAGAAATTTTCATGAAATTTTATGTAGAAGGAAAGGAAGTTGAATTAAGGGGTATTGCAGGGAAACCGGGAAAGATAATAAGCTCTAACAGTATGACAAAGCTTCTAAAAAAGGAACAATGAGGTGTAATTACACAATTATGTTCGCTAGATGTTTCCACATCGAAATCATCTATTTCTCCAGATCTCCAAAAAGTCTTGGACAATCATTCCAAGGCATTTGAGGCTCCCAAAGGTCTCACACCTATTCATGATCATGATCATGCTATTCATTTGATGCCAGGAAGTATTCCTCCAAACATCAGGCCATACAGGTATCCCTATGCCCAAAAGAGTGAAATTGAATGTATGGTTGCAGAAATGCTTGAGGCTGGTATAGTTCAACCTAGCCAAAGTTATTTCTCTGCTCCAGTAGTATTGGTGCATAAGAAGGATGGATCATGGTGCTTGTGTCCTGATTATAGGGAGCTCAACAAGCTCACTATTAAAGATAAGTTTCCCATTCTTATCATTGATGAATTTTGGATGAATTGCATGGATCAATTTACTTCACCAAGTTAGATCTTTGTTCAAGATATCATAAAATCAAAATGAAGACTCAAGACATTCTGAAAACAACACTTAGAACTCATGAGGGTCACTATGAGTTTTTGGTCATGCCTTTTGGCCTTACCAATGCACCTTCTACATTTCAACGTTTGATGAATTCCATTTTCAAACCCTTCCTTAGAAAATTTGTGTTAGTATTTTTTGATGATATACTAATCTATAACAAGTCTTGGAAGGATCATGTTGAACACATTGACAGGGTGCTACAACTGTTGGAGGAGAAACAATTATATGCAAAAAGATCCAAATGTTTCTTTGGAGTAAAAGAGGTGGAATATCTGGGTCATATTATATCTCATGAAGGAGTTAAGGTAGACCCTAGAAAAATTAAAGCCATTAAGGAATGGGAAATTCCCACATCCATAAAGCATTTGCGAGGATTTCTCAGGTTGACAGGGTATTATCACAAGTTTGTTAAGAATTATGGGAAAATAGCAGCACCTCTAACAACATTGTTGAAGAAAGATGCATTTTCATGGACTCCAGAAGCAACAAAGGCGTTTGAATATCTTAAAGAGGAAATGTGCCAAGCACTGGTCTTAGCTACACCAGACTTCACAAAAACCTTTATTGTGGAATGTGATGCTTTTGAAAATGGAATTGGTGTTGTTTTAATGCAAGATGAAAGACCCATTGCTTTCGAAAGTTGTCCAATCAAGGGAAAGTATTTACACAAAGCTATTTATGAGAAGGAAATGTTGGCAATACTACATGCACTTAAGAAATGGCAACCCTACCTAATGGGAAGACACTTCAAGGCAAAACTGGATCATGATAGCCTTAAATGCTTTTTAGAACAAAGATTATCCTCTGAAGAACAACAAAAATGGGTCACAAAGATGTTAGGTTATGACTTTGAAATCATATACAAAAAAGGGAAGCAAAATGTTGTGGCAGATGCACTCTCAAGAAAGGATGAGGATGTGGAAGCATTTTTGTGCGCCATTTCTATTATCCAACCGGATTGGATAAGAGAAGCAAGGGAGTAATGGAAGAATGACAAAGAAGTGTTGGAACTTATTCAAAAGTTACAACAAGATTCTAGTACATCTGATATATTTAGCTAGAAAAATGATTCGTTATGGTACAAAGATCGCCTATACCTCTGTAATAATTCCCAACTCAAACAAAAGATTCTTCTGGAATTGCATGCTTCTCCCTTAGAAGGGAACTCAGGATTTTTAAAAACTTACCACAGGGTTAAGAACGATTTTTTTTGGGATGTCCTTAAATCGGATATTCAAAAGTTTGTGGCGGAATGTTTGGTATGCCAACAAAATAAAGCTGAAACAATTAAGACACCAGGTCTATGACAACCTTTATCCATTCCAAGCCAACGTTGGGAGGAGGTTTCAATGGATTTTATCATAAGTTTTCCCAAGTCTGAGAGAAGGAGTGTCATCGTGGTGGTAGTTGACAGACTTACCAAGTATGCACACTTTTGTGCATTATCACATCCATTTAAAGCCAGTATAGTTTCTACGGCATTTATGGACACAATTCAAAAGCTACATGGAAACCCAAAGATTATTGTAAGTGACAAAGATCCCATTTCTACAGGAAATTTTTGGACATAATTATTTTCTTGTCCTGGTACTCAGTTACCTCATAGCTCATCTTATCATCCTCAATCTAATGGGCAAACGAAGATAGTAAACAAATGTTTGTAAGGATATCTTCATTGCTTTGTATTTGATAAACAGACACAATGGGTCAAATGGTTGCCTCTGGTTGAATGGTGGTATAACACTTCCTTCCATACTGCAACAAAATGACCCCATTTATGGCACTTTATGGATATCAGCCACCATCCATCACATCATATTTAAGAGAAAATTCTAAGGTTCAAGCAGTGGAACATCACATTGAGCATCAACAATAAGTTCTCCAACTCTTAAAGGATAACCTTGTGTTGGTGTAGAATAGAATGAAACAATGGGCAGATCAACATCGCAGGGAAAGAAGTTTTGATGTAGGTGACTGGGTATTCCTACGGCTACAACCATATAAACAAATTTCCCTCAAGCAAGCTAAGAAGGATAATAAATTGTCACCAAAGTATTATGGTTCGTACAAGGTGTTGCAAAATATTGGTACTATGGCATACAAATTGGAGCTTCCTGCAGCTTCTCGAGTGCATCCAGTTTTCCATGTTTCATGTTTAAAGAAGGTTATAGGTGACAAGCTCCCAGTTCAAACAATTTTGCTAGAACTTGACGAGGAAGGAAAAATTATATTGGAACTGGAAGCAGTCATAGAAACATGAACTCGACAACTACCAAATCGATCATTTCAGAGTATCTCATCAAGTGGAAGAACTTATCCGCTGAAGATTCCACATGGGAGGATGATAATTTTATATAGAAGCATCCAGAACTACTCAAGCGTTGAGGACAACACTTTTTTGAAGGAGAGGGGCATGTTAGGTCCCTATAATACTAGTGATGCCCCCATTAATATTGTAGTTGTATCCCTTATTAATATTGTTGTGCCTCTATTGTCCCCATATTGTTATTACTGTGCCCCATAGAATCCATCTATTGTTATTTTTGTGCCCTTATATTATTATTGTTAGGTCGGCTTCGTTATATTGTGACCCCTTAGACTCCTATATATAGAAAGGAGGTTTTGTCATTTGAATCATCCAAGAATTGTTCATTTGTGTAATGTAAAGGAGGTTGCCCCCTCGAAGAGGATGAATTCTAAGGCATTCAACTATCTTTTCTATCTTTTTGTGAGTTGGTTTCATAACAATATGTCAACTGAAAATGAGGTGGTGTCCTTGAAGAGGGGTGATAATCACGAGGAGAGAGAAATTATTACAAGGAGTGGGGACAACAGTCCAAAAGAGGAAACTCATGTTAATTCCATGTCACTAGAGCGCTCTGAGCTTTTAACCCAAAGAGGATATTATGTACTGGGCTCGAATTCATTTGCACCATCACTCATTCCAAAAATAGGTAGAGGAAGGATGAGCTATTATATCAAACCACCTAGGGTGCCACCGAGAATTTTCGAACCCTGTTTATAAGTGCTACATGAGGAAGCTACAGGCAGGCTTGCAAGTGCTATAGAGGAGGGACGAGAGGAGCTATAGGAGGAATTGGAATGTGAAAAAGGAGCCACAGTGGCTCGAAATTGTCTCAAAACCATAATTCACACACAATTATTTTGACAAGAAGTAAGTGACACCCTCCTTCCTTATTTCTACATCCATTTGCATGAGAAGTATGCTTGAAATTAAGATCATGTAACAATCAATTGAGTAGTAGGAGGTCTTTTTGAAAAAAATTTTGGTTAAAAGAAGAGAAAATTAGTTTGGTTGATATCAATTCGAGCACCCTTCTCCCTCACTACTACCAAGAAACTTAACACTATTTCACCACTGAGATTGTTTGATTTTTTTTGAATTCCACACCTAAATAGCACCAAGGAGGAATAATAGAAGAAATGGGGGGAGGATTTAATAGAAGAGAACCCTCAGACACAAAGAGGATTCACCAACACCCTCATGTAGTAAACATCTTCAGAAGACACCAATGGTTGGGTTTCTTTGAGTTTTTAAAGGGGTATGATGATTATCTTGCTCATGAATTTTCCATGGCATTACATTCTCAAGAGGAAGATAGTTCCACTACTATTGTCATAGGGTTGGACATCTCTCTCAGTCTTGAAACCATAAGTAGAGTGACCACCTTACCCTTAGTAATTAGGTGGAGCAAATAAAACAAGGTAGTCAGTGTCACAACTAGGAAAACATCTTCATTTCAAAAGAGAATCCAGTGGAAGATAAGAATGGAGTAAGAAGAGAAATTATACCTTACCCTTGGTATGAGGTAGCTTACCATATCCTCAAGTATATATCTTGTGAAGGGATATCGAGTGTGTTTTATGCCTACCACTTCATATTTCTCCATGAGATGATATTTAAGGTAAAATTGCCTTTCCCTCAAAGAATTAGTTTTCCCCATTTTCTCCTACAGTCAATCATGGAGATGACTTAGAAGGTGAGGGAAGGAAAGAACCAAAAATTATCTCACCATGGCATCATCAAGTTAATAATGATGGATGCTTTGAGCCACTTGAGGATCCCTGTCCTATGGACTAAATTTGTGGACATGGATAGGGAGACTTTCATAAAAACCCAAGCCATCACACCTGGAGAAACACCAACCTCTAGCATTGGAGGTAAAGAAGGAAAAACAAAATAAGAAGAAGGAGAAAAAAATAGAGGAGGAAGAGCTAGCAAAAACAAAAGAAGAGGAGAGAAAAAATGGAAAAAGAGTTAGAAGTGATAGAGGAAGGAGAAGCAAAAATTAAAGGATAAGAGGGGGAGAACCAAGTAGAAGAAAGAGTAAGCCTCGAGGAGACTTCTAAACCCCAAGGAGTAGAGAAACAATCACATCAAGCAAGTATATCTCCAAGGGATACTGAACAAGAAGTACCTGCAACATTGGATACATTGGGCACTCCTATCAAGCCCAAGAGGAAGAAATCAAGACAAGATCCCATGTATTTTCGAAAGAGGAAGAGCACCAAAATTAGATAAGGGAAACCAAAAGCTCCTACAAAGGTCCTTATAATTATTGATGAATCACCAAGTAAAAGGGAAGAAATAGGACCTAGTGAAGGAAAGATTGAGGAGGTCACTCCTCCTAAAACCAAAACCAAGTCACCTGTAGCATCTGTGGGTAGGCCCACCACTAGGTCAGTGACCTATAATAAGCTAAGGACACAAGTTCACTTTGAGAAAGCAGAAGAAGAGAAGCTGCATGAAGAATAGGAGAAGCTATAGGAGAGATAGAGTCTGCTACAAGAACAATAGAGGAAGCTACATGAGCATATAAAAGAGATACAAAAGGAAGAAACCACCTCAAAGTCAGTTGGAAAAAACCTACAAGAGCTCTTCGAGCTTGAAAAAAAACCTATCTTGGGGTCCTACTACAAATTTTGAAGGAGGAAGGATTATCCTTGAAATTTTTTCAATCACACTCCTCTATGAGCTCGAGAGAGAGGTAGAACCCATAGGTGGATGCAAATTTCCAAATCCAAGAATGTGGAATATGTGGGTCTCGTGGAGGATAAAGTCATTGAAATGGGTAAGGAATTAAGTGATTTGAGACTAAGGGAGTCTATTATTAAGGAGGAACTACAAGCATAAACTAACAGGTTGAAAGAGGGGTCATAGGAGAAAGAAACACAACTTGCCACCATGGCAAGTCTCTCTATGGAAGCCCTGCAATGCAGGAAACCATCAAAATATTATGATCTCTTCCATAAAGAATAGTGGTTTCAGTTCCAAATAAAAAATCTAGCACAATATGCGACCTGCCCTTTTAGGAATACAGGAAGTTTATTGAGTTTTGCAACTGAACTAGTATGGAAGATAGGGAAAAGTTAGTTGAATTCTATATGCATAATTTCACTTTAACAAATATGAATTTTTGGGATCCCAATTCAAGATTGGGATACATGCAACTAATGGATTTAGCATCTTGGTTGAGTCATGAGGAGACAAGGGCTGAGGAGGTGAAAAAGGTAATGCAAAAGGAGGAAAATGAACCATTGTATATCAGAGCTTGCTAGTGAGCCCAAATGCCATCATCAACAATCAAAACCTCATCTCTAATGATGCTACTTTAGCACTTAAATACATTTCTACCCATGAGAAATCCATTCTGCAATTTAAAGACACCTTTAGAAAGTTGGGAATTGATAATCTACAAGCTTGCTAGAGAATATGGCATGACTTACCCCATAGTCTACAAGTCAGATAATATCACTCTCCTGAAAGGCTAAGGAATGCCTTGGAGAGAATACCATTGTACAAGATGATCATGCAAAGGATGAAAATAAGGTGGATAGGAATCAAACTCAGTCCACCGTTGCTGCTAGGATTACAAGGAGGAAGATATGTAATAGAAGAGTAGAGGGAGTGGACTGAGATAGAAACAAATGCGGGTTTTTACCCACAAGAGGGAACACCATCTGAGGAGCCTTGGGATGTCAAACAAGGCCACCAAAGCCATGAAAGAGCTTCACATGGATGACTATGTTTATCATAGGATGAACAACAACTTAAACAGGGGGTGATTATGAGTCCTATCAATAGGTATATTTTGAAGATCGTCATGCAATCCTCCATCCTTAAAACTATCATTTTCTCACATTAATTAATTTTTTTTGTTATATTATGCTTAGTAAAAGGGGTAAAAGGTGTTTGTCATAGTATGTGGCCTAATGTAGTTTAATTGTAAGAAAAGAATTTTTGAGGCAATTATTTTGCAGGGGCTTGATGGAGACAACTAGGAGAGAAACTAGGGGGTTTGTCCAACTCCTTAACTCCCTAACTTGGCTTGGGATCACAACATCCTCTTGAACCAGTTTGAATTCATTGGTAGCTGAGTAACTCCTAGTAAAAGTGAAGCTTGAGAGGGACAAGATCCACCATTTCTAAGATCAAGGAGGGAATCACTCCTATTTTCAAGGGAGATGTTATCAGCTACCATTTTGTATAAATAAACAAGATGAAAAACTCATTAGGATTCAAAGTTTTGATTTGGCTAGGTGTAGCTATTGAGCTTAGAGCTTGAGATTGTCATTTTGAACTTTGATGTGATGTATGAGACCTTTAATTTATAATAATGATAACTTGGTTATTAAGCTACATCTGAGTTAGCTTCATAGGGTTGAGACCCTTGGGTTTGGGCCAAACCAAGAGGCTTTGATCCCTCTTTTCTACTTGTGTTTTTTTTTTATTCCAAGTAGTAAATAGTTTCTTTCATTTCAGTAGAGGTTAAGTTATAAAACCCTGTGGTTGCAAGTTTCTACATCACCTCTCTTTTGGGAGAATGTGTTGAAGGATTCACAATCTCAGTCCAAAAATATTGGGTTTATGATTTCTTGGAAATAGATGAATTCTAGTTGTGCTACTTTACATTTTATTTTTGTAGCTTAGAAGTCAATTTCATGATTAGGGTAGTGTTAAGACATAAAATAGATGTTATTTAAATTAAACTCATCTTTTCCATCATAGATCATATCACTTTGTTAATGATCAATGGATGTGTTCATGTGGCTGGTTGTAGGGCGGTGTTGATATGTAGGGGAGGGCACCTCTTCCACTTCCATATTGGACTCCTCCATCTTCTCTTTCCACCCTTCAATTCTATCCCAAAACTTTGTTTCCGTAAGTCACTTTGCCTAGTAAACTTAGGACACCATGAGCATTCATCCTAGTGTAAAACAAACCTTTGAGAGGTCCTAGGCTTGGCTATGGGGCTCAAACGAACCTGATTTCATTCTCTTTAAATTCCATCCACCTATGCATACCCTCAAGACATCATATTCACCCAAAAAATCCTCTCAGAACCCCTCCTGTAGAATTACATGGCCTCTTGTAGCAATACAACACCTCCTATAGAAATACACGAATTCTTGTAGTAGCACCTGTAACAAGCCTATAGCACCATTTTTCTTCACCAGTTTTGATCCCCACTTCAACTTTAGCTCAGTCAAGATGAATAATGACCCCAAGTTGTGATTGGATGATCATGGTATGCTCCTATTCCACTCCAACAATTCCTTTTCCTCACCGTAAAACAAAGTAGAATTAGGTTTTTAATCACAAGTATGATGCAAGTTAGGTTTCTGATTTTCAAGCAAGCATGAACTAGGTATATGATACATGAAATTATGTTGGTATTTTGATGAATTATGAAAGATAAAGTAGCTTTCTTTCTACAAGTATATTAGCCCTTGTCCTTTCATGAATTGATTAATTATGATCTACAAGTTGAGCAAGTGGCAGTTCCACTTTCATAGCTAGAATTAGTTTTCAATTATACTTTCATCAACAAAATTTCACTATAGTTCAGTAGGAGGAATGGTCTCTGAGCACTTTGATCTAATGTCATGACTAAGGGTGGCATGAGTAGAATCCAATTTGTTGTGCATATAGCACTGTCACCTCTAAGTTTTTATAAACCCTGGGTTGATAATTTGAGTTGAGGAACCCTTAGGAGTTGCAACATTATTGGTGCAATACCAGGGCTCACCAATAGGCTCCAACCCACACTCAATAAGGCAATCTCTGCTCTCTGTAATTGGAAACCACTTTTCCTGATTTCGGATCTTTGTTCTACTCTACAACCTTTGTATTCGACCCATGCAACACTCTATCTTCTAATCAATCTGTAGAAGCACACATTATTATAGCTCTCAGACCTCTTCTCTTAGCAACATATCCTCATCTCTCATCCCCTTTTGTTCCACAGGTTCTCTTGGCTCCTAACAATAACATAGGAACACTCTCTACTTCTCTATATGCATAGGGACTCTTGACCTCTCATAGCAACATAGACACACTTGGCCTCTTCTCAACAACACTCACACCCTAATATCCCCACACAAATCACTAATAACAATGTTTATTTCTCCCAATTGCACAACTGCAATCCTTGGGTTTGTTCCTCTATTTAATGAGAAACAATGTCACTTGTGCTATAATTTTTCTGTTCAAGAGTGTACTCACGCATGGCTTCCCATACTACATGAGATTGTACTTCTACATGGTTATCCATGTTGATGTTAAATCTAGTTACTTATTGATTGTAACACCATTAATTCAGAGTTTCTCCATGCTAAGAATTAATTCACAGTCAAAACTGTGTGCTCGAAAAAAGCTCTCCATTCTTCTTAACTTCCCATGGAGCTCATATTGTACTTCAACATGGCTTCTTTGTGCTATGGTCAAATCTTCATTTGTCCTGAGGCCATTTTTCTCATTTAATTTAGTGGTTTGATTTTGTTTTAGTGAAGCTCATAAACTCAATCTAAAGTTTGTGGTCCTTTGTCTAACAATCTCCAAATTTTCCCTTGACATCAAATCATAGATCTAGTTGCCAACCTGTTCTATGCTTGTTAACAAAAAATGTGGCACAATGCCACATATGGCACACTTGCTAGGTATGGAGGATCTTTAATTAGAGATACCAAATTATTTTCATGATGAAAGCACTATTCTCTTAAACAACTACCAACTCATCCATGCCTTTAACATTATGCTCCAAGCTTCACTCACTCCAACTATGGCCATAGCAAATTATGTCCCAACTATCAAGTATGGTGGAACCCTACCAAAGTAGCTACCAACTAGTTCAAAATCCATAGCACTCAGCCTAGAGGACCTAAACACGACACATAAAATCTCTATGTCCTTAGTCATATGGTGCGCATAAGACCAATTCCTAGGCCCGCCTTTGACTCCATATTATTCCTTCTGGTGTCTTTTTGTTTTTATATGGAATGAAGGCCCTTAGTCACTATAACACATGAAAACCACCACAAAACCAAGACTTTGGCATGCCTCATGTTATTTGATGAAACCATCCAATGTCAACAAAATTTTTGAGTTCTAGCTCTGTCACCTCGATGTTATTTCCTAATGTTCATATGTTTCCTCTAGGGTAAGAATTATGGGCTTATGCGTCCTGTGGGGTCCTCTCTCCAATCTATCATTGATCATTGGCTATTTTGTTGTCTTGATGACGTGTCCTAGTTCTATCCTCCCAACCAAAACTCTGTGTGCCCTTATATTTCCTTCGGGCTCACCTTTCTACCAGGCTTGCGAGCTAAATTGTTATGTGAGGGCCTCCCAATGAATCTTGAGATAATAACCTCTTTCACTACATCATGCCACGTTTTCCTACTCTACATCATCCTAACCAACTCTTACAGGGCTCCTTATAATTTCACTGGGATACACCCGCTGGGGTAGCTGTTGTGGGCATATGTGTTAAGTGGGCTCCACCTGATATAATAGAAAGTCTTTCCACCACTCTATGTGCTCCACATTAACTCGCTAATATCCTTTGAACTCTTTAATGTTCCACTGGGGTTATAACACTAGGAAACCTCCGCCGGGCTTTGGTGTGAGAGGGGACCACCCACAACCAATCATCCATTTCTACTATCAGACCATGTATGCACACTTGATTTGTTTGAGTACTATATCAAATTCAGGATAACGCTTCCAGGCTATGTCCGTCAGGGTAGCGTGGGTTGTGGGCTCTACCAATCACTAATGGACATATGTCCCTGCTACAATGTTATCCATGCCACATATGCCCAACGCTTTTCTTTGTTGTCTCTGCTATGCTTTAGGTGTGTTTGGATATTTTTCTAAACTTGGCTACACACCAAAGGGTCTCCAACCAATATTTAGCTCTGCCACTATGACCTTGGGGGTTTAGATCTTTGAATGGATCTAACTTATTATTTTGGAGGTCATTTTTGGACTTCCACATACTGTTGGAACGCTATTTCTGAGCACTAACCAAATATTTCATTTCCAAGAGCATATGATCTAATGTTTTAAGGCAAAATTTACTTCAAAGAATGAGAATCCAAACCATCATAATCATCATATTATGGATTCTTCAATAAGCTTGCTACTATGATGATTCTATACAAGAGACTACAACCACCATGGGACTGTATATTTTTATTGTAAATTCAACAACTTATGTGATATGCTAAAAAACAAAACAATAATCTACTCTACTCTTCAACGGAAACCAAAATTGATCTATGAAAATAATAAGCAAAAAAGGAAGAATATGAATCACACTTAACACAATATTTATCTAGGGAAAGCAACTGCTAAAAACCCTAACTATGTATATTGCATTAACCAGAAGATATGAGAAGAAAATATAATTCTTGTTCGTCCTAAACAATTCATGCACTAGTACAATCTAACTCTCTACTTCACAAACCAACCCAAGCCAACACTTGGCCAAATCCGTTTCCTATCAAGCCCCTACTTCCTTGCACAATCCCTAAGGGAATTAGCCTCTATTTAATATGAAAATTCCCTCTCCATAACTACACAGTCCAAACATAGGTCCTCAACTGATTGCATGCACCATCTGTAAAATTTAGAAAATTATACAACTGATAGTACATTGTCCCTGAACTCTAATCTCAACTAGGTCTTCTTCTGAACTGACATGTATGAGTTATTTATGAGTGAATCTTCAGTTAATTGGTGTGGTACTGGTGATGCACTAGCACACTACTCCACTACTATACCTCTACTATTTCCTCCAATAGTTAGAACTAGTTTAACTGATTATAACTCAATTAGACTGAGTTATCTTATTACAACTCAAAAGAACTCAATCTGGGCCACTAAAATTTAGGGATCACTCTACATGATTCTAGATAGAATTCCAACTCGAATTTACTAAGGCAACTAAGTCAAATTAACTTAGTTAATTGCTACAAGTTGCTATGAGAACATAATTAACATTTAATTCCCAATTTAATTCAAGGAAAAATTAAATTAGAATTTCTAGATTCTATTTTTAACATTTCTTCTTGCTATTTTCAACACTCCCTCTCAACAAGAAAGGAATTCAAATCTATCCCGATCTAGTACCTTTGCAATGTTTTGAATTTAACACTTGTCACTGTTTCTGTTGCTACTACAACATCTTCAACCAAAAAGAATCCAAACTGAATTAGTATGATACATCTGTCATGAGATTTTTTCACTGCTACTAGCTCTGCCTCTATCGACTAAAAAATCTACGCTTCTATTCACTCTGCCTCTATGCCATCTACACTACTGTCAACTCTACTTTGCGCTCCCTAGTATCTGACTGCTACTAGCCTCTTCCTCTATCACTCTGATATATAATTGCATCAACCACCATTGATCCATCCTGCTACTGTGTACTATGGGCTCTCCTAGCAAGGTAATGATCCATAAGACAAAACCTCTCAATGGACCCTGCCCAAATTTCTTCACTCTTGGGACTATTACTTCACATCACCCCACCTCTCACCTAGAGGTATGGCTGCATGTGCTCCCTCTGCCCACTTGGCTTGAAATTTCCCCCTACTAGAGGTCTCTACCTGAGTGGATGTCTCCACTCAGTCTCCTCTCTGCTTCTCTAGTTGTGTCTGTTCCACAAATTTCTGAGGCTGGCTCTTCTCTGCTAGAGTGGATCTCTCCACTCGATCTCCTCTCAACTTCTCTAATTGTGGCTGCTCCAAAACTATTTGAGATTGCTTATGAGGCTTCTTTTGGAGGTTGCATGTTGAGGGTTAATTCATTCTCCCTCTCAACCTCCAAGTCTCTAACCTTTTCCTTTCTCCTCAAGTCTTTGCATGCATTTTCGACCTTGAGAGAATATAGGTTCTTGACTCTTACACCAATCTATTTCACCTGTCCTGTGGTGATGTGTCTTAGGAAAATCTTTCCCTTACTAAAACTCACATCATAGCCATGATCTTCCAATAACATGAAGTAAACAAGATTCTTCTTTAGTCCCAGAACATACATTACATCTGTGATTGTGAGAGGGGAGCCAGATTCGCTCTGAAAGGTAGATGTAACAATCTTGGTAGGGCTATACCTCCCATCATCTCCAAAATCTATGTTCTACTTGAGGTCTTTCTCCTCAAAGTCACTGAAGAGATCTCTATTCCCTGTCATATGGAAAGAGGAATCGTTATTGAGATACCACACGATTCCCATTACAATTTTGGCCATGCATGTAATGAGAGTGAAATCAAGTTCGAATTGTGAAGCTAGAGATTCACCTACTGCCGCTATTGCTGGCTCCTTCTTGCTCGCTTTCTTCTATGGGAAATTCGTGGCATAGTGCCCATACTCGTGAAAGTGAAAACACTTGACTTTTGACAAGTCCTTATTCTTGCTTCCTGCCTTGCCTTGGGACTTATTTCCCTTGGATTTCTTTTCTTTTCTCACTAATGCAAATTCCTCTTTCACTTCTTTGGAAGAGGACCCATCTCTGGTGTTTTTCCGAATCTCTTCCTGTACCAAATCCGACCATAGTCGTTCCCAATCTGGTATCTTCTCCCTAACATTAAGAGAGTCCCGGTAACTATGCCAACTCTTGGGAAGTCTTAGAAGAGCTAGGCTCACCATATCATCTTTGGAAATAGTAATCCCCACACTTCCAAGCTCATCCCGACAATGGGTGAACTTGGTCGAATAATTCAGAATTGGGTCGCCCTTCTCCATCTTGATCTTTCTGAGTTTGTCCTTCAGTGCCAAATTCCTATGGTCAATGTTATTTTCAAACCAGTTTGTCAATGCCTTTAACATTTAGTGTGGAGTATCTTTGCCATGGAGATTCGAGACAATGTGGTCTCGAAATCCTTCCAAGACAATCATTCTCGCTTTTACCACCAACTTTCTCCATTCATCCAGATCTTTATGGCTATTTTCTTCCAGCACTGCCTCCATCCCATCCTTCCAAGCCATGTAATTCGAGTTTCCCTCCAATGCATAGTCAAGTTGCAAACCATAGAATGACATATTGTTTCTCTAAAGTATGTATTTTAAAATTTGATTTTCACCTACATAGAAAACTTAAATTCTCCTCTTCTATACTGTCTTCATCTCCAATACCATGAATATTTTTATTGTAGATTCAAAAACTTATGTGATATGCTAAAACACAAGACAAGAATCTACTCTACTCTTTAGCAGAAACTAAAATTGGTTGATGAAAACAATAAGCATAAAAGGAAAAATATCAATCACACATAACACAATATTTCTCTAGGGAAAGCAACTGCTAAAAACCCTGACTATCTATATTGCATTAACCAGAAGATCTGAGAAGAAAATACATTGCTTGTTTGCCCTGAACAATTCCTACACTAGTACAATCTAACTCTCTTCTTCACAAATCAGCTCAAGCCAACACTTAGCCAAACTGGTTGCCTTTCAAGCCCCTAATTCCTTGTGTAACCCCTAAGGGAATTAGCCTCTATTTAATGTGGAAATTCCCTCTCCATAACTGCGCAATCCAAACATAGGTCCTCAACTGATTGCATGCACCATCTATAAAATTCATAAAATTGTACAACTGATAGTACATTATCCCTGAACTGTAATCTCAACTGGGTCTTCCTCTGAAATGACATGCATGAGTTATTTATGAGTGAATATTTGGTTAACTGGTGTGATACTGGTGATGCACTGCTGCACTACTCCACTACTAGACCTGTACTAGTTCTTTCAACAATTTGAACTAGTTTAACTGACTATAACTCAGTTAGATTGAGTTGTCTAATTACAACTCAAGAGAACTCAATCCGAGCCCTTAAAATTTAGGGATCACTCTACATGACTCTAGATAGACTTCCAACTCGAATTTGCTGAGCCAACTAAGTCAATTTAACTTAGTTAACTGCTACAAGTTGATATGAGAATAGAATTACAATTTAATTCCCAATTTAGTTCAAGGACAAATTAAATTAGAATTTCTAGATGTTATTTTAAACATTTCTTGTTGCTATTTTCAACAAGGACTCCTTGTAAACTTGATACACCTTGCACATCAATTATGGACCCACTTTCCATCACAACTAGGGTAGTGGACATCAATGCCAACATCTGATACAACCAACCTTAATTTCAATCTAGTTGACATCAATGCCAACACACTTGCTACCACTAGCCATCTAGAAAATGCAAACTGTCCAACAATCCCCCCCTTTAGCATTGATGGAAACACCTCATCACTTATCCACATTAATGGCCAATCCTAATGTTGCTTCCACATTTCTCTTTGTATGAGCCACCAATGGATTTCTCTCCTCTACATGGGCCATCAAAACATACTCTCCCCATTTAAGATCATTGGAAAATGGCTACAAGCTGCTTCTTCTAAGGATTTCGATGTTGATGTGAATTCTAATTCTGTATACTTATCTTCAAGGGATAATATATTCATGATGGGGCACTTGAAGTCTATCATCCAAACTCAACTCCAAGCACCATAAACAAGGAATCTGCAAGAATCAAGTATTAGTAAAACATGTCCTTATGTATTTTGTAGCTACTATTGCTCTAGGAGATGGACATATGTGATATGATCCCCGTGAACATAACTACCTCTTCTTTAAATTCCCATCCAGTTCTCCTCATCTTGTGGCTTTTGGTTGAGTATTATTTCTACCAATGCATCTTTTGTACCAATTAAAGAGAAATTGATACCAATTAAAATTGCTCATGGTATTGTTGTTGCATGCAAATACAAACTGTTAGCGATGCATTTTGGCTTGCTCTTCACTGCTGTTGTTGTTGTTACTAATACCGTGCTCACTTCTCATGAGTATGCTAAAGTCTCTCTCCTGATATCATGCTCCTACAAATAGGGATTACTGCTTAACTGATACCAATTGGACCAATAAGTTGATACAAATTGGACAATGTACCAAGAAAACTCTTATAGCTCCTACTAAGGAAGAAATTCCCACTTGCACAAAAAAAAGGTTGCTCCACTTGAAGCTAGACCACCAATTGACATAGAGATACCAATTGTGTTCAAGAACACAATATTACTAGGTATAATTAAATTTACAATCTTAAATGAAATAAGAGTATTTCACCCAATATGCAAACATTTCATTTCTTGAACAATCATGTCTTCTTGAGGCTAAGAATTGTTGCTTGCTACTGCTACTAAAGAAACCCCCCTAAGCCAATTCTCTTTTCCTCCTCTAATCCTTACACATATTCCTTCTTGCATCTACAAGGGGACTGATCCTATGGACCTAACTTAAATATGGGCTTCTTGTCATTCCAAACATTTGTTGTATCCCATCTTCTTCTCATGACATAAAGTGTTTTGAACTCCCCCTGAAACCAAGTTGACGGAATTCTCCTCTCTATTTCAATGTTGATACATTTGAAATAAGAAAATTTATTACTATAATAAGCAAGGGGACTCAACCCTACCTCCAAATTTTAGATGCACCTCTCTTATTATCTTTTCCTGGTTACCTGCATCTAACTTATTCGACCTCTCTTGAGGCCACTCTCTTCTTCTAGTGAATATAAATTGAGGATCTACTCCTCCTAAGTAGTATGTCCTCTTTCTTCCTCTAGACCTTTAATGGTTGAGTTTATTAGTGTCTATCATTCCTGCTAGTCACCAGTGATCAAATGTGCTCTTTTAAAGTTTTTGTTAGGGTCCTAGCTCAAGTTTTTTATGGTTTCAGTAGGTCTTCAAAATAATTATTTTATCATTGGTTGGTGTGTCTAGGTCATTACTACTCTCTCCATTCTCATGGTAAATAAATGCTATCATGGTCAGGTCGTCATTTCTCAGTAGTGTGTCTTGGCCATCATGCCGCTCATCATTCCATTAGGCCAAACATACAAAATGTCATGTATAAAGTCATAATTTCCACCTAGGTCATCATCAAAGAGAGTAGTAATTGGGTTCCTAAAGTAAATTTTATTCTTTATTAAGATCCAATACTGCATACTTAAATGTCAAAGTTGTTGCACACTATATTGTTTTTCATATTCTCAAGAAGATTAATGATGACATGCCATGACATATGGACAAAAGTGATTTTGAGCTTATAAAAGGCCATTAAAACATTTCCCTACTAATTTCATTTGTATCAAGCTGCTACTTATCATCGAATGCCTTCAAATCAACCTCAACATCGAACTGCACCCTCAAAGGTGTTTTCTCTCCTACACGTTGTGTTTTCTCTCTCCACGCTGTGTTTTCTCTTGTATGCTACGTTTTTAGTTTTGGGAGAAAAGGGGCACCTCCAAGGGTTTTCATCAGCAAGAAATGTTTCTAGAATCATTTATACAAGTAAGTGAAAGCTTACAGGCACCTCCTTTCATTAATTACTCCAACATTTCAGTGGGGAACCCTCTTCTAGGGCCCACACTACATTTTTGTGGTTTAGCACTCTTGTTTGATTTGAAAATAGTAAAACCTAGTTCCCTACTCATTTTACCTCTTCCCCACACTAAAATCACCTCCCCTAAGATTTCCTTACCCCTCCTTCCTCATTTCCCTAAGTCCTAGACCTAACCTTAGCTTCTATGCTGCATTTTTGGTAGTTTTAGGGTTAGGAATGTGTTTAAATTCACTACAGCAATCCCTTCACTATTTTCATAATTTTACACCTCCCTAAACTTCCTAAAACATCTCCCTACCTCCCCAATTTTTCTTACCCACATATCTTCTCCCTAACCCTTTCATCCACTCACCTAAATACACTAATCCCAATCCCCTGCTCCCTCTAAAACTCAATTTTTTCCCATCTCTTACACTAGGGTTTTACTTTGCAATTGTCAACAATGGAGGGAGGAAATAAGCCATACAATAAAGGAGGTCAGGTATAAAGGTTTGAGCCACTTGACAACAAATAATTGAGGTCTTTAGCATTTTCCAGACAATGTTTCAAAAAGGTGGGCTATTTAGGGTTTCATGAGCAAATTCAACAAGTTGGATATCATGCCAAGTTAACTAGTCTTTTTGACACAAACCTTAGGAGTGATAAGGTAAAAATTTTAGGGTTTAACTTCATAATTTCAACTGAGGCCATAGCTACAGCTACAGGGATACCAAATAGTGGAGAAAAATGGTTCAAACACTTAGATTTGGATGTTCTAAACTATAAAGATTTCACAAAAATTCAATATAAAGAGGCTCCCAAGAGTGTTTTTCCATTTGGATTGTTGCTTGAAAATTTTTCTCCATTAATGAAGTTCATTATGAAATATTTTACATGTGAGGGCAGGTTTTCAGCAGTGTATAATTATCATATCAGATTGTTGATGCACTTCATCGGTGTAAAGCCCCTCAACCTACCTCACTACCTCTACAGAAATTTAGTTAAGATGGCAAATAAAGTGCAAAATAGAAAGGGTGATCACCAAGCTAGTCTCTACCACCATGCTTTAATTAAAATCATTGTCCTACACTAGCTTGAATAGAGGAACATCTCTTGGGAAACCTTCATGTAGTCCACAATATTTTTGCCTTCTACCAATCAGCTTACTAGCAACAATACACCACCAACATCATCCAAACCAAGGGACGTTGGCTCATCTAGCAGAGTTTCACTGAAGAGGACACCAAGGCAAGAAATCAGTTAGACCTATATCAGAGGGAAGAGGCTTGTGTTTGCTCCTAGAGGAGAGGAAAGGGCCAAGCCTACTTCAGTTGATAGGGAAGCATCTCCACATCACCATACGACTTCATTCCATGAGAATATTCATGAAAAATAAGGAAAATCATTGAAGCAGCTTGTCATGGAGAAAAAAGAGTCTGAGATTATAGGTTTGAATGATGATTTGGCTAATGCCAACTTCATGATCGCATTTTTGCATTAGGAAAATAGACAACTCAAAGTGAATCAAATGCTAATGTCAAAACCTAGAATGGGTGTAGAGGATGAGCGAGGCAAAGGTAATAAAGTCATTGTTTAGAGAAAATGGAGGAAATTAAAGTTAAATTCAAGCCAATGAGGCCTAGAACCAAGGGTATGAAGAGGAAAGGAGACCAAATGAGTGAGCCATATACACCTTTGGAGCAGCAAGACATTAACAAATCCATTGAACAATATTTTGAGACAAATAGGGAGTATTTGCTGGATAAAGTTAATTTCCACTTGGAGAAGCTCCTTGAAAGGGCCAACAGGGCCACCAACTTGCAAAGGCACAAGGATAGACATTACTACACCAAAAACAAGGCTTCCCAAATCAAAATTCAAAACTTGAGGAGAAAACTAAGCGAAACCCTAATTGAACAAAACAAGGGGGACAAGCATGAGTTGTTGGCTGAGGCTTCACTCATAGCTTGAAGAAGAATTACCTAGCTCCAAGGAATGAATTTCAAATACTTAGAACAGATTTTGGACTTTTTTAAAGATTTTGGGCATTTTGGAAAATTTACACAGTTTTTGGGCAGAAAAGGTAGCGTGTCCCACACTACGTTTTTGCTAGAGGCTTCAAAATCATGAAAAGTTTGCATTTTTGGTTTCCTCATGACCTGAACATTAAATTTATGTAATTGGGGATCCATGTCAGCAGCTTTTATTAGGTCAAAAAGTAAAAAAGTACCAAAATAACAACTTTCTACCATGTTTTTCAGAGGCACGCTACGATTTTGGAGTAGATGTGGGAGAAATGGTTTTTGAGCTCTAGAAGCAGTCTTTTTAAGTTCCTGAAGATTCTATGGTGTAGTAGAGAGACAAATATTTCTCCAACATTTTTCATATCTTGATTTGGAACTCAAGAGCCCCTCCAAAAGTCACTTACAAGAAGCACGCTACATTTTTTCCAAGCACGCTGTGTTTTCAAGCAATTCGCTACGTTTTTGCCTGGAACTCATTTTTCTCAGTTTTGTTAGTCCAGTTCAACTTTTTCTAATGTAATTTGTTATTTTAGCAGTTTTTATGGTGCATTGAGGTGTAATTATGTCTGTCAAAGTAAAAAGTAAATAGATTCATGCTTGTATAGGTTCTTATGGTCAAATGAATCAGTTTTGCACCAAATTAGGAGCTGGTTTCTAAACTCCCTAGTCTTAGGTATGGTTGGAGATATTCTTGTAAGCAGTTCCATGAATGTTGGATTCTACCCCTGAGAGGGGGAAGCCGATATTTTGATCTATATGTAACCCAATCTAATTTAGAGAAAGGGTTGGACATCAGTGAGTATAACTCTTGGAGCTTGTATTCAATTATATTTTTTACAGGAAATCAAAGGACAGACACAACTATTATTCAAGAATTCTTGTATTGTGAGTTTGTGATAATGTTTTCTCTCCGTTATAGTTTTATATGAATGATAATTTCATCTTCTTTCAATATCTATTTTTTTTAGTGATTTTCCTAAGAGGTTTTAAACAAAATTCTTAAGTTTAAGCTCTGTTTTGTTAGGAATTTCATGTTTTTGTTACCTATATTATGATAAATGAATTCATGCTTACCATGCTCATTTTGATCTTTTCTTTTCCACCCTAAAATACATGGAAAAAAACCCCAAATTATCACAAAGGCATACCTACCCTACTCCTTTATGTCTCTTGCAACTGAGACCTTTGTTCTTTTGACCTAGTTCCCTAATTTTCACTCCTGATCCAACAAAACCATAAATTTTAAAAACCTAGAGCTGAACATATCTAGCCTAATATATTTTTCCCACTCCAGATATTTGGTTGTGAGATTTATAGAGAGAGCCCTCTCTGGTTTAGTAGGGCTTGCTGCTGAACCCTAAGTGGTTTGAGGTTACCTCCATCGATCTCCTTTCTCAGCCTTGGGATATTGTGGAGGGTAACAGAGTCTTGATAGAGGCATTACCTTCTAGTTTCTTCTTTTCCCATGTTTGGGCTCTCTCTTGGTTGCACATTTCTAGAAGGAACTCCTCCTTATTTTCTTCTTTCTTTACCTAAGCCTTCTTTTCATGGCCTCTCTTATTTTCCTTCATGGTAGAATTGATTCGCCTACTACTCCCATTCATCACTTGAGGCTTGCACTCATTGCAATTGACAATCATAAATGGTTTTACCATTGGAATATGATCATCAACCATTTTAGTATTAATTTTTCTCTGGTTCTACTTCAAAGAAAAATTAGCTCCTTGATGATTTCTTCCTCCATTTTTTAGCATTGCCCCTTTGCATAGAGTACTGAAGACATACTCGTATTCCTCTGGTCTATTTTTCATTTTTGTCTTCAAACCCCAAGATGCTATATTTGCATGCATATACTAAGAAGCATGCTTTATCTTTTCATATCTGCAACTTGATGCCTTTTTCCAAAATTGCCATAGTTGTAACATTCGACATGGCTTAGCAATGGAGAAAAATGATTTCTATACATGGAAGCATTCCTATCAAAACTTCTCTTGTGGCACACATGCCTTCTCCTAGGCGCTTTGTGCATTCTTGGGTTGCTTCCACCCAACACATTTTGTTTTCTTGCATGTCATCTACAGTCCATGGAATTATGTCCAAAATTATTGCAAGAAAAACAATAATCATGAAAAGGATTTTTATAGTTGAAAATATGTTTTCTTCAAGGGATTTGTCCTAGAGGGAGAAAATATCTCTTTCTTATTCTCGTGTCTTTCATGGATGCTTGAGTTTCTTCCCTGAGTAATTCTATCTTGTTGCTGCCTCTTCTAGTAGTTCATCCTTTTTTCTTGATGTTTCTTCTCAACATCCTACTGCTACTTCTTCTCTCGTTGTTGTTGCTTCTTTCCAACAACTTCTTTCCATTTATTGCTGTTTGGATCTTCAACTGTCTTCTTGGAGCTTGGTTCTTCTTTGAAACCTAGACAAACTTTGATGAGAGAGATCCTTGCTTACTGAGAATGTCATCTAGGATCTTAGAGCCCCATTGAAGCTTTTGACATTAAGATAGCTCTTCAATAGACTTTTTTAAGCCATGTCTCAATGAGACTACTTTAGCCTATAGTCTCTCACAATAAGCTTCTTTCTCATCTAGTTGACTGCTTAACATCCCATTTTATTTGCCAGCGTCTTCTTGTTAAGAATTTAAATATATAATGGTTTTTCTCAACTTCTCATTCTCAAGCTCATACTTGTTCAACTCTATTTTTGCTTGATATTTGCTTCTAATAACTCCTTGATCTCTTTAAGAGATGATATCAACTTATTTCTAAAGTATAGCCTTTCATTTAGATCCTTTTCTTCGTTATCATTCATGTTGGCTTTAAGCCACCAAAAAGATATAAATTACTCAGTGTCCGTCGATTCTGCCACAAGTATAAGAAGTATTGCATCTACATCACTACTAGGGATACTCCTATTCTCTTTAGGAGATATACTCCCTTCTTATTCATATGATCCCTCATTTTCTATTGATACTAAAGTAGGTCTCTCTTCACAACAATTAGATGTATGACCATATTTATCTTCAGAAAATGAATATATTCCTCTAGTGGATAAATTACCTATCTATTTACAATTATCATTGAGCAATATCATACCTCCCGAGTAGCATGTCCTCTCATCCATGTATTCTTCTTCACCATCCTTGGAGCGAAGATCCAACTATTTTCTCATTGGAAGAAATATCTTTAAACTTTTGAGCATCTTTCCTCTGAGATGCCTTCTTCTTATCCTTCCTCCTCTTCTTCTCAATACCATTTCCAACAAAAATACTTACAAGGTCTGACTCATAGTTTGATCATCAAGGTTCTTTAACCTTCTCCTGAGCCACACTACTATCTCCTCCATATATACAATGTTGCTGGTTCACCATTCCTTCTGTTGTCTCATAATGGTTGTTGGCTTGATGGGCTTTGACCCAAGTTCAAAATTAATTAGCCAAGAAAATCGCTACACTACTGGCCCTTTCAGCATCAATTCGCGGAGCGTGGACTGAAGTCTCACCCGAAGCAGTATGGGGGGATGTAGGAACCAAGTTTCCACACCCATATATGGTAGTGATGTCATTTTATACCCTAATCCTTCCTTTGTGTAGATCGATAAGCTTTTTAGGGCTTATCGATATACTTCTTTTATTTGGTTTTGAGACCTTTGTGAAGGTTTGTGATCATCCTTCATGTACCCTAAATAGGTGATTTAGACACTTACGCGCCACTGTAATTACTCTTACTACTGTATTTACCCATATTAGCTTAAGTAGTGGATACCTTCAACATGCATTATGATTATCTTCACGTAAACAAATATTCTTACTTGCGTTCATATAACAAAGTAAAACACATAGATTCATGCATCAACACAACATTAAATCATAAACCCAATATTCAACATAACATAATCACATGCATTCATAACAGAAGTAAAATAACTCATATACATGTCATTCTAGAATAATTCTCTTTATTTATGTTTAGATCTCCTTTACAGTCTCTAACTACCCTCCACACACAATTGCAAGGGTCCGTGCACTTAGCTGCAGACTTCTACCCAAGGCCTTTGTGCACATAGCTATAGAGCCTCTCTCCTACGCTAAGACTCTTTGCTCTTTGCTCTCACAGACCCATTACCTCAATGACTCCTCAAAAAATATCTCAACTGAACCAAAAACTCTACCTTAGACTCTTCTAAGACTTCCCTTTTTATACAATCCCATGGTTCGCGGACCAAGGGTGGATCTCATAAAGCTGACACAAGTTACATAAAATAAGGGCAGAAACCCTTGACGACTCTTTACATCTTCACGCTCCCCGACCACAAAATGCAGAGAATTTACATTCCTTATACAAAACTTGGGCCTTTAACCCCAAAACTTGGGCTTTTAACCCCAAAATTAACCCTAGGCGACCCATTCCCAATAGTGGCTGATTTTATCAACATTTGGCTTTGATAGCCCTTTCATGATAATCTCCTTGAATTCTGCATTAAACTCATTCTTCTCTCCATATTCTATAGGAAATCAAACATCTTTATTGATGATCATCAAATATTCTCCCATTCTAATCATCCAGAGCTCATAGTATGATCCATTTAAGAATGGAACTCCCTATGGTGATAGACAAAATTGATTAGCCATTATTTTCCTTTGATCTACCTTCAAGTGGTTAAGCCATTCTTGAAGGAACCTAGCCCTGATACCAATTATTGGAAACAATGTTAATACTGGGGGGGAGGGGGTGGATTAATATTCAAGCTAATTTAAACTTTTGTGCTAATTTATATACAATATTCAATATTGGAAACCATCCATATAATCATAAAAAACATATAATGTGGAAGAAATATCAAATCAACATATAAACACATCCACCATGAGAAGCAAACACATAAGACATAAAGGTTTAACATGGAAACCTTTATGGGAGAAAAACCACCAAAGCTTGTTTGTTATTTGATGTAAATAAGAGAACCTACTCTATTACATCAAGGTTTGTTTGTGAGCCACTGCTCACAGGAAGCACCAACTCCCTTTGATTGTTTTCTAGCAACCACTAGTAGAAAGCATCAACTCCCTTCTTTTGCAGACACCTGATCAACTTACTAGAAGCACCAATTGAAACATTGACTTTGAGGATTTGTTGCAAGCACCAACTTGCAACTTCTTGGATTTATGCAAGAAACAACTTGTAGGAGGCACTGACCTCCAAGATCTACTTATAAATCCACCAAGATGGAAGCACCAACTCCTTGTATGTAGGCTCCAAACCACACCAATAAGGTAATCTCTTCTCTCTATAATTGCCAACCACTTTGCCTGATTTCAACTCTTTGTTCTACTTTTCAGCCTTCTCTATATTTAGCCCATGAAACACTCTATCACCTACTCATTCTACAAAAACACACATTATTACAACTCTTAGCCCTTTGATCTCAACAACATGTGCTTAATTATGAGCCCCTTTTGTTCCACAGGCTGTCTTGGCCTCTCACAATAGCATAAGCATGCTCTTAGCCTCTCTCTGTGCATAGGCACTCTCAGCCTGTCACAACATCACAAGCACAATTGGCCTCTCTCAGTAATGTTGACAACCTAAGTTCTCCACACAAATCACTCGCAACAATGTTGCTTTTTCTGCAATTGCACAATTGGAACCCTTGGTTTTGTTCCTCTACTACATGGGAAACGATGTTTCCTGTGCTAAAATTTCATTGTTCAAGAGTGTAATCATGCATGGCTTCCCAAAATACATGAAATATTATTTCTTATTGGTTATCCATGTTTTTGTTACATCTGGTTACTTGCTCACTTCAGCACCATTGATTCAGAGAATGAAAACCTAAGCATTTATCCAAGCTGAAAATTAATTCACAGTAAAAAATGTGTGTTCTAGCAAGGCTCTCCATTCTTCTTAATTGCCGACAGAGCTCACATTGTACTTCAACATGGCCTTTCTGTGCTATGGTCAAATCTCCATTCGTCCTCAAGCAATTTTTCTCATTTAATTCATCCTAGTGTGTAAGGAAGATCAAAGGTGGCTTGCTTTTGTTTGAGTCAAGCTCATAAACTCAATCTTCAGTTCGTGGTCCTTGGTCCAACAATATTTGTAATTTCCTTGTACATCAAATCAAATATCTAGATTCCAACCCGTTCTATGCCTGTTCACCAAAAATGTGCTGCAATCACACATATGGCACACTTGCTAGATATGAAGGATCCTTAATCAAAGTTGTCAACTTGCTTTCATGATATGAGGAGCTAAGATTTTAAACAATTGCCAACTCATCCATGCCTTTAACACTGTGCTCCAAGCTTCACTTACTCCAACTATGGCCATAGCCAATTATGGCACAACTATCAAGTATGGTGGAACCCTACCAAAGTAGTTTCCGACCCATTCAAACTCCACAATACTCTGGCATGGGGACTTAAATACCATGCATTAAATCTTTGTGTCCTTAGTCATATAGTGCCCAAAGGATTGATTCCTGGGACAACCTTACCCTCTGTCCTATTCCTCCCAATTTATTTTCGTTTGTATGTGGCTTAACACCCTTGGTTACCATAAAACATGATAACCACCACATAAAAAAGACTTGGATGCGCTTGATATTATTTGATGCAACTATCCAATGTCGGAATTTTTTTTGTTTCCCAGCTCCATTACCTTGGTGCTATTTCCTAACACTCATATGTTTCCTTTGGGGTAAGACTTACAGGCTTACACATCCCGTGGGGTCCTCTCGATTAGTGATTGGCTATTAAATTTTCTTGTTGACATGTCCCAATGCTATCCTCCTAACCAAAACTTTGTGCAGCCTTATATTTCCTCTGGGATCCCCTTTTTACTAGGCTTGCGAGCTGAGTTTTTATGTGGAGGCCTCCCACTGAATCTCGAGCCAATATCCGCTTTTGCTGCACCAAGCCACGTCTACTCGCTCTACATCATCCTGCTCAACTCTTAAGGAGCTCCTTATAGTTTCACTGAGATGCACCTTCTTGGATAGTTGCTGTGAGATTATGTGTTAAGTGGGATCTACCTCATCTAATAGAAATACTTTCCATCACTCAGTGTGCTCCACATCTTTTCATTAATATCCTTCGAATTCATTAATGTTCTACCAGGGTTATGTTGTTGGGAAACCTCCGTTGGTCTTAGGTGTGAGAGGGGACCACCCATAACCAATCATTTATTTCTATTGTCAGACCACATATGCCTGCTTGATTTGTTTGAGCTCTATATCAAATCCACTTGGATAATGCTACCGGGCTACCTTCGTCAGGCTATCATGGGTTGTGGTCTCTACCAATCACCAATATAAATCTTTCCCTGCTGCAGTATTTTCCATGCCACTTATGCTCGATGTCATTCTTTGGTAGCTCTGATATGCTTCTGCTGTGTTTGGATGTTTTTCCAAACTTGGTGATGCACCAAACGGTCTCCAACCAATCTTTAGCTCTACCACTATGACCTTGGGGGTTCTAATCATTGACTAGATCTAACTTATGATCCAAGAGGCCATTTTTGAGCTTCTACATACTGTTAGAATGCTCTTTCCAAGAACTATCCAACTATTTCATTTCCAAGAGAATCTAAAATAATCTTCCAAGGAAAATTTTCCTTCAAACCATGGGACTCTCGCCCTTATTAGTCATCATATTATGGCTTCTTCAATAAGACTGCTACTATGATGATTCTCTACAAGATGTTGCAACAACAATGGGACTCCCCCTAAGCTTGACACACGATGCATATCAATGATGGGCCCAATTTCCATCACAACTAGGCTAGTAGACATCAATGTCAACATTTGTTGCACCAACCTCATTGCTAATTTGGTTGAATGCCAACACAATTTCTACCACTAACCATCTAGATGATGCCAACTGTCCAACAATTATTTCAATATGTCTTCCCAAGTTTGTAAAATTTTTATAATCTAAAACTCCTTTGGGATAATGTTACAAAAAAATACCAAAATGGATGGTTTAAAATTGGATTCACGAACAATCACAAACACCAACTTCTACCAGTTATATCTATGAAAGTATAGTGAATCAAAAATTTAATTTTTGAGTGCAAATACCTAGATATTTCTCTTAACCTCATAAATACTTCAATTTCTAAATATTTTCTAAAAAAATATAAAAAATCCCAATATGACTTATTTTGTAATACACCTCTATTTCTTACTTTTAATGTTGGTTATTTTAGGCATGGACCTATCAGTGGACAAACCGGCTATGTAAGTCATTATTAAACTTTTGTGATCATGCAATTATTTGAACTATTGTTAATAAATAAAATTGTTTAGAAAATTATTTAGGAAAGAGAACTAGAGATTGTAGATTTCTTTCCAGCTTGGAAACAACTGTTGGTGGTTAAGTCTAAGATGGACCTTCCCTAAAAATATCCTAAAAATCCCTAGGAGAAAATAACTAGAAATAAATGGATTTAATTTGATGGGAGAGAAATATCATATTAAATCACTTAATTGGAGAAAGATATTAAGTCCAGGTGAAATAAAGCGCTAAGGGAGAAAATGAAAGGATTTAAATAAAAAAGAAAGACCCTTTTTTGAAAAACAAAAAAAACAAAAACCTAGGAAAAAGGGTTGGCATACGCAAAAGCAGGACACTGCTAAAATCTTCTCGGAAGGAAACTTATAAAATAAACCACCAGGTAATCAATGAGGTTATTGATTATGATGGAAATTAGATCTTAGCTCGAGGGGAACTAGTGGAGTCAGTTCATGGTCAGGAGGAAGGTGCTCGGTTCCTGAGTATTTTCCAAGCATAAATTTTGGTTAGAATTTCAGTTATGTTTTTTTAGTTATGACAAAAATTAACTGATAATGTTGTTGAGTTTGTTTATTTATGAATCATGACAAGTTATTGCCATGTAGAGGTAGAAATAATCGAACCTAAATAATTTTGCGCTGGTATAAAATTCTATTATGTGTATGAAACATGTCTATATGTGTAGTAATTATAAAGGAGGACTTCATTAAGAAGACATCTAAGTGGGATTAAAAGATAATGGATTTTTGAGGAATCTTTAGGTGAATATATATATATATATATATATATATATATATATATATATATATATATATATATATATATATACACACACTATGGATAGGTAGGAAATTAAACTAGAATAAAATCCTTTTCCTGTGGTAGTTAGGATCAATCAACTTACACTAAAAATGTATATGTATGGAATTATATATATAACGAAATTATTCAGGATTAAAAAGGGTATAATTCCAAAATGAAAACAATATTGTGCACATTGAGCAAAACTCAAATAGTAACCCTATTTCATGGGTAGAATTTGCTAAAGTAAATATAAGTACATGAAGTAACTATAGGTACATGCCGAAAGAAGAGTAGCACTATGTAAGTGGTTGAGTGACTTTAATTTTACACTGAGGAGTTAGCTATTAGAAATTAAAAAATCGAGCACAGTTTGCTCTTTTATTTATGGTGGGATGCACAAATTCTTTTGAATCTGGAAAGGAGTGACATGCTCGGAAATTGGATGTAATTTCACATAGTAATCCTTTGAAAGGAATCAACAAGTTCTTGAAATGATTATTGGTGTGAAGTTATATACAATATTTTTCTACATGCACCCTATAGAACTTGAAATATAGTATGGCGCACACATGGTGAGTGTTAGACGAGAAATTAAAGTGTGAGTTCCTAGATATCGTATTCGTTTTAAAACAAGTAGGTATTGGAAGGGGAATCCAACTTCCAAAACTATATAGCAGTAAAAAAGAAAACAATATAATTATAATGTGAAAATTGTCTTTAAAAACCATAGTTTGGGTATGCTTGAGGCTATTAATAGCCAATAACACAATATTTGGTCTACTAGAATTACCTTAATTCGGTTCCTATAATACCAAAACGAGAATAATAATTAAAGTATAACAAAATGCCTTACAAATAGTTCGGAAGCACAATAAAGTTCTAAATAAATACAAACAAAAGAGTTTCATAAATATTAAGTGCATTAAATATAAAGATTCTTAATCAAGAGATAACTAAATTGCACCCTAACATTGAATACAAGGAACCATTACCAAATCTATAAGTACCCAGAAGAAAATATGCCATCCATAAGGGCTTCATTTGTTAAGTTATGGTATGTTCTATGCTTATAACAGTTTACTTCTTTTCCTTATTATATTCCAAAGATTAGCAATCACACTTACATAAAGTAAAGTGCAGATAGAACATTAAACGATCGACAAAAAACAAACCAGGACAAGAGACACACGATGTGGCGGCTAGCCAAGGATAAACCCCACAATGTGTGGGGAAACCCTTTGATCAAATCTTCTTTTATCTTCAATAATTCAGCAGAGAGAAATAGTACAATAAATCTGATTCATATCAGCAGTAGCAAACCCTAGATCAACAGCGTCAGCATTAGCAGCTTCATTATCAAACTAGGGAAGACCATATCTCACAAACCGACCGTCGGATTCACTTCATTCCACCACCAAAAGTTTTGGCTTCCAGAGGAGGTTCATACAGCGCAGTTCAGATGAGGAGATATTCTAGGCCACACAAGTCAATCTTTACTTCTACAGTTGCAGCTTCAGTTTCAGCAGTTTCCGGCTTCAAACTAGGGCAGTCGATATCTTGCAAACCGTTCGTCGGATTGACTTCATTCCACCACCAAAAGTTGTGGCTTTTAGAGGAGGTTTAGATGAACCTACAGCGCAGTTCAGATGAGGAGATCTTCTAGGCCATGTAAGTCAATCTTTACTTCTGCAGTTACAACTTCAAAATCAACAGCTTCCGGCTTCACATGTGTGAGAGAGAGACCCATTTCAGCGCAGTAGAGAAGAGACTCATTTCTGCATAGTAGAGAGAGAGAGATGTGATGAGATGAGTGAGTCCAAATGAGAAAAATTCCTCTTATATTTATACACAACGTTGGTGGGTAGATGCGACTGTTGGGCTTCTGAGCCTACATGAGTTGTAGGTCGGCTTGATAATAATTCCATAATCAAAATAAATTCATATCTCCATGAATACTTATCGAAATCGGATGATCTTTATATCAATCCTACACCTCTCGATGAGAGGAATCTAATAAAAATATTATCAGCCATGAATAAGATCACCCACATGAAGTTTTTCCCTGGTTGCCAATTTTAACACTCCCTCTCAACCATGGAGAACTTCATCTGCAATCTGTCTATTGGTCGTTACTATTCATCCATCAAATGCACTACCCTGTACAGCCTGACCCTTGCCCTGCTCTGCTCTATTCTGCCTGTTCTGCTTTGTCTTGTTCTGCCCTGCACTGATCTGTAATGTTTTGCTCTGTTCTACTTTGCTCTTGCATTGTTCTGTTCTACTCTACTTTTTTCCGAATTATGAAGAAGAAGAAATGATCGAGGATGTGTCATACTGACCCAAAGTCAGTCTCAGAGTATGTACCACTGGTCCCAGACCAGTCTCAACCAACCCGAAGTCAGTGTCATAGTGAGTACAACTCCACTGGTCCTAGACCATTATCATCCTCCACTAACTCAAAGTCAGTCTTAGAGTGCGTACCACTGGTCCCAGACTAGTCTCAACCGACCTGAAGTCAGCTTCATAGTAAGTACCATTCCTAACACTGGTCCCAGACCAGTATCGCAGTCTCAGAGAGTGTACCACTAGTCCCAGACCAGTCTTAACTGACCCGAAGTCAGCGTCATAGTATGTACCACTCTCACTGGTCCCAGACCAGTACTGCACTGACACAAAGTCAGTCTCGGAGTATGTACCACTGGTCCCAGACCAATCTCAACCGACCCGAAGTCAGCGTCATAGTATGGTACAACTCCTACCACTAGTCCCAGACCAGTATCGCAGTCTCAGAGAGTGTACCACTGGTCCCAGACCAGTCTCAACCGACCTAAAGTCAGCGTCATAGTATGTACCAATCTCATTGGTCCCAGACCAGTACTGCACTGACACGAAGTCAGTCTCGGAGTATGTACCACTGGTCTTAAACTAGTCTCAACCGACCCGAAGTCAGCGTCATAGTATGGTACAACTCCTACCACTGGTCCCAGACCAGTATCATTGATCCCAGATCAATGGAGGTCATCCTAGCGTAGGGACTATGGTGGATACAACGATGCGTCCATCGGTACTACTATGGTCCCTAACTTCATTTCCCTGCTCATTGATCAAATGAGAGGTACTTCCCATGAGTCCCAGACTGCATGGGTAGGATGCCTCGATAGGAGAACTAATCAATCCTGTCCTCACAGGAGAACACATCAATCCTGCTACAATTTCCATGGAGAACACATCAATCCAGGTTGCCATGGAGAACAAATCAATCCAGGCCTCACAGGAGAACTAATCATCCTGCTACACAGGAGAGCGAATCATCCTGTTCCACAAGAGAGCGAATCATCTTGTCCCACAAGAGAGCGAATCATCTTGTTCCAGTGTGCACCACCAGGGGAGGGTGAGTCACCCTGTGGTCATATGTTGCTCCAGTAGGAACTGCAATCCCTCAGAGCTCCTAGAGATCAATGTATGCAACATGCAGGACCCTTGTACAAGGGTTTCTTGCTGACTCCAAGTCGTTTGGGAAAATCATAGATTAGATCTTTCCTCGGGGCTTTAACAAGGTGTATCAACCTGTACATCATCTTAATGTGATGGAGCTTCCTTGCTCATCGACTACCATATCCCAGATGATGTCTTTCTGCTGGAGCAATTGACGAATACGGGATTCCTCAATAATCGAATCCCACCTCTGGTTGTTACAGAGAATCACAGTGGTATCCAGTGTAAATCGAAACAGCTCACTGAAGAGCTTTCACAACCAGACTGCCTCACACGAGGTTATGCTAGCAACAATATATCCTGCTTCGGCGGTGCTCAAAGCCACCGACTCTGCTTCCTGCTCATCCAGGATATCGAAGCAGATCCCAAGGTGAAACAGTACCTGGAAGTGCTCTTACGGTCCACCACACTGCCTGCCCAATCAACATCAATATATCCAAGTAGTCTCACATCTCCGGTAGTGTATCTTAATCCATGAGAGATTGTGTCCTAAAGACATCTCAGAAGATTCCTGGCATCAATCCAGTGAGGCTCAACCAAATATGAGCTCATAATGCTAACTGCAAAACATATGTTTGGACAGAGGTTCACCAAGAACATCAATGCGAATGAGTTTTTGAAACTCAGAGGCATTTCCCAAGTCTGGTCCGACATCACTACCATATAACTTCTAAGAGTTAAGATCCTCAAGGTAGTCACAGGCTTGCAGTCCATCATACCGAATCTTTCCAATATATTTACCACATATTTTCCTTGAGATAGGAAAATTTCCCTTGGCTTCTGCCACACTTCAAGTCCTTGGTCCTTCATTTCAAATTCAGAAGCCATCTCCCTCTTACATTTGTGAATGAGAGGGTTTGCACCTGTTAGAAAGAGGTCATCCACATACAACACCAGTATGAGAGGCTTGTCATCTTCAACCTTAAAGTAAAGGTTAGGATCAGCTTCACTCCTAGTAAATCCCAGCTTCATCAAGTAGCTATCGATCCTCTCATACCATGCTCGGGGTGCTTGCTTCAGCCCATAGAGAGCCTTCTTCAACCTGCATACATGATATTTTCAATCATAAATCTCAAATCCTTCAGGTTGCTCCACATAGACCTCTTCTTTGATAGAACCATGCAAGAACGCGGTCTTAACATCCATCTGATGTAGGTTCCATCCTTGTGAAGCCACAAGGGCTATGATCAAGTGGATGGTTGTATATCTGGCAACAAGTGCAAATATCATAGTCTATACCTCCCTTCTGGGATAAACCATGAGCAACAGAATGAACCTTATACTTTTCCATACTTCCATTTGCTGCATGCTTTATCTTGTAAAGCCATTTTGAAGTAAAAATTGTCTTGTCCAGGGTCTGGGAACTACTTCCCAGACATCATTCTCCATAATAGACTCATATTCTATGGTCATAGCATCCTGCCATAGTTAATGCTTGATGACATCTGAGAATGATGAAGGTTCATTTTGTATGATCGTGCTCATGATGGTCAGGTATCCCTGATACTTGTTAAGTTTCTTACTTTGATGGAAGGTTCCTCAGGGTGCAGAATGTCCTTCAGCATCATCAAGTATCCCCCTAAGCCATGAAGGCCTCTTCCTAGAAGAGGAAGGCTCATGTGGATGAGGATCAATCGGATCCATGGATTCTTCTACATCAGCATTGATTCATCATCCTTTTATTTTGGTTCCCTGGTGTCGGCTTCTTGAGAGCTACTCAAAGTCAACAGATTGTCCACCTTGCTGAGAGCCATATCTTTGTCAAAGGTGACATCATGACTAATCACGACTTCCATTTGACTGGTGGTGAACATTTCTTCACGATTTTAGGAACCCAATGCTTGATGAGGGCATCGATTTTGTACATATACGGTGGTGATTGTAGTTTCAGCCCATAGAAACTTTGGAAGTCTTTGATCATGTAGCATGGCCCGAACAACTTCCATCATCGTGTGGTTCTTCCTTCCCACCACACCATTCTGCTCAGGAGTATGTGGTGTAGTAGTCTCCCTCTTAATGCCAACCTCAGGTATGCCTGAGTAAACCAATTGTAATATATCGGAGGTCTTGCTTTGGCTTGAGGGGAATGGTACCCTTTTGAGCTTTCCTTTGGCACATCCTAGACATACACCTTCTTTCTCTACTTGGAATTCGGGCATCCCTGTTACCATATGTCTTACATTGGGTAGAGCTTTGTAATGAAGGTGGGAAAACCTCCGATGCCAAAGTTCGGACTAAAGAGTTGTGTCACAAGACATGACACATAGCGGACTTCCATCGACCTGATATAATGAATCAACACTAAACCCAAGAGTAAAGGCATCTTTAACATTATTTTTCCATATACATACCTTGCCATTGTTGAAGGTTACCTTGTAGCCTCTGTCTTCCATTGCCAAGATGGACACTAGGTTCCTTTTGAGGTCAGGTGCATTTAATACATCCTAGAATTTTTAGCCTTCTTGAATGCTTGTCCTCTTCCTTGATTCCAAGCTCTCCTCTTACCTTTGCTGTTGAATTTTTCATTCCTTTGATTGCCATCAGAGGGATTTCGAGTTGCACCACTGCATATTGTACCATGCTTCTCTAATCATGATTATCATCATGCTGCCCATGTCCATGATTTTATCCATCATAATGATGCTCAAACTAGTGTGCATCATCATCATGCTATCATATATGTCCATGATCTCATGTTCCCTTTATGTCCATGATCTCATTCATCATGATGCTTATGATCTCATACATAGTGACTTGCTTTATCGCAAATGTAACATCGCTATTTTCTTCTAGCCTTAGGTCCAACCTTTCCTTTTGATTTAGTCCCGGAATTATTTCTTTTCTTTGCATGAGAAGAAAAGGCAGCAGGAGGACCTTTAGGCATGTGCATTTCTTGCACTTCTTCTCTTGTTTCTTCTTGAATGCATCTAGCCATTAATTCCTCGAAACTAGGAATTACATTATAGTTCAAAAGAGTAGTCCTGAACACATACCATTCAAATGGCAATCCTCCAAGAGTTGTGAGTGCCATTTCTCTGTCAGTAATAGTTTCCCCAATAGATAGGAGATCGTTCTTGATCTTGGTGATTCTTAAGAAGTATGCTTGCATACTTTCATCTTTACCTTTCTTGACTTCCCTCAGCTTATTTCTAAGAAACAAAACTTGATTTGCATCATTAACTTTAAATAAACTCACTAGTCTATCGTAGATTTCCTTGGAGGTGTCCAGTTTAGAGATGTAGGCCACCAAGTGCTTGTTGATAGAGTCCCAGATGATCTTCTATTGTTTTGACTTCTCCATTTTTTCATTTTTTCCAGGCAGCAGCGGATGCATTTGATGGAGGCTCAACAATATTGCCTCTCACATGATCCAACACTCCTTGATTCTCAAGGGTTAGATCGATAGACATCTTCCATCCATGATAGTCAACTTTCTCATGGAGCTTGTCTTCAGCAGGAAAGAGTGTTGAGGACCCCATAGTTCTTTTAGGATAGCCTTGCCAATATTCTTTTCGATGATTGCTCTTGCTCTTGCTCGGGCTTTGTCTTCACCTCAGCTCTGATACCATGTTAAGTTATGGTATGTTCTATGCTTATAATAGTTTACTTCTTTTCCTTATTATATTCCAAAGATTAGCAATCACACATAAATAAAGTAAAGTGCAGATAGAACATTAAACGATCGACAGAAAACAAGCCAAGACAAGAGAGACAAGATGTGGCGGCTAGCCAGGGACAAACCCCACAATGTGTGGGGAAACCCTTTGATCAAATCTTCTTTTATCTTCAATATTTCAGCAGAGAGAAATAGTACAATAAATCTGATTCATATCAGCAGTAGCAAACCCTAGATCAGCAACATCAGCATTAGCGGCTTCATTATCAAACTAGGGCAGACCATATCTCACAAACCGACCGTCGGATTGACTTCATTCCACCACCAAAAGTTTTGGCTTCCAGAGGAGATTCAGATGAACCTACAGTGTAGTTCAGATGAGGAGATCTTCTAGGCCATGCAAGTCAATCTTTAATTCTGCAGTTGCAGCTTCAGTTTCAGCAGTTTCCAGCTTCAAACTAGGGCAGTTGATATCTTGCAAACCGTTCATCGGATTGACTTCATTCCACCACCAAAAGTTGTGGCTTTTAGAGGAGGTTCAGATGAACCTACAACATAGTTCAGATGAGGAGATATTATAGGCCACGCAAGTCAATCTTTACTTCTGTAGTTACAGCTTCAAATTCAACAGCTTCTGGCTTCACATGTGTGAGAGAGAGACCCATTTCAGTGCAGTAGAGAAGAGACTCATTTCTGCGCAGTAGAGAGAGAGAGATGTGATGAGATGAGTGAGTCCAAATGAGAAAAAGTCCTCTTATATTTATACACAACGTTGGTGGGTGAATAGATGCGACTGTTGGGCTTCTGAGCCTACATGAGTTGTAGGTCGGCTTGATAATAATTCCATAATCAAAATAAATTCATATCTCCATGAATACTTATCGGAATCGGATGATCTTTATATCAATCCTACACCTCTCGACGAGAGGAATCTAATAAAAATATTATCAGCCATGAATAAGATGAACCACATGAAGTTTTTCCCTGGTTGCCAATTTTAACATCATTCCACATTAAACTCATAAGTAGTCTTAAAAAAAGTATACTATATGCAGAGAAAACAAGGTAGAGAAGACAAAAATGACAACCATAGGTAATATTCCACCATATATTCATGATAATCCAGTGGTACAGTCGCTATAATCATATTGTATTAAAATTTCTCCAAAATAAACAAAATACCTTATATGTATGCATAACTTAGGTGTAGAGCTCAACAAGATTTTCTAGAATGACCCAAATTCATTTTCAACCCTGTCACTATAATGAATAAATCAAATACATTGATGGATTAAACCCATCATTGATTTTGGTAGTTCAAAGTACCAAGACACTAGGGTATCATTTACAGAAAAATCAAAACCAATAACCAAAACCACTATTTGCAAAGAAAATAAATTGAGCTAGCAAGCCATTCATGGCCTTTGTGGTAGTACCCAGTTAAGGGTCCTTGCCTTAACATCATCATAGAATGAAATTGAAACCCTAGTTGGGAATGCTAGGGGACAAAGCGAACATACATCACACATCTAGAAAAAATATGAGACCCCAACTATAAAAGAATCACTCAAATTAGTCTATGAGCATTGTTGGACAAGGAGAATGAGCTAGATGCGAAATCAATAGTGAGCTTGCTGTGGAAATACCTATCAGTGAAATCCTAAAGTGGAGAAACAAATCAAGACCAACAAAATTACCCACATGATAAATAAAATAACCAAGAAGCAAGTAACCAAAAAGGAGAACACATTAATAGAGGAAATGAGTAATTACCTGAGAGGGGGTGTTGTTGTGGTAAATAAATCCTCAAAAATTGAACTTGTACATCATTAGTAAACAAATTGGGGTAACCATGGAATAAAATTTGATAAGAATGGAAATAAACACAAGTAGGGTTCCAATAAAATTAATTCCATTTCCTGATTTGTTGTTGAATGTTAATTTTGCTATGCTAACTTCAACTTTAGATTTAAAAACAAATGCTTATCTTTTGCTTCATGTGCATAGGTTCCCTTAGGGTGTTTGTGAATGAAAACATGTAAATTTCGCCAAGTTTTATGTTAAGTTCATGAGAAAAATAACATGAAAATCAAGTTCTGAACAAAAGCAATTAAATGTACAACAAACCATCAAAACGAACACTTATTACAATGTTTTGATGAAGGAGTTCACCCCTTTTGGGCTACATCTCCTTGGTCTAGTTTCCATGGTTTCAGCCTTTGCATTAGCTCAATAATGGAAAAATTTCTATTTACAAAGCTCTACTACTCCTGAAACCTACTTCAATATGCTTAGAACATCAAAATCATCTAGGAAAACCTTTTTTTGATCCTAATTTTGTCGCATTTTGCAAAAATTATGACCAAAACTATTTCTCCTAGTAAACCTCCACTAAAACTGGAGGAACTCCAGTTAGTCTTGCTAAAATAGGAGGAATCCCTAGATTTGTCGGATCCGCTATATTCTCTGCCAAAATAAAATACAGTTAATTAATATTAAGCGTAGTTTAATTAATTGTTAATTGGTGGTTAGCACATAATTCGTGGCTAGGTTAACTGTCGGCCTCCAGATGTTGTGGTAGTGGTCACATAGGCAGTATAAGTGTGGTAGTTGCATTGGAAGTTTTGGTTAACCATTAATCATAGCCTCCAGGGTTTTGGTTGTGTTCGCATGGGAGGGGGTTGGCCTATGGGCCAGCTCCCTCCTCCCCCCAACTGCAAAGTGTTAACACTTTAAATATATGCAGAGACAATTACATGTTAAGTGTGGGTTGAGCAGTAAGCCATGTGGTTTGTTCAGTGCAGGTCCTGGGTTCGACTCCTCAGCTTTCCATAAAATTTTGTTGAAGTGCGGTGATGAACCCGACCTTTGGGGAGGGACACGTGGTGGCCTCTAGGCTTGCCACTTGTACCTTCCTCATTGGTCCATCCTTCATCCATTGAAAACAAGCCATGTCACCACACCTGAAAACCAATAGAAATGCGCCACTTGGTGAAACCTGATAGGCAATTGACCTCCTATTCACCTTCCCAGTCACCTGCCATGTCAATAGCACGGACTCTTGACTGTGCAGTGACTGCACATTTTTTTTGCAAAAAATCTTATGTTTGGTAATGTAGAAAGAATGCGATATCTTCCTCATACGAACTTGGTTTTGAGTGAAACAAGTTGCGTTGGGATCATTTCGCCAAGATGGATGCGATCGTTTAGATTTTGAGCGATTTAGAGAAATTTTATTTTTGAGCTAAATACTGAGCACTTGATCTTTCCTCCCGACTAGAAGCCTTTTGGACCCCAAAAGATACTATCAATTGTTCAGCAGGTGAGGGTACAACTCCCTCACCTTCTCAATCTGCAACCATTTGGCCTTAAAAGGCTTTTGTCCCTTGAGTCCCACTCTAAGGTATTTGACATTCCCTGTCTTTGAAGTTCTAGTTCTCTGTCAAGTATGATATCTTGTTATAGGTCATCAAGATATTCTAGTGAGAAATCATCTATCAAAGGTAGCTAAACATGCTCTCCTTGATCATCAATCAAAGGAGGCTTAAAAAATCTCAAATTCTCAACATTAACAACAAAGTATATTTGCATATAAGGAGGCAAATCTAGCTTAAATGCATTGTTACCAATCTTTTCTAGAATTTTAAAAGGGCCATAATGAATTGGCTTAAGATTTTTACCTTCCCCTTGAAGTATCTCTTTCCTAATATATAACCAAACTTCGTCTTCAACTTGAAATTTATGATCGACACGGTGTTTGTCATGCCTTTCCTTGTAGCTACTCTGAATCTTTTTAAGTTGTTCTTGCACTGTGTGATGTATCAACTGAATTTTCTCTATGAACTTCCTTGCCTTATCGATGTCATTGTGACCATCGATGGTGACATCTTTCTCAAAGATGAAGTCCAATGGAGATCTTGGCAAGTACCCAAAACATGCCTCAAATGGCGACGTGTTTGTGGAATAATTCTTTTCCCTGTTGTATGCATGATGTATGTAATGCAACTGTTCATCCCACAACTTGGGATGTTTGCTGCAATATCCTCTAAGAAGATGAATAAATGTCCTGTTGACCACCTTGGTTTTTCCATCTATTTGTGGATGAAAGGTTGTACTCTTCTTCAACTTAGTGTCCATCATGTCCCACAAATTTGACCAAAAAATTCCCAACAAATCGAGAATCTCGATTACTTACGATGGAAGTAGGAAGACCAAAATGAACCAAAATATTTTGATAGAAAAGATGAGTTTCTTTTTAAGCTATAATTTGATTTTACATGGTGTTAGAATACACATCTTACTAAACCTATCTGTTAGCACTTAGAATGAACCTCAAGGCTGAAAAGAGGCAATTCCAAGGTAACCACAGACCAAGCTTTCGATCTGGAATATAGCCCTACTAGACCAGAGAGGGCTCTCTCTTTGCCAACAAAATGTGGCTGCAATAAGTGAATTTTAGGCTAGCTATGAAGTGTGAGGATTTGGTTGAAAATTGTGGGTTGAAAACAACAAGAGAAGGGACTATTGGGCTATGGATTTGGGGCTAGTTTTTGCTAGAAAACTTGGGGAAAAGTAAGCGCAATGTATAGCCATATTAAAGATATAATGAGAGAATAAAAGAGGGAAAATAATGCTGCCTTGCAGGCATCAATCAGGGGATGGATCTACAGTGGCAACTTTAGAAGAAACAGAAGCACAGGGTTACTCAATAGAGCATCTAACAAAGGATGGATTCTGAAAAGATGACCACTACATCAAACAACATAATCATTGTGAAAGGAGCATCATGCATGGATGGATTCCTAACACTTCCCTTAGAGAATGCTGTAACCAAATTAGCAGAAAAATCAAAGCATGGAAATGAATTTACAAGAAAATCATGCTACACATTAAACACCGTGATGAATCCCAAATTTAAAGAGCATAAAAAGCTTCATTAAAATAATATTCAAGGAAAACTTTACATAGTCCAATGGAAGCCTCACTCTGTTGCAAAAATCCAACCATTACACTATGAAATTCATAAAATATATACAATTAGCTCATCCATGTACTAAGGGAGTTGAGCTCAACCATCTCTCTCAAGATAGAATCAATTACATTAAATTTGGACCGAATTTATGAAAATAGGTCTCAAAGATGAACTCGTATCTCTTGAACCATAACACCTGTTACAAAAATGAAAGAGGTTTTTGTAGATAAGGTAATTTTTGAGAAAGACCTCTCTCTCTGTGCCACACAATCATCTATAAAACAGAAAATCATTAAAAATTTAAATCTGTAAAAATAAGCTGTAAAGATCTAGTCAAATATTCCAATTCATAAAACTTGTGAATAAAATGAAAGAGGTTTTTGTTATATGGCTCATGGTTAACAAAAAATTCTTTGGGTTTCTTAATATTAATTTCCATCTGTTGTAAAATGGCACCGCACTAAAATGGCTAAAATAGTAAAATAACTACAAAATTTGTTTTGCTTTAATGTAGGCTTCAAATATCACTGCATATTGCCCACATAGTAACACTTGTGCATAAACTGAAGGAGGTTTTTGTTATTTGGCATGTTATGGACAAAAACCTCTTTCACTTTTGTAAAATTCCTGTCCAAACTGATTTTGTAGTAAACTTGTCCCTGTGTTCAGCAACTGACCTCAAAACATTCATAACCAAGAATCAATCATTCATTTCGATCATCCTCAGATCTAGAAACTAGTTACGAGAGTGTGATATACCATTGGAAAGATTTTTCCGAGCTCCTCCTGATGGACATACTTAGGATATGATTTGCAATGAAAATCATGTGCAAAACATCTCTAAAAGCTAGACATAGTAAGAGCACATTTTGATCCCTGGTGATAGGTTGCGAAGACTGGAACTAACATTGGTCTTATTGGGGATGTCAGCTCCCTAGAGGTGTCAAGAACACCATAGACCAAGTATCTCATCCATTGGGCAATACGATCGCAAACAATTGCAATCCTAAACAACTTATTCCAACAAAAAAACACACATATTGCAACCTGTACATTAGGAAACTAAAACAAATGCCGAAAACTGAAATGTTACTTTGGGAAACTTATTTATGTACAACCCTACCCTACTTTGCTGAAAATTACTAGATCAAATGATGTTGTAATGCCAAATTAACCAATCAAGCAACTGTAGCAACGATGATGCTTGGTAGTGCTTGAAATAGAACATAAATGTAAATGCTGACAACCATACATGCACAAAATGAGTGTGGTTGTGTACAAGGAACTCTGGCTTGCTATTCAAACTGATTTTTTTTTCCGTATATGCCGCAACAGGATCAAAGAAACCAAACTATGTTTGCTGCCCCAACTCCTCAATACATGCTTCCAGCTGCAAATTATTAATGCAAACATCCAAGGGCAACCTTACCTTTCCTTCCTTCTGCTGGAAAAGGTCCCCAAAAAATGGGACTTGACAATCTAGATCCTGGGACTGTATTTGGGTCTCCAATTCAGTTAGATCTTCTTCAATTTTGATGGCAAAATTTTGCAAAAAATTGAGCTTAACTTCATGGCTACATTGACAAGACTTCACATAAGAAGAAAGAGATGAAGCAAAGTTCTCATCTACCTCATCATCCGTGCACATATCTTCCCATTCTCTAAAGCCTTGAATAGAGGCTGCCTCTATTTCGAATTCTTCCTCTTTCTCCATCCATGTTTCAAGAAAGATATGCCAAAAATATGCATATGACTTAATAGATCTGATAGGAAAACTTTTGATCCATTGTCTACATTTCCCTTGAAACGAATCATAGAACAATTTGATAAAAATATCCTCTTTTTTGACTCTAAGAGATTCTATAAATGTTTTGAAATTTGCTACATGTTCAAGAGTCAAAAGTCATATCTTCCTCCATTGAATTTAGAGCCATTGCTCAAAATATATGCATCATTCAGTAATTGATTAGGAAAACCAGGAAGATTAGAAAAATCGATACATGAATACCTTGAACAAATAGAAGCAACATCTGAGAGGGCTCTCTCTTTTCCAACAAAATGTGGCTGCAATAAGTGAATCTTAGGTTAGCTATGAAGTGTGAGGATTTGGTTGAAAATTGTGGGTTGAAAGCAACAAGAGAAGGGACTATTGGGCTATGGATTTGGGGCTAGTTTCTGCCAGCAAACTTGGGGCAAAGTAAGTGCAATGTACAACCATATTAAAGATATAATGAGAGAATAAAAGAGGGAAAATACCGTTGCCGTGCAAGCATCAATCAGGGGATGGATCTACAGTGGCAAATTTAGAAGATAGAGAAGCACAAGGTTACTCAACGAAGCATCTAATAGAGGATGGATTCTGAAAAGATAACCACTACATCAAACCTCATAATCATTGTGTAAGGAGCATCGTGCATGGATGGATTCCTAACACTTCCCTTAGAGAATGTTGTAACCAAATTAGCAGAAAAAAAAGCATGGAAATGAATTTACAAGAAAAACATGCTGCACATTAAACATCGTGATGAATCCCAAATTTAAAGAGCAGAAAAAGCTTCATTAAAATAATATTCAAGGAAAACTTTACACAGTCCAATGGCAGCCTCACTCTGCTACAAAAATCCAACCATTACACTCTAAAATTCATCAAATATATACAATTATCTCATCCCTATACTAAGGGAGTTGAGCTCAACCATCTCTCTCAAGATAGAATCAGTTACATTAAATTTGGACTGAATTTATGAAAATAGGTCTCAAAGATGAACTTGTATCTCTTTAACCATAACACTTGTTACAAAAAGAAAGAGGATTTGTAGATAAGGTAATTTTTGAGAAAATCCTCTCTCAAATTTTGGAAATTCATTTCCAGTTGCTCGGAATCTATGCCAGACAATCATCTCTAAAACAAAAAATCATTAAAATTTAAATCTGTAAAAATAAGCTGTAAAGATCTAGTCAAATATTCCAATTCACGACACCTGTGAATAAACTGAAAGAGGTTTTTGTTATATGGCTCATGGTTAACAAAAACATCTTTGGGTTTCTCAAAATTACTTTCCATCTGTTGTAAAATGGCACTGTACTAAAATGACTAAAACAGTAAAATAATTGCAAAATTTGTTTTGTTTTAATGTAGGCTTCAAATATCACTACATATCTCCCACATAGTAACACTTGTGCATAAACTGAAGGAGGTTTTTGTTATTTGGTATGTGATGGACAAAACCTCTTTCACTTTTGTAAAATTCCTGTCCAAACTGATTTTGTAGTAAACTTGTCCCTGTGTGCAGCAACAGACCTCAAAACATGCATAACCAAGAATCAATCATTCATTTCGATCATATCTTCTAATCTAGAAACTAGTTACAAGAGTGTGATATACCGTTGGAAAGTTTTTTCCGAGCTCCTTCTAATGGAAATACTTAGGATATGATTTGCACTAAAACTCATGTGCAAAACATCTTTGAAAACTAGACATAGTAAGATCCCATTTTGATCCCTAGTGACAGGCTGCGAAGACTAGAACTAACACTATCTACAACTACATACAAGTAATCATGACCTTTCCTTGACAATGGAAGACTTCCTACAAAATCCATTGAGAAACTCTCCCACGGACGTGAAAGTACTGGAAGTGGAGTGTACAATTCTAGTTTCCTATTGCTAGGATTACTTGTTGCACACAAAGAACATCCTCTAATGAAACAAGATACATTATCAAACATGCGTGGCCAATAACAATACCTTTGGAGATTTGATACTGTCTTGCCTACACCAAAATGTCCAGCAATCAATGAAGTGCACGTCTCCCTTATGATAATGTTTCTTTCTCCTTGTGGAATACATAACTTTCCTAAGTGATACAAAAATCTGTTATGTACATGGTAATCTAACTCTTCAATTTCGTTTCCTTGCCTCAAGCTTGCATACACATCTCAAAAGTCATTGTCATATGCATATTTCTCAATGTACCTTTCATGTAAAGTAGAATTGTGCTTGAGTATAATATATGAATTTACAGTAGGCCTAGAAAGCATATCAGCTACCTTATTGTAGAATCCATTTTTGTACTTGATAACCAAATGAAACTATTCTAAGAACCCATCCATCTGAAGTGTCGTGATTTCTACAACTTTGACTGTGATTATAAGTACTGCAATGGTTGATGGTCGGTATGGATAATGGTCTCCTTCCCCATCAATTAGTGTTTCCATTTTTTGAAACTTTGTACCAATGTGTAAAGTTATTTTTCATAAGTGGGATAGTTAGTCACAACACCATTAGAAAATTCAGGATGAAATGAAATGGGCTTACCACGCTGCATAAGAACTGCTCCCGTGGTGTAATCATTAGCATCTGTTTGAATCTCAAATGGCTGTCTAAGATCCAGAAGAGCCAATACCAGTGCTGAATTGATCTTTTGTTTTAAAGCATCAAATTATTTATGTTGTACATCTCCCCAATGTAACACTTTCTTGACACTAGTCAATGCATGTATTGGTGCTGCAATGGAAGAAAAATTAGCAATAAATTTCATCCAATATTGTGTTTCCCCTAGAAAGCTTCTTACCTCTTTCACTATATTAGGCTTGGACCAATTTAGAATGAAATCAACCTTAGAGGGGTCTATATTAAGCTCACCTCCTCCAACAATGTGTCCCAAATACACTAAAGAAGTCTTTCCAAACTCACACTTTGACATCTTTAAAAAAGACCGTTCTTTTCTCAAGACATCAAGTACTTTGTTCAAATGCATGACATGTTCATCTCTGGATTTGCTGAATACGTGAATATAATCTAAGTAAACAATGAAAAATTCATCTAGAAATGGTCTTAATACATCATTCATAACTCTCATGAAAGTAGCTAGAGCACTTGTAAGACCAAAAGGCATAACAAGCCACTCAAACAATCGTTGTTTAATTTTAAATGCGGTTTTCCAAATGTCTTCTTCAACTATTCTAATTTGATGATAACCACTTCGTAAGTCTAACTTAGTGAAGTACTTTGCATACCTCAATTGATCAAGAAAATCATCAATTCTTGGGAGTGGATAATAATTATTTACCTGTATTTTATTTAGTGCACGGAAATCCACACAGATGCACCAAGTCCTGTCCTTCTTTGGCACCAAAACAATGGGTGGACCACATGGAAAAGTAGATGGGTGTATGATACCTTTGTTCAACAATTTTTGAATTTGAGTCTTGATTTCCATGCTCTCCATAATAAACATGCAATACATGCCAATGTTTGGAAGTGGAACATCCTGTTGCAATTGTATCTCACGCTGAATTCCCCTCCTAGGAGGTAACCCCTTTGGTTCCTGAAACATCTCTCCATGCTTGCATACCACATCAAACAAATCATATTTTAATTTATCATCACAACCTTCAAAATATTCATAATAAATATCATTATTTTTCTTGATCATGAGAAACACAAATTTTTTACTTGCATTGACTAGTCTCTTCATCTCCCCTGCATTAACCAAAGAAATGTTTAACTTTTTGCGATGGGCTCTCACAATATACTCCACTCCATCCTTGAGAAATAGGTATTTTTTCTCATGGTGACAAAATACCACTTTCCTATCATAAAAATATGTAATTCCTATAATGATTCCCGAGATGTCAAGTGGAACTACATCAAACTCAACTTCATCAATGAATTATTCAGTAACAGAAAACCTGAATAAGCATTTCCTTGTAACCTGTAAATTTTCATTTTTGACTATCCAACCCAATGGATATGATTTATGATGAGGTAAAGTTTCAAGTTTAATATTTTTAACCAAGTCTTATGAAATTAAGTTTGATTGTGACCCACTATCAAATAATGCATCAATCTTTGTATGATTTAAAATTACCCTTACATGGAACAACTCTATCCTTGATTCTTCATTTGGAGTGTTGTTATGAATATGTGAGGAACTAGTGCTTGCAACAACTTATTTTCCTTTTGTAACCATGGATGAAATCTTGGTCTCATCCCTAGAATCTAATCCAAGATCATGTTGTGTGGTAGCCATCCTCTTTCCTTTTCCCTTATTGTTTGGTATCTTAGGCCTTAGTTCAACATGTAATTTCCAACAATGGGTTTCATCATGCCTCACTTTGGAACAATGTTGGCATATAGTTTTCCCCCTTTCTTTCTTCACACTTGCATTATTATCTCCCTTCCATTTTCTACCCTTCTCTTTCTCCTTACCCTTGAATGACTTCTTCTTACTACCCCCTTCCCGAATGTTCTTTCCTCTTGCTTCAAGGTGTGTGGCTTGCATACATACCTCATCTAAGTTATTTGGATTGAACATAAGGAGAGTATGTTTGAAGTAGGAATGTAAACCCCCAATATATTTCAATAGAGTGTCTTGGGAATTCAAATTTACTCCTAACAACAAAGCTCTCTTCCTAAACTCCTGGGTATAGTCTTGAACTATTTGGCCCTTGAGTTGCCTAAAATTTTGCCAACTCATAATGACTTTTTGCATATAGGCTAAAGGATAAAAATTTATTTTAATTGCATAAACAAATTCAACCCAAGAAATGGATATCTTACCATGAATTCACATTTCCTCTTGAGTCTTTGCTTCCCACCAAACTAGTGCTTCGCCTTCTAGCCTCAATGAAGCCAACTGGATTTTTATGTCATCTTCTTGAAGGTTACGAATTCTGCAATAAACCTCCAATTATCGAATCCAATTGTCCAACTTTTGTACATTCACCTCATCATTGTACATGGGAAGTTCAAACTTAATGTCCAATTTGAGTAAGGGAGTTTATTGCTTTGGGGTTTTTGAATGAGTATGAACAGTTTTTGTGGTGGAAGTGGAAGATGATTCTGTTTGAGATGATGAGGATGATGAAGATGACGAGGAATATGAAGATGGTGGAGATGGAGTAGGATTTCCTCCATTACCAATTGAATCCTTCTTTTCATATTTTTTATCTCCTAAGCTTCCCTCTCCATGTGGGGACTTTGAACTCTCTCCAGCCATTGTAGTATTCCTCTCTTCATAAAGGACTCTAACCATGTCAGTTAAGTCATAGAAATATTTCTTGAATGATTCTTCTTCTGAAAGACCTTCAGTCTCTCTTGCTCCAGACATGATGGCTTTGGATTCAATCTTAGCTTTTGGTACTGCTTGTACCTCCTTAATCTCAATTGAAGGTAAAACTTGAGGTGCTTCAAGTGTAGCTAGGATTGGAACTTTTGGTGGAGATTGTGGCCTTGTGGCTCTCCTTCTTCTGGGCATTACCTTAGGAGTTACAACCAATATTTTCCCTTCTCCTCTCTGCAACTTTAACCTTGTAAGCATCACAAATTTGCAACCATTAAAACAATACTTGCACAAAACTCAAGCAATCAAGAAAATAACCTTTTCTCTGATACCAACTTGATTTGTTGTTGAATGTTATTTTTGTTGTTCTAATTTCAACTTTAGATTTAAAAACAAATTCTTATCTTTTGCTTCATGTGCGTAGGTTCCCTTATGGTGTTTACGAATGAAAAAAAGTAAATTTTGTCAAGTTTTAAAGAAAAATAACATGAAAATCAGGTACTAAACAAAAACAATTAAATGTACAACAAACCATCAAAATGAACACTTAACACAGTGCTTTGGTGAAGGAGTTCACCCCTTCTGGGCTACATCTCCTTGATCCATCTTCCGTGGCTTGGGCTTCTGTATTAGATCAATAATGGAAAAAGTGTTGTTTAAAATGCTCTACTGCTCTTGAAACCTAATTCAATGTGCTCAAAACATCGAAATCATCTAGGAACACCTTTTTCTGATCCCAATTTGGTCAAATTTTGCAAAAAATATGACCAAAACTATTTCTCCTAGTAAACCTCCACTAAAACTAGAGGAACTCCAGTTAGTCTTGCTAAAACTAGAGGAATCCCTGGATTTGTCGGATCCGTTATCTTCTCTGCCAAACTAAACTGTAGGTAATTAATACTAAGCATAGTTTAATTAAATGTTAGTTAGTGGTTAGCGCATAATCCGTGGTAAGGTAAACTGTCAACCTTCGGATGTTGTGGTAGTGGTCACATAGGCGGTATAAATGTCGCAGTTACATTGGCGGTTTTTGGTTAACTGTTAACCAGTAGCCACCGAGGTTGTGGTCGTGTTCACATGGGAGGGTGTTGGCCTCTAGGCTAGCTCCCTCCTCCCCCCAACCGCAAAGTGTTAACACTTTAAATATATGCGGAGACCATTACATGTTAAGTCACAACAGTGCAGGGGAGCGGTAAGCCATGTGGTTTGTTTGGTGCAAGTCTCGTGTTCGACTCCCCGACCAACCATAAATTTTTTTTGAAGCACACCGATGAATTCAACCTTTGGGGAGGGACATGTGGCGGTCTCTGGCAAAGCGGACAAAATGCATTATCTTCCTCATACAAACTCGGTTTTGAGTGAAACGAGTTGCCTTGGGATCGTATCGGTGACATAGACGTGGTCATTCAGGTTTCGAGTGATTATGAGAACTTTGATTTTTGAGCTAAATGATGAGCACCTGATCATTTCCTCAAGCCATAAGCTCACAAACCCTTGTAGAATAATACATGCTAGCTACAAAAGGGAACCTCAAAACTAGGGGTTCCATTCTGGTAAAGTGATACACTGAAAGCAATACGAAATTACAAACCTCAAAACAATGAGAAAGCCAAGGTTACCTCTGAATTCGTTCACGTGAGGGAGTAAAATGAGTGTTCACCTATCATAGAGGATACTCTTCCTCACTCATTTCACCAACCACAAACCTAAGTGGAGAACCTGCAAAACATTGATGTAGTCAGATTAAAGAAAGTATATAAGATATAAACCTTGGATAACAGAAAGAAAACCCAATATCCAAGTATTACCAGAGCATCCACGTTTATCCTTTTGGCACTCGCTGTAGCACATGAATACATGTGTGAAGAAGGACAAATGGCCATGAAAAACAAAATCCAAGTGCATAATCCCTCTCAATCGATATGGTGACTCTCTATGGAATAACCAAGTGAGAATAGAGTCAATTTCAAGCAGACATAAGGATAAATTTAGGGTTTGAGTGGGTGAAAATCATAGCCCTAGTATCTGAGTAAGAATAATCACCATCGTAGATCAATTCGCGAGATAGAAGAACATGTGATGTTCACATGGGCTACAGGAGGGTAGCTAGTCCTGTGGTGCCAAGTATGAGTCTCAATAATTTCCAAATTAACAAGGATGTGCTATAGTCCCACATGTACTCCAATTTTCACTAATTCACATGAACATAATAGAACCATGGTTTTTGAATATGTTGTAGCGGCTACAACCACCCTCCAAAATTTTGCCTTAGTTTCATTTTGGAGCCTCCCTACCAACCATCCTCAGCATCATGTCTTGCACTATCAAGTACATGAGCTTCAGTGGTCTTCTAGTAGCTTGCCAGTCTATGCATGATAGATTGCTTCACTACCCTCAATGGTTGCTACTCAGGACTTGGTCCAGCTGGTGGCTGAGAAGCTCCCTCAAGAAATTGTGCAATTTTGGAGGGGAACTAGTCTTCCCTCCAGAAATTGCACAAATCTGACTAGTAGCCTACTGGGCTAAGAAACTATGCAATCCTGTCAATCAGCCTTCATAGTGAAAACTGTGCAATCTTGCCTAGCAGGACCACTCAGCCTAGAAATTGCACAATCCCTCTGGACAGCTAGCCCAAATTCCTCCCAGACATTGCAAAAAACTTCCCCTCAGTCAAGCAGGTTGTTGCATGTGCCTTCAGGTTGACCAATTCCTCTCGGGACTAAAGAAACTTGAATTACATGCATGAGCTACTTTTTCTTGAAACAAAAAAAAGAAACATGCAAAAAGCATCCCTAGATTTTAGGGAGCTATTTTTAATAGCTGGAGGTTACATGCAAAGATCGTTTAGAAACTTTCCTCCAAGTGTTGCTTTTTCCTAGATTTGTGACATGCGTGTCATGAGCCTACTTATTTATTCGATGCTTCAGAGCTCATTCTTCACATCGACCTTGGAGCTCTAACATCCCACAACGTATCTAGGAGTCTTCGACACATCCAACCCAGTTATTTCTAGGTAAGTCCGCTTAACTTGTATTTTGCAACATTTAGGTCGCCTTTTGTGTTTTGGCTTGTATGAGTGCTATCTTCTTGATTTATGTCAGTGCTTGCTCTCATTTGCATGCATATTAGTTTGTAAAAGAACCGTTTCAGTTTTTGTTAGCATATCACTGTTGTCGCATGCATGACATTGTTTTGCAAGAACGGTCATTGATTCGGCGACTCGTCTCACACACATGCATGTTGTTTCATTTTCTGAATCTTGCATCCATTGTTTGCATGCATGATCATTCACCTTTGCTTACACTCAGTGATCCAAAATGGATTTTGGATAGACTCCTAAATCTAAGTGTTCCTGATAGAGGAAAATGAAAGTCCAAGGAAGTTCTCGAAATAGCCCCATGGCAGAGATCTTTTCATTCTGAACCTACTACAACTTGAATGGGCAAAAATGGACTTAGGATGCAGAAGTTATCGCAGAAAGAAGATGCCCTTTGTTCTTTGGAAAAAGAGGCAAAATCTCAAAAAATGGGCAAAAAACTCTTATAAAGGAAAGTTGCATTGGAGGAGGTCCAAAAGGCAGACTTAAGCGGAAAGGGGAGAAACCCCCGATTGCTGATCTCCAATATATCGGGTGAGAGATAGGCCTATGTTCGATGGTGGGACCCTAGGCAATGCGATATTGCAATCGCTGATATCGGTGGATCGGCATTGGTGATGGCATGAGACAAGGGATGGACCCCCGGGCCAATGCGACTTGCGATTGTGATATATCACATCGCAACATCGCGTCGCAGCGATATAGATAGGCGATGACATGCCGGACCCGACGGATTTATAAGGAAAATGTTATAACATTTGAGTTCCACCATAAAGGGACTTTCCTGTGTATAAGTGCGTTTCAGTGTAAAAATTGAAATACAAAGGAAAGACGCCCGAAGTGATAAAGCCAAACCCGAAGGGGAATTATAGGCGTGATTTACAAAATTTGAGTTCTGTAAGCAGGATTTCGGGCGGGCCTTAGGCGGTAAATGGTATTGGGCTGGCTCCGTCCGCTCCCATACAATGAACGACGCATGGCTTGGCGAAGGAGCAGAGAAACTGCCTTTTTGGGCGGGCAACCTCTGTATCCTTAAGCCACCCAAAACCACATGTTGACCGTTGGATTGGAGTTCAGCTAGATTGACGGTGGAGCTTGTGAAAGTGACCCAAGGCGGACCTGATGCGATATTAGGGCAATTTTGATATAATTTGAAGTCTGATAAAAAGGATTTTGTCGGGTTTTTGAATGTTTTCCCGTGTATTTGGGATCTCACCCGATACGTTAATGCGATGCAATATAACGCCTAATGGCAGACCCAATAGGGATTTTAGGGGCGATTGAATGGGATTTCAAGTTCGAAAATCATGCCCGATAGTGTATTTTGCAAACATTCTCTGTGTAATGAAATTTTCTCAATTTTTGGGTTTTTGCCTATGAGAAGGCCCCAAAACCTCTGTAACCGCTCCTGATCATCATGCCACATTGCAAGCAGGCGTTTTTACGGGCAATGAAGCATTTTGAAGCCACAGAGCCACGGAGCCAGATGGCCAGTCGAACTGACAAGGAGCAGGGAAGTCAGAGAGGTGCAAAGAGAAGATGATACGCAGAGAAATGACTGGGGTAGCTGAAAATCCAGAAAAGTACCTCAAAGGAGGCAGAGAGCTCAATTGAGAAAGGCAAAAGAAGGCAGAAGCAAGAGAGCAGAGAGAGCGAACGCTAATGCACAGAGTAGCTGAGGGAGTCTTTGGAGTCACTTGGAAGTCAAGTGAAAAGCCAAAGAGCTAAAAGTTGTAGAGCTAGAACCGGAGTCGAGAGTCAAGAGCTAGAGCTAGAGCGAGACAGAGCCAAAAGCTAGAGCCAGAGCTAGAGCTAGAGCCAGAGCTGAGACCCAGAGTGAGAGCCAGGGCCAAAAAGCCTGAGAGCTTCAGAGCCAGGGATAAGATGGTGTCTAAACCCATTGTGTTCTATGTAAACCAGTGGAGTTGAGCCAGGAGCTTGTAAAAGGACTTATACCATAATCCCAGAGAGCCTAGTCGAGTTGACTAGAGCTCAAGGAGACATAGCCCAAGAGTTTTGGGTGAACTCCAAATTAATATTGTTGTTCTGTGTGTTTATTGCAACGCTGCTTTATTTGCTGATTATATGTTTTTATATCAGTTTAAGCAAATCAATTTACAACACATAAACAGTTTAAAACAACCATAAGTATACACCTTATTTTCAAGTACATTATTAATTCCGCATTTGGTTAATCATAAAGACCCGGAATCATTTAAGGTTTGTAAGTGGGAGAGGTGCTTGTAAGTCAGATAAGAAGCCTAAGTGCCCCATTCTCAAATCAGGTGGTATCAGAGCCTAAGTTTGATTAACCCCACCTTCAAAGAAGGTAATATCAGAATGCTTGATTGAAAAAACATAGATTGCTTTTCTGAAAGGTGTTTGGGTAGTCAAGGATTGATTGTCTGATCGATTGTATGCTTGTTGCAGACTGATTATTGTTTGAGTTTGCAGAGGTAAAGGGAAAGCGATTGATAGCTCAGTCCAAGAAGGATGAGAAGGAAGAAGGGTTGCTGGCAATCTTCTATCCCAAAGGACCTCAAGGCAATCCTTGAAGCACAAGAGGTTTGTTGCAAAAGGTTGCTGAATAAACTCTTTATTAATCTTGTTTGAAATTCTTTTGTTCATTATCATAATGGCAACTTCAACAAGTGAGTCCTCAAATTCTTCTTTCTTCACAAAAGTCTTTGATGAAGACATGAAGTAAGACCTAGCCACCATGATGGATATGGTGAGAGAAATGTATGAGGATGGAAGGAAGCAACATACTTGGAGAGCAGTTGAATTCCGTGGAGAAAGAGAACAAGTTGCTTTCAGACAAATTGCGAAAAATGGAGAGGCAACTTCATATTGCAAATATGAACCTGAAAAGGATGCATGAGTTGGAGTCACAACTCTTTGTTTCCTGTTGAGCCTTGAAAATGTCATTCATTTCCATTACACTTTCACTATTATGTCCATTATATCACCTCCATTTCAATACTATGTCACCACATTCATCCCACTTTCATTATCATTGGGCCACATTTATGTTTATTCAATCTTTATTAATTCTAAGCCTTTTAAGTGAATTTGTGGTTAAAAATTAGAAAATAATGTGCATATACTTATACCTAACAAATGGGTTGAGATTGTTGACATGTGTAGGTTGAAAGGAGGCTTCTATAAAACCCTTATGTGGCACTCCAAAGCCAAATTCGAATTTGAGTGGAAAGAATCATGGGATCATGAGGATATGTGTCACATCTCCTAATTGTATTGTAACTCTAAGAGGACATGTGTCTTATCAGTTCCTATTTTAATTAGGACTCTAGAGGTAGAGGGAGAGATTCATGGACTCTCATTAATGAGATGGCTTCTCATCTTTTTGTATAAATAGGAGATCTCTCTCCTTCATTTGAGAGCTTAGAGCTTAGAGCTTAGAGTTTGGAGTTCTTAAGTCTTTTTAGCTTGTGAGTTTGTAGTTCTTCCTTGATGGCTTTTGAAAGCTTTGGAGAGCTTTGTTGTACTTTGTAATTTTGAAGAATTTGAATAAAGCTTTGATGTTCTCAACATGGAAGGAGATGTGAAGTAGATGTCATGGAACATATTAGAATGTAAGGTAGAGTAGATTTCATTTTGTAAATTTTGCTTTGATTTCATTATGTCATTTGATTGCTTTCAAGTTTGATAGATTAGATTTTTCATTCATGCAATTTTAATTCATGCAAGTGTGTTCAACCAGTTGATTGTAGATTAGTAATGCATATAGCTTTTTAATGACTAATGACATGACGTAATCATCTTGTCCTTCTACTGATTTATTTTCTGAGTTCTAATTCCAGTATTGTTATTTCTTTCAGCTTTGTTTTGCTCATTTACTTTCATGCAAATTTAGATATCATATTACTCAACTTGTTTATGATTACTCCCCATAGGCAGATTGAATTGAAGGGTAAAGGATTAGAACAGGGGTTGAAGTAGTGTGATTTAGTTTCTTTGCTTTCAGTCTTTGAGTTTCTTTAAGTTCAGTTTTTACTTTCTTTTTCATACAGCAGCAAGGATACTGGGTTTCATAGTCACTAGCTCATTGATTGGTTGTTGCATTCCATTTTGATTGAAGTAGCTGCATATTTACACTTTTGTTCAAGTACTAATTCCATCAATAACATGTTTTGAGATCTTTTGAAGTGCTAAAGTTTTGGAAGTTACCATTAGGGACATAGGCCTTAGGCCTTGTCTTGAAATCTCTATCCATACTTGTCCTTTAAAAGTATTCTTAAGACCTTAGAATAGGATTTTCATTTGCATTAGACACTTTAGGAAACCAACAAGAACAAAACCCCTAAAACAACATAAACTATAAAACAACAAAGTAAGAAAAAGGTTAACTAAGCACATATGGTGCACCACACTTCATCAGTTTACGATACCCGGATTGATAATCTATGTAGAGCAATTTAAGATGTTAAATTGACTAGACATTTTGGCGTCGTTGCCGGGGAAGTGTAATTAGGAGACCTTATTACTTAGATCTAAAAAAAAATTAATAATTCTTGAGTATGCTCTCCTCCTGCACTTTGTGTGATCTGGAGGATCAGAAAAAGGATTGTTATGTAAAAAAAAATTAATAATTCTTGAGTATGCTCTCCTCCTGCACTTTGTGTGATCTAGAGGATCAGAAAAAGGATTGTTATGTAAAAAAAAAATTAATAATTCTTGAGTATGCTCTCCTCTGCACTTTGTGTGATCTGGAGGATCAAAAAAAGAATTGTTATAAAAAAAGAAAAAAAATAAATAAAGAGGAGACAAAATAAACTTCATCATTTCAATTGATTCAAAAAAAAAAATGAAACTCAACTGATTTGATAGGTTCAAATTGTCCAAAATTGACTGGTTATGGTTTGTAGTGGTCCTCAAAACACTGTATCATGTTTTAATAAGGTCTTTCAACTTAGCTGCAGAAAGTGCCCTGATTCTGCAACCAGTTGAGAATTCCGTAGTTGTTTCAAGGTTTAGCAGGTTACATGCATCCAATGAAAAAACCGACCACATGGGCATCTCCAGAATTGTTCCGATATGGATCCTATCCTAGTCACCCAGCTCAGATCGATGAAAAACCAGCCTAGAACCTCAGTCAAATTCCTGTTTTTAGCATGTTTTTCTTGAAGTATTTTCTGCCTGAAATTGAAAATCATGAATCCTTTTTATAAAATTTTACAATTTCAAAGAAAAAAAAAAGAAGAAAAACAATCTATGGCTATCTTGAATCCTAGCTTTCACTGTGGCTTCAACAAAAAAATCTACCTCCTGTTCAAGCTTTGGCCTGAAACAAACCTGCAACATCAAAAAAAAAAATGCATTGTATATGTGAGAATAACTCCATCAAGGGGCCTCAGCATTTCTTTTTAGAGGTTGAAATTTATTATTGTTTAGATGGATTGAGCTCCTTGTTTGTGGACCGAATCGTGCATTTTTGGAGGTTGATTCCTGTAAGAGGCATTCATCATTTAGTGGTAGATTTCTGAGTTGATTTCACCTTTGGATAGCTACATTATCAGCTAGAAACAGCAGATTGAATTCTTGAAGGTAGCTTTTGGTGATCCATTAAATTATTGAGGTCCAAGTAGTCATTTTTCTCCAAGGACGATAGCATGTAAGCTGATTACATTTGCTAATAGAAGACTCATTACATCCATGTGCCTGTCCTTCATCCATGGCCAATTGTCTAGCTCGAAGTAGCTTTAATGTGCCTGAAATTACAGTCCATCACTTGAAACAACACTGATGTCTTTGAAGATTTTTATACTATTCATTTGTTATTTCCCTGTGTTCAAATTGCAAATAAAAAAAGAAAAATGAATGCAGCAATTCATAAAATCAGAACAGTAAAAACATCAACTCAGAAAAAAAATGCAGAACAGAGAAAACGTCAAACTTTGAGAGCACGATTTGGCAAAATGGAGGCGAATTTAAAAAAACTAAAACATGGGTTTTTTCTCCAGCTAGGTCAATTAGATAACCCATAAACCGTTTGAAGAGATTCGTGGCGGTTTGGGAGAAATTTTGGTTCTTTGGAGCGCATTTTTGACTGCCGCGTGAAAAAAAAACGGAATTTTCAATTAAATGAGCAGACAGTGATTTAATTCAGCTCTGTGCTGGCACCTACTCTACCTCTCCCATGTCTTCCACCCTTTTCCACCACGTCTTCTGCCCTTATGCCACCCGTTTGCAAATCATTAACACCTGTTTAACAACAATCTGAATTGAATACGGCACTGTCTAACTCCATTTCGTGAACCAATTACATACGGCTCTTCACAGCAAAGACGTGCCCATAATACTCCGTCAAGCAAGAGGGAATTTTGTCGGTTGGTTCCATTAATGGGAGATGACAATAGTAAATGATTTCAAGAATTTATCACATATTTGAAGCAAAGAGAATGCATGAGAGTTGTAGATTATGCAGAATTCAGGAATGTTGATATGGTGATAGAGGTTGTAATAGAGAAAATTTCCTTGAAGCAAGAAATATTTAGTGACCTGGAAAAGATTTGTCCTGCACACTACATCTTGGCCTCTAATATGTCTAGGATTGATCTCAATCTCATTAGTGCAAAAACATATGTTCAAGACCGTATACTAGGGGCACATTTTTTCAGTCCTGCGCATGTGATGCCACTCCTTGAAATTGTTCGAACATAGAAAACTTGACCTCAGATTATTGTTGACCTTATAAATGTTGGAAAGAATAATAAAAAAAAAAGTCCCTATAGTGGTGGGAAATTGCATCGGCTTTGCTGTCAATCGAATGTTCTTTCCATAAACTCAATCGGCTCATATGTTGGCAATTCTTGGTGTAGATATTTTAGACAAAGTCATCACAAGTTTTGGAATGCATGAATCCTCTTTCCTCCACATTTTTTTCCTTTCCACACACACAACCACTCCATTTCACAGTATTTTCTACACTCTGTTTTCATTAGCTGCGGAAACAAGCCACTTTCCACAGCTGGTTCAACTTTCCGCAGCTGTTTTGTTAAACTCTAGGTTGCAGGTGTCATCAAGGAAAACAAGCCACATGGGTAGTTGGGGGAATGTCAGTACATGGATGATGTCCTATTCATTTGGTCAAATTTGATGAAAAAGACCCCGGTCAAAAGAAGTCAAGTTGAGTGTTATCACTAAGTCGCCACACTGAGTCACCACACTAAGTCACTGCATGTCAAGAAAACATAAATATTTTTGAGTCAATGAAATGAATAAGTTATTTGCTCACTTTTCTGAAGGTATTGATTAATTTTGGATTGATGATGAAAGATGAATGACTAACTTTTTATTCAAGATTTTTAGCTACAGAACTGTGCACATTCTGCAGCTAAAGTCCAATTCCGCAGCTGTTCTCTAATTCCGCAGCCAGAAAAACCTCATTGTTCAAATCAACCTATCTTTCTCATACAAAATCAGATTTTGATGATTTAAGTATCATTGGAAAGATCTCAACAAGATCTACACAATGAGAAAGCCATCATTTGAGTTTGAAATGGCAAATAATGAAATAAATTGCTGAAAAGAAGCAACATCAACTTGAGGCACTAATTCCAAATCATGTACAAATTCTTTTGATTTTTCCTTTGAAAACTTGTTTCACTAATACAAATTCTTAGTTTTGTGTGTAAATATCATAACTAGAGAGATTGACCATCTCTCTCCTTTGATAATCTTACATTCCATTGCAGAAGAAGTATTAGTTTTTTTTGCAGGTTCCAGGAGGAAGGAAAAATGACTACAAGAGAATGGTGTCTCTCTAAGAGACCAATTTGTTTCATAAGAGGATGATCAACAACAAAGAGGAAATATGCTGATGCAAAATCAGATCCAAACACTTGAAAAAAAAAAACTTTCAGATACTATTGTCTCCATCACATCCATCCATCACATCCATACTTCATAATAAACCATTCACCTCATTCCACTCCATATTTTCCATTTACATTCACATACACTTTCCATCTCTTTTTCTCCATTCATAACCCACAAATAAAAGCAAGAGGCTCATTCATATGCTTATTGCCCATTGCCATTTCTACTCTCCATTGCCATTTTCCATTTTCATCTTCCATTCCTTGTCATTTTCATTCCGCAAATAAGCCCTTCTTCAATGCAAATTATTGAGTCCATAGTCCTTTGAGTCTAAGTTCTTTGTAAAAACACCTTGAGGCTTGCATGCCTTAATGGCAAGTCCTCATGCTGACAAACAATGGGAATACATTAATGTCCCTTGTTCGTCAGATCTTCTAGGTGACTCGACTTCAGCAAATTCATTCATACCTAACAAGATGTGTTTGGGCATCTTGACTCTCATTGTCATCAATGGTGAGAGTTCTCGTGTTGACTAGTGGCATCCATTAATGGCCACTAAGCCAACAATTTCCTACTATGTTCGACATCAGAACATCTTTTCACATAGTAGGAATTGTGCCAGTGAGTTTTGAAGACATGAAGACTATTATTTTTAGCATTTTGGAGCAGATTCAACAAGTTTTAGTAGAAGCAATAAAAAGTCATCTTATCTCTCTATCCATGACTCCTCTTGTTCAGCCACTTGAAGAAGAATATGATCAGAAATTTTCAGCCACTACACATACAACTCATCCATTCCAAAGGGTAAGTGAAGGTACGCCATTTTCTAACTTTTGACCATAGAATTCCATAAAAAGCTAGAATGATAATTGTTGTAAAAACATTTCTCTTCTTCATTTCATAAAATTGCCAATACCATCAGTTGGGGGGGAATACATTCATATTCATATCTTGCCATGTCCATATCATATTCAGGAGCCCACATACTTTCAACATATATTAATTATTACATTGCTATTATGAGCATACAATGGCTTTTGAAAATGTGTTTAAAGGATAAATTGGATACAAACAAAATCATGGTTGTCACACAAGAACCAACCATCATGCAATCCAATAAAGATTTACTTTGCAACAATAATCAAAACTATGCAAAGTTCAAAGATCAAAATAGAAGGCAAAAAAAAAAAAAATGGTTGTAACACAAGAACCAACCATGTTGCAGAAATATGAAGTTATCAAATGATATCATGCAAAGTTAAGCCAAAGTTCAAGGATCAAAAGAGTTAATGTAATATATATTGCATGAGGACATGCAATAGCTTCAGTTGGGGGGTATGTTGAGTCTTGAAAATGTCATTCATTTCCATTACACTTTCACTATTATGTCCATTATATCACCTCCATTTTACCTCCATTTCACTACTATGTCACCACATTCATCCCACTTTCATTATCATTGGGCCACATTTATGTTTTTCCAATCTTTATTAATTCTAAGCCTTTTAAGTGAATTTGTGGTTAAAAATTAGAAAATAATGTGCATATGCTTATACCTAACAAATGGGTTGAGATTGTTGACATGTGTAGGTTGAAAGGAGGCTTCTAGAAGACCCTTATGTGGCACTCTAAAGCCAAATTCGAATTTGAGTGGAAAGAATCATGGGATCATGAGGATATGTGCCACATCTCCTAATTGTATTGTAACTCTAAGAAGACATGTGTCTTATCAGTTCCTATTTTGATTAGGACTCTAGAGGTAGAGGGAGAGATTCATGGACTCTCATTAATGAGATGGCTTCTCATCTTTTTGTATAAATAGGAGATCTCTCTCCTTCATTTGAGAGCTTAGAGCTTAGAGCTTAGAGCTTAGAGTTTGGAGTTCCTAAGTCTTTTTAGCTTGTGAGTTTGTAGTTCTTCCTTGATGGCTTTTGAAAGCTTTGGAGAGCTTTGTTGTACTTTGTAATTTTGAAGAATTTGAATAAAGCTTTGATGTTCTCAACATGGAAGGAGATGTGAAGTAGATGTCATGGAGCATATTAGAATGTAAGGTAGAGTAGATTTCATTTTGTAAATTTTGCTTTGATTTCATTATGTCATTTGATTGCTTTCAAGTTTGATAGATTAGATTTTTCATTCATGCAATTTTAATTCATGCAAGTGTGTTCAACTGGTTGATTGTAGATTAGTAATGCACATAGCTTTTTAATGACTAATGACATGACAGAATCATCTTGTCCTTCTACTGATTTATTTTCTGAGTTCTAATTCCAGCATTGTTATTTCTTTCAGCTTTGTTTTGCTCATTTACTTTCATGCAAATTTAGATATCATATTACTCAACTTGTTTATGATTACTCCCCATAGGCAGATTGAGTTGAAGGGTAAAGGATCAGAACAGGGGTTGAAGTAGTGTGATTAGTTAAATCTTAGTTTCCTTTTATGCAATTTAATTTCCTGCAATTTAGATATCATATTACTCAGCTTGTTTATGATTACTCCCCATAGGCAGATTGAGTTGAAGGGTAAAGGATCAGAACAGGGGTTGAAGTAGTGTGATTTAGTTGCTTTGCTTTCAGTCTTTGAGTTGCTTTAAGTTTAGTTTTTACTTTCTTTTTCATAGAGTAGCAAGGATACTGGGTTTCATAGTCACTAGCTCATTGATTGGTTGTTGCATTCCATTTTGATTGAAGTAGTTGCATATTTACACTTTTGTTCAAGTACTAATTCCATCAATAACATGTTTTGAGATCTTTTGAAGTGCTAAAGTTTTGGAAGTTACCATTAGGGACATAGGCCTTAGGCCTTGTCTTGAAATCTCTATCCATACTTGTCCTTTAAAAGTGTTCTTAAGACCTTAGAATAGGATTTTCATTTGCATTAGACACTTTAGGAAACCAACAAGAACAAAACCCCCAAAACAACATAAACTATAAAACAACGAAGTAAGAAAAAGGTTAACTAAGCACATATGGTGCACCACACTTCATCAGTTTACGATACCCGGATTCATAATTTATGTAGAGAAATTTAAGACGTTAAATTGACTAGACATTGCCCAAGAAGCCTTAGTCAAGTATCAGCTTGAAGAAGAGGTAAACCATTCCAGTTTGTCTTCAAATTTTTCTAAAAATTCTTATATTGGTTCTTTTGAAAAACATACGAAAGGCATAGGTTCCAAGCTAATGTCCAAGATGGGCTATGAAGGAAAAGGCTTGGGTAAGTATGCACAAGGTATTTTTGAACCAATAATGGTTGAGGAAAGGCCTAAGTATTTGGGTCTTGGATATGGACAAGCTTATGGAGAAAGTTCCAAAGCTGCCATGAAGACCATTAAAACAACTCCAAGAAGGAGTTGTATTGCAGATCTTCAATAGTGCAAAGATTGTGTCCAGGATGAATGCAATAGCTTGAAACATGATTTGCAGGATGTAGGTGTTCAGAAGCACACACTTGAACCAGAGAGTTGTGGAAACTCTGACAACCTTGAAGAGATTGATGGTGTTCCAAAGGGAGCCACTTCTTCATTTGCTTCACCTATCAAGAAGGCAATAAAGGTGAAAGAGAAAGGTATAAATCTGGTTATAATCATCTTCCTTTTGATTTTGTAAAGCATGATAAATTTCCACATAGAAATGGGAAAATAATTGCTTGTTCCTTTTGTGGTTTGGATAACCATAATGTTTCTAGATGTTGGAAGAGAATGGCCACATATAGGAAAATTTTGAAGGAAAGGAAGCAAGAAGCCAAAGATCCAGTGGGCAAGGCAAATCATGCTGTCAAGAGGATGCACATGTAGTGCACTTACTGCCATAAGCAAGGGAATCTTGTTGAAAAGTGTTGGACTCTGAATCCAACAACGCTTCCACCAAAGCTGAAGAAAGTGGAAAGAGAAGATGACATAAATGGAAAGGAAGATTCCATGATTGATGTGTTTCAGGATGATTCACATGTTGATGCTGATGTGCAGACAAAGGTGGTACCTTTGAAAGGGATTGGTGAGAAATGGTTAAAGTTCCTATCCAATTAAGATTTCATGTCTATTGATGCATCTATTTGCATTTCCTTGTTAATGAGATGCAAGTTGCAGGTTTCTACCAAGAAGGTGGATGGAAAAGTTGAGTAGTAGGTGCACTTTGTTGTTGCAACATTATATTTCATTTCAGCTTCGAAAGTATAGTGTTCTTAAGTGAAAGTTGAAGGATGAAATGCATGCATAAGCTTGATGTACATGAACACAGGGATGCTGATGATTTCCTTGTATTTGAACATGTATATGTAATTAACTAAAGGGTTGGTTGCTTTGGCATGCATGTAATATTGACTTGAGAAAAGTTGATTTGGTCTCCAAGATGGAGATCATGGTGAAAGGTTTCATCTTTTGAAAAAGAGTCCTAATGGTCTTTTTCTACATGCTTGACTTGAAGGGTCATTTGTTTTAAAGGTATGTTTTTGGGCTTGTTATCTAGTCCATCATTTGTAGGCAGATGTAAGACATGGAGGTGTTCACAAGATGTGAAATTTGTTTCTTTTGTTGAAGCAGGAGTTAGACCATCCAGTTGTTGTCTGTGTTTCTGTTATTGTTAACAGTGGTTGTTGACAGCTTTTCAAACAGCTACAAATGAAAGTTTTGTGGAGTAGATGTATTTCACATTTGTTTGGGCCACCTTGGATCAATGATCAAGGAAACAAAGTTCAAACTACCTTCTGTGACCATTTTAGCAAGAGTTCTGCAGAAAGGCAAGGAGGAAGACAATTCTTCCCAGGAAGACCAGCCCATCTAGGAAGGGAAGTGGTCAGAGACTTTGGTTGAGAGGCACTATGCAAGGCAACTGTATGTGGAGGCTGAAAGAAGAGGGTGTTGTTACTCTCATTTACTATTCAGATCAGTATCTCAGTCTTTTGGAGACGAAAAGTTATTTTAGTGGGAAGGCATGATCGAAAATGGATTTTGGATAGACTCTTAAGTCTAAGTGTTCCTGATAGAGGAAAATGAAAGTCCAAGGAAGTTCCTCGAAATAGCCCCATGGCAGAGATCTTTTCATTTTGAATCTACTGCAACTTGAACAGGAAAAAATGGACTTAGGATGTAGAAGTTATCGAAGAAAGAAGATGCCCTTTGTTGTTTGGAAAAAGAGGCAAAATCCCCAAAAATGGGCAAAAAACCCTTATAAAGGAAAATCACATCGAAGGAGGTCCAAAAGGCAGACTTAAGCAGAAAGGGGAGAAATCCTCGATTGTCGATATTCAATATATCAGGTTGGAGATAGGTCTGTGTTCGATGGTGGGACCCTAGGCAATGCAATATTGCGATCACCGATATCGGCAGATCGGCATCGGCGATGGCATGAGACAAGGGATGGACCCCAGGGCCAATGTGACTTGCGATTGTGATATATCACATCGCAACGATATAGAGGGGTGATAACATGCCATACATGACAGATTTATAAGCACGATGTTATAACATTTGAGTTCCACCATAAAGGGAATTTCCTGTGTATAAGCGCATTTCGGTGTAAAAACCGAAATACAAAGGAAAGACGCCCGAAGCGATAAAGCCAGACCCAAAGGGGAATTATAGGCATGATTACAAAATTTAAGTTCTGTAAGTGGGATTTCAGGCGGGCCTTAGGCGGTAAATGGTATTGGTCTGGCTATGCCTGATCCCATACAATGAACAACATGTGGCTTGGTGGAGGAGCAGAGAAACCACCTTTTCAGGCGGGTAACCTCTATATCCTTAAGCCCCCCGAAACCGCATGTTGACCATTGGATCGAAGATCACCCAGATCGATGGTGGAGCTTGTGAAAGAGAGCCAAGGCAGACCTGATGTGATATTGGGTGATTTAGATATAATTTGAAGTCTGGTAAAAAGGATTTTGTCAGGTTTTTGAATGTTTTCCGTGTATTTGGGATCTCACCAAATACGTTAATGTGATGTAATATAATGCTTAATGGCGGACCCGATAGGGATTTTAGGGGTGATTGAATGGGATTTCAAGTTCGAAAATCACGCCCGATAGTGTATTTTGCAGACATTCTCTCTGCAATGAAATTTTCTTAATTTTTGGGTTTTTGCCTATGAGAAGGCCCTAAAACCTCTGTAACCGCTCTTGATCATCATACCATGCTACAAGTAGGAATTTTTACGAGTAATGATGCATTTTGAAGGCACAGAGCCATGGAGCCAGATGTCTAGTCGAACTGATAAGCAGCAGGGAAGTCGCAGAGGCACAAAGAGATGATGATATGCAGAGAAACAGCTGGGGTAGCCAAAAAGCTGAAAAAGTACCTCAAAGGAGGCAGAGAGCTCAATTGAGAAATGGAGAAGAAGGCAGAAGCAAGAGAGCAGAGAGAGCAAAAGATAATGTGTAGAGCAGCTTGGGGAGTCTTTGGAGTCACTTGGAGGTCAAGTGAAAAGCTAGAGAGCTGAAAGTTACAGAGCCAGAGCTAGAGCCGAGAGCTAAGAGCGAGAGTGAGAGCCAGAGCCAGAGTGAGATCCATCGCCACTAGCCAGAGCCAAAAGCCAGAGCCAGAGCCAGAGCCGAGAGCTAGAGCTAGAGCTAGGGCTAGAAAGCCTGAGAGCTTCAGAGCCAGGGATAAGATGGTGTCTAAACCCATTGTGTTCTGTGTAAACCAGTGTAGTTGAGCCAAGAGATTGTAAAATGACTTATACCATAATCCCAGAGAGCCTAGTCGAGTTGACTAGAGCTCAAGGAGACGTAGCCCAAGGTTTTGAGTGAACTCCAGATTAATATTGTTGTTCTGTGTGTTTATTGCAATGCTACTTTATCTGTTGATTATATGTTTTTATATCAGTTTACACAAATCAATTTACAACACATAAATAGTTTAAAACAACCATAAGCATACACCTTATTTTGAAGTACATTATTAATTCTGCATTTGGTTAATCATAAATACTTGGGAATCATTTAAGCTTTGGAAGTGGGAGAGGTGCTTGTAAGACAGACAAGAAGCCTAAGTGCCCCATTCTCAGATCACTCAGTATCGCCATGCATTCACATCTTCATTTGCTTTCAGTTGCCCATCATGAGTCTGGGAAACTGTGGCTTGGAATCTGCCACACCAAGACAACATTGCACAATTATGAGAGGGATGACTCTGCTTTCCTCCCAGAAAATGTGCATTTCTAGCCAGTGACTGTCCTCCAATTTTTCCTTGTGCAATTCTTAGAGCTGGCAGTGACTTCTGGCCTAGAAAATTGTGCAATGCAGTCCTTGGGCCTACATCTCTTGCCAGCTGAAATTGCGCATTGCACAATCCCATCTCTAAGCAGGCCAGTCTCGATTGCGCATTTCACAATTCTAGCAGCCAACCAACGTCAAGACAATCTAGACTACCTTTTGCGCAGTTTCGACTGCGAGTCTCCCGACCTCCCATTCAAAATTGTGCAATCCCTGCTATTCAATCCCTAGGTATGTAACATGTCATCCCTGAAGTTTTCTTTGTTTTTAACTAACATATTTATTTCCATGCATGTCGCCATGTCTCTAGATATAGCAGGTGTTCATACGTCTCTCAACAGTTCAGGATTAATGGCCTCCAAGAGAGCAGGGTCAAAGGACACTGACAGAAGTGCAACTGGAGTAACGGTTGAGCAAGTGTCTACAAGTTTTCCGATCTATGAAGACACCAAGCTGATTGTAGACAAAGACACCAAGATGAAATGGCAAGAGGTCAATGATGCATTCTCAGGCACATTTGGGGAAGATCTCGAAGACCTCCAAGTCTATGTGAACATTCAAAAATATGGCTTGTATCGGATTGCATGCAGGTATCCTGCGTCCCGATGCTCGGACATGATACATTGGATCATCTTTCACACTGATCCCAAGATGATGGCATTGTTGGGATGGGGTACCCTGGGTCAGTTTGGGGGTTAAAATAACCCATGTTTTGGTATAGTTTTTTTAAATAATGTAAACTCTCCACGATTTGTGGATGCAGAGCGCATAGATTAATAGGAGTCAATGTGGTTTAGCCCCTTTTTTATGTAAATTTTGAGTCAGTTTTGAGATCCACCCATGGTCCGTGAACCATGGAATTATATGAAAAAGGCTATAAATAGTTGTGCCTTAGAGAGTCTAATGCATGAGGTTTTTGATAAGAATTGATGATGGATGGGAAGTGATAGTGAAGAAAAGTGGGTTAGATAGGAGAAGAAAGGCTCTGCAGCTGAGTGCGCATAGGCCTAGGTAGAGTCTGTAGCTGAGTGCACGGACCCCTGCAACTATGTGCACAGGGTAGTTTTTAGTCTGTAATCCTGAATTGAAGATCAATAAAGACAATTTCCAAAGAATTATTTCATATTTCTGTTAATGCTTCATGATGTCAATGAATGATGTGTTTTATGAAATGTTGATTGAATGGTGTGCGATTCTCTTAAATAAGTGTTAATGATGTACACAATGCATGTTTAAGTATGTTCACGAAGACTCTGATGCATTCTCTGATGTTTACCAATAACTTAAGTAAATATGCGTGAACCCAATTTTAGGACTGCTTTCTGATGCGTGTAATTAGATAGATTGATTGTTAAAGGTATGCAAAGACCAATCGTAGACCTTCACAAAGGTCTGAAGGCCATTTTTATAGAGTTGCAGCAGGGTTCCCTAAGAGTGTATTGATATACACGAAGGCAAATTTGAGGCACTGGAAGACATCACACTAGTCTTTGGATGCAAAAACTTGGTTCTTGCATCCCCCCATACTGTTTCAGGTGAGATTGCAGCCTGCACTACGTAGGTTGTTTCCAAAAGGGCCAATAGTGTAGGGTTTTGTTGGTTGGCACAACTAACTCTGAACCTGGGTCAGGACCCCCTGAGCCAACAAATGGTTCTCTTGTCGAGACCAGGATCTACTCGAAAGAGATTTGTGATGTCGTATCATTGGAATCTGACCAAGAAAGAAATTGAAAAGTGGTTGGATTGGAAGATTCACGAGTTCATTGCGCAAGAAAACAGGAATCCATGCTCATCAAAAGGAGAGTGGTTGAACATGTATCTGTATATAGAGATACACAAGATCTTATACTTCACTTTTCCCATTGAACTGTATGAGTGGTTAGCTAAATTAATAGACAACCAAGGAAGGTGGAAGCTTGATAGTCCTATGGTGTGGACTCCAGAATTAGTGTGGCAACTAGAAAGCTCTGAAAACAAGATCGCGCAGGCTTTTGATCATTGGATCAATCGAGTTCTGGGAGGATTTGTTATAGAATTTGCAATTGATACCTTGATTAGCTATAGCGAAGTAGAGCGACGATTTTTCAAGTGACCGCGAGGTAAGTATTTATTATCATTGAATACCTGGATTAAAATGTTGTTATCTGAAAAACAGGTGATGGAATTTCCTTGATGTTCAGAGCTACTTGAAGCAGAAGACTCTTTAGAGATCGAGAGAGGTCACGTCCAGAATATAGTCCATTGATCGGACCTCCTTCAAGCGACAATGAAGGAGCAGTGCAGGCATCACCACAAAGTGTTGTTCAGCTGATAACACATGGTTTTCCGTGAACACATCAGACATCCACTCTGCCTCCACATCTGCCTCCACCGCATACACCTTCGCCCACACCTCCACCGCACACACCTTCGCCCACACCTCCACCTCCAACACCACCATTCAACATGGAAAACATGATGAAGCTGCCAATTTTCAAGGGCATAGGGAGTGAGGATTCAAAGCAGTTTTAATTGTTGTGAATGTCATTTGGATAGCGCAACAGATTACTCATGACAAAATAAAGAAGGAACAATTGGTTACCACTCTGCAGGATCGCAAGCTAATTTGGTATATTAAGTATTGTTCTGATAACTATCTTGCATCACTGGCAGAAACTAAGGCTACTTTAAACAAGGAGTTTAGTAAGCCTAAGTTTGGCTCACAGTCAGTAATTGGATTCAAGGAAATCATGATGAGGGTTGATGAGATGCCTTGTAAATTAGATCAATGGTTGAAGTGTCAGATTCAAGAAGCTAACATGCGGCTCACAGATTCTCAACATCGCAAATGGTTTATAGCTTTGCTTCTGCCCCACCTAAGAATTGATCTATCACAGTAGAAGATAGGAATGTAGGAATAAGCCTTGGAAATAACAATGAGGTTGAATCCATCACCTATTCAGGATGCGACCTTAGGGGTACAACAAATCCACTCTCAGTTACAGATCTTACACTTAGAACTGTAGAGTCTGAAGAAAGATAAGGACACTAAACCAGAAGTTCGCGTGGAAGTCTGGTGTTTGAAGTGCAAGATCTAGGGGCATGATAAAGACCACTATGCCATGTATGCAAATTATATTACAGGAGGGCGAAAAATTCCCTTGAAGCCATAATCACCAGCAGGGCCGAGCGTGGGGGCTGTGCTATGGTGAGCTATTTGTCAGGTTGCTGGACAACATGTGATGGGTAATTTTCATTTACTTCAAAAGTTCATCTAGACACCCTAGTAGTTGTTATGTAACTTCTGCAAATCGGTGGGCCACGATAAGCACCACTGTTGCAACTATGAGTTGCTGATGAAAAGGACACCTACTACCGGATGCAAGCAAAAAATTGGCCTCCAGAGTAGGGTGCTAGAGGAACGCGCGGAGGTTATCAGTGTCGAGGACGAGGCTGAGGAGGAGGAGGACCTAGTAGAGGCTGTGGTCAGGTCATCTACTACAATTGTGGATAGCCAAGGCACTATGCGTGAGAATGCCAGAATCAAACATGCCCATCATGTCAATACTGCAACCTGTTTGACCATACTATAGAAGAATGCCTAGTGTTGATAGCTAAGATGCATGAAAAGAAAGTGTAGCCTCAATAGCCTACACAAAACTTACAGATGATGAGAGTTGAGCCCAATGAGGAAGAGAAAAGTGTGAATATAGTGTTGAGAAGTGGAATAACGACTGGCGAAGATAAAGGTAAACAACCTTAAGAGGATAGATGGGTCCGCAAGGCCCCAAAGAAGGAAGCTGGATTTGACCTAAATCGCGGTAAGGAAACATTTATGGAAGCTAAGAAGAGCTTCGTTGAGGCCTCCAGCTCAAGAAGTCAAGACAAGGTGCAAGCAACCAGCGCGCTTGCAGAGGTTGATCCCTCTGTACTCACTACATTTTTGGAGACCTGCATAAAATTTTTGCACAATAGTAAAGTTGTGGAAGGCCTGCAGGAATTAATAAACAAATGCACCAGCAAAGTGAAGGTCCTTGATAGACACCGAGTGGTTAGAAAAATTGGCAAACATAAGGCTCGAACGGGGTGTGAGATGAGGCTCACCACGCAGATGGGGATTACGAGATGGAATAGGTTATCTTGGATCTGGGGTCTGATCCAAATGTACTACCAAAAAAAACATAGGAAAGAATGGGGAGACCTGCATTGCAGTGGTCTCCGATTTAGCTCAGAGTGGCGAACCAACAGAAAATCATCCCCATGAGACAATTATATGGAGTCATAGTTGATGTAGAAGGTGCGAGTGCGATGGCCAACTTTGAGGTTATAGAGATCATTGACGATAGTAATCCATACCCTGTGCTCCTGGGAATTGACTAGGCCATTGGTATGAATGCAGTCATCAATTTGAAGAAAAGGACAATGTCGTTTGAAAGGAATCCAATTCGGGTTGTAGTACCATTGGACCTTGCAGAAGGGGCGCATTATAATGAAACGATCCGCGATTATGAGGAAAGTGATGATGAACTGGATCAAATATACAAAATAATAGTGCGAGATCAGGACTGGATCAATTTGACAACATATGGATGGATTTCATGGGACCGAGAGAGTTCTTGCACCTCTGATTTAGACGAAGAGTTGAAGCATTGGCAGAATCTCTTGCATGAAGTATCTACACTACAATGCAATATGATGACAAATTCATTGCGCTGTGTTTCGTCGGAGGTAAGGAAATGCCATATTATGATGGTTTAACTGGAAAGATAATTTCTTGGATGAATATGAGTGCGAAGTCCCTAAGGATCACGCTTCCAAGGGTTAGACTTGGGCCTACGCACTATGCATGCATGATGGTGGGGTACGCATAAACATAGTTTAGATGGATGGTGAGATTACAGAAGAATGATGTGGTTACAATTTGGGCATCCTAACACTAGATTGGCTGGGAAATATAATGGAAGGGATGATCCGCATGATCACCTGGCGAAATGGACTAAAGCATGAAGAATAGAGTCGCAGCAAGAGTGGGTACACCTATTTTTCCATACTTTGGATACAATTCGCATGAACTTGTATCTGGAAACGGAGCTCTGCCATGGAACTACGAAGTAGGATATATTGAGGGAAGGGTTCTTATTGACCTTCAACTCTGAAGACAACTTCACAAGCATTGATGAAGCTCTACAGGAGATTGAGGCAGTTATCTTCAAAACACCACAAGAACCTATGGAATGGACCCAACCAGAATAGAGCACCTAGCTGTGCCATGCGTTGGAATGCTATAATGTGACCGTTGAAGAGGAGGGTGAATATCCAAGAAAAATTAATATTCCAGAGGTAGAAGGGCATCACGAAGTTGAGGGCCCACAAATAAAAAACTAGGACATATTGAAGACAAAGCAAGTAAACATTCGTACTGAAGCAGAACCGAAGTTCACGAATATTGGAGATTATTGGGACGATACTACCATGGATAAAGTTGTTGAGTTACTCCGCAAATACCAAGATCTCTTTCCTACTAAGTTTTCAGATTTAAAGGGCATAGTTGGTGATTTGGGCGTTATGAAGATCACCCTGAAGCTAGACGCGAAGCCTATTAAACAAATGTTGTATCACCTTAATCCTAAATACAAGGAAAAGTTTTGCCAAGAGCAGGAAAAGATGTTGGAGGAAAGCATCATATAACCAGTTGAAGAATATAATTGGGTGAGCCCAACGGTGGTTCAAGAGAAGAAAAAAAGGTTGAGATAAGGATTTGTGTAGATTTCTAAAAGATTAGTGATGCGTGTGTCCATGATCCATTCCCAACACCATTTATAGATGAAGTGTTAGACAATGTGGGAGGGCAGGAGGCCTATTACTTTACTAATGGGTTCTCTAGGTATCATCAGATTAAGATCGCGCCCGAGGATAGGAGCAAAACGACCTTCATGATGGAGTTGGGTTGTTTTCAGTACACTGTGATGCCGTTTGGACTGAAGAATGTGCCTGTGATATTTTCTCGCGTAATCATCACAACGTTCAAAGAATTCATTCATAAGTTCCTGGAATTATACTTTGATGACTGGACGATATTCGGATTAGTAAAGCGCCATGTAGCAAGTCTATGCCTGATGTTAGATACGTGTCATAGATACCAGATTGTGCTGAACTTGAAGAAATGCATATTCTGTGTTCCTTTCGAGATCTTGCTAGGTCACGTTGTGTGAAAGCAAAGATTGACGGTGGACCCTATTAGGGTCCTATAATTTATAGGATTTCAAGGTTATTGAGTATCTCACATTTTGCATATTTTGTATTGTTCATAGATTTCAATATTCAATTGATTTTCAAAAAAAATAAAAGAAAAGAAAAGAGGGTATTTAAAAACAAAAAAGAAAAGAAAAGGAAAAGAACAAAAGAGAAAAAATGAAAGAAAAGAAAACTCCAAATATTGTTCAATTATTATAGTCTAAGCATGATTGAACAAATTTCATTTTTTGTTGATAGGGTAGAAAATAAAGATTTTCCAAATAATTTAAGCTTGGAAAATAATTAGCTAGGTAGAAATGAAATTGGTTCAACTGTTCAATCTGAACCAATATGAGAGATAAGTGATAGAGTAGTTTAGAAATAACAAAAAAAAAGAAGTGAAAAAGGGTCTACAAGTCTAAAGGCACCCTACAAAAGAAAAAAATGTTAGATTAGAAACAAAGGGTAGGTAGTTTTAAAGAATAATAAAAAGGAAAAGGACATGCAAAATTCCTTAATAATGTTTTATTCCATATTCCATGTATTTTTTTTCCTAAGATGAAAAAAAAAAGAAATTAATAAAGGATAGGGGTCTAATAACATATTCCTAACTTTATTTCATACTCCACACCCATTTCATTTATTTTTCCAAACCCACCACCCATGTGCCTGTCATATCAGTGATTATCCATCCCGCACCTTCCATCAAATCCCCACGCTCAACAGTCGATCCAACGACTCATAAGAGTTTTCAGCCCCCCCTCACCAATTCTGCTTACCACTCAACAAGCCCTCTGAAAAGTGGTTTCCGCTCTCAAATAAACCACCCATCTATCATGACCATTCACCACTCCTGCCGCTCCATGACACCACTCCGTCCCATCCACCTATCACCTCCATTCCCGCGCTATACCTGTTGCGCATTCAATTTACTAAACTGTTAGCCAATGGACCCATGCCACTTCATGCCACTTCAACGGGAACTCTGTGAAATTTACAAACACATCATCTCTCACCCATTTATAGAGTTTCGATATGTCCTCTTTGCTTACAGGTGAAGTGAAGATTTGTTGAGACATACACAGAGAAGCAGTTAACACAGTGAATTATCAACACAGTAGTAGAAAGTTACAATTGTCCGCATTTAGCAGGTGTCCCCCTTCTTGAATCCCGTTTTCTACTCATTCCCTTTTTGTTTTCCCTCTCTGAGTTCCCTCTTCTTCTCATTCCTTTTTATAATTGCAGTTCACCTGCAAATCCAAAGACAGACCAGGTTTAAAATTTTCAGAAGATAGCCATGCCACCAGAGAGGAAAGATCAAGAGCTTCTCAATCCAATGGTACACCACCCAGTCGACTGGACCATATTCCACTTGCAGATAGAGACTTCAAGATACATGAGAAATGTCATAATTTGATCTCTTCAACATCTAATATTGGTGGGAGGACAAATTCATTGATGAAATGGATGATATAGGACTCTGGGATAAAAATTTGCCTTTCTACATTTTCCCCAAAACCCATAGTTGCTCAGAATTGATCAAAAAATGTCAGTCCTGCTATAGCCCACAACAAAGAGCAATAGTAGCCCCTGAAGGAGAAATATTGTTCACCATTGATGCTAAATACATAATGCAGATGATGCAAGCTCCTATTGTTGAAGGAACCACTCCTTTTTCCCATGAAATCCTCATTGAAATGTACCAGAGGTTAGAATTTTCTAAAAGAGCTAAAACCCTAGAACTATTCATGACTGAACAGATGCCATTGTCTAGAAAAAATCCTCCATATCCATCCGCTTCTTTCCTTGATAGAACCAGGCATATAGTCACCGTGCTTTCATATCTTCTAGGGTATTATTTAAACTAGTGGCTTGATGAGGCCATAATAGGTTTCCTGTCCATATTGTCATCAGAGTCAAAGCCCTCTATCTTGTTTAGTTTTAGTCAATTCCTGGTAGATGCCATCCATGATCAATTCATAAATTTTACTACAAAAGAAGTGTTTCAGTATTCTTCAGTACTGGTTTATATATTTGTTTATTTTCAGGAAGACAAGTTTCAGTTTGTGATGAGCAAGCTAAATGAAGAAGGTGAACCTCAATCTATCATCTTATGGACAACCTTGGTAATGAAGGATCAAAGGGACTTCACATACAAAATATTCATAGAGATGTTTTTCCATCTAGCTATGAGCCTCCTCAGTGGTACATTAGAACCCAGAATCAGTGAAGAAATCAAAAGAATTATGCAGCTGACTGATCAAGCTAGAACAAGAGATTGGTATTTGTATCAAAATTACACATAATTAAGGATATATGGATGTAAATTGCCCCCTTACAAGTTGCTAAGGTTCCTCCCCACGAGGATCTTTGCACTAGAGTATATCACGCAGATGATCAATGCAGATGAAGTACATTTTGTAGTAGCAAAGAAGAAGTCTCAATTTAGGATCAAATTCTAGATTGGTCCTTTTATTTGCAACAATAGGGAACCAGGTGAGGAGGCTGATAAGAAGATTAAAGAAATGAAGTTCACCATAGATTCACATGGTACTATGACCCACGGGGTATCATCTCCAAGAAAAGGGTGGAAAACAAATCAACACATTATAGTCACACTCACAGGCCTGAAATAGAAAAATTCATGAACCAGACAGGGTGGATCTCTAAAACCTTGCAAGAGGTTGAGGAGCAGATACTTTCTTCTTCAAGTGTACAAAATCCTAGGCAGCAAGAAAGGCATAGTACAAAGGATAGACCAGACAAGGGCAAGGAATGGGAAAAAGAAGCAACTGGGAAAAGACCAAGAGAAGATCAGTCACCAGGGATTGATACTTTGATAAAAGAGTTCAAGCTGAAATTTAGTAAAAGGGAAAGGATACATATGGAAATGAACCTAAGTAAAGAATCACCACAACAAATAGTTATCAACCTCAGTGATATTCCTGATTCATCTCTAGCAAGAAGTCAATCTTTTCCTATGACTTCAATCTCAGAAAGGCAACAAACTCTTTATTTCCACATCTACCAATGTAACAGGAGAAAAGGAAGAGACCTTTTTTGATACTTTCAGAGATATAAAGATCAGAAATGAAATGTTGAAGAAGAGTACTTATGCTCAGTTTTGGAAGAAAATTTCTTCTTCCCAAGGCAGACTTTTATCAGCTTTTGATTCAGAGAAAGGGGAAATTCATATGGCATTCCTTGAGGCACAAACAATAGAACCTAAAACTCCAACTGAACATAAACAAAATTCCTTTGAGTTTGATGCCATAAATGTTCATCCTATTGATCAGCTGGAAATGCATAAGCAAACCTGTGAGATGATCTCCTCCACTCTAACAAGTACCTCTATGAGTTTGTTTAAAAAACAAGTGGCTTTATCAAATGCCCAATCTTCGCTGAAGATGGAAAAGATTTCATCTCAATCAAAAGATACAGAATTAAATCATTGGAAGATTTAGTGGTGAAAATTCGGTATGATCCATAAGATGTGAAAGTAGTAGAAGAGATTATTAAAAAGAACGAGGTTGATATAACATCCTTGAGAAAACAACTCAAAATGCCTGCAACAAAAGATCCCTTGACTAAAGAAATAGAGGAAACGAAGAGTCAGAAGGCTGAAATGATGAAACTAATAATGGAGCAGTCACTCCAAATAAAACAAATGGAAACAAAGATGGAGAAGATGGTACAAGAAAAGGAGAAAGTAGCACAGCTGACCACCACCACTATGGAGGTTGTCCCTCTTACAGCTACTCTAGCAACTACCAATACAGTGACAAGAAGCAGTGCAGAACAACTAACCAAATCTATGGAGAGCATGAACCTTCAGACAAAAGAAATCAAGAGATTGGAAACTCAAGTCAACATTTTGCTAGACCAGATTAAAAGAGCTGAGAGTGCACATTCAGTAGAAATGTAGAGGGCACAAACATTAATTGAAAAAATGCAGAAATATGAAAAGGATTCATCAATTGGTAACACTTTGGGAAGGGTAAAGGAAATCATCTAGAACAATATCATTAATGGTATGAATGAGATTTGACACAACATCCAAATCATATTTGAGAAGAAGGAGCTAGTTGAAAAAGCTAAAGAGGCTATTTCAACCACTAACCTAGAACTGGGAGACATGCCAGCAACAACCAACAGAATCATCAAATTTATAAATTCAAAGAACAGGTATGAGCTAGAAGAGCTGGGAGTAGCAGACAAAACATAAACTATCCTATAGGTGAAGAAGGTATTGACAAAAAAGAACTTGACTGTACAACTTGAGGAGAAATGCCAGAATTTGGAGTTGACAGTAAACAAATTTTTCAACAGAATTGAACCTTTGACACAAAAAGGTCTCCCTTCTCTGTTTGTCATTAATGATAAACTCATGACTAGAGAAGATTATGTCAAGAGGCTAAAAGACATAGCAAAGGATGTTGTCAATCTCTCCAATATCAGAGGCAACATAACAGGAAAAGCAATGCTGGATGCTATCAACAATCCAATTTTCATTGAACATGAATTGAAACACGTTTTCACAGTGAAGCCCACTTTTGCGCGGTACACAGAAACAAATGAGATATACTGCAGGATGATTAAAGTTAAAATCCTAGATGAAGAAGAGTGGAGCAAACTATGCAACTACCAGGAGGAACAAGACAAGCAAGATTGAGTGTTGGGCGTGGGATCCCCCCAAGGCAAGTTTTGGGGCTTAAAGCCCAAGTTTTGACTAGGTCCATTATAAAGACTCAACAATTTGTGGGCGTAGAGCATGGAGTTGTAATAAATTCATAGGGTTTTCTACCCTCATTTTTGTAATGTAATGTCAGTTTGAGAGATCTACCCATGGTCCGTGGACCATGGGATTGTATAAATAGAGCAAGGCTCTAAGTAGTTAAGACATGGATAGATGGATGGAAGGAATTGAGGATCATGGAATAGAAGCATAGCAGAGTATTTGAAGTGTAAGGTCTAGTTTTGGGTCGTAGAGTAGGAGAATGCTCTACAGCTGAGTGGGTAGAGGCCTAGTAGTCCATAGCTGAGTGCGTGGACCCCTACAACTGAGTGCACAGGGCAGGTTGAGTCTGTAAACATTGGAAGCATTAATAAAGATAAGGTTTACCTCATTTCTTTGCATATTTCCATGTTTTATGCATTGAAGTATATTGGGTATGACTTGCAAGTCTACTGTTTATTTACTGCGCGAACTTATATAAATGTGCTGAGTAAGTGAATAGAATATAAGGTATCTGTTTATGTGAAGATAAATAACTGTTATAAGAGGATAAGTAAGACCCATGGTGTGACTTGGGGAAATAGTGCAAATCGTTGCTCTAGCAGTGTGAAAGCCCCACAACCCCTGGTTAGGGTTGCGCGAAGGCGAATATACCAGGGCGCGAAGGCCTTGCAGGTCAGGGAAGTATGCGAAGTAACCTGTGTGAAGGTATTCACAGTTGGACTAAATCAACCCCTCAGACATCTCAAGGGTGCAGAAAATTGGTTCCATCATACCCCCATACTACTTCAGGTGAGACCTCAGTTCGCGCTCTGCGGACTATTGCCAAAAGGGCCAGTAGTACCGAGATTTGTTTGGCTACATTGAATTTGAACTTGGGTCAGGCCCCAATAAGCCAACAAATGGTTCTATTGTCGGGACCAGAATCTGCATAGAGATGTATGATGTCATATCATTGGAATCCAAATAATAAATAAATTGAAGGTTGGTTGAACAGGAGAATTCACGAGTTCATGGTGCAGGAGAATAGAAATCCATGACTATCAAAAGAAGAGTGGTTAGACTGCTACCTATCCACAGAGATCCATGAAATTTTCTTCGCATATTTCCCTATTGAGCTGTACGAGTGGATCGCAAAGTTAGCAGATAGCCAAGGAAGGTGAAAGCTCGACAGTCCTATTGTGTGGACCCCAGAGTTGGTGTGCAGATTGGAAGCATCAGAGGATAAGATCGCACGTGCTGTTGATCACTGGTTCGATCGAATTATAGGAGGATTCATTATTGAGTTCGTGGTAGATACTTCAATTAGCTATAGCGAGGCAGAGCGACATTTCCTCAAAGGGCCATGAGGTAAGTATGTTAAGTCTCTGAACACTTGGATTAAAATGCTACTGTGTGAAAAGTGGATTATGTGAATACATTGATGTTTGGGGCTACACGAAGTGGGAGAATCTACAGAAATGAAGGTAGTGCAGAACTAGAAACTAGCCCCTCGATTTCACCTCTGTGAAGGGACGAGGAAGAGCTCGCGAAGGTCTCACCAAAAAGTGCAATCAATTTGATAAGGCAGAGGATTCCACGCATACCACCCCCATCCACACCACCACCAGTTTCACTGCCTTCACCCCCATCTTCGCCCGTACCACCTCTGCCAACACCGTGAGTCAATATGGTAAAAGCGATAAAGTTGCCAGTGTTCAAGGGAGTAGGAAATGAAGATCTGGACTAGTTTTGGTTTGTGATAAAAGCTGTATGGGAAGCATAGGGAGTTATAGATCACAATATAAAGAAAGCGACATTGGTCAGTGCTCTTCAAGATCATGCATTGACCTGGTATATTAAGAATTCTAATGACAATCCGAATGCGGGGATCAAAGATATCCAAATTGCACTGAACAAAGAATTTAGTAGGCCGAAGTTAGAGGCATAGTCGATCATTAGGTTCAAGGAGATCATGATGCTACCAGGTGAGACCACCTGGGAATTAGATTAGAGATTGAAGTGCACGATTTGCGAAGCTAATATGACTTTGACGGATGGACAACACCACGAATGGGTTGTAGCATCGTTAACTCCGCATTTAAGGAATGCGCTATCACAACAAAGGTTAACAACTCAGGCAGAGGCCTTGGAGATCATGATGAGGTTGCATGAAACTCCAATACAAGATCCTAACCTGGGAGTTTAAAAGATCCACACGCAGTTGAAAAACATGTGCCTTGAGATGTAGAGTGTGAAACAGGAGAGGACAACTCGCCTAGAAGTGCGCAAAGAGGTATGGTGTGTTAAATGTAAGGGTCAGGATCATGACAAGGACCACTGCCCGGTGTTCATGAATTACCTCGTGGGAGGAGGACCGATGCCATTAAGACCAAAGGCCCAAGCAGGACCTAGCGCAACACCTACTTTGTGGTGTGCAATTTGTCAAATAGGAGGAAAGCATGCTATAGACAACTGCCATTTGTTGCAGAAGTACAAGCATAATTGGCAATAGTTGTTCTATAATTTTTGTAGATCAGTGGGACACGATGAGCGCACCTATAGGAGCTATGAGCTGACGATGGATAGGACTCCTACCTACAGAGTTCAGGACAAAACGCGGCCCCTTGACCAGAACACAGGAGTGGCGTGAGCCAAATTTAGGGGTGCGGACGAGGCAGAGGTGGAGGAGGACCTGGAAGAGGTCGCAGACAGCTGATATGTTACAATTGTGGGGGCCCAGGACATTATGCCCATGATTGTATGAATCCAATGCATCCATCATGTCTGTATTGTACCTTGTTCGATCATGAGACAGAGGATTGTACCACACTGATAGTGAGGTTGCACGAAAAGGGAGCACCCCAATATCCCCCGAATCAGAACCTGCAAATGATGAAGTCTGAGCCACTCGAGGAAGACCCTAACATGAACATTGTGCTCCGAAGTGGAATTACAAAAGGGGATGATAAAGGAAAGCAACCTAGAGATAGTACTTGGGTTCGCAAGGCTCCGATGAAAGAACCAAAGTTTGATTTGGAGTGCACTAAGGAAACCATCATGGAAGCTAGGAAGAGCTTTGTTGATGCCTCCACTTCAGGAAGCAAAGACAGACCGAAGCTAGAAATGGACCCATCAATGCTCTTGATGTTCCTAGAAACATGCATGAAGCTACTACATGACAATAAGGCTATAAAGGGATTGCAGGAACTCATAAATAGATGCACTGGGACCGCGCCAGGAGAACCACGCGTAGTCCGGAAGATTGGAAAGCATGCGACGAGGATGGGAAGAGAAATGAGATTGACCGCGTAGATTGGAGAATATGAGATGGACCAAGTGATTCTGGATTTAGGATCGGACGTGAAAATTCTGTCGAAGCAGACATGGGAGTGCATGGGAAAGCCTACGCTACAATGGTCTCCTATCCAGTTGCGAATGGCGAACCAACAAAAGATCTTACCTATGGGTAGATTGCAGGGAATCACCGTGGATATTGAAGGAGCAAGTGCACTAGAATACTTTGAAGTGATAGAGATTGTGGATGACAACAATCCCTACCCCACACTATTAGGAATATATTGGGACACTGACATGAACGGGGTGATAAATCTAAAGAAGCGCAAAATGATTTTTGAGAAAAAGTCTCTGCGCGTGGTCGTACCTTTGGACCTTGCAGAAGGATCACGCTACACAGAGCCAGTGCGCAAATATGAAAGCGACAATGACTTGGACTGCATCTACAAGATAACCACTTGAGAGTGAGACTAGGTAAATGCCACTGTGGATGGATGAATCTCATGGGAGCGCGAAAGCTCCTGTACATCGGATTCCGATAAGGAAATAGAGCGATGGCAGAACTAGTTGCACAAGGTGACCACGCTGAACTGTAATATGATGACAAGATCATTGCACTGTGTATCAACGGAAGTAAGGGATCTGCCTAATTATGATGGGTTAAGTGAGGTAGATGCTTTCCTAAACAAATTTGAAAGAGAGGTGCCGGAACACCAACATTTTGAGGCTTTGAAATGGGTACTACGCACTACACCCACGAGGTGGTGGGGTACGCACCAAGGAAGCTTTGAGGACTGGCACGAATGCAGGAGAATGATGCACATGCATTTTGGGAAGCCTTAGATGCATCTAAAAGACAAGTATGACAGATGGGATGATCCGCGCGTGCACCTCGCCAAGTGGACAAAGGTCTATGGGGAAGAGCCACAACTTGAGTGGGTGCACCTGTTCTGTCATACCCTAGATGTTATACCCATGAACTGGTATATAGAGACAGAGCTCCGCCATGGAACGAGTGAATGGGATATCTTGCGTGAAGGGTTCATGTTAACCTTCACGTTTGGGGATCGTTGGTGGGAAATTGTTGATGACGTGCTACAAGCAGCTATCTATAAGATACCCCAGGAGCCAATAGAATTGATTCAACCTGAATGGGCTACTGAGTTGAGCTGCACGCTGGAGTGTTATAATGTAAATACTAAAGAAGACGATGAGGATCCATGAAAAGTTAACATTCCAGAAATAGAAGGCCATTGCGAGGTTCAAGGACCACTGATTGAAGACCCTAACATAACCGTGCCAGTAAAGACAAAGTAGGTAAACATTGGTACGGAAGCCGAACCTAAGTATGCAACGCTCGACGACTACTGGGATGACGCGACAGTGGATAAGGTCGCTGAGTTACTCCACGAATACCAGGACCTATTCCCGACCAAGATCACAAACTTAAAAGGAATCATCGGAGATTTAGGAATGATGCAGATCACATTAAAGTCTGATGTGAAGCCAGTTAAGTAGAGGCCTTACTGCTTGAATCCGTTGTACAAGGAGAAGGTCCACGTAGAACTAGACAAGATGTTCATAGTTGGAATCATTGAGCTAGTGGAAGAACCTAATTGGGTAAGCCCTATGGTGGTGCAGGAATAAGCAGAAGGGTGAGATAAGAATATGCGTGGACCTCATAAAATTGAATGATGCATGTGTGCATGACCCATTCCCAATCACATTCACAGATGAAGAATTGGAAAATGTGGGTGGGCAGGAAGCATATTCTTTCACTGACGGATTCTCAAGGTACCACCAGATCAAAATCACGTTGGAAGATAGGAGTAAGAAAACCTTCGTGATTAAGTGGGGCTATTTTCAATACACCATTATGCCGTTTGGATTGAACAACGCGCCGACCATCTTTTCCCACATAGTTTTTGCAGCATTCAAAGAATATATCCACAAGTTCCAGGAGGTTTATTTGGATGATTGGACTGTATTTGGAATGGTTAAACACCATGTAATGAACCTATGCTTGATGCCGAATACCTACCGAAGACACCAAATCGTGTTGAACCTCAAGAAGTGTACGTTCCTCATTCCTTTTGGGACATGTGGTTTGTAAACAAGGACTGATGGTAGACCCCGTGAAAATTGTGGTGATTCTAAATTTGGAAGCACTGCGAAGTGTCAAACAGCTGCGCGCTACCCTAGGACATATGAGGTACTACAGGAAGTTCATCAAAAGTTATGCCCAGCTCACCGTGCTGATGGAGAAGCTGTTGAAGAAAGATGTCACGTTCTGCTAGAATGATGACTGTAAGAAAAGCTTGGATGTACTAAAAGAAAAAATGGCCTCTGCGCTGATTCTGGTCTTCCCAAAATGGGACGAGGAGTTTCATGTCCATGTTGACGCGTCGTGTATAGCATTGGGAGTGGTACTAACACAAGAGGGTGGAGAGGGCTTGGATCACCCTATCACGTTCGCGAGTCTAAAGTAGAAAAGAACTATTCCACAACTGAATGCGAGGGATTGGCTATGGTGTAGTCGCTCCAAAATTATCGGCACTATTTGCTAGGGGGGCACTTCAAGATGTATACAGATCATTCCATGCTGAAATACTTCGTCAATAAGCCTTTGTTGGGGGGGCGCATATGCAAGTGGCGTTTATTGTTCCAAGAATATGATTTTGAGGTTGTTGTGAAGCCTGGATGCCTGAACGCAAGATCGGATCACTTGTCGTACATTGAGATAGGAGAGGAACCTACTAGTATGGAGGAAGGATTACCTGACGCACAACTCTTTTCTGTGTGCATAGTGGATGGACACTTTGAAGACATAATCCACTTTCTCATGACTAGAACTATGCCGAAAGGGTACTCCGTCTAGGAGAAGAAGGAATTGGTGGTGCATGCAGCAGATTTTTCTGTCATTACAGGGCACCTATATAAGATGGGCAATGATGAAATACTATGAAGGTATGTACTTGAATTTGAACAAAGTCATATCCTCGTGGATGTAGATGGGGGCACTGCAAGAGGACACTATGCAGGGTGAGAAACTACGCAAAAGATTCTTCGCACAGGGTTGTGGTGGCCAACCCTTCATCAAGATTCAAAAGCACATTGCAAGACCTGTGATGTATGTCAAAGAACAGGTAAACCATCATGGAGGGACGATATGCCTTTGAATCCACAAATGATGTTGTAGCCCTTTGAAAAGTGGGTGATCGACTTTTTAGGACCTATCAAACCTTAAGGAAAGACGGGCGTGAGATACATTATCACTGCGATAGAGTGCCTGACTCGTTGGGCAGAAGCACAGCAGGTAAAAGATTGCATGGCCGCCACGACTGTGAAGTTTTTGTTTGAACACGTATTCACACGATTTGGATGTCCGAAGATCTTGATGAGTGATCGTGGTACACATTTCCTAAACGAAACAATTAGTGTGCTAACAGAATAATTTTAGGTGTATCATCAAAAAATCACACTGTATCACCGACAAGCCAATGGGACAGTAGAAGAATTTAGCAAAATACTGGAGACTACACTGACCAAAGTATGCAACGCGCAGTGAAGTGATTGGGACCTGCACGTACTTGCAGTATTTTGGGCTTATAGGACAACCTGCAAGAAATTGACGGGACAGATACCTTTCCAGCTGGTCTATGGCGTGGAAGTCGTAATTCCAGTGGAGTATATTGTGTCTACTCTGCACATAGTAGTGCTCATAAGTATGACAGACCACGATGCCCTGGAGGAGAGGCTTGCGTAGTTGGAGGAACTCGAAGAGGAATGGTTTTTGGCTGGATTCCATCAGAAAGTACAAAAGCAACGTGAAAAGGCTTGGCATGATCGACATATTAAGTTGCACACCTTCAAGGTAAATGATCTCGTGTTACTATATGATAGTAAGTTTGATAAATTCCCGGGAATGTTTAGAATGCATTGGTTGGGACCATATGTTGTTAAGGAGGTCACAAACAGAGGCACAGTGCAGCTGGTAAAGTTAAATGGAGAGCCTTTCCCATGCAAAGTGAATGGCAGTCGATTGAAGCCATACACGGGTGGCCTGGTTATCTGACTAGCCGACAAAAGCACAGTCTTTGTGCTCCAGGAAGCTGAAAGAAGGCATGGGACTATAAGCAGATGTAGGGGATGCAGGAACAGATAGAGGGGGACAGTTTCGACACCCCAGTCTCAGAGCAACGCATACAAGAGATACAGTAGGCAGAGTTGGGAGGTCTCCACGCGAAGATCTCTGCATCGACAGAGTGACTCGAGGGTGAGTCATGATGTTTGTGTTAGGGGCTTGTTGGGCATGGGATCCCCCCAAGGCAAGTTTTGGGGCTTAAAGCCCAAGTTTTGACTAAGTCCATTGTAAAGACTTTGCGATTAGTGGGCGCGGAGCGAGAAGTTGTAATAAAGTCATAGGGTTGTCCACCCTCATTTTTGTAATGTAATGTTGGTTTGAGAGATCTACCGATGGTCTGCGGACCATGGGATTGTATAAATAGAGCAAGGCTCTAAGTAGTTAAGACATGGATAGATGGATGGAAGGAATTGAGGATCATGGAATAGAAGCATAGCAGAGTATCTGAAGTGTAAGGTCTAGTTTTGGGTCATAGAGTAGGAGAAGGCTTTGCAGATGAGTGCGCAGAGGCCTAGTAGTTTGCATCTGAGTGCATGGACCCCTGCAGCTGAGTGCGCAGGGCAAGTTGAGTCTATAACCATTGGAAGCATTAATAAAGAGAAGGCTTGCCTTATTTATATGTATCTTTTCATATTTTATACATTAAAGTATATTGGGTATGACTTGCAAGTTTACTGTTTATTTATTGCGCGAACTTATATAAATGTGTTGAGTAAGTGAATATAATATAAGGTATCTGTTTATGCGAAGATAACTAACTGTTATAAGAGGATAAGTAAGACCCATGGTGTGACTTGGGGAAATAGTGCAGATTGCTGCTCCAGCAGTGCGAAAGCCCCACAACCCTTGGTTAGGTCTGCGTGAAGGTGAATATACCAGGGCGCGAAGGTCCTGCAGGTCAGGGAAGTACGTGAAGTAACCTACGTGAAGGTATTCATAGTTGGACTAAATCAACCCCTCAAACATCTCAAGGGTGCGGAAACCTTGTTCCAGAATCCCCCCATACTGATTCAGTTGAGACCTTAGTCTGCGCTCCGCGTATTGTTGTCGAAAGGGCCAATAGTACAGGGATTTGTTTCGATAAATTAACTCTGAATCTGGGTCAGGCCCCAACAAGACAACATTGAGGAGTCAACACAGAGTCGAGTTAGCAATGCCAAAACAATTTGTTAAAGAACAACCAGATCAGCCACTATAGCATAATTTATTATCCAACAATGAAATTCAGAAAAAAGGGGCAAGATGTTGAAGTTATCTCATTGTGGTCACTTAGTGGTCACACTAGTCAAAGTTTAGTTTCTTTGTAATTAATAATAAATTTCCAAGTGTATACGTCAGTTGTTGTAGATTTTAGTTCAATACTTCATGCATTGGAAGTATTAGGGGTTGGACCCGAGTAATTGAAAAACTTTTCTTTTAGAGCATTGCAATTTTTGGAGCTGGAGCATTGATAATAAAGACTGTTTGCAAGATACTTGAGCTATTTTTATCTCATGATGTTTTTATTTTTGTGCTAAATGTTTCATTATTTCCTTCATTGTGCATCATTCAAATCTTGTTGTAAAACAACAATTTTAGAGTAAGATATGCTGTTGGAGCACCTTATTTCTATTTGTGTTTACTATATAAGTGTTTACTATATTCGAAGGCTAAGAAGAATTATTCAACGACTGAGCACAAAGGATTGGCCATGGTGTACGCGTTGCAGAAATTTAGACATTATCTGTTAGGAGGTCATCTCAATATGTACACATATCATTCTACCTTGAAATACCTGGTCAATAAGCATGTGTTGGGGGGGAATATCTGCAGATGGTTGCTATTATTTCAGGAGTATGACTTTGAATTTATTATGAAGCCAAGGAGGTTAAATGTAGGACTTGACCATCTGTCGCAAATCGAATAAGGAGAGGAACCTAATAATCTGGAGGAAGTGTTTCCAGATGCACAACTCTTTGCAGTTGTGTAGCAGATAATCATTTTACTGATATTATTCACTTCTTGACTACAGGGATGGCACTAGAAGGATATACAAGTCAGAAAAACAAGGAATTCGTAGTGTACATGGCATATTTTTCAGTTATTGTGGTGCATTTGTATAAAATGGGTGCAGATGAAATGTTGCGAAGGTGTGTGCCAGATTTTGAGTGGGATAGCATTCTCTTGGAAGCTCATGGGGGAGTTGCGGGAGGTCATTGTGCAGGCAAGGTAACTGCGCAGAAGATTTTATGTGTAGGTCTATGGTGGCCTACCTTGCACAAGGATTCCAAGGCATCTTGTAAGGCATGTGACGCGTGTTAAAGAATTGTTAGACCATCGCGAAGGGATGAGTTGACATTACAACCTTAGGTATCTTTGTAGCCATTTGAGAAATGGGAAATTGATTTCGTTGGGCCAATTCAGCCCCTGGGAAAGAAAACAGGTGCACACTATATCATCACCGTGATGAAATATCTAACCAGATGGGCAGAAGCACAGCCAGTTAACGATTGTATAGGGGCTACGACAACTAAGTTTTTATTTGAATATGTCTTAACCATATTTGGCTACCTAAAAGTATTGATGAGTGACATGGGTACACACTTTCTCAACGAGACAATCAGTAAATTGATTGAAGAATTCTAGGTATACCATGAGAAGAGTACATTGCATCACCCACAGGCCAATGGAACTGTTGAAGCCTTCAATAATATTTTGGAGAGCGCACTGACGAAGATCTGCAACGCATAGTGGAATGATTGGGATGTGCGTACCTATAGTACTATGGGCTTATAGGACTACTTGTAAGAAGCTGGCAGGGCAAATGTCATTTAGATTGGTATATGGTGTAGAAGTTGTAATGCCGATGGAGTATATTGTGCCTAGTTTGCGCATAGCAGCCCTGACAGATATGGCAGATCGTGAGGCCTTCGAGGAATGGCTTGCACAACCAATGGAGCTCGAAGAGGATTAATTTTTGGTAGGATTCCATCAACAAGTACACAAGGAACATGAAAAAGCACGGCATGATCACCATATCAAGCTTCGCACTTTCAAGGTAAATTATCTTGTCTTGTTATATGATAGTAAATTCACTAAATTTTGGGGTAAATTATAGATGCATTGGTTAGGGCCATATATTATCAAAGAAATTATAGATGAAGGTGTAGTTTAGCTCGCGAAGCTGAATGGGGAACCTTTCTCGGGAAAAGTGAATGGGAGTAGGTTGAAATTATATACAGGGGATCTTGCATAATGACTATATGGTGGCAGGACAGTCTTAGTGCTCCAGGAAGTTGCAAGGGAGTGTAGGACTATAGAATACACTACCAGGTTTGGAGGATAACACAGTGAGAAGGCTGTGTGGACAATGATGGAGATGCAATCTAGGGAGCTGCGCACATGAAGTTGCACCATGGGGGAAGGTTCCACGTAGCATAGCAGGAAAGTGACTGTTCAAATTACTATTCATGACTTGACGACCAAAAGATAGTTAAAAGGAGTAGGGTGGCGGCATTTAAGGCAAACATCTTTGAATATCTGTTACAGGGAAAAGTGTCTATTTAGAACTGCTCTATCCCACTAAGGTGTGACATCTACCTTAGAAACAAACAGAGAAAAGCTACTTTTGTATTTCCTTTATGAATTATAGATAGAGAGGAATAGAAAGAACCAACCTCTGTCTTGCACTAATCCTTCGATTTGATCCCTCTCTTCTTTGATAGTTCTCAGCTACCTGCTCCCTTGCACGCCCAGCTTCACAAAGTACCTGTAAGATCACAGAAGCGCAACACTATACAAAGACATGGATATATATTCATAAACAACTTAGGACCAGATTTAAATTGACCATAAAAATGTAACAAGCATCAATGATACACAAGCATGGAGGAAAACTCAAATAGCTTTTATTGATAAACAAGAAGAGATCCATGAGGAGTTACAACCAGTGGTTCCGACCCAGCATCAACCTCCAGCAAAGAAGCCCCTCTTCACCTCAAACAAAGCTTAGATCACCCAACAATCTGATGTTTGTCTCTAGAAACCAACAACAATTCCTTACAATATGCAAAATTCCAGCCTCTGGATCTCTGGGATGAGGGATCCATATATAGATATCTGTAAGGAGGATGAGTTAGCTTGTGATTTGATTAGTGTCTTATCTCTGTCAGTTCTTGCTTCCACTTGGAGACTGAGGGCCTCTTACTCATCCTTGGTCGAATTCAGTGAGGCAAGTGTCACAGGAGAAGGTTCTGGAAGCTTCCATTCCCTCTCCACCTCGCGGAATGACACTGCCATTTGTCATTTATCGCCCATCGCACCCCACAGAAGGGAGTTTTGAAATGCAACGGACCCTCACAGTGTATTTAAGTGAGATGCAATGCACTTAGCCAATGGAGTAGCTGCAATGATCCTGTTTTGACCAATTCTGAGCAGTTTCTGGTGGAGAACTTCTGGGAGAAGCTGTAATCTATTGACCTTGTCCCTTTAGGGGTTAGAACAACACTTTTAGGGACTTAGGAGCCCTTGGTTTATAGACATTTCATGCTTGGAGTTGTAGGGCACAAAAATGTCTATAACAGTTGACCCCTAAAGTATGAGGCCATTAACCTTTTGGTGTCGGGTGAAATGATTTATTATGAGGATCCAAAGTTCTTTCAATGCTGGGAGGAGACCTGTAATAAGATACAATACAATACATTATATTCATAATATTTTCATGATCTAGCTGAGGCGGGCATTCCCATGCTCAGCTTTATAAATTCATTTTCATGTACATAGGACAGACAATCGTCTGAGTGTAGACTGATGATTCTGATAGAGCCATCATCCTTTTGGTAGGATGATTATCTGTGCTGCAATGCTGTACATTTAATGTCTTTATTTCCCTGAATATATATCGCAGCCCGGATGGATGAAACTAGATCCGGGGTCTTCAATCTCGTTCGATCTTCACTCGAAGTACAAGTCGATCCATGTGAGAAATGTTCTGAAGTCGAACATGGAAAGACATCGCTTGATTACCACTCAATGATGTAAAATGTTAACAAGCGCGAGAGGAATCACCGATAATGATAATGACCCTCAAGGTACTGCAGTACAATTCATGTGGTGTGAATAAAGGACTTGGCATCGAACACCACGCAAAATCTTTCGGTCGAAGGCCATTGATGTAAACCTGTCTCCGGAAGTGAGAAACTTGCCATTGAGGCATGCAAGCTTCAAAGTACTGAATGGGGTGTTCCTAGATCAACTTCTTGGATAATGAGCTGATGTCGACAAGAAGTGATCCATCACAGGAGGGCCTTAATGAATCCCACATCAATGACACGGAACGGAGCAAATGATTTTGATGGAGGTGAAGACGATCTGGTGATATAAGGTTCAGGGTGGCGGTCATGAAAGAATGGAGTATAATGTATGGTAGTGGGTGAGACACAGGTGACTTCTCTAGATGACTTCTCTTGAACATATCGGCGACACTGATGTGATAGATTGGTAGCATTAACCCCAAATGTGGATTGTATGTCGTGACCATGGTGATGTGACCGATGAATGAAACAACCCAACCCGACTCGGACACGGAGTGGAAGTGTCATGTTCAAGAGCGACTTGCTACCAACAAAGTTTCTTTGAGTTTTCTTCCCAATTTTTCCCCAATCATTGCTAACCAGTACCTATTTATTTTTGTCAAGCTTGAGGAGGATAACATATGTTTGTTCTATAATTTGCCCTTCGGGAAAACCCATCGCTATGTTTTAACGAGCCTAGTGATAGTGAAACTCGTTCTCGTTTAAAGACAAGTTTGTTGCTATTAATCTTTTTAACGAGTTTAACGACAAAGATAACTCGGTCCTTTTCAATTTTAGAGAGTCTGAAAAGGAATGTAAAGGTAACTCCAAAATTCCTTTTTAATCATCTAATCCCTTAAGTCTGAAAAAGTATAAAACAATACAGAAGGGATGAATTTTTGATAGTTTTAACGAGTCGAACAAAACAAGCGCTCGATCTTTTTGTGTAATAATCCCTCAGGTCCAAAAAGATTAAAATCTAGAGGAGGGATAGCACTTCCTGTCCCTTTAACGAGCTGGAGAGGCCAATGGCTCGGCAATATTTTCATATTTTACGAGTCAGTTGAAAAGAGCTTAAAGGAGACTCGTCTTTTGAGGAACGAGTGATAAAACGGGTAGCAGCTGATTCCAGGTAGGATTTGGAATTTTCCAATCACAGCAGTGTCACAAGGATGGCTAGTGAAATCACTCTTCGCAGTTGTTCCTCAAAATGGGTAAACAATCAAATGGAGGTGAATGATCGTCCAATGAAAAAGTGGAGGTGACGGTGCAAACACGACCAAGGCTTTAATGGCTGAAGTACTACATTCATGATGGTTATTTACCGGGGAATAGTTCATTTTTTAACGAGCTTAAACGCGGGTGGAAACATTTGCTCATGTCTTATGTTTACTTTTTAACGAGCTTGAACTATGTGCTAAAACTGCTCGATCAATCCAGTCGTGTGATAAGAATGTCTCATATAAAAACGACAACTTTAAGAGATTTGCCCCACATCCTTTCTTTATACAAGTTAGGAAACGACCAATCCTACGAGTTTAAAGGGTTAGAGGTCCTAAAAATTTAAAAAATAAATAGCCGCTCTTCGCTTGTACTCCAAAAGGTTTGCATGCCCCCAGGTATAAAACAGAGTTTCAAGGTTACCCCTTCTTTAGTCCGTTAAAACATTTGTTTTACCGAGAGAGGCCTACCTCTTACAGGTTACCCAAAGATTGCTCTATTCATGGCGTAAACAAAACACTTCTCTGGCGATGTCTACCGAAATAAACAAAGGTGAGCGGCGATGCCTGCCAACTCACATAACTTTGACAAGAGAATCTTGTTCTAGAATAACCCCCTCTTCCAATCGCGGACGGGGGGTACAGACTAGTCATATTCTCCCACGGAAACCTACCCTATACCCGAAGTTTTCCTGCCGAAGCAGACCAGGGTGCATGCCCCCTGGGTTTCAGTCATGTCCCTCTGAATCACTCGCACTCATCGGGAGGACAGACTGGAGATTGAGACATTTCTTGGGTGAAAAGACCATTTAGGGATGGTATATGACAATTTGCTAAGCGTGATCTAGGAAATGAAAGCTGGTCCACGAGCTTGACCATTCTTCCTTTGTGCGGAAAACACATTACTCTAAAGAGTGAGGAGACAATTGCTCCCATGCAATAAATATAGTCTCGTCCAAGGAGTAGATTGTAATCCAGGGGTCCTTGAACTACCATTACGTTCATGTGAACATTTTTCCCTCTCAATGTTATGGGCACATTGGGAAGGATCCCTAACGGTCGACTGGTTCCTGTTCATCCAGTAGTTCGCCTGAGAGTACCAGCTGCTGCTCCAGCAGGAGAGGCCGTCAGAAGGGCTATTCTTCTTGGCCTCAATGTGGCCGAGACTCTCACAACATTACAGGAGCAGGTTGAGGGCCTCACTCTTGGCATTCCAAATGTGAGGACTGACGAGCTACCTTTGCGGTTACAGCGGCATACTACTGGTGTGCTCAGACGATGGACTCGTCTCTTACGCATGATTGCACAGGTTGTGACTTGCTATCACGAGCATCATTAGACTAGGGTGCCCCCTAGAATTTTGAGTTTTTGGGTCATTTTACTGATTTTGTCTTGGTTACAGAACATTATGTGTAAACCATAAACAGTTATATATATTTTTGATTTTCGGAGTTTTACTTTGGTTAAGTTACATGATCCAAATGCAAACATTGATGGTATGTTTCTTTTTATAAATGTTGCAATTGTCTATCTAACACATAATTTTCTAATGAGTCAGTTAATGTGTTTAAGTTTCTGGAAATATGTTGATATTGAATAAAATCAAATTGTCTTTCCAAAATCTTAACCCTTAGGAACATGCGATAAATAGTTGGGTTTCGGACGGAATATATACCATTGAGTTGTAGTATTACGAGCCGTGAGTCTAGCTTGACAATTAGTCGGCGTATACCATGTGTGATGGCATCAGAGAGAAGTTCTATCAACGTGCTATATTCAACGATGTTATTTTTTGATCGACCAATACATACCCCTATGAAACTTACTAACTCGCCGCTTGGATCAAAAATAGCCCAGGCTGTGGAGGATAGGTTCCGTGAACTACGACTCGCTCTGTCGGCATATCCAACACATGACTCCAATAGGTTTGAAATCTTCAACAAATGTAAAAAGTGGATTACTTGACCAAAATAAACACTTTAGCGAAAACAAAAACATAACAAAAGCACACAGGTTACCATTACACATAGTAACGCTTGAGGTACAACCCATTACGAGGTTGCGCCAGTGGAATTCCGTCATAATCCATTAACTTGTAGGCTCCTTTTGCTAACACTCGTTTAACAATATAGGGGCTCATCCATAAAGACTTAAATTTACCCGCTCCCAATTTATCGGATTCTTGGTCGTAAAGCAAGACCAAGTCACCTTCTGAGAAGACACGGGGTTTGACATTTTTGTCGAACTGCGCCTTGACTCGCTTCGTATGGGCTTCGTTAGCCAAAGCGGCATCACGACAGGTTTCATCCAATTGGATTAATTCCAAGAAATGAGCTTCTTCTTCTGAAGTTCCGGGGAGGAGATCAATTGCGAGTTTGAGAGATGAGATTTCACATTGGATTGGTAAGACTGCTTCTAGGCCATATACCAGTTGGAAAGGTGTGAACCCGGTTGCATTCCTTACCGATGTTCGGTAAGCCCACAGAGCTGAGTACAGGATTAGGTGCCATCTTCTTTTGTGAACTCCAATCATCCTTTGCAGCATGCGTTTGAGGACCTTGTTGATTGCTTCAGCTTGTCCATTGGCTTGCGGATAATATGGAGTAGAGCTGTCGTGAGACAACCCTAGTTTGGCAGCTAATTCGACCATCATGTGATTGCGAAAATGCGATCCATGATCTGTGACTATAGCCTGCGGCATGCCGAATCTGGCGACTACATGATTGAAAAAGAAGAGGGCAGCTATTTCACCAGTATTATCTAATGTAGGCATCGCCTCGGCCCATTTGGTAAAATAGTCAACTGCGACTATGATGTACCCATGCCCCCCGGTCGAGGTCGGGTTACATGTCATGAAATCGATGCCCCATTTGGCGAATGGCCCAACAGAAACTATTGGCTGCAGAGGTGCGGGTGGTCTTCTAGTTTTGCTATCGAAAATTTGACAAGCATGGCAACTTCTGACTGCGGTTATGCAATCTTTGAACATTGTTGGCCAGAAGTATCCTGCTCGTAAGATTTTTTGCGCTGTAGCATATCCAGATTGTTGCCCCCCACACGCGCCTGAATGACAATCATTCAGGACTTTTTCGGCCTCCTCATGGGTGAGGCACCTTCTTAGAACTATATTGATACCATGACGGTAAAGTGTATCACCGACGATCATGTAGTCTTTTGCTTGGTATCGAATACATTTTTGTTCGGAGTGGGAGGTGTTTGGCTTGTATTTTTGGGTTTGGAGATAAATGATTATATCCCCATACCACTCATTGCTTGCAGTTATCAGAAACAAACTTTCATCCATGATTGTTTCTTCGGATGTGTCATCGTTGGACGACGATGGGAGATCGCACAATAATTCTGTGAAAACTAGAGCTTTCTTTGACTTGGATTTTACAAATTCCAGATCAAACTCTTGTAGGATTGCTATCCATTTTGAATATTTTCTCCCCAGCAACTTTCGCGACAATATATAAGTCATGGGGTTGCAATCTGACATAATGGTAGTTTTCCGAAAGAGGACATAGTGTCAAAATCTCTGTATCGCTTGAATAGCTGCGAGTGCTAGCTTTTCAACGTAAGAATATTTGCTTTCTGTATCATTTAAGTTTTTACGTAAATAATATATAGGATGTTCAATTCCATCGACTTCTTGAACTAAAACCATTGCGATGGTCGTATCCACTGCAGCCAGATACAGGTTAAAATCTTTTTGATAATCAGGAGCATACATTAATGATGCTTTCATTAGGGAATCTTTCAAAGCATCAAAGGAAGCTTGCGCAACCTGATCCCAGACAAAGGGCACTTCCTTTTTCAAAAGACGTGTATAACCTTTAGCAAGTTCAGCGTAATTTGGAATGAACCTCCTCAGAAAGTTCGCTTTCCCTTGGAGTTTCTGAATCTGAAGCAAATTCGAAGGTGGAGGCAAATTTATGATTGCCTGGACCTTACATGGGTCGAGACGAATCCCGTCCTTTGAGACTACAAAGCCGAGTAAACGACCAGAACTGACGTAAAATACACATTTGCGTGGATTGAGTCATATCTTGTAGTGTCGGCAACGTAGAAATATCGCTCTTAAATGTTGTGGGTGATCAGTCTGCTTTCGCAAATGAGCCGGAAGATCGTCGAGGTATGGTTGAACGATGTTTTTGATGTCATGGAAGGCATAATTCATTGCCCTTTGAAACGTCGCCCCTGCGTTCTTTAAACCAAAGGGTAATTTTCGATATACGAATGTGCCCCATGGACAAATAAATGCAGTCTTTGACTGGTCCTGTTGGCGGATATTTATTTGATTATACCCGGAGAATCCATCCATGAATGAAAAGATTTCGCATTCGGTGCATTCATCAATTATCTGGTCAATGAAGGGTGTAGGGTAGTTGTCTTTTGGACAAGCTTGATTTACATCCCTATAATCGACGCACACTCTAATTGTTCCTTGTTTTTTCATAACAGGGACAATATTTGATACCCAATTGGTAAGAGGTACCGGGTAGATGAAACCAGCATGGAGAAGTTTTTCAACTTCTGCCTTAATGGCAACGACTTTCTTGGGGTGCACCTGCCGTAGCCGTTGTCGTACTGGTTTGACATCTGGATACATCTTAATTTCGTGTTCAACGATACTCGAGTCAATGCCTAGCATTTCATCATATGACCAAGCAAAGACATCTCTGAATTCGCGAAAAAGAGCGTTATATATCTCAAGTTCTGAAGGAGAACAACATTTGCTGACATAAATATTCTCTACAACATCTGTTTTGGTCGAGATATTTATGGCGATAGTCTCTTCAATATTGGACAAGTTTCGCTCGGAATCCACCGTGTTTACAGTATTTGATAGAAAATCGAAAACTGAAGGATGATAAAGGTCATCTTGAGTATCTTCTCCATAATCCAGAAGAAGGGAACGATGGTGGGAATCATTCCATGGTGCTCCTTCAATTACCATTGATTGGACAATTCCTTCGTCGGTGACATGCACTTGCGACCAAGGATCTGAAGGGGTACCATATTCTTTAGACCTATCTATCCAAACGCTTGATGAGTGCTGATTTGAGTTTGCCTCCCATGCTAGGAACATTGATTGCTACAATATTTCCATTGGGCTTGGGGGCAAAACCACTGCATGATCCGTGTCGATATCGTTTTCTGAGATCTTTTTAGAAGATATCATGTTGCAGGTTCCTATCAACGCTACTTCCACCAAATTTATTGGAGGTGGAAGGGCGAAAGTTCCCATTAGTATAGGATCTTTTAGTAGGTTTACTCTGATATTCTGAAGCGAATGGGGGCTTCCATGGATCATAGGAATGCTTCCTGTATCTTGAGAACCATTGGGGAGGAAGTTTTGTTGATCGACGATTGTAATCCCTCCTTGAAAGGGAAATGTAATCTTCCTAAAATAGGTCGACACAACAGCTGCCATGGCATATATCCATGGTCTTCCTAGTAGGATGTTGTAATCAAGATTCCCATCGATGACTTCAACATCTATTTCTACTGTTTTCCCTCCTAGTTCAACTTTCAAGTTACTTAGAATACCATATGGGGTATATGTCCTCCTGTTGAATGATTTTAATGGCGTCGAAGATCGCGACAAGGTTGGAGATCCTAAAGTTTTCCAGCAACTCATCGACATGATGCATGTAGATGCCCCCTCATCAATAATTGTTCGATGAATAGTTTTGTTGAGGGCTTTCACTTGAACAAGGAAAGCTAGTTGAGCTGGTAATTGAGGATCGTATCCTTTATGATCGAAGGATACAAGATTGGAATCCTTTGGGTCTATCCCACCAATTGCTGATAATAAAGCCTTCCTTTGGGATGGGCAATTCTGTAGTACTTCAAGAGTCGACATAGCGGATGGCGATTGGGCCAAATCTTCCACTATATTATAATGCTGTGCCGCTCTAGCGCGGGGATTAAATATTGACTTGTGTACTACTCCCTTTGGCTGTTTTATCATCAATTCAGGAATGGTAGGTGGCGCAACTTTTGTCGAAGTTGTTGTTGAACTACTAGGTTGATATTTATCCTTGTTGTTCGACAGCTGTGGATTCCCATAATCTTTTTTCCTTGTCGATATCAAAGCATCATTTTGCTGTTTTGAAACCGACAACATTAGCACTTGAGACGGGGAAGCATTTTCACTTTCAACCAGATTTGTTCCTGGATTTGGAAACGGATCAGTTAACACTGTGGAGGTTTTTGAATTCTTGAAGAATTTTTTAACCTCAGCTCTGTGTGGACAATTTGCGGTCCAATGATCGTCATCGCATATAAGGCATGGATTTTTTGGTTTCCTATCTCCAAGAGGGTTTGAAGAAGATTTTTTAGGTGATGATTCCTCCTGCTTCTTCTTCCCTTTGCCTTTCTTCTTGCTCCCCGGTTGTTTGGTTTCTTTGCCTTTATCTGTCGATATGGCATTTACTTCCAAAGCAAGAAGTTCATCTTTTGCATTTTGACCTGAAATCTTATGGGCCTTTTTGGATGTAGCCTTTGTCGATTTCGTGTCTGTTGTGCCAATCACACCATCGCCGGCATGAGAGTCATTGTTTAATTTAGGAGGAGGAGGAATTGCGAATTCTAGTCTAGGGGCGTCAGGTATTTTATCATAGAGCGTGCCGGACTGAGTGTAAATCAAGTCCAGATATTGCGTACGAGCGATAACTTGCTCTTCTGTTACGACTCCCCCCTTTGCCACATCTTCCATGATGGAAGGCAGTAATGACTTGATAAACCATTCAGCTAATAGCTGATCGGGGACATACGTTTTTACCATTCTACAACGACGTCGCCACTCATGTATATGATCAGATATGTGAGTGGCCATTGTCTGTTTGAAATTGGTAAGAAATTTTGTTCCCATTTCGTACCTTATTGGTAACTAAAAATGGGTTAAAAAGGTTGTGGCTAAGGTACTGAAGTTGTCGAACGAAGCTCTAGGCAATTCGATGTACCATTTTTCCGCCGGACCCTTTAACGTCCTCTGAAAGAGGTGAAGTCTTATCGAATCATAATTTAAGGTGTTTGATGAACACCATAGATGAAAGGTCATCACATGATTCGATGGATCTTCACCCGGATTTCCATTAAATTTAGGAATATCTGACGGAAGTTTATGCGGAATTGCTGGCCACCAAGGGGTGTAAGCGATTGGATCGTTTGTTAACCGATTTAAATCACGTAACTCTAAAGTTGCCACAAACGGTAACTGTTGGTTCAGGTTAGGTGAAGCATACGCAGGATAAGATGGGATTGCCTAAGTAGTTGGTCTTTGCATACCAGCATAATGCATTCGATGCTGGTAACTTTGGTAAGGTTGGTGGGCATGACCATTGTAAAATGGTTGATTTTGACCGTTTTGAATGTACAACTGCCCACTATTAGCAAAGATTTGTTGCTCAGAACCTTGGTATACTTGTTGGAATTGCGGTTTTTGGTATTGTACTAGCCATGGTTGTGAAGCCATGTGCTATTGACCGATACTAACAGTTTGACCAAGATGAGGGGTAATTGTACCTATCTGAACCTGTGTCATTCCACCGATCAGCGATTGTGGTTGAGTCGCAGGGTCAAGGGGCTGTTGCATTACAACCTGAGAAACCTGAGGTTGGCATACAACAGGCAGCGCTTGAACTTGCGACACCGTCACAATAGCTGGTGTAGTCGGTATGTTTGACATAGGTAAGCACTGTTGCATCGAATATACAACTCTTGGTTGTTGAGGTAGTATAGGTACCTAACCGCTTGAGGTAATTCCAGTGTAACCTGAATGTTGTTGTGAACTCCCGTATGGATATCCTCCCAGAGGGGATAATGAAAGGGTATACTGCCCCCATACGGTGGTAATCCAGAACTCAAGGGTATTGTTTGCCCTTGGGGGTCGGACTGCCCAAATTGACCTCCAAATGGATCAATTTGTTGAGACTCAACATAAGCGTCTCCGGATATTATTCCAGATGAACAAACAGGAACATACCATACTGTCAAAATAGCCCCTGAGTGGGCTCCTTCTAGCGGCTGAGAGCTAGTCGGGACAGATGGTATACCGGCGAACATTGTCAGAGTGATAGCAGGGAGTTCTGCCGTCGCTGTGTCAGACGACACAGTCCTAGATGTTGACGGTTGTTCAGAAATTTGTAGTCTATCCAAAAGATTACCTAGCGATTCTACAGGAGCTTCTGCTGGTGGTAGACTAACTTCTGACGAAGAAGGATATAGAGTGATCCTGACTCCAAAGTGCGTTGGAGTACTTGTTTGAGGATCTTCTACAATTTCTTCTATGGCAATCAGACCAGGTGGAAGGGGAAGACCGTCAGGTCCGTAAAATATTTCTGGTGCCGAAGAAGGTGTGAAATCGGTAGCGACATATGTTTGAAGAGCAAGACTCTCCGAACCAGTTGTAGATGGAACTGGTTCGGTAACACAAGTGTTTACTCTCAGACTAGGATTAGTATCACTATCCTTCTGTAGCTGCTGAACTTCTTCTGTAGAGGCAGGGATTCCAGAAATGTTTGGAGTAACCGAAGTCTCTGATGTCGTTAGAACACTTGTTGTAACTTTAATAGGAGATTTGGAACCGGTTAAACGAGTTCGCTTTGTCCGTACTGGCTTCGATTCCAGAGACAAAGACGGTTGACTCGTAAGCCTCCACGAACGACAGGGTTTCAATTGACTTTCTTCCACGATTGCGGATTACTCGATCAACTAAAATAAAGGGAAGTATGTTTCCAAATTAAATGAATTTTAGACGCTTTGACACAACTTGTTTTTTCAGTTTTTAAGAGTCGAGAAAAAACAAAAGATGACTCTAGTCTCCTTCGATTTTTAATGAGCCTGAAGTGACAAGTGCTCAGATGGACCTTTTCCGTTAAGGAGTCTGAAAAAGAACGAAAGGGACTGCTCTGGAAGTCTAGGTAGAGGGAGTACCAAACCAATCGCAAAATTGCAGAATACTTTTTACGGTACGGCAGTCAATCTTCCCAAATGTTGTGTTCAGTGCATTGCGATCGATAGGGCGGCAGACACGACTTCCTATGGATAAAGGATTTAAGCATATAGGGGTCTCCCAAAATATACTCGACGGTACGTGGGAGCACAAGTCCGTACTGGCACTTATCGTCTCAAAGTGGAGGAATCATCCAACCATCAGTGAGAACAATAGTTACCAGGCTTTACGACGCCGGAATATGTCTCTAGCCTAGACCTCTAAATGTTGTGCGTTAAGTTCCAAAGCGTTGTTAGATTCATTGAATTTTTTTTAAGTTGATCTTGTTTTTGAAGTTTTTCTTTCAGGTTCACCACGAGATGTAGATGTAATTCCTAAAATGAAATCTAAAGATGATAAACAAAATTTTTATCTCTTTTGTGCAATGAAAATCCTAGCTACTAGGGAAAACAAAGACATAATCTTTTCACAAAGAGCAAAGAGCACACTGTAAATGCACTTTCCTAAATCAAGCCAAAAAGACTGTCTATATGCAAATGCACATGCATGTATTTGTTTTTTGACTTTCTTAATATATAGATGCTTAAAAAGAAAGTTGATGTACAAATCTGAATTTCTTTTCAAGCGACAAATATAAACAAGCTCCTTTTCGAAATAAAAAATAGAGACGATTACGACACTTTACGATTTTGAAATGAATACTTGTTTTTGACACTAGAAAATTACAAATTCAGACCAAAAGCAATAGTAACAGGATAATCGACCATCAACAGCAATCAAACTTTCTCCTATGATCGAAATTGACACTTGCGACAGATTCAAATCAAAGGACGACAGTACGAATATGCTACTTTTGCAAAGGAAAACTGTAAACGACTCAACAAACACACAAAAACATCTACAGTTCTTTTGTACAAAGGAGGCGGAATAACAACAAGGAAAAGGGGTTTCAAACAGACATATATTGATCACAGGCAGCAAAATTCAGGAATAGAACTGGAAAGAATGATCCATAGAAGCCACAGCTGCACAGAGCTAGTCTAATCAGCGCACCTGTAACACAGAGAATCTGAAATGCAGCGCAGGTTGTCCCTTCGGGAAGTGCGCTGAAATTCAGAATCTCTGAACAGTACCTGCGGTGGGCCAGAAACGAGACTCTGTCCGGGTTCCGGGTCATAGTTTATAGTTCAGTTCTTGGTTTTTGGCCGAGTAAAAAGCAATTAGTAATGCAACAATCAGGGGTAGATCTAAGGAGGATCTAAGAGCTATCACAAGGGCAATCAGATTGTTTGTGAATTATCTGTTTAAATCATAAATAGATCCAGTGAATGGATTGAAGCAACAGTTATCTACTTTGCATTTGTTATGGAAAATGCAGTTCGAATGCTACTTGTAAGTTTATGAAACATACAATAAAGAATGATAAACAAACAAACTAATTATCTCCCCAGTGGAGTCGCCATTTTGTTACAGGGAAAAGTGTCTATTTAGAACTGCTCTATCCCACTAAGGTGTGATAGCTACCTTAGAAACAAACAGAGAAAAGCCACTTTTGTATTTCCTTTATTAATTATAGATAGAGAGGAATAGAAAGAACCAACCTATGTCTTGAGCTAATCCTTCGATTTGATCCCTCTCTTCTTTGATAGTTCTCAGCTACCTGCTCCCTTGCACGCCCAGCTTCACAAAGTACCTGTAAGATCACAGAAGTGCAGCACTATACAAAGACATGGATCTATATTCATAAACAACTTAGGATCAGATTTAAATTGACCATACAAATGTAACAAGCATCAATGATACAAAAGCATGGAGGAAAACTCAAATAGCTTTTATTGATAAACAAGAAAAGATCCAGGAGGAGTTACAACCAGTGGTTCCGACCCAGCATCAACCTCCCAGCAAAGAAGCCCCTCTTCACCTCAAACAAAGATTAGATCACCCAACAATCTGATGTTTGTCTCTAGAAACCAACAACAATTCCTTACAATATGCAAAATTCCAGCCTCTGGATCTTTGGGATGAGGGATCCATATATAGATATCTGTAAGGAGGATGAGTCAGCTTGTGATTTGATTAGTGTCTTCTCTCTGTCAGTTCTTGCTTCCACTTGGAGACTGAGGGCCTCTTACTCATCCTTGGTCGAATTCAGTGAGGCAAGTGTCACAGGAGAAGATTCGGGAAGCTTCCATTGCCTCTCCACCTCGCGGAATGACACTGCCATTTGTCATTTCTCACCCATCGCACCCCATAGAAGGGAGTTTTGAAATGCAACGCACCCTCATAGTGTATTTAGGTGAGATGCAACACACTTAGCCAATGGAGCAGCTGTAATGATCCTGTTTTGACCAATTCTGAGCAGTTTCTAGTGGAGAACTTCTGGGAGAAGCTGTAATCTGTTGACCTTGTCCCTTTAGGGGTTAGAACAACGCTTTTAGGGACTTAGGAGCCCTTGGTTTATAGACATTTAATGCTTGGAGTTATAGGGCACAAAAATGTCTATAACAATATCTGCCACCAAAACAACATTTATTGTCAGAATTTGGGGGGAACAGTTGGATTTGAATTAAAAACTCCCTATAAATTACGCGTGCCAGTCCAACAGAGAATACTTTGCGCTCTCAGAATTGTTAGTGAAATTCGTTGTTTGTTGCCTATTAACTGACCGGCTTGGGAAGATTTAGTCACAATCCCCACATTTGCTAAGTTGTCTGAGATAAACCAAAAGTTTATTCTAGACAAAATGCTTGCACCAAGTCCTACTAAAACTGTGAGTACTAGTGATGTTGCCTCTGAGGCAACTTACTCAGAAGTTTTAAGTATGGAAGCTTCGGCTCCTATTTCTACAGTGCCAAGGTCACCTAGGCCAAAGCCCACACTTACTAGAGAAACCCAAACAACCAAATCAAAGAAGCACAAGTAGAAGAAGCCAGTGCCAGTGCCAGTACGTGCCTCCCCCAAGAAGCATACCGACACACAGAAACAAAAGGAAGGTAAGCAGCTGGATAAAGTAGTAGACTTGGAGGTGGAAGAAGCCTAGGGAACAGAAGACATTGGTATCGAAGGAGTGGAACCCATAACCAGGCTACCTGAGTATATCCCTCCATGGAAGGGAAAAGCAAAGGTCACGAAGGACCCAGATTCTGAGAAGTTCACCATATGTACATCCCTGCTACCTCAGCAGGTTCCTTTTGAGGGTATGCGGCTCGCATAGATCCTGAAGTTGAAAATAGAGGATTGGGACCTCACTGACCACGCTAGGTTCCCAAACTTGGCAACAGAGAAGTACATGAGGAGGATAAACTATGTAGAATCAGGTGTTACCGCGTTGGAAACAGAGGAATGGGTTCGCGGTGTCGAGCATTCAGGTTTGCTCAATTTGCTATGGGTGCCACATTGTCACCGCACCCCCATTAACACAATATGTGTGCACTAGTTGCTCACATTGGCGCACGATGGCTGTCTATGGCTAGGAGGGCCTATACCCATTACTGACATGCCTATTCAAAGAATCACGCACCTACCTTATAAGGGCACAAACATGGCCAAGGAATTTGGTGGAAAGACTGGGGAAAAAGACCTCGCATAAATAATGAAGAGGTATTAAGGCCTCCTTAAGAAGTCGCGCAGGTATTCAATTATCTCGAAAATAGACCCAACAGTTCAATTGGCTACCCAGATCTTAGTAGGGAGGGTGATGCGAAAATGTCGCGCAGATGAAGTTCTGATACCTGTAGTTTCCTTGGTTGCATAATGCACAAAATGCATACAGTTTAATTGGGAAAGATACCTCTGTCAGGAGTTCCTGGTGAACTCCCACGAGGCCCAAGATGAAACCAAGTCGTTTCATTATGCTTGGTGATTGTTGTTCATTGTGTTAGTTGCATGGAAACTATTGGAGGATAGCCAATTTCCTCTGCTTGAGGAAGGATTACCAGAGGCCGCGCATTTTTCTTCCTTATGGTCTACCAAGGATGTTGCGTGGATTGGAAAGACAAAGATCTTTTGGGTCCTCATGGAGATTTCTCTCTACATGGCCATTAATCAGCATCCGAGGTTGTCCCCAACCTTGTTCATGTAGTTGTTAGCCTATGCGACATTCAAGGCTGACTTCCACAGAGTATACATCCAAGCGCGAAAGGATATTGAGCAGAAATGGCAATACCTACACTATTTGATGACTGAAACAGATGTGCAGGAGGTTATAGTGAAATGTCCTACAGAATGGCATGCCCCGTCAGACTTAGTTGCCGGCCCGAGCATAGGTGCGGAGAGTTCTGCCACGCAGAAAATAAAGGAGGAAGCTAAGCAGGCTGTGTGTAATATGGAAGCACAAAATAAGAAGGAAACCACTTAAAAGGCTCATGTGGAGCAAGAGCATGCTGGCAAGGAGTAGGCGAAACAGGAACAGTGCGAGTCACAAAAAGGTGACAAGTCATGTTCGTCAGAGATAGAGGAGGAAGAAATTTTAGGGAAAGGTGACAGAGGAGATGAGGGGTAGAGCACCCCATTCATTCTGAAGAAAAGTGGTAAGGAACAACAAGGTGGTACAAGGAAAAACCAAAAATCGGATAAGTGACTGGTTGATCCCATGGTGTTAATAGAAGGTGATCTTGATGAGATCGAGGATAAAATCAAGGATACCACAACCGAGGTGATGCAGAAGTTTGAGCAACACTACATGCAGACATTGGGGAGCATCCAAAAGGATCTACATGAGCTATAGATCCAAGAAAATATAATACAGGTGGGCACTGGACAAGCGAGCGTAGAGCAAGCAAGCCTGGCGACCGGGACAAGCCAAGCAGCAAAGTTAGTAAGGACCCTAGACCTCAGAACTATAGCATTTCTAGATGGGTCCCTTCACATAGAAACTGCTGACGATCACATTATACAAAGTACAATCAAGAACATCAGGTTGAATATAGGGGCGCTCTCCAATGAGACCCTCCATGCGCTGCATACTAGGGTGGCAGATGAATTGAGAACTAGGGAGTAGCGCGCCTTCAACCTTATCAGTGAGTACAAAGTGAACAATGAGCAAATGTTCACTGAAAATACGCAGGATTTGAAGGAAAAGGAGGCACTTCAGATGTGTAGTCCCAGTCTCGAGTCAACAGTAGTAGAGGCATGCAAGAAAGTGCCTGAGGTTCACATCCAAGAGGATGAACAACCAGAAGCCAAAATCAGAAAATTAGCTGCCGGTGTGTGTGAAGCTAAAGAAGAGGTTGGTTGAGTCCAGTTTGAGCTCAACATGAAGATTACAGATCTACAGTTAAAGTTTTAGCCCACGACTCTACTTGAGGTCCAAGAGTAGCATGAAGCCATGATAAAGGAAGGAATGGCTACCCTGGATGCCATAGTCACTGACTATACGACATTGTTCGAGCATGATATGGAGGTAGTGACCAATATGCAAGAGGATCTGAATCTGCAGACACTGAATATAGAGGTAAGGGAGTTGCAGCGGAAATATGATGAAGCTAGGGTGACTGCGTGCTCCATAACATCAGCGCAGCGCCTTGCTAAATTATAGGAAGGAAAGTAACTCCTAGCACAGGTGGAGGAAGCCAAAAGAATGAGGCCTTGCTAAAGGCCAGGTTGCAACCATGGTTAGAGGAAGCTTATCAAGTCACAACTACTATTTAGGATAAGCTGAAAAGGTTGCAGCAGAAACAACAGAAGATTAGGTTGTTTGTAGAAGGACAAGCCATGTAACAATTGGTTGAGGAAGTCAAGAAGGCAATAATTTAGATCGCTGCCAAAGTCACAGTGATCCAGGTGGAACTGGGGGATCTTCGTAGTAAGATCACAACACCATCCAAATGACTCGAGGGCGAGTCATGATCTTTGTGTTCGGGGCCTATTGGGATGGGGTCCCTTGGGTCATTTTTGGGGTTAAAATAACCCAAGTTTTGGTACAGTTTTTGCAAATAATGTAAAGTATCCACGATTTGTGGATGTGGAGCACGTAGATGAATAGGAGTCAAAGGGTTTTAGCCCCTTGTTTTATGTGAAGTTTGAGTCGGTTTTGAGATCCACCAATGGTCTGCAGACCATGGCATTGTATGAAAAATTCTATAAATAGGTGTGTATTAGAGAGTCTAAGGCATGAGGTTTTTGATAAGAATTAATGATGGACAGGAAGTGATAGCAAAGAAAAGTGGGTCAGATAGGAGAAGAAAGGCTCTGTAGCTGAGTGCATAAAGGCCTAGGTAGAGTCTGCAGGTGAGTGCGCGGACCCCTGTAGTTGTGTGCGTAGGGTAGTTTTGAGTCTGTAATATTGAATTGAATATCAATAAAGACAATTTCCGAAGAATTATCCGTATTCTTGTTTATTTCTATTAATGCTACATGATGTCAATGAATGACGCGTTTTATGAAATATTGATTGAATGGTGCACAATTCTCTTAAATAAGTGTTAATGATGTACGCAATGCATGTTTAATTATGTTCACAAAGACTTTGATGGTTTCTCTGATGTTTACCAATAAATTAATTAAATTTGTGCAAACTCTAATTTAGGACTTCTCTCTGATGCACGTAATTAGATAGATTGAATGTTAAAGGTCCGCAAAGACCGGTTGAACTTTGTGAAGGCCTGAAGGCCATTTTGATAGAGTTGTAGCAGGGTGCCCTAAGATTGTATTGATCTATGCGAATGCAGATCTGAGGCACTGGAAGACATTGCACTAGTCCCTGGATGCAGAAACTTGGTCCTTGCATCCCCCCATACTGGTTCGGGTGAGACTGTAGCTTGCGCTATGCACGTTGTTGCCAAAATGGCCAGTAGTGTAGGGTTTTGTTGGTTGGCGCAACTCACTTTGAACCTCAGTTAGGACCTTGTAAGCCAACATGATACATTGGATCATCTCACACACTGATCTTGAGATGATGAGTCCCCATGCGCAAACATGATACATTGGATCATCTAGCACACTGATCCTGAGACGATGACATTGAGCAGTGTCAGTGGGATGGAGATTGATACCTTCAGATCACAGGATTATCAGTAAATGTACCATTTTTCGAAACTAGTGATGACCATGGAGGCACCATTCAGCCTACCTAGTAGTAATGCCAACGCTAGGGGTATCTTGAAGAATTGGGTAAAGGAGCCAACCAGATTTAGGATGACACCCAACTAGATCTAAAAGATGAAGATACTACGGAAGGCGTATCAATACTTGGTCAAATTTTCATGTCGCTTGTATGACCAAGAGAGCACAGAGACCTTCTCGTAGAGTTGGGTGATCACATTGGATCAACTGGCCAGTGAAGGCAAAGCATGCAACTAGTCTGACATGTGGGCTCACAGGCTGAAGGAATAGGTCACAGGAGTTTGGCAGCCGCCCAAAGGTTAGCAAGAAGATATATACATGTCTGCCTACATCTTGGATGAAATCTGTGCCCGTCAGGAGTTCCCAGGCATGAATTTGGCATGGACATCGACGGAAACCTCTGTCAACACTTATTGCAAATTGTTTTCCGTATGTAGCTTTAGAGGAGTTATCACAGAACTATCAGATCATTTTGTCACCCCCATGTACAAGATGATATTTGAGAAAGATCCACCTTGCATGTTGAAGGAAAAGATGGAGGCACTGATCGACATAACAGATTGGTATGCCTCACTGTCTGACACCTTCATACAGATGTACAACGTGGAGAAGCCTCTACATGTTTTGCCAAAGTTTTCCATGGACAATCTCATCATGCAAGAAGTATCATACTACATCTTGGCAGGATTGTCAGCTAGGCTGCACTGGAAGAAGAAGGCACCTTGTCCCACTATTTCGTTGTGGATTGGGTTGTATGAGATATGGAACCTCAAGCATGCAGATGTCAAAACAAAGGATATCAAGAAATATCCTTTCGACATTCGAAGCTTCAATCCGTATGACCCACATTGCATTGTGAAAGATCACTATCCGAGAGTACAGTTTCAGTGTATCCACGGGGCATGTCATTGGGTGGAGGAAGACCCATGGAGATATTGTTAAGATTCTCTAGGCCCAATGAGCTAGTTGGCATCACTGTGGAATTGTTAACGAAGTAGTGTGAAGCAGAATCCAGGAGAGCACCAGCAGTAGAGGTAAACATGCTGGTGCGCAACAAAGGTAAGAGAAAGATTATTGACAACGTAGAGGTGGAACAAAGCTACAAGTTTAGAGTAGACCCACTTGTACAGAAATAAAATTTGGCAATAGAGGCGAAGAGGCAACAATGCGATAAGAGGAACACACAAAGATAGAGAGAAAAATGAAGAATGGAGGAAACATAGAAGGAGTTGCATGAGTTGAAGGAGCAACTCCAGAAGGAACAGGAGTTGTGCAGACAGGAGAAGGAAGTGCAACAAGAATAGGTACAATAGGGGGCACAACATGTACAGACAAATGAAAATGCACCCGTACAGGTAGTAGACTCATCCGAACAACTGGCACCAAGTAGACAGGGTGAGTAGTCGCAGGAGTAGGACTTCGCTCAAGAGATTGAACAAGCACTTGAGTAGATGGATACAGATATGGAGCAGCAAGAGTTAGAGCAAGACATCGACCTCATGCCTTACCACCAAGAGGTCGACCTACTAGCTTCACCAGATCTGGAAGCAGAGCAAGTCCCAAGCAACCAAGGAGACACTGAGATCCTTGGAGACAATATGGAAGGAGAGATGCACAACATAACATTCGATGAGTCATAGCATAGAGTTGTGCAATATTGCAGAATGTCTACTCAGGATGACAACGCATCTCCAACACAATTTGAGGAATGAGTGATCGTTTTTGACGTGCGGAAACATCCAGTAGCATTGGCCGATGCTACCAGAGCATATGCTGAAGCCACTAGCTCGAGTGTTCACTTCTTGATAGATGAGAACTAGCGAATGGCTAAGGAGTTACAGACGACCAAGCAAGGAGGAGAACTAGTTACATCATCTGCCCGAGCAGAGTTGAAGAAGGCAATACTAGATGAAGTATTTGTCCCTCGAGGTAGTCATGCGGGCATTGTATTCCAAGTTTGGTACCGTGCATAAGGGAGTTGTCCATCTTAACGGTTGGCAACAACGATGTGCTAGGAGAGCATGTATATTGTCAAACGTGCATAATGTTGTTCACTACATGCAAACATGGACAATGAGATACAAGGGAGCCCCGTTACACTTGCCCAAGATGATGAAACCCAAAGCGGTCGAGCTGAAGGCATGCATCCAGAGTCAGATCTGGAACTATGAAGAGCTCCCACAACTCATCACCATTTTGCAGGTTTCCCATGCACGGGTATTCAGGAGCTTGGATGTTTTTGTGTGCGCACATGCGATCCCATCTATCAGGTCACTCACTGAGGAAAAGTCAAAGGCACAAGTCCGATTGGAGCTTGACTCATAATTTGACGAGTTGATGCGCATGGCCATGAACCCAAACTTGGTGATCAGTGAAGACACCATGCATAAATATGTTGCTGGTCTAGCCACCCTCAAGACAATGATGCGCATGTTATCAGACGGTTTGGACAGAGGAAACAAAGTAGTGTACCCAGATGCTACAGAGGCAAGAGTTCGTTTCCAGAAAGATGTCACCATAGAGTACACAGACACCATCGCAGACTACCGAGCTTGGCATCAGTTTGCTACTGTCGACCACCGTGAGGATGTCGAAGAGTTGGTCTTCCCACAGTTGTTTGAGTCATAGTGATGTCTTGCATGGCTTTCTCAAGCCTATTTTGTCTCACATGGGTACATGTGCAGATTGTATGTAATGTCTTGTTAAGTGGAAGTTCAAGTGTTGATAGTTGGATGTAACAGTCATAGAGTAGATGAAGATTCATGAGGGTAGATGAACAATCACAAAGGGGAATCTCAAGGGCCACCCCACCCTTTTCGATATATAGTCCCTCATAGCTCATTGTATAGGTTTTTGATCAGCCAAGCTTCTGATAGTAGTATCTTAGAGAAAGCTTGGAGAGTATTGTAATGAGCCTTGGCTTCTCCACTATGCAGAGCTAGTATATCTCTTTGGAGGAGCAGGCAGCAGTGACTGTAATGTTCCATGTCAGAACTAGTGGTTGGTCATGGTTGTATTGTATGACTGGAAATTTCACTTCTTAATATAACAGAGCTAACACGTTTCATGCATATGTCATATTGTGTTTCATCTATCTTGTTTACTCTAAATGATATATGTATATGTTTGCTTATGCATGCATGTGTAACTGTTTTCTGTATATGTATGTATGAATCTTACTGAAATGTGTTGTTGATTTAACCATCACTTTGGATGTCTAGCTTAATTGCCTTCCAATTTGTGATGCATCTTTACTCGTGCTTTCCCTTCTTAACTCCACGCTTTCACAGGTTTCCAAAGGGTGCACTCACCTCACCCTCTGTGTGTTAGAACCACTCATGCACCTTCCTTGACTTGTTGCATATGTTACACCCTTGCATGCATGTGTAACTGTTTTCTGTATATGTATGTATGAATCTTACTTAAATGTGCTATTGGTTTAACCATCACTTTGGATTGCTAGCTTAATTGCCTTCCAATTTGTGATGAATCTTTACTCGTGCTTTTCCTTCTTAACTCCATGCTTTCACAGGTTTCCAAAGGGTGCACTCACCTCACCCTCCGTGTGTTAGAACCACTCATGCACCTTGCTGCATATGTCACACCCTTGCTACCAACAAGGACATCTTACTTGCCTCTGTGCACAAATACTTCAAGGTGATACTGTACGACCCACTACTGGGACTCCTATGCCAAACGGTCTGAGGTCTAGTTGGGACTTATTTCCGGGGAGATCCCCTGACATGTTGGCAGGTCCAACACCGTCAACAAAACACCAACAATTTCCAAGCAATGAAACATATGTTCAAACTTGTAGGTTATATGCCTTCGAAATTATAAGAGGATCAATGTTAGGTGATCACTTAAGTTATGTGCCTCATAGGTCATCCTTTTATTGACCTGAATTAAAATCACATACAATATAATGTGAAAATCCATAGATAATAGATAAATTAATTATAGAGGGAATGACTAATAGGCTATTTTAGGTTAAATTAAGGAATTAAAGATATAAGAAAAAAAATAGAATTGACTATTGGTCTTTCACATGAAATAAAATATGTGTGTAATGAAATCAAGTCATTCCTTTATAAAATATTGCTAGATTTTTTTATTTTTTATGTGGAATATGGGAGATTTGATATATGGTATCAGATCCAAGGTTCAAAATCTAAACCTATGGGAAACCATTGCAGTAAATAAACTTGTATAAATTATGTATGTGGTTAAATGGGTAAACTAGTAAGCGTTTTGCTGACAATAAGGTACCGAAGTGTAGCGGCATTACAAGACAAAATGAAAAATGCTCTGAATATACCTTTGGTAGAGGGAGAAGAATTTTATGTTGAGTTGGAGGGAGAAAATATCCCACTAGAAAATCAACTCTGGAAATGGTAACAAGTTTACAACAATAATTGCTCAACATCAAGACCAGTCATGAGAGGTAGTTGAAAGCCAGTGAGGAGCAAGAAAAATTGATATGAGATTTAATTGAAAAATCGAGTCATAAACCCATGGAGACCATGGGGGATGGGGAAAAGTAGAACCACTGAAAAAAAAAAGTATTGAGTTAGAAACATAAAAGTATGAAAGTGGAAATGAATTAGACAAAGCCTATCCAAAGAAGCAAAAAAAGGAAGAAGAGAGTGGAGTTGCAAGGGGAGTTTAAAAAAATAAAATCCCCTACATTTGATGGTGAAAAAGGAGGAGGATGCAAAAGTGTGGCTTCTCAATATAACAAAGTATTTCCAATTTTATGAGTATGAGAGTAATTTGAAGTCCAGTTTAGCCATTTATCAATTATCGGGGAAATTTTCCCTCTAGTGGGAGGAGGTAAAAATAGTGCATACACCAGAAGAAAATATGGATTTTTAGGAAGAGTTCAAAAAACAATTCAAGTCTAGATTTTTAAACAAATGATACTATGATGATTGGGAAAAGGAATTCCATGAGTTAAGGCCGGGACAGTTAACTATGGATGAATTTTTTTCTAAATTCACTAATTCATTATGTTATGTTCTATACATCAAGGAAGATAAAGTTAAAATGTAGAGGTTTTTAAATTGTTTACCTATCTCTTATAAAGAAAGGATTGAGTTCAACAATCCACCATGGATGAAGCAATGAGAAAAGAAAGGTTGTGTTATCAACAATTTAAAAATAGAGGAGAAGGCTCAAAATCTCGGCAAAGTAGAGACACAAATAAATTTACAGTGTGGACAAAAAGACAAAAACATGAATATCTTAATTTTTTTGGAAGGGATCACCAGTGGAAGAAGTTCAACATAATTGATTCAACTGTTAGGATATCCCAACACATAGGAAATAGTTAAGTATAACTTGGTCTAGTATAGAGTTAGGTATAGAGTTAGGTAAAGTGTGTTTCTTTACTATGTACATTTTGTAATTTACAATCCGACGGTCACGATATGTAGTGATCCGACGGTTCATTCTCTCCTCGGTATTAACGACACTTGATCCGTGGCTTAACACCCGATTGGTCCATGATCTCTATTTAAAGATCATGGAGGGTCATTTGTAGGTTAACCGTTCATGAGAGAAGCTTATGTAAATTTTCATTCTTTTATTAATAAATTGCCTGAAGTGGCAACGTTGGCTCAGGCCGTGGACTGTTTCCCTCTTTGAGGGTTTTAACCACGTCAAAAGTACTGGTGTATTGATCTGCGATCTGTTTGTGAGCGGTGTCCTTTGGTGTTCTGTCTGAGGAACTTACCCTGTAAATTCCTACATGGTACCAGAGCTATCTGAGGGCTGCATCCGTTGGTGATCCAAATCTAAAGCCGGTAGAACTGCATCTGACTATTGTTTCCTAGATCTACTATTTTTGACTGCTTTCGGGCCAAGAGGACTACTCTGTTGTGTTGGGAGCATCTGTTCCAGTGAGGAACCCCTTTCATTTCACGCGAAAAGGTTTCTGGTAGCCCTAGCTGCATCATTTTTAAGATCTGGAGGTATACAATGTTTATTTGCAGTTTACATTTATTTTCTCTCTGTTTATTTCGGTTTTTGGTTTATTTTGCTTTTTTTATTACTGGATCTATACCTTTCATTTCTGTGTATGCTCTTTACCCTGTGACTTTGTGCGATTTGGGAAAATCAGAAACAGAAAGGAAGGATTTTTCTCATGCGTATGCTCTTTTCCATTGTGCCTTAGTGTGATCTCGGAAAATCAGAAACATTGAGGAAAATATTTAGTTTCCGGCTAAAGCTAACTTCGAGCCGCAAGGTTCGTTTTTGAAAATATTTAGTTTCCGGCTAAAGCTAACTTCGAGCCATAAGGTTTGTTTTTTTTGTATGTCCGTGTTGGGTTTTGTGTTTTTTGTTTTGTAGGAAAAAGAGCTTTCTCAAAGCAAGCACGCAACCCAAAGCATCAACCCTCTCTCTCTCTCTCTCTCTCTCTCTCTCTCTCGCTCTCTCGCTCTCTTGCTCTCTCTCTCTCTCTCAAAGCCACTACTTCAAAAAGCCATAAATTCAAAAGGCCATAACTTCAAAAAGCCATAACTTCTTCATCCGGAAGCCGTTTTCAGAACCATTTTTTTTGAAACAGCCTAATTTTTCGAGATCTTTCCATTGAAACACTTATTTTCAGCATCTATAGCTTCAGTTTTTTTTTTTTTTTTTTTTTTTTAATGGAAAGTCCATGCCAAGTTATTCTTGACAGCACCAACTACTTCCAATGATGGTCCTACATTGTGGATTTACTTAGAAGTAAAGATATTTACAGAATAGCCACAGGCCAAGAGACCAAACCGAAAGATGAAGACAAGGCAACTAAATGGGAAAATAGGCAAGACCAAGCACGTGGGTTGATAGGGATGTCTATTTCTCCAGATCTTAGATTCCATATTGCATAACTTGATACTCCTGATGAAGCAATGAAACAGATTACTAAAGTATTTGGAATTAAAAATGAACTTAAAGCCCATCAACTTGAAAATGAATTGCTTACATTGGACCCCAATAAATTTTCTTGCATTGAAGATTTTTTGTCCAAGTTCAAGACCCTTCTTGGAAAGTGTTAAGGTTAAGAAAGAAGATAGTAGCCTTATCTACTCCATTCTTACTAAGTTGGGACCAACCTATTCTGTGTTTGTTTCCACCTTCCATTCTACAAGAGAAGCCTTCATTTCTCAAGGACAAGCCTACAAGTCCCCTTCCTTTGATTCCTTTTGTGATTATTTAATAAGAGAACAAGAAAAATTCTTACACCTTGGTCTTCTTCATCTTGGAAACTCTTCTAAGAAAGCGTTAGCCGCCCAGCAGCAGCCAAATTCAAAGAATCCTAAGAAGTCGTATCCTAAAAGGAATGGTCCTAAACCAAACAAGGGTCCTAAGCAATTTCCACCTCAAAATGAAAAATCATTTCAACGAAATGATAAGACAAATAAAAACAAATGGAAGAAGACTGATAGACATTGCAACTTTTGTAATCGAGATGGCCACTTAGAAACCAAATTCTTTAAGAAGATGGAAGCCTTGGAAGCAGCAATGAAGAAGCATAACATCCATTTGGAGCAATATTCAACTTCAACTTCATCTTCAGGAATGGCACTTTCTGCATGTGGTTGTCAAGCATCTCGGTCTGGCTATGCACTAAATGTATCTTCTTCTTCTCATTCTCATGAGTGGCTCATTGATTCTGGATCTTCTTATCACATGGCCAAAAACAAAGCCATGTTTTCTTCTTTAAATGATTGTCACACCAAAAATATATATGTTGGTGATGATAGATCTCTTAGTGTTGTAGGGACTGGAACTGTTCATCTAGACAATGGTCAGTTTAATGATGTATTATGTGTTCCAACCTTATCCTGCAACCTTCTATCTGTATATCAGATAACCCATTCAGGTGAAGGTAAAATCATTGACTTTTCACCTCACGATGTTGTAATTAAGGACCTAAGAGATCCTAGACAGATTTTAGCTAATGGCATTGCTGATGATTCTACAAGGTTGTATAAGTTTCACAACTTTGGGTCATCAAATCTTCCCTCAGTATTTGTTGCTCATAATGATGAAGTGAGCAAACTTTGGCATGAGTGATTTGGTCACTTAAACTATCACTCTCTTCAGAATCTATGTAAAGAAAATATGGTGACAGGTCTTCCAATGGTATCTTGCAGAGATGGTGTTTTTCTGGATGTGTACTCGAAAAACATCATCGGGACAATTTTGAAAAACGTGCCTCTTGGCACGCCTCAGCCCCTTTACAGCTCGTGCATAGTGATTTATGTGGTCCACTTCCAGTTGCTTCATTCTCTGGCTACAAGTATTTCTTAACTTTCATTGATGATTTCTCCAGACGCGCTTGGGTATACTTCTTAAAACTCAAGAGTGAAGTATTTAACATGTTCTTGGCCTTTAAGGTCTTTGTTGAAAAACAATCTTGACATCAAATTCTTAAGCTAAGATCTGATAATGGTGGAGAATATGTTAAAAACACATTCATCAACTTTTGCACTGAGAATGGAATTCAAATGAAACATACTGTTCCATATACTCCACAACAAAATGGTGTAGCTGAAAGGAAGAATCGCACCTTAAAGGAAATCGCTAATTGTATGCTTCAATCTAAAGGAATTAGTCTTAATTATTGGGCAGAAGCAATTAACTGTGCAAATTACATAATAAATCACACTCCTACTAAGGTTTTAAAGAATATCACTCCAGAAGAAGCATGGAGCTCAATCAAACCAAATGTAAGTCACTTTCGTGTTTTTGGAAGTGAAGCATGGGCCCATATTCCAGATGAGAAACATAAAGCTTTAGAACCTAAGAGTGAAAAATGTATTTTTGTTGGATATTCTGAAGATGTCAAAGGATATAGACTTATTCCACTTAAGTCCAAAAATGTTATCATTAGAAGAGATGTAAAGTTTGCTGAAAATATATCGGCATGCGAGCCTAGTTCGGCGGATGTGCCACCTCTCCCTATCTCTTCTACTTTTGAAAATATTTCTTCTTCAGATGATGAAAGTGAGGATGAAGATCCTCCCCAACCTTCTTAGGATCCTCCTTCGGATCCTCAACTTCCAAAATGGGTCCGTGCTACTCGGGATGCAGCAGGTGATCTTGTCGGTGATCCTACAGATCAACGACGTACACGTTCTGAGTTCGAGAGAGCGTCTTCTTTACTGGCTCAAGCTTCAGTGAATTATGATCCTGACACCTTTGCAGAAGATTTAGGCCATCCAGATTGGGAAGCAGCTATGAATGAAGAATATCATTCATTATTGGGAAATGATACATGGGATCTTGTTCCTCTACCAAAGGGACGAAAACTTGTTAGATGCAAATGGGTTTATAGAACCAAGTATGGACCAGATGGGAAAGTTGATAAACATAAAGCTCGTCTTGTTGCTAAGGGTTTTTCACAAATTGAAGGCATTGACTATATTGAAACCTTCTCCCCTGTTGCCAAAATGAACTCTATCTGCCTTGTTCTTTCCCTTGCTACCTCTTTCAAATGGGAAGTCCATCAGATGGATGTTAATTCCGCCTTCTTGCATGGGAACTTGCATGAAGAAATCTATATGGAACAACCTATTGGCTTTATACAAACAGACTCCAGCCTTGTATGTCGGCTTAAAAAATCGCTTTATGGTCTCAAGCAAGCTCCTCGAGCTTGGTATGCCAAAATGGATAACTTTCTTTTAGAAAATGGCTTTTATAGGTGTCATTCTGACAATATTGTCCACACCAAGAAAGTGGGCAAGTCTCTTATCATTCTTGTTCTTTATATTGATAATCTTATCCTAACTGGTAGTGATCCCAACCTCATAAACCATGTGAAGTCTAGCCTTAAAAGGAAGTTTGAAATGATAGACTTAGGACACTTACATTATTTTCTTGGTCTTCAAGTCTTGCAATCCAAGGAAGGTATTTCTGTTTCCCAGTCCAAGTATGCTTGTGATATTATACTCCATTTTCACATGGAAGACTGTAAGCCAGCCCCTTCTCCCTTTTATTCTGGATTCAAACTTTCAGTCACTTGTACTTCTCCTGAAGTTGATGCTACCTTATACCGTCAACTTGTAGGAAAAATTTTGTATCTAACCCATACTCGTCCTGACCTTTCCTTTGTTGTTGGCCTTATTGCTCGGTTTATGCAAAACCCACGTGAAAGTCATTGGAAAGCAGCTAAAAGAATACTTCATTATGTTCGAGGTACAATTCAGTTTGGGATTCATTACAGTACCGAAGCAGCTCCTCTATTGGTTGGTTTCACTGATTCCGATTGGGCTGGTGACCTTGATGATCGGAAGTCTACTGTAGGTTATGTGTTCACTCTTGGTTCAAGACCTATTACATGGGCTTGCAAGAAACAAGGTGCCATTTCTCTTTCTTCAGCAAAAGCGGAGTATCGTGGTGTTGTAGGAGCTAGTAAGGAAGCCTTGTGGCTTCGTCAGATCCTGTCAGAGTTTGGCTTTCAGCAGCAACATCCGACTACACTTTGGTGTGATAATCAAAGTGCCATTCAACTATGCAAAAATCCAGTCCAACATCAGCTCAACAAACACATTGAACTGCACATGCACTTCATCAGAAAGCTCATTCACGACCATGTTCTTGAAGTGCAATATTGTTCAACAGATGATCAAGTTGCAGACATCTTTACAAAGGCTCTCACAGAGGTGAAGTTCACTAAACTTCGATTTATGGTTGGAGTTCAGGAAGTTGTCACTAAGGGGGGATAGGCTCTAGTGCCTCCTTCCTTCTCCTATTGTGTCATATTTGTAAATCCTTCAATCGTATCCCAAGTTGTTCTTAAGGGGGGTTGTTAGGATATTCCGACACATAGGAAATAGTTAAGTATAACTTGGTCTAGTATAGAGTTAGGTAAAGTGTGTTTATTTACTATGTACATTTTGTAACTTACAATCTGACGGTCATGATATGTAGTGATCCGACAGTTCATTCTCTCCTCGGTATTACCGACACTTGATCCATGGCTCAACACCCGATTGGTCCATGATCTCTATTTAAAGAGCATGGAGGGTCATTTGTAGGTTAACCATTCATGAGAGAAGCTTATGTAAAATTTCATTCTTTTATTAATAAATTGCCTGAAGTGGGCGCGTTGGCTCAGGCCGTGGACTGTTTCCCTCTTTGAGGGTTTTAACCACGTCAAAAGTACTGGTGTATTTATCTGCGATCTGTTTGTGAGCAGTGTCCTTTGGTGTTCTGTCTGAGGAACTTACCCTGTAAATTACTACATCAACCCAGCCAACACAATCTCAAACTGGGTCAAATCCCATGGATCTGAATAATAAAAAGACAACAGGGCTAAATAAAGAGAACCTTTAAAATGATGGGGTTGTGGAGAACCTCACCTATTGAGGGACTATGCACATAACTCAAGGGATCTTCAAAATATACAAGCAATACTGAAGCAACAATAGTAAATGATATTGCACGAAATATCCCGAAGATAAGTGCAACGTTGGAAGATAGATAAGCAGAGCACCTATCGACTATGATCGAGATGGAAGGTACTATATTGAACCATTTCGTCTCTATATTAATTGACCCAAGGGATAGTCTTAGTTATATTAGGCCTCATAGTGTGGAAAAATTTAAGCTAAAAACTAAAAAAAATAAGAATGCATGGACGGTACAGCGAGAAATAAGCACAAAAGGGAAGGTAACTATCCATGTAAAATATTTTCCTATAGATTTAAATGTTTGTTCCACTGAAGTAAACTTAAATATACTTCCTTTAGGTTCATATGATGCATTAATAGGTATGGATTGGCTAGGAAAACATAGAGTTGTAATAAAATTCCTAGAGAAAACAATGAGTTGTGTAAATCAAGAAGGGATAACATAGTTGATAAAAGGCATAATAAAACCCATTTTAGTTAGATATATTTTCATCATTATTGCTGAAAAAGAGTGCTAGAAAAGGCTGTCAACTATTTTCTACTCATATTGAAGCAAATGAGAAGAAGACAAAAAAACAAAACTTAGATGAATTTCCAATTATCAGGGACTTTAAGGATGTTTTTCTAGAAGAGATCCTAGGTCTACCTCCCCATAGAGACATATATTTCTCCATTGATCTAGTTTCGGGAGATAGCCTAGTGTCTAGAATACCTTACCAAATGAGTATCCTTGAGTTATTAGAACTAAAAATGCAGTTACAGGAAGTACTCAATAAAGGTTATATTAGATCCAACATTTCACCGTGGGGAGCCCCAATATTGTTTGTGAAGTAGAAGGATGACACATTTAGAATGTGCATATATTACATGAAATTAAACAAATTGATCATTAAAATAATACCCATTTCCCCATATAGATGATTTTTTTGATCAAGTAAGAGGAGCAACCATATTCTCAAAAATTGATTTGAGAACCAGGTATCACCAGTTAAGAATAAAGATGAAGATGTTCATAAAACAACCTTTTGAACTAGATACGGTCACTATGAATTTGCAGTGTTACCATTTGGTCGTACAAATGCACCGACAACATTTATGTGTTTAATGAATAGTGTTCTTAGTAAGTACCTTAATAAATTTGTGTTCACATTTATAGATGATATTGTAGTGTATTACAAAGATGAAGAGGAGCATAAAGAACATTTGAGATTGGTACTGAAAAATGTTGGGTCCCTATAATACTAGTGATTACCCCATTACTATTGTAGTTATACCCCTTATTTATATTGATGTACCCATGTAGTGCCCATATTGTTACTATTGTGCCACATAGAAGCCCACTATTGTTATTGTTGTGCCCTACAATATTATTGTTATGTAGGCTCTGATTGTATTGGGACCACTTAGACTCCTATATATAGAAAGGAGGTATTTTCATTTGTATCATCCAAGAATTGTTCATTTATGTAATGTAAAGGAGGTTGCCCCCTCGAAGAGGCTGAATTCTAAGGCGTGGATCTCTCTTTTCTATCTTTTTGTGAGCTGGTTTCATAACATTTGGTATCAGAGCTTTGGATTCTAGGGTTTCGCTGCTCCAAACAGGTCATCGTGGCATTGTCGCTATAACTTTTTGTCTGTGACGTTTCAGAAGTTGCAAAAAAAACCCATTTGAGAAGACATCGCGCTGAACCTTGGGTCCGAATTTCAGAGCTTTTCGCGCGATATTTTCAGAGATATGATCTTAGGAAGTTGGTCTTTTTGATGACTCTTGAATTACACTCAAAACAGGTGACCTGGGGAAAATCGTCATAACTTTCTTTCTGAGAATCGGATTGAAGTTTCGTAAGAAGGTACAGAAAGAGGACGGACTGTAGTTTGTTGTGGGTGTTTTTTAGATCCAAAGGTCGAAACAGTGACTCGTGGCACGTCGTACAACTTCGCTCTACTGAACCAGTCTAAAAGCAAGTCACCGTGGGAGATTTCACATAACTCTTCCTTGGAGAATACAATTTGGCTCAGACTTGTGGCATTGGAAAGAGGACGCAGAAGGCTACTACAGGTAGCAATTTCAGAATTGTATCATCCGAAATTACAGAGATACATCAGATTCAATATCAGGCTTCTATAAAGTGAAAAAAGGTGTGTAGTTTTTTTAATTTTTGTGTAAGCTTGGTTTAACGGAATTCAAAGGGCATAGTAAAGCATTATTATCGGTAACTGATGCCCCGAGGAAAGAAAATGCAAACACCTAGTAAGGAACCTGAAAGCTCTAGCATGACTCATGAAGAAGAGGAAGAAATGCTACATGATATATCAAAATTACAAGAACAAGTGCAACAAATGTCACGCTCACAAAAGCTAACAGAAGCTAAGATAAGTGGCGTGGAATCTAAGGTAAATGGCGTGGAATCTAAGATAAAGGGCATGGAAGCTAAGATGGAGGATTCGATGGCAAATTTGAAGATAGATTTGAATACAAACATGGAAGAATTGAAGAAGTTGCTACAAGAAAGGGCCACTAATGGTGAAAAGGTAGTAAAGGAAACTCATGATGAGAACAAAAGAAATGTTAATCATGATTCCATAGACTCTAATGTTGGATCAAAGACTCACCATGTTCCAAAAATCGATATGAGGAAGTTTGATGGCAAGGATCCCGCCACATGGATATTACAGATGGAGCAATTTTTCGATCTCAATAATGTGCAAAACACACAAAAGGTACGTATGGCAACTTTATATTTGGAACCAAATCAGTTTGTATGGTATCAATGGCTTTGTTCTCGTAAACCATTTATCACTTGGGCCATTTTTACGGAAGAATTAATAGCACATTATGAGGATACAAAAAGCAACACTTTTTTTAGCCAATTGATAAGTCTCAAACAAAAGGGTTCAATAATGGAGCACATTGAGGAGTTCCAAAAATTGAACATAAGGGTAAAAGATATTCCAGAGGAGCATAGGATTGATGTGTTCATAGGGTCTTTAAAGGATAATATCCAACATGATGTGCGCCTTTGGGAACCTGATTCATTAGAGAAGGCATTCAGGTTAGCAAGAAAAATGGAAAGCAAAATTATGGCAACTAGGAAGCATACCATTCACAACTATAAAGAAGGAAGTGTTGTTGCCCATAGTCTTCCACAACCTACAAGGTTGACACCACAACAATTGGAAGAAAAAAGAGCAAAAGGGCTTTGTTACAATTGTGATAGCAAATACACAAAAGGTCATAAGTGTGCTGAGAAGAAATTATTCTACATAGATTGTGAAGAGGAAGAAGAAAAGGAGCAAGAAAGGTCAAAAGAAGAGGATATATTCCAGGAACAAAGCCTAGATGAAGAACAAATAAATCCAACCATATCTTGTAATGCATTGGCGGGAATTACCACTCCTCAAACCATCAAGATAGAAGGACAAATCAAGAAGAAAAAGGTAATAGTGTTGATTGATTCAGGAAGCACCCACAATTTTATTCATTGTAGGGTAGCAAAAGAATTGAATTGCTTCCTATATCCAGCACCAGAGTGTCAAGTGATGATTGCAAATGGAGGAACAATAAATTGTTCTGGAAAGTGCCATAATATCAAGCTATCCATGGGAGAATATGTATTGACTAGCCCAATGCTTTCCATTCCAATGGGAGGTGCTGATGTTGTACTAGGAGTCCAATGGCTACAATCCTTGGGTACAATAGCTTTTAATTTTCAAGAACTTTTCATGAAATTTTCTGTGGAAGGAAAGGAAGTTGAATTAAGGGGTATTGCAGGGAAACCAGGAAAGATAATCAGCTCTAATGGAATGACAAAGCTTCTAAAAAAGGAGCAAAGAGGTGTAATTGCACAATTATGTTCGCTAGATGTTTCCACATTGGAATCATCTATTTCTCCAGATCTCCAAAAAGTCCTGGACAATCATTCCAAGGTATTTGAGACTCCCAAAGGTCTCCCACCTATGCGTGATCATGATCATGCTATTCATCTGATTCCAGGAAGTGTTCCTCCAAACATCAGGCCGTACAGATATCCATATGTCCAAAAAAGTGAAATTGAACGTATGGTTGCAGAAATGCTAGAGGCTGGTATAATTCAACCGAGTCAAAGTTCTTTCTCAGCTCCAGTAGTATTGGTGCACAAGAAGGATGGATCATGGCGCATGTGTCCAGATTATAGGGAGCTCAACAAGCTCACTATTAAAGATAAGTTCCCCATTCCTGTTATTGATGAATTACTGGATGAATTGCATGGATCAATTTACTTCACCAAGTTGGATCTTCGTTCGGGATATCATCAAATCAGAATGAAGATTGAAGACATTCCGAAAACAGCATTTAGAACTCATGAGGGTCATTATGAATTTTTGGTCATGCCTTTTGGCCTTACCAATGCACCTTCAACATTTCAAGGTTTGATGAATTCAATTTTCAAACCATTCCTTAGAAAATTTGTGTTAGTATTTTTTGATGATATACTAATCTACAGCAAGTCTTGGAAGGATCATGTTGAACATGTTGACAGGGTGTTACAACTATTGGAGGAGAAACAATTATATGCAAAAAGATCCAAATGTTTCTTTGGAGTCCAGGAGGTGGAATATTTGGGTCATATTGTATCTCATGAAGGAGTTAAGGTAGACCCTAGCAAAATTAAAGCCATTAAGGAATGGAAAATCCCCACATCCATAAAGCATCTGCGAGGATTTCTTGGGTTGACAGGGTATTATCGCAAGTTTGTTAAGAATTATGGGAGAATAGCAGCACCTCTAACAACATTATTGAAGAAAGATTCATTTTCATGGAATTCGGAAGCAACAAAGGCCTTTGAACATCTTAAAGAGGCAATGTGCCAAGCACCGGTCTTAGCTATGCCGGACTTCACAAAAACCTTTATTGTGGAATGTGATGCTTCAGGAAATGGAATTGGTGCTGTTCTAATGCAAGATGAAAGACCCATTGCTTTTGAAAGTCGTCCAATCAAGGAAAAGTTTTTAAGAAAAGCTATTTATGAGAAGGAAATGTTGGCAATACTCCATGCACTTAAGAAATGGCGACCCTACCTAATGGGAAGACACTTCAAGGTAAAAACGGATCATGATAGCCTTAAATACTTTTTAGAACAAAGATTATCCTCTGAAGAGCAACAAAAGTGGGTCACAAAGATGTTGGGTTATGACTTTGAAATCATCTACAAAAAAGGGAAGCAAAATGTGGTGGCAGATGCACTCTCAAGAAAGGATGAGGATGTGGAAGCATTGTTGTGTGCCATTTCTATTATCCAACCAGATTGGATAAACGAAGCAAGGGAGGAATGGAAGAACGACGAAGAAGTGTGGGCACTTATTCAAAAGCTACAACAAGATTCCAGTACTTCTGATACATTTAGCTGGAAAAATGATTCGCTATGGTACAAAGATCGCTTATACCTCTGTAAGAATTCCCAGCTAAAACAAAAGATTCTTATGGAATTGCACACTTCTCCCTTAGGAGGGCACTCAGGATTTTTAAAAACTTACCACAGGGTTAAGAAGGAATTTTTTTGGGATGGCCTTAAATCAGATATTCAAAAGTTTGTGGCGGAATGTTTGGTTTGCCAGCAAAATAAAGTTGAAACAATTAAGACACCGGGTCTATTACAACCTTTATCCATTCCAAGCCAACGTTGGGAGGAGGTTTCAATGGATTTTATCACAGGTTTACCCAAGTCTGAGGGAAAGAGTGTCATCATGGTGGTAGTTGACAGACTTACCAAGTATGCACACTTTTGTGCATTATCACATCCATTTAAAGCCAGTACAGTTTCTACTGCATTTATGGAAACAGTTCAAAAGCTACATGGAAACCCAAAGATTATTGTAAGTGACAGAGATCCCATTTTCACTGGAAATTTTTGGACAGAATTATTTTCTTGTCTTGGTACTCAGTTAGCTCATAGCTCATCTTATCATCCTCAATCTGATGGGCAAACTGAGATAGTAAACAAATGTTTGGAAGGATACCTTCGTTGCTTTGTATCTGATAAACAGACACAATGGGTCAAATGGTTGCCTCTGGCTGAATGGTGGTATAACACTTCCTTCATACAGCAACAAAAATGACCCCATTTATGGCACTTTATGGGTATCAACCACCATCCATCACATCATATTTAAGAGAAAATTCTAAGGTTCAGGCAGTGGAACATCACATCGAACATCAACAACAAGTCCTCCAACTCTTAAAGGATAACCTTGTGTTGGCACAGAATAGAATGAAACAACAGGCAGATCAACATCGCAGTGAAAGAAGTTTTGATGTAGGTGATTGGGTATTCCTACGGCTACAACCATATAAGCAAATGTCCCTCAAGCAAGCTAAGAAGGATAATAAATTATCACCAAAGTATTATGGTCCGTACAAGGTGTTGCAAAAGATTGGTACTATGGCATACAAATTGGAGCTTCCTGCAGCTTCTCGATTGCACCCAGTTTTCCATGTTTCATGCTTAAAGAAGGTTATAGGCGACAAGCTCCCAGTTCAAACAATATTGCCAGAACTTGACGAAGAAGGAAAAATTATATTGGAACCGGAAGCAGTTATAGAAACAAGAACTCGACAGCTACGAAATCGATCAATTTCAGAGTACCTTATCAAGTGGAAGAACTTATCCGCTGAAGATTCCACATGGGAGGACGAGAATTTTATGCAGAAGTATCCTGAACTACTCAAGCGTTGAGGACAACACTTTTTTGAAGGAGAGGGGCATGTTGGGTCCCTATAATACTAGTGATTACCCCATTACTATTGTAGTTATACCCCTTATTTATATTGATGTACCCATGTAGTGCCCATATTGTTACTATTGTGCCACATAGAAGCCCACTATTGTTATTGTTGTGCCCTACAATATTATTGTTATGTAGGCTCTGATTGTATTGGGACCACTTAGACTCCTATATATAGAAAGGAGGTATTTTCATTTGTATCATCCAAGAATTGTTCGTTTATGTAATGTAAAGGAGGTTGCCCCCTCGAAGAGGCTGAATTCTAAGGCGTGGATCTCTCTTTTCTATCTTTTTGCTAGCTGGTTTCATAACAAAAAATCTCAGAGAGCATAATTTATATGAAAAATTTAGTAAATGTGAGTGTTACAAGGAAAATATACAATTTTTGGGCCATGTTATTTCAAAGGAAGCATTGTCTGTTGATCGAGAGAAGGTTAAGGCCATTTTGAGTTGGCCCATGCCTAAGGATGTGTCAAATGTTTGATCCTTTATGAGGATTACATGATACTACAGAAGATTCATTGAAGGTTCTTCAAAACTGGCCTATCCTATCACTTCCTTACAAAATAAAGGAATGAAATTTGAGTGGACAACTAAGTATCAAGAAAGTTTTAATAATGTAACAAGCCTCCTATCATATCTACCCAATTTCGTCAGCTTACCCAGGGTAAACATGAGCTAAGGGGCTACTATGACATGACTCAACCTCCTAGATGACCTTAAGGAAATGGAGACGACATAAAAATACCTTAATAACTTCCATCAGGTGCTACAGGACCCAAGAGCTAAACCACCCTTCCAGGTGCCCAAACCCTGAATTAACTTGCTTTTTCATCAATTTGAATTGCCAGTCATATGAAGAAGCCTGCATCCATACGACTAAAAGCCTCCATCTAAATACATAAGCCTACAAGGGAGTGACTGTAGTTTTTTTTTCATAGTCTTTTGCCTTCTATTGCGAAATATGTGGCACTTTTCCAGAGCTAGACTCCAGGTCACTGTCCATAACTTGATGAAACTTTCCAAAACAATAAATGACAAAAGGAAAAAGCCTATAACACAAAACTTAGTCAAGAACTTGACCTAACCAATCTTGACCATGACATACATTCCGTCAAACACATTGAGAAAACACAACTTATAGGTCATGAATGCATATATGAACATAGAATTTTGAAACTTATATGAGGTTTACCAAGAAGAACTAATTCCCTCTCACAATAACTACAATAACATATATTAGATCATGCATTCATTAGCCATTCATTTATCAATCAAACATGATAAGAGCCATAACTTGAATCTATCATATAACCATGGTTATACTGAACATATAACCTGAAAAATGATAATCATGCAATACAAGAGGAACTTAGCTCTTATTGACATATGCAAAAGCCAAACAAGTGAGGGACTTCCATGTACCACTCGACCATATATTGGGTGGAGCCAAATCTTTCTTTCATCCAATCACCCTCATGCCATATTCCAAGCATGAATGTGGGATCTCATGGGATAAGCCAATCCATAAACAATCAAGGGAATCTAGAGGTTAAGCCACCTCCAACTTCATGCTACCGTGATGTCACTAAACTAGTCCCGAGATAAAAAAAACTAAACCAAGCTTGGATGCCTCAGAATTCCTTCACTATCCCTTGAGGAATTTTCCTATCTCCACCCACCTGTTGAGGGCTTCCTAGAGAAAACCATCTCCACCCTCAATCCATGGGATTTTCCTCAGACTTCCTCACCCAGATCCAAAACCTTCCAATAATTCAAAGGTCAACCAAGAATGAATCCCCTCACACCATGAGTATCCACAAATGGAAAGGCAAGGCTAAAACCACTGTCGGAACCCAGAAAAAACCATGCCAATGACAATAAATGAACTAAATACACACATGCATATACCATGCATGCCAAAACTAACTAGGAAATCATATATGAAACATGTTAGCTACAACTATTCCTACTAAAGCCATTTGATCCAACCTTTCCTTGCTTGGTCCTTGCATTCCTTTGCTTTCTATGTCCTTCCTTTGCTTACTTGATTTCCTTCTCCTCTTGGTGCTCTTCTCCTCTTCGAGACTAATTCCAAAATTGAACTGACAAAATTCTTACCAGTAAAAGCTATGAATTGATCCTCATAATCCTTTTTCTTATTCACGCCTCTAATATCTTCATTTTCCTCTACTTTCCTTCCATTTCCTCCCCACATGCAACTAGTAACCTTTCACCTTCCTTTTCTCCTATTTTCCATTATTTTCATAAAATAAAATACCAATAATTGTTTTTTTCCTTTTCAAAGCCTTTCCATTGCCTTTGCCAATTTCCCTTAGCCATAATAAACCAAATGAACGCCCACTAGGATGTTGTTGCCCAACATTCAACTTGGAATACATATCCCATGAATTTGGTCTTATTTTTCCTTTGTTAAATTTATTACATGAACTTTTAACTCGGGGTTGTTACAGACCCCTCCCCTTTAGGGGAACACTGTCCTTAGTGTTCTATGACACTATGACTAGCAAACGTTGAAAACAAAACATAGTGCTTATGGAGCTTTATAACACAACTCATTGCAGCATTTGAGATGACCACTACTGGAAACATGATAATCATACCATTTACTGGAGATTTATAATAGAAATCATTACGATATTCACAATAATAACCACATATACTTATACACATTTGCTTCCACCAACAAATAAACATATTGTTCATGGAGCTTTATTAATCCATCTCGATACTATATTCATAATAAAATACACTTATATACATATAAAATTTTTCTTTAACCAACAAATAAAAGGATACGATACCCACATCTACAATGAGGGAGTTGAAAGGCTCACACCTCCACCCTCAAAGGTAATACCAGGATTCACCTCCCCACGAAGTCTAGAATCCACTGCCAAAGTCAAACTTGCATCCAGTGTGCAATGCTACAATCCTTGTGCTACTTGTCCTCTTAGTGAAAAAATACCAACTCATAGTTCCAGGGCACACTGCCAATGTACTTCTGATTCCATCTGGTAATGCTAATGACACAAAAAATGCATTCTTGGGCCTTCCCTTCTCTGCTACACATTCCCTCTGGAAATCTAGTCACCCCCTTCCGTGTAGTCACTCACCTTCCAAGTTCCTCGGCATTCCCTTTTCCGGGTGATCCATCCCTTGGCAAGGTTTCCTCACATTAGAAGGTACAAAAACCAAGGCATCATACTGGTTATAGCATGCTCATGGAAATCACTAGACACTATTGGGTATCAAGGTCCCATAATGACCTTGCTCCTGAAGTGGTTTACCATCATATTGCTTCCTGTTCCAATTCCTTTCCCTGTTGCTGCTAATTCTATAGCAGTCAATCCAACCACCCAAATTGGTAATTTCCATGATATCTTGTACCAGGCACATAAATTCGATTAGATTCAAGATATATTGAAATAAATTCAAATCATACCTCATTGGTAGCTCGTCAATAAGGTACACTTGCAATTATGTTTACTTCTTTTCACAACAATTCAAACTAACTCTTTGATCAAAACATCATGTATAAACATATCACATCCAGTTAGCTCATAATCAACCATCATAAATCAAAATCATATATCACATGCAATCATCATAAATCAGAGTCATAGATCACATACATAGTCAAATCTAAAATAAAATACTGATACTTATTTTTCCAATGATTCTTTTGCTTCTGCCTTTGTTCTTTGTCCTTTTTGTACACACATTGAATCAACTTCCAAACCCAACAATAACCAAATGTCTTCTCTTTAATAAAAAAGGGAATCTAGAGATTAAACCACCTCCTCCCTCAATATCAACAACGAGGGTATCCCGAGACTAAACCGCCTCAACCCTCAATAGAAACAAGGGTATCCTGAGACTAAACTGCCTCAACCCTCAATATCAATAATAAGTGCATACAAAGACTAAACCGCCTAAAACCTCAATAGAAATAAGGGTATCCTAAGACTAAACCACCTCAACCCTTAATATCAACAACAAGGGCATCTAGAGACTAAATCGCCTCAACCATCAATAACAACAAGGGTATCTTGAGAGTAAGCCAACTCAACCCTCAATATTAACAATAAGGGAATCCATAGACTAAATCACCTCAACCCTCAATAGCAATAAGGGTATCTTGAGACTAAACTGCCTCAACCCTCAATAGAAATAGCAGGGCCTATACATTCCCATACTTGCCTGTCCCATCACACTGTATGGCAAAATGAACATACACATTGTACCACAACACATATACCTACACCCAGTGTACAACACCACGCATACACCCACACCTCGTGTACAACACTACGCATACACCCACACCTGGTGTACAACACAACGCATACACCAACACTCAGTGTACAACACCATGCACACACCCACACCCAATGTACAACACCATACACCTACACTCGATGTGAAATGCAACACATTCACCTACACTTGGTGTATGACACGACATATATGCCTACACCTGGTTTACAAAACAATACATATACGTACACGCCATATAATACCACGAATACACCTGTTGCGATACAACAATTGCACTGTACTGTAGCTCCATACCAAATATACACAACACAACATGTGCAACGTGTACAAACTACCACATGTACACAACACCACCTACACAATGTGTACACAACACCCAATGTACACAAAACCACCTACACAACACCACATGCATGATGTGTGCACAACACCATCTGTATACAACAAAACCTAAAAATCATGTACACAACACCATATATACACAACACCACATGTACAACATATACACAACAATAGTACCACACATCCAAATATTGCACCGTCTCTGCCAGGAAACCTTGCTTCCAATGTCTCTCCACCATCTATGCTTATCCTAGCATGCAATAGATCACATTTCTCTCATTCCGCTGATGTATCCCTCAACATTACCTATCCATAACATAAACATAGGCATAGTACAAACACATAATATCAAATCATATCCACATGATACTAACCTCATAGACCTTTTAGGGCTAATCTCCCCACTTGATACCAGGAACCTTCTCATTTCATTCACCTGCATAAGCAATCATTCCTCCACAAGAACTTGTGAGACAATGACATACATACATACATACATACATACATACATACATACATGTATACATATATAGTCATCAACATAATCATGATCACAACATAATTACCAAATATCATAAGGTTAAGGTTAAGCGAACTCCCTTTATCCATGCACAACATGCAAAACATCAAGAACAAAAGTTCCCAACATAACCAAGGTATATGACACCTCAATCCATTCACCTTACTTTTCCTGTTTACCTTTTTCATGACTATCTTTCCACTCTCCATTTACACTAATGGACCCAACCAATCCAACTAGTTGACATATCCTTACCTTCAGTTTCCCTTATACATGCACTAAATTTCATCCAGTCTTACATTACCTGTTGGGTACCACACAACTCTCCCAGAGCTCCATTAAATTAGTCCTTCCCAACCAATTTCCAAAGCCCTCAAAACATAAAAGGAAAGGACCAAAAGCAACCAAGAATAAAATTGTAAAAACCCAATAGAAATACAACACCACAACAAAGTGGCATGACGATGCATGAGACACAAACAAAACTACAAATCAAATGAAACCAAATCACAAAGGACCAAAAGAATGAAACTAGTGACAAAAATCATGATTCAATCCCCATGGGTTCCCAATACTTCCAAAGGAAAGCTCAACCCAAGCCTTCTTCAAGATTTCATGGAAATCTCTTTTTCCATGCAACTCCCCTACATCATACTACCATAAACACATGACCATCAGTGCATAAATATATATAATATACCAGTTACCTTACCTTGTTGTGCCAAGCACGCTTCCTTGTAATTGAGCATGTACATATATCATCTCTCAAGGGACTCCAATTCCTTGAAAAATCCAACCATAAATAGAAACCAACTATTATACCTATCAAATACATGTTCATGAATATAACACATATCCACATAATGTCAGACAAGATCAAAGGTAAGAAGTTTTTCTATATGAAAAGCACACATTCATTTGGAATTGTGGTTTCCAAACATAGCCAAAGGAACTCTCACCCAATTAATTTCTATTATTTTTTACCTTGTTGTAGTTGAGTCTTACTATGTACTGTCACATCGCCTAGATGTTAGTTATATAAGAAAATAAACTATTACCTCGTCATGCTAATACCAAGCATGTTTCCCTGCAACTACTCACACATTTCAGTCACATGTCCTAGAGATAAAGACATCATGTTTATTAATTTGAAATCAATCTTTACCAAGACTAACAACCATGTCAAAATTAACAGTCAACTCATAGTCATTAGTCATAATTACTACAACTAGCACCCACTTGCACTCAAGTACATATCAACTATCTCAACACATATTACGTTAGTACAACCATATTAATAAATATCATTCCTTCATGCAATATTATAGACACATACCCATATCATGCAATTAATCAACATTCAAACAACCTATAAACATACCATGTTAAATAAACCAAATAGGCAACACAATCAAACTCATACCTAAATGTATCCCAGGGGAGGCTATCACATATGTATAGTCAATCTAGATTAGTATGACACAATATCACAAGTATATTGCCTCATACTTGTATATCATAAACATCACCATTTGTACGTGCTAATCCATATTATCACGATACATATAACATCAAGATCTTAGCTTCAATGACCATAATCATCATCCATATGACCACAATGCACATAACAACAAGTTGCTACCATTCATGGCTATTCGATGCATGTGCATAGGACCACACTAATCAGCCAACATCTATCATGCATGTAACCATAGCAAAAATAGAATGAAAAGCATGTATATAACCCTAATGCATTTAAAAACCATTAACATACATACTTGCATGCCAAATATGTATGATATACTCTTTACCCCGAGGTCTACTACTTTCGAGTTTGCTCTAATGATTTGCACTCCCTATTCCATCTCATCTAGCATATCAACATCCTATCATACTAACAACATCATGATGACACAAAATGAAACCCTAATGCATTTAAAAACCATTAACATACATACTTGCATGCCAAATATGTATGATATACTCTTTACCCCGAGGTCTACTGCTTTCGAGCTCGCTCTAATGATTTGCACTCCCTGTTCCATCTCATCCAGCATATCAACATCCTATCATACTAACAACATCATGATGACACAAAATGAAACAATGAATGTCACACTACATGCATAAAGATCACATAGACAACTAGCGTGTATGAATTATAACACATTCATCCATCCAGTCCAACTGTTGTACCATGCTATGATACCACTCTATAATGCACCTCCTCCAATATCTACCCACTTTCACCAGCTTGCGTAGGTTAAATATGAGCTAAGGGGCTACAATGAAATGACTCAACCTCCGAGATGACCTTAAGGAAATGGAGCTGACATAACAAGACCTTACTAACTTCCCTAAGGTGCTACAGGACCCCTAAGAGTTAAACCACCCTTCCAAGTGCCCAAACCCTGTGTTAACTTGATTTTTCACTAATATGAACTCCCGGTCGCATGCATAAGTTTGCGTACATGTGACTAAAATCCTCTAGTCACATGCATAATCATGCAAGGGAGCGAATACAATCTTTTTTCACATTTTTGTGCCTGCTACCATGAAATATGTGCCACCTTTTCAGGGATAGACTCCAGATCACTACCTAGAACTTGATGAAAATTTCCAAAATAATAAACGAAAAAAGGAAAAATCTTCTAACACAAAACTTATTCAAGAACTTGACCTAACCAAGCCTAACCGTGATAGACATTCCATTAAACACATTGAGAACATGTAACCTACAGGTCATGAATGCATATATGAACATAGAGATTTGAAACTTATAGAGGTTTACCAAGAAGGACTAATTCCCTCTCACAATATGATCTACAATAACCTCTATTAGGTAATTCATTCATTAACCATTCATTTATTAATCAAACATGGTAAGATCCATAACTTGAATCTATCATAGAACCATGATTATAACTAACATATATCTAGATAAATGACACTGATAGAATAGCCATTAAAGCCACATAATAACAAGTACATTTACTCATGGAATACATGATGAACTTAGCTCTTATTGACATATGAAAAAGCCAACCAAGTCAGGAAATTCCATGTAGCACTCTACCATAGATTGGGCTGAACCAAATATTTCTTTCAACCAATCACCCCTGTGCCATATTACAAGCATGAATTTTGGATATCATGGGAAAAACCAATCCATAAAAACCAAGGGAATCCAGAGGTTAAGCCACCTCCACCCTCACACTACCATGATCTCACCTAAACCGGTCCCAAGATCGCAAAACTAAACCGATCTTGGATGCTTAGAATTACTTCACCATCTTTGACGAATTTTCCTATCTCCACCCAACTATTGAGGGCTTCCCGTACGAAACCATCTCCACCCCCAAACCTTGCGATTTTCCTAATACCAACTCACCCGAACTGAAAACCTTCTAGAAATCCAAATCTCAACCAAGAATGTTGTGGGGAAAAGTATCCAACACGGAATGACCCTATCCCACTCTAAGGGTGATAGTTCCTTAGCAACAGTCAGTGCAAAGCTATCTAAGGTTACTTCTTTATGACATGCAAAAGAGGAAAGGAAGAGATCCACTTACCGATGTCTTGCGCAAATGGTCGATCCAATCTTCTCTCTTTGCTGCTTGCTCCCAGCTCCTTGTCTTCTCACGGGCCCAGCTACACAAGATCCTGCAAACAAGACGAGAAAAGGAAACTACAAGAAGCATGCATTCATAATTGATTCAAGGATTAGCATAAATCAAATACGCAAGTAAGACAATACATCATTGAAACACATGCGAATAGAAGAACCTCAAATGCTTTATTAATGAAAGAAAGTAAGGCTCAGGCGGTGATACAACCATAAGAGGCCCAATCCAGCATCACCTTCCCGACGGAAAGAAATATCCTCTTCACCTCCCTCAAGCAATCACCCAATACTCTCAACTGTAAACCAACAACAATTCTTTGCACAAAATTCCGGCCTCTAGATCCCATGGGATGAGATCCTTATATAGAGTTTTGGAGTGAAGATAAGTCAGCTTGATGTGTGACTGTTGTCCTCTTCAACCCCAGTTGTTCTTCAGTTCTTGAGTCCACTTGGAGATTCTACCTTCCACTCGGAGTTTTAGAACCTCTTACTCTTCACTTAGGCGAATCTTTTGATCCAAGTGTCATTTTGGAAGCTTCCTGGGCACTGACACATTGAGGAAAGATTCCTCCACATGTCCAAACTCTCTCAGCGCAGGTAGCCTTTGATGAAGTTGACATTCAGCGCAGGTACACCATGGAGCAGTTGACATTCAGCGCAGATGCTCAGTGGAGCAGTTGCTTTGATCCAAAATTGACCTGTTTTTGAGTGTTTTTCAGTGGAGAACTGATCTGAAGTGCTGTGGTTTGCTGACCTTGTTCCTCTAGGGGTAGGAACAACATGTTTAGGGACTTTGGATCCCTCAGATTATTGACATTTCATGCTCTATGCTGTAAGGCACAAAAATGTCTATAACAGTTGCCCCCTAAAGTATGAGGTCATTTATCGGGTGAAATGCTTTATTAGGAGGATCCGAAGTTCATTCAATCGTCGGGAGGTGACCTGTAACAAAATATAATACAATACATTATTTTTCATACTGCTTTCATGATCTAGCTGATGCGGGCATTTCCCATGCTCAGCTTTATAAATACATTTTCTGTACATAAACAGACGATGGTCTGATAGTAGACTGATAATTCTCTGCTTAAATTATCATCCTTTTAGTAGGATGATCATCTGTTGCACATGTCTATGTCTTTATCTCCTGAATATATGTCGCAGCCCGGATGGATGAAACTAGATCCGGGGTCTTCAAATTCGTCCGATCTTCACTCTAAGTACAGGTCGATCCATGTGAGAATTTCTTGGAGTCGAACATGGAAAGACATCGCTTGATTACCAGTCAATGATGTAAACTGTTAACAAGCGCGAGAGGAATCACCGATAATGATGATGACCCTCAAGGTACTGCAGCACAATTCACGTGGCATGAATATAGGATTTGGCGTCGAACACCATGCAAAGTCTCCCGGTCGAAGGTCACTAATGTATACCTGTCGCCGGAAGTGAGAAACTTGCCATTGAGGCATGCAAGCTTCAAAATACTGAGGGGGTGTTCCTAGATCAACTTCTTGGATAATGAGCTGATGTCGACAAGAAGCGATCTGTCAAAGGAGGACCTTAATGAATCCCACATCAGTGACACGGAACGGAGCTAGTAATTGTTATGATGGTGAAAATGATCTGTGAAATATGATTCAGGGTGGCGGCCACGAAAGGATGAAAGATGATGTATGGCAGTGGATGGGACCCGGTTGACACTCTCTGAATGACATCTCTTGAACATATAACGACACTGATGTGATGGATCGGTAGCATTACCCCAAATGTGGATGGTATGGCGAGACCATGGTGAAGGGACCGGTGAATGAAAACAACCCAACCCGATGTTTTTACGGAGGCAAAAAGTGTCATGTTCAAGAGCGACTTGCTACCATTAAGCTTTGAGGTTCTCCCAATTTTTCCCCAGTCATTTCTGACCAGTACCTCTTTATTTTTGTCAAGCTTGAGGAGGATAACATATGCTTGTTCTATAACCTGCCCTTCGGGCAAGCCCATCGCTATATTTTAACGAGCCTAGCGATAGGGAAACTCGTTCTCGTCTAAAGACAAGTTTGTCGCTATTCAGTATTTTTAACGAGCCTAGCGACAAAGACAACTCGGTCCTTTTCATTTTTAGAGAGTCTAAAAAGGGTACATAAAGTTAACTCCAAAGGTCCTTTTTCGTCATCTAATCCCTTAAGTCCGAAAAAGTATAAAACAATACAGAAGGGATGAATGTTCGATAGCTTTATTGAGCTGAACTAGACAAGCGCTCGATCTTTTTGTGCAATAATCCCTCAGGTCCAAAAAGATTAAAATCTAGAGGAGGGATAGCTCTTCCGGTCCCTTTAACGAGCTGGAAGGCCAAAACTCGGCAAACTTTTCATTTTTTACGAGTCAGTGAAAAGAGCTCAAAGAAGACTCGTATTTTGAGGAACGAGTGATAAACAGGGATAGCAACAGATTCCAGGTACAGGTTGGAATTTTCCAATCACGGCAGTGTCACAAGGATGGCTAGGTGAAATCACTCTTCACAGATGTTCCTCAAAATAGGTAAACAATCAAGGGGATGTGAATGATCGGCCAAATGAAAAGTGGAGGTGATGGTGCAAACATGACCAAGGCTTTTTATGGCTGATGAATTTACGGTCTCAAATGGTTATTTACCGGTTCATTTTTTCTGGATGAGCTTGAACTCTGGAGGAAGCTTGCTCACATGCTTATGTTTATTTTTTAACGAGCATGAATTCCGCGTTAAAACTGCTCGGTTTTGCGTTTATTTTTTAATGAGCATGAACTTTGCCAAAACTGCTCGTTTTTTCCAGTCATAAAGTAGGAAGGTCTCCTAGAGCTCGCTATTTTTTAAGGAGCTTCATCTCACTACGCTTTGCTCCATATCCTCCCTTTATGCAAGCTGGGTATCGACCAATCCTACGAGTTAGAGGGGTTAGACCTATGGACCTAAAAACTAAAAAGCCGCCCGTGCTTGCATTCCAAGAGGTTTGCATGCCCCCAGGTATAAAGTCTAATTTCAAGGCCGCCCCTACTTATCTGTCAAAAACCCTGTTTTTAACGGGTGAGGCCTACCTCTTTCAGGTTACCCAAATATTGTTCTGTTAGTCCTTCCAAACAGAAATCTTTCTTCGGCGATGCCTATCGACCTAGACAACGGTGAATGACGATGCTCCGCCAAACACTTAACTTTAACAAAAGAATCTTTTTCCATAACAACCCCACTTCCTAACTGCCCCTTACTTCTTCATGAGAGCTGGACTTTCTTGCCGGCTCTTTCTTTATTCTTTTTCTTCACGGGAGCTCTGCTTTTAGCGGCTTCTACCTTTCGAAGAGGAAGGATCAGAGGAAGATTCACAAAGATGAAGGAGGGGACGGGGTACGGACTAGTCATATTCTCCCGCGGAAATTCTACTTTATTCCCAAGGTTTTCTCTGCCCGAAGCAGACCAGGATGCATGCCCCCTGGGTTCCAGCCTTACTTTCCCGAATCACTCGTGCTCATCAGGAAGAAGAACAGGAGGTGGAGACCTTTCTTGATTGAATAGACCATTCAGGATAGGTATGTGACTATTTGCGATGCGTGATCCCGGAAATGAAAGTTGGTCTACGAGCTTGACCATTCTTCCTTCGTGTGGAAAACACATTATTCGAAAGAGTGAGGAGACTATTGCTTCCATGCAATATATGTAGTCTCGTCCAAGGAGTAGGTTATAATGCAAGGGTCCTTGGACGACCATCAAGTTCATCTTGACAACCTTCCCTTTCAAGGTAATAGGCACATTAGGTAGAATCCCTAATGGTCGACTAGTTCCCTTATCGAAACCCGAGAGACTCCTTATCTCAGGCAAAAGCGCCGGGCAACCCAGTGCTTTCCAAGCAGTAGCGGATAGGATACTCACAGATGCCCCTTCATCAATGATAGTTCCAGCCATCACCATTTTGTATATTTGGACTATAATTCTGAATGGTATACTGGCTGGTAACCAGGGTCTGCCTAGTTGGTTCCAATCAAAGGACACAACCAGGTTGCTTGGTGGTGGGACCGAATATACGGCCGGATATGATCCTGACGATGCTCCTTCCTGCGATAAAGGAGTGGGCGCATTGCCCTGATGTTCATCAGAATCGGTGTTGATGAAAAGAATCTGGATGGTGTCATCCTTGCTCTCTTCGGTGAGGGTGTCAGCCGAAGATGAATCTTCAGTGACGGTGTCATTTGAAGACGAAACTTCTGAAGGGAGAACCGGGTCAACTGCCGTTTCGACCTTTGGACTTTCGTCCGGTCCGGATTCAGTAGGTTCATTTTCAGTGACTGACGTTTCAGCTGGCCTCACGAGCGGGGCAGCTGTATTTTCAACCAACGAAGGACTTGGCGCGAGTTTTTGGTATCCAGGAGGAAGTAGCAACGGTGCAACCGGTTGATCTTCCAAAACTCTCTTTGCTTCGTCTAAAAAGGGACAACGGCGGAGGGTGTGATTGCCTTCACACAGTTCGCAGGGGAATCTCATTCCCCTTCGTTGTCTAGAACCTTCACTTTCGCTGGTCGATGGTAAGCATTCAACCTGGCTGTCAGAGGTTGATGCTTCCGAGCTGTGCAAACGAGGGGACCAGTCCCTTAGTATTCGGGGAATACTGGGACAATCACGGTGGAAGTGGTCTCCTTCACATATGACACATGGCGACCTAGGCCCGGTCTGTGCTGTGTGTGGATTTTGGTTAGATGTCTTTTGCTTGCCCCCAGCCACCTTTGGCTCCTTCTGCTTCTTTTCCTTCTTCTTCTTCTCCTTCTTCTTCTCCACGAGAGCTCTGCTTTCGGCGGCTCTACCTTTCGAAGAGGGAAGATCGGTCTCCTTCTTCTCTGTGGGAGCTCTGCTTTTGGCGGCTCTACCTTTCGAAGAGGGAAGATCGGTCTCCTTCTTCTCCGCGGGAGCTCTGCTCTTGGCGGCTCTACCTTTCGAAGGGGAAGGATCAGAGGAAGACTTGAAAGAAGTGGAAGGTTGGAGGGCAGCTCTAGACTGGTCTAACTGTTGATTCGACTGTTCAGGAACCGTGGTGTTCTGAACTACAGTGGTTGAGAATAGCCAAACTGGCAGGCCAATTGTTAGCCCTGGAAGCGACAACGTGGCCATGTAGGGCGCACCAACTTCTCCCCAAGAGGAGAAAGGGCTAGGGTTCCCATCATGTGGAATCCCTTGGTTGGTGTGTTCCATGTTCTCAACCTCAAGATCAACGCAGGAATAAGGGGTGATTATGTTCCGTTTAAAATGAATTTTATATGACGACGCTTTAGACACAACTTGCTTTTTCACTTTTTAAGAGTCGAGAAAAAGCTAAAGATGACTCTAGTCTCCTTCGATGTATTAACGAGCCCGAAGTGACAAATGCTCGGATGGACTTTTTTCAGTTATAGAGTTTGAAAAAGGCCAAAAGAAACTACTCTGGAGTTCTAGGCAGAGGGTGTGCCAAACCTTTCGCGAAACCACAGAATACGTTTTACGGTACGAGTGGTCGATCTTCGTGAATGCTGTGTTCACTGCATCGCGATCAGTAGGGCGGCCGACACGGCTTCCTATGGATAAAGGCTTTGTTCCTATAGGGGTCTCCCAATATACGCGACGGTACGCGGGAGCACAAGTCCGTATTAGTGCTATCGTCCCTCAGGAGGAATCACCCACCTTCGTAGAGATCGACAGTCACTATGTTTAACGACGCCGGAACACGTCTCTACCTAGACCTCTACTGTGTTTCGTTATGTTTCAAAGCGTTGTTATGTAAATTCAGTTCGTTTTAGGTTGATCTTGCTTAGCAGTTTGCCTTTATGGATCACCACGTGATGTATGATACAAATCCTAAATGCAGTCTAAGAATGATAAGCAAGCTTTTTCAATTCTTTCAACTTATGAAAATCTTAACTACTGAGGGAAAAGAAAGACATCATCTTTTCAAACAGATCATAGAGCACACACTGATGCACTTCCCTAAATCGACATGCAAACTGTCAAAATGCACATGCACAATGCAAGTATTTCTTTTCTTCTTCCTTAATGTTGATGTATTACAAACAGAAAGCTGTTGTATGATTTCGAATTCAATTTCAAGCGAAAGCAAACAAGCTTTTGTCCAATAATCAAAAGAACACCTTAAGATTCACTCGTTTCAACACAAGAAATACTGAAATCCGAACCATATAACGAAAGCAAATGCTCAAGCAGCTATGAACAACAATAAACTAGCTCTTAGAATCACAACGACACTTTATCACAGGTCTAGATCCAAGAGGCCACAGCAAGACTAGTTCACTTTCGCTACGGGAAACTGTGAATGAAAGTAAGAAATACAATAAGAGCAATCACGGTTTCTTCACACAACTGAGGCAGAATGATGGCAAAGAAAGATAGTTTCAGATGGGTATACAGGTTGACAACAGGCTGCAAAAACAATACTGAAAACTGGGCAACAGAAGGCAGGGAACCCCAGTTGCACAATGCAAAATTGGTTCAGCGCAGGTAAGACACTGTCAGTTTTACATTCAGCGTAGGTAGCCCCTTCGGGACCTGCGTTGCAGCGCAGGTAGCCTTCACTGCAGCTGCACTGAAGAGAAAACTCTCGTCTCTCTTTGGTTCCGGGTCACAGATTTCTCAAAAATCAACTGTTTTAGGCCAAATCAGAGGCTATCAACCAGGTATACTCTAGAGGATGATTAAAGGAAGATGAACACTATCACAAAGAGCTAATAAGAGTCCTTGTGGATCAGCTCTTCAAATCATAAACACGCCCAGAACTGAGCTAGAGTAGCTGCCCTCTACTTTGCCTTCGAAGGATTCGAATGCAGTTCGATTCGGTACTCCCTTTGTTTAGGAAATGAATAGCAAGAAACACAAGCTACCAACAAGACACGATCCCCAGCGGAGTCGCCAGTCTGTTGTGGGGAAAAGTATCCAACACGGAATGACCCTATCCCACTCTAAGGGTGATAGTTCCTTAGCAACAGTCAAAGCAAAGCTATCTAAGGTTACTTCTTTATGACATGCAAAAGAGGAAAGGAAGAGATCCACTTACCGATGTCTTGCGCAAATGGTCGATCCAATCTTCTCTCTTTGCTGGTTGCTCCCAGCTCCTTGTCTTCTCACGGGCCCAGCTACACAAGATCCTGCAAACAAGACGAGAAAAGGAAACTACAAGAAGCATGCATTCATAATTGATTCAAGGATTAGCATAAATCAAATACGCAAGTAAGACAATACATCATTGAAACACATGCGAATAGAATAACCTCAAATGATTTATTAATGAAAGAAAGTAAGGTTCAGGCGGTGATACAACCATAAGAGGCCCAATCCAGCATCACCTTCCCGACGGAAAGAAATCTCCTCTTCACCTCCCTCAAGCAATCACCCAATACTCTCAACTGTAAACCAACAGCAATTCTTTGCACAAAATTCCGGCCTCTAGATCCCATGGGATGAGATCCTTATATAGAGTTTTGGAGTGAAGATAAGTCAGCTTGATGTGTGACTGTTGTCCTCTTCAACCCCAGTTTTTCTTCAGTTCTTGAGTCCACTTGGAGATTCTACCTTCCACTCGGAGTTTTAGAACCTCTTACTCTTCACTTAGGCGAATCTTTTGATCCAAGTGTCATTTTGGAAGCTTCCTGGGCACTGACACATTGAGGAAAGATTCCTCCACATGTCCAAACTCACTCAGCGCAGGTAGCCTTTGATGAAGTTGACATTCAGCGCAGGTACACCATGGAGCAGTTGACATTCAGCGCAGATGCTCAGTGGAGCAGTTGCTTTGATCCAAAATTGACCTGTTTTTGAGTGTTTTTCAGTGGAGAACTGATCTTAAGTGCTGTGGTTTGCTGAGCTTGTTCCTCTAGGGGTAGGAACAACATGTTTAGGGACTTTGGATCCCTCAGATTATTGACATTTTATGCTCTATGCTGTAAGGCACAAAAATGTCTATAACAAAGAATGAATCCCCTCACACCATGGCTAGCTGAAAATGGCAGGGAAAGTCTAAAATCATTATCGGAACTTGACAAAACCCATGCCAATGACAACAAATGAACCAAATACACACATGCATATACCATGAATGCCAAAACCAGCTAGGAAATCATACATGCAACCTGTTACTTGCAAGTATTCTTGTTGAAGCCACTTGATCCAACCTTTCCTTGTTTGATCTGTTCTTTTCTTGTCCTTCCTTTGCTTGCTTTCTTTCCTTCTCCTCTTGGTTCTCATCTCCTCTCTGAGACTAATTCCAAAACTGAACTGAAAAGAGGCTAACTAGTAAAAGATATATTGAAATGATCCTCATAAGCCTTTTTTATTATTGATTCCTCTAATTTCTTCATTTTCATATATTTTCCTTCAATTTCCTCCCCACATGCAATATGTGACCTTTCACCTTCCTTTTCTCCTATTTTCCATTATTTTCATAAAATAAAATACCAATAATGCCTGTTTTCCTTTTCAAATCCTTTGCCAATTTATCTTAGCCATAATAAATCAATTGAACACCCACTAGGATGTTTTATTCAACTTGGAATACATGTTCCATGACCTTGGTATTATTTTTCCTTTATTAACTTTATTACATGAACTCTTAACCCGAGGTTGTTACATATAAACTAAAACATCTATTAATAGTAACACCTATTTTGAGAAATACAAACCCGGAAAAGGAGTTTGTTGTATGCATGGATGCTTGTTTGGAATAATTAGGTGAAGTTTTAATGAAGGATAATTGTGTAATGGCCTATGAATCTAGGAAATTGAAAGCACGTGAAAAGAACTATGGAGTATATGACTTAGAGCTCGTTGCTATCATACATGCCTTAAAAATGTGGAGGCACTATTTGTTGGGCAGAAAGTTCATATTGGTGACTGATCACATTAGCTTGAAATATGTTTTCATCCAATTAGATCTCATCGCTAGACAAGCTAGGTGGATGGATTTTCTTAGTGAACTTAAATTTGATATAAAACATATTAAAGGAAAAGAAAATAAGTTGGAGTATGCTTTATGTATACATGAAAATTCACTCACATAAATTTTTGTTAGCAGTGCCATTACAAATTTTGTTGAATAGATCAGAAATTCAATACAAGAGTATAAGATTTTTTAGGAAATTTAGAAAAAATTGTAACAAGTACATGTTCCAAACTATGCTAAAAATTTAGAAAAATTGTTAACTTACAGAAATAGACTATACATTCCAAATGCAAATGCTTTAAATAATTGATATTAAATGAATATCACAAGAAACCCTAGGCAAGACAACCTGATTACCAAAAAATGATTACTACACATAAAAAAAGATTTTATTAGCTTGGTATTAAGAAGGAAGTGGTAGAATATTTGTCCAAATGTCTAGAGTGTCAGCAGGTGAAAGTAGAACACCAACATCCAAATAGACTATTAAATCCACTACCCATTCCGTAATGGAAATGGGAAGTGATTTCTTTAGACTTTATTACGAGATTTCCAAGAACAATATGATAAAATAACTCCATCATGGTGGTGGTAGACAAACTAAGGAAACACACTTTATACTAGCACACTTTACATTTCAGGCGACTTAGATTGCAAACATCTTTATGAAGGAAATTATTTTATTACATGGTGTACCAAAGATGGTAATATCTCATAGGGATGCTAAATTTTGGAATTATGGTGTTATGTGTGTAGCTAGATGATGTTGGCATAGGTTTCATGATGGAAGCTAACTCATGTTGGTATTGATGTAAACCTTATGTAGACTAGCTAATGCATTGATGCCATTCTTGTAGCATGGTTGTAACTAGTTGAGTTGACATTGAGCTTGTTGCGTTCACATTGATGTCAACTGTATGATGTCACATTCATGATGAAAAAATGATGGAATTGGTGTGGTTGATGGTTGTTCATGTACTAGTGGTGTTTATGTTCATGTTATGATGGTTTGTTGATGTTGTTATAGGTTAATGATGCAGATGTACATGTGATGGAGATGGTGCCTCAAGTGTCATTCATGTTGTTGAGATGACACACTAGTTGAGTTGGCATACTAGGTCTTCATCTATGATCATGGAGATGTCTTGTCGCAACAGTACATTGGTCTAATGATGATGTTGTAGAGATGCTACAAAATGTGTTCAGATATGTTGCAACTTCTGCAGGCGGTTGAGGAGATATGAGGACTTATTGGCACTCATGTTGAACTATGTTTGTCGATTTCTAGGTCCATTTGGTAGTGGCACTTGGGAGACATGTTTGGCCTATTTTCAGAAGCGTTACAAGACTTGGAAGAGGTTTGGAGGTAAGTTTAGATGCTAATGAAGGTGACCAAACATGTGGCATAGGTTCTGGCCTAAGGTTCTCATTCTTTTCATTATGCTCTGCCCCAACTGCACTCAGGTAGGCTTGTGCATGTGGTTGAAAAGCTCCAACCACATGGAGATAAGCTTGTGCATGCGGCTGCAACCTATATCAGCCATTTTTGTTCATGTGGTTGTGTTAGCTAGAATTTCTTTGCGTTCCTCAAACACATCCATATTAATTTTACTTGGAAATATTGGGAGACTTCTAGATTAATTGAAAAAGGTCAGAATTGGTTTAAAAAGTCTTCCAATGGGTGTGAATGCATTTATTTCACAAGTAGTGATGGTTGAGAATTGATTTCATCAAATTTTTGCACTCTTGATCCCAATCCAAAAGTGAATTTCGCCCTACATGTTTTATATTCTTCAATTTGGAGTTGTGTGAAGGTTAGATGAGTCTATATGTGAGTAAGAGAAGGCTGCATAAAGTGAATATGATTTAGAACTATTTGTGATTTGGATTGGTTCAGTGTACGAGAGCCAATGACTACAGAATGAGCATATCTATTTTCTGAAGTAGTGTATTGATTTGGAACTTTAGATTGCAGATCAAAGATGTAGAGAACTATAGTAGAGTGTGTTGATAGAGATGGAGAGCTTGCTATAGCTCCAAGTTTGTGACTCTCACATATCTTTTTAAGAAGTTGTTGGTGCATTTGGTACATATCCATTGTGTTTTATGCTACTGATTTCATTATGTAGAAATCATATTTTGGATTGAGGTTTTGATGTTATGGCTGAGTGTGAGATGTGTTTTTTTGCTGCTAGTTGGTTATGTTTTTAATTTTTTTATGGATGTATTAGAGACTCTCTTTTGCTATAATTGAGAACATGTTATTTGTGGTGATTTTGATGGTGCTGAACCCACCAACATGTCAAGGGATTTCCCTGGTAAGGAGTCCCAACTATACCTCAGACCATTTAGAGTAGGAGTCCCAGCAGTGGGTAGTACAGGATCACCTTGACTGCGGTTGCACACAGAGGTAAGTAAGATGTCCTTGTTGGTAGAAAGGGTGTGACCTTGTAGCAAGTCAAGGAAGGTGCATGAAAGGCTCGAACACACAGAAAGGGGAGTGAGGGCACACCTTAGAAACCTGTGATAACACGCAGCTTGAAAGGGAACACGCGAGTAGAAAGACATCACAAGATGCAAAGTAGGACATCCGATGATACAAAGTGATGGATTATATCAACAATGCGCTTCAATAAGATTCATAAAAACACATACAAAATAGTCCATACATACATGCATAAATTACAACTACATACATCATTAAATCAATCACGATAACTAAACTACAATAACAACATATGCATGAAACATGTTGGATCTGTTATATTAAAATAGTGAAAGGTCCAATCATACATACAACCATGACTTCCACTAGCTTCGATAGTGGAACATTACAGTGACCACTGTCTACTCCTCCAAAGAGATGTAATAACTTTACATCATGGAGAAGCCAAGGCTCATTACAATGCACTCCAAGCTTTCTCTAAGTTACACCTATAGGAATCTTGGCTCCCAAAATCCTATACAATGAGTTATGAGGTTTTATAAATAACAAAGGGTGGGTTGACCCTTGACATTCCCATTTGTGACTCTTCACCTACCCTCATGACTCTTCAACTTACAAATGACTGTTACATTCTACTATTGACAATTGGTCTTTCACTTTTACATTTTTATATTACAATTTGCACATGTACCCATCTGAGACAAAAATAGGCTTGAGTAAGCCATGTAAGACATCACTATGACTCAGAAAGTTGTGGGAAGAATAACTCTTCGACATCCTCTCGATGATCGACGATGGTGAACTGATGCCAAGCTTAGTAGTCTGTTATAGTGTCCGTGTGCTATGTGGTGACATCCTTTTGAAAGCGAACTCTTGCCTTTGTTGCATCCGAGTACACTTATTTTGCACCTCTGCCCAACTTGTCGAATAGCATGCCCATCATAGTCTTGAGTGCAGCTGAACCAGCAACATACTAGTGCATAGGGTCTGCGCTCATATGTAAGTCTGCACTGGTGGCTATGCGCATCAACTGATCAAAGTACATGTCTAGCTCCCATCAAACTTAGTTCTTTGTCTTCACCTTAGTTAGTGTGCTAATGGATGGGATCGCATGCATGTGCACAATGACATCCATGCTCCTGAACACCCATACATGTGAAGGCTATAAGTTGGTTATAAGTTTTTGGAGTTCCTCATAGTTCCGGATTTGACTTCAGATGCGTGCCTTCAACTCCACTGCCTTTGGCTTTATCATCTTTGGAAAGTGCAATGGGGCTCCCTTGTACCTCATTATCCATATTTGCATGTGATCGAAAGTAGTGTGTCAGTCTGACCAGATGTGTTCTCTCCTAGAACAATGGTGTTCCCAACCGTTGATATGGACAATTGACTTATGCACGGTGATGAACTAGAAGTACAAACTCTGCATGATTGTCTTGAGAGACGATACTTCATCTTGTATCTCTCTCCTCAACTCTGCTCTGGCGGATGTTGTAACTTTCTCTTCTCCCTACTTGCCTTCTTGTAACTCCTTAACCATGAGTTCGTTCTCAGCTATGAAGAATATAGCACTTGAGCTGGTGGCTTCGGCATATGCTTTGGTAGCATCTGCTAATGCAGTTGGATGTTTGTGCACATCAGACACGATCACTCACTCTTCAAACTGCATAGGAGATACATGGAAATCTAGGGTGGGCACTATGTGCGACTGTAAAACTATGTGTTTTGGCTCGTTGAAATATAAGTTGTGCATCTCCACTTCTGGATTGTCTTCAAGGATTTCCGTGTCTCCTTGATCACTTGGGAATTGCTTTGCTTTTGGATCTGGTGAAGCCAGTGGGGTAACCTCATGGTTCTAAGACATGAGGTCAATGTCCAGATCTAACTTGAGCTGACCTATTTCTGTGTCCATCTTCTTTAGCATCTATTCAATCTCCTAAGCAAAGTCTGAATCCTATGACTGCTCACCCTGTCTGCTATGTGCCAGCTGATCGAATGAGTCAATAACCTGTATGGGCGCAGTTTCATCAATATGTGCATGTTATGGCACCTGCTATTCATGTTCCTCCCATGCTTCCTTCTCTCTTCTGCATAGCTCTTGTTCTTCCCTGAGTTGCTGCTACAACTCCTGCAACTCCCTTTCTGATTCCTCCAGCTTCTACTTCTCTCTTTTCCTTTGTGTGATCCTCTTGTTGCGCTATCACATCTTTCCCTCAATCTCCATAGCTCCTTTCAACACAAGTGGATATGCTTTGAACTTGTAGCTTTGCTCCACCTCTACACTGTCTACAACCTTCCTCTTTCCTTTGTCAAGTGCAGGTCTGCTTCCCTTTGCTACTGCTGATGATGCTACTCCCTATGATGCTTTTGCCTTCTGCACTACTAACCATTCTACAACATGTTGACTGGTTCATTGAGTCTGGAGAAGTTGTAGCAATATCTCCATGTGTCTTCCTCAGGCTAATGACACGCCCCGTGGATCCAAGGATGATAAACTCTTGCACAATTGTCCTTCACTAAGAAATGCGGCTCATATGGATTGAAACTTCTGGTGTCAAAGGTGAACCTCTTGAATTCCTCCATCTTGCCCTCAGCATGCTTGAGATTCTAGATCTCATACAACCTAATCCGAAAAGGGAGAGTTGGCCAAGGTGCCTTCTTTTTCCTATGCAGTCTCTTTGATAACCCTGTCGAGATGTGATATGACACTTCTTGCATGACCAACTTATCCATGGAAAACTTTGGAAAAACATGTAGAGCCTTCTCCAAGCTGTACATCCAGATGATGGTGCCAAGAAGTGAGGCATACCAATCTGCTATGTCAATCGATGCCTCCATCGCTTCCTGTGACATGCAAGGTGGATCTCGTTCAAAGATCATCTTGTATACCAGGGTGACGAAGTGGTCTGATAGTTGTATGATAATTCCACATAATATGCATTCAAATAACAACCTGAAATACATGTGTAGAGAGGTTTTTGAAGGTGTCCATGCCCAACCCAAGCCTGGGAACTACTGACGGGAACAAATCACATCAAGTATGTAAGCAAGAATTAAAATATTTTCTTGCTGACCCTTGGGAGGATGTTGGGCTTTTTCTACTTGTTCCTTCAACCTGAGAGGCAACTTGTCAGACCAGTTGAAAGGTCTTCCTTCATCCACCAGTTGATCCAAAACAATCACCCAACTCAGCGGGAAGGTCTTTGTGCTCTCCTAGCCGTATACGTGACATGCGAAGATGACCAAGAGATGATATGCCTTCTACAATATCCTTATCTTTTACACTTGGTTGGGTGTCATCCTGAACTTAGAAGGATCTCTTACCCAAATATTCAAGATGTCTCTTGAGTTCTCACTACTACTGGATCTGGTGAAGGGTGTATCCATCATGATCACTGACTGTGGCAAGTGATACATCTCTTGAAAATCCTTTGCCTTGAAGGTAGCAAGTTTTGTTCCACTAACACTACTCAACAACATTGTCTCTAGATTAGTATGCGAGACAATCCAGTGGATCATGTATGAACATGGAAACACAAGATACCTGCATGCAATCCAGTACAAGCCAGACTTGTTTATGTTCACATAGAACCTGCGGTTTTCCAGATCCTCCTCAAATATGCCTGAAAATATGTCATTGATGTCCTGTCATTTCATCTTGATCTCCTTGTCTATGAACAACTTAGTGTCTTCATAGATGGGAAAGCACATAGATACTTGCTCAACGACATCTCCATTTGGCACACTCTCAACAATGTCTTTTGAACCTACTCTCTTGGAAGCCATTATACATGTAATGCTGAGAGATGGATGAACACCTGTGATACCTGGAGATAGAGCAACAATCATGGAAATTAATCTGTCAATTGAAAACCAAAAGAAACTTGAGGACTGACATGCAACACACTTGGGTGACTAACTGGAAGGTTTGTGCAATTTTCATCGGGAGGTTGGGAGACTCACTGCCAGAACTATGTAGAACATAGTTAAAACTGTTAGTGGGTTGATTGATTGCTGAAACTACGTAGAGCACAGTCTAGTTGGCCTGTTGAGGACTAAAACTACGCAATGCATAGTTTCAGTCAGAAATGATTTCAACCTATTCAACTGCATCTGCGCAATTCCGGGGGCCAACGGAGCACTGCCTCTTAGAATTGTGCAGAGCAATCTTGGGAGGCTATTGTGGGGAAAGCTATTCACAATTCCTGGGAGGAAGGAAGAGCCTTCACTCTCAAAAATGCATAATGCAAGTTGGGCAAGGCAAGGTCCAGGCCAAGGCAGCCCAAACCCATCGACAGGCGACTGAAAACATGAAAAGGTTGAATGCATGTGCGAATCTGAGTGTAGACAAGAGTGAATTATCATGCATGCAAATAGTGAGTGCATAATTCAATAAATGGGAAAACAGGTAAGTGTGTGAAGCGAGTCACTGTAACGATGACCGTCAGTGCAGAAACAATTTCATGCATGCGACAATAGTGACATGCAATGAAAAACTGAAACAATTCTTCTACATGCTAAAATGCATTAAAATGACAACAAGCGTTGATTGAAAACAAACAAAAAATACTCACACAAACCGAAATACAAAATGTGAAAATAGCAATAGAAGACATGAAAAGCAGACTTAGTTAGAAAAAGTTGACTTGAGTGTGTTGAATGCTCCTAGATGCCATGTGGGATGCCTTAGATCCAAGTTAGAAGTGAGAAATGAGCTCTGGAGTGTTGAATAAATAGTTTTGATAAGATCGAGGGTTATGCCACACATGCCGCAAATCTAGGAAAAAATTACACTTGGCAGGAGGTTTTTAAATGACTTTTTCGTGTAACCCCCAACTGCTAAAAATGGTTCCCTAAAATCTGGGGATGCATTTTTCATTTTCACTTTTTTCTTTTTCGAGAAAAATTAGCCCATGCATGCAAAGCATGATTGCTCAGTCCTGGAGGGAACTAGTCAACTTGGGAGCACATGCAATGGACTGAAAGCTGTCGAATGACTTATGTGCAGTTTTTGGACTAAGTGGTTTGGGCTGCCCCTCAAGCTCTGTGCAATTTCTGGACTAAAGCCTAGGCTATCAACCAGAACAATGCAAATTTTGCGAGAAAGCCTAGTGATGGGCTGCTTTGTGCAATTTTCATAGGAAGGATGCCTGTTTTCTCTGCACATTTATGGAGAGAAGCAGGATACCTTGATAGTCAACACAATTCTGGAGAGGAAGGTTGGTTCCCCTCAAGTTCTGTGCAATTTTTGATGTGAGCATAATAGCCAGAAATTGACCAAGTTCCAGATGTCAGCTTGCAGGTGGAAGGAAAACAAGCTAGAAAACACAAGCTGATAAGCCACTAAAACTCAACTGATGCATATGACCTAGATAGTGCAAGTCATGTTGCTAAGGATGGTTGGTAGGGAGGATCCAAAACGAAGCTAAGGAAAATTTTTGGAGGGTGGTTTTATCCACTACAACACTTGGCGACACATTGGTAGAACTCTAGCTCTCTGAATGGACCTTATTTCGTGAAAAGTAAGTCTAACTCCTACGGAAGTATTTTTTGATTCTTAGATCATCATGGTTTAAACACTAGCTTGATTTAAAGATGTAGCACATGCCATGCTCCTTATCAAGCAACACACATTCCAAGCCAAGTCAACTTAGTTGTTTCAATTGGGGATGAGGGGTATATTGGTGCACAAGTAATATGACTGTTAGAGTTTAAGTTTCATCTCTGGTGTTTCTCTGCTGCCAGCAGGCTTGGACAATACCTCGATGGAGTCATGCATGAACACAAACATCGCTCTGCTGCTAGCGAGCTTGGTCAGTACCCTGGTAGAGTTACTTGCATCACCTCTCTACACGGGAAGCCTTTCTCTTCTTTCACCTTATTCAATTTTTCAAAAAAATTTAGATTTTCATTTTTTTCATTTTCATTTTTTTTCAAGAACTGTGCATAGGCACTTATTTATTTTAGAGGAAGAAAAGGGATCTCGACTTATTGAGAAAAGAAGAGGTTGTTCCTTCAGAGAAGTATTTTATATATACCTGTGAAATACTTGTTAAGGTTTTCCCCCTTACCTTACTCTACATGATTGAATTGACAAGGGTTAACCCAAAACAACCGACTAGAGTAGGTGGTACTAGTTAGAGCACAAGCGTTGTGTTTTTACCAAGAATCACTTTGGACATAACGTATTTCCCACTGGTGTATTATTGACTAAAGACAACAAGTTATACATAAAGAGAGAAGACAATAGATGACCAAGTATTGATAGCTATAGAAGTACTCTTGTACTTTACCTTGCTTGTCTTAAGAGTCTGTTATGGTTTCATGCAAAACTAACCTGCGGGCGTAAACAAGCAACAAAACGAAAGAGCAAAGTGAAAAATTAAATGTGAAAGAAAAGAAAATAAGAAAAGAAAGCATGCAAGAAAAAAAACATGCATGCAAGTAAATAAGACATAAATCAAACACTACTCCTACTCCTAAGCTAACAGTGCATGGGTCTGATCACGTGAAGTGATATTTCCAATGCAACCACTAGCACATTGGTTGACCCATGGTTGTGAAGGCATGGTTCACAAACAATAGAGTTAAGCTAACCAAGAAACATGAAAAATATAACAATGAAGATAAACACACTCTGAGCTTAAAAGCATCCATAGAAAAGAAAAAAGTGAAAGCGCATGAGATGCACTTTGTGGACTTACCATGGTCTTTTTCTACACCGTGCTCAAATGTTAAGCATATACACTCTCTTGACTATGAAAAACAAGCAAACGTGAGAAACATAGACAACTTACATTGTGCAAGTGTACTTGATGTGTAAGATTCCTCCAATGCATGAGCAATAGGATCATGTGGTTTGAGTGGAGGAAGCGAAATATGTGTGTTGGATTGATCTTCAATGCATATAGATGAGTGATGAGGAGCCTTGGATGTTTCAACAATTTTCTGATTGGAAGTAAAACCAACCTCAAGATAGTGAGGACCTGACATAACCATCAGCTCAGGCTGAAGGCCTCGACAACCTGCGGGGTTTCGACTTCATCAACTGATAGATCATCATACACAAGTGGATTTGAAAGATCAACAATGATAGAATCAACATTGTGATCAAATACAGGAGTAAATAGATCACAATAGCTACGATCAGAAAAATCAATGAGTTCATCGACATCCAAATGATCTGATAAATCAAACAGAGGGGTAGATGAGAAGCATTAATGTTCACCCTATGCATTTCCGAAAAAGATATATGAAAAATTACGTGGATTTTTAGTGAATAATTTCTCTTATCCACTATCAAATGATGGACTGACATCGGGTGTGTTATGCAAATGATCAAAAGCAGATGCATCAATGGGTGAATTTACACAAGGAAAATCAGAGATATCAGAATCACCAAAGATGTTAGGAAAAAGTGGAGGAGGCATGGAAAGAAGGAGGTCATCCTTCGCTGCGGGTTGATGTTCAGATTCCCAGTCATACTCATCGTAAATGACAATGCAGGTTGGTTGTGCAATATCAAATCCTTGAATGGATTGATCCTCGTTCACAACAATTGTAGAGTCTAGAACGAAAGAACACAAGATAGTGCAATCCAGAGGATCAGCAGAACACGAAGACGGAGGTTGAGGTAACAAATTCATATGATAATCAATGGGCTTCCCAACCAAATTTGTGCAGAAATTAAGAGTAGTGAGGGTGGGAGGATGTGACAGTTGAACATACGTGTGTGCATGTTATGCCACATCACTCTGTGGGGGTGGAGTTATTTGATGAGGGGAAGGTGGACAGTCACTTGTGACAATGACTGTGTCCTCTTGCAATTGCATAGCTCCATCACTGAAGTATGCTGAGTGGGGTTTGAACTTCATCTTCACATTGGTAAATAGTGATTTGGTAAGGAAATATTCAAATATGTCCATGGGATATTGGAATTTCATCTGACTTTTCAGAGCTTCAAACATGACTAGATAGAAGAGCTTCCAAAAATCCATAGGCAGTTCATGCGGGGCCTTCCATTGTTTTAACATCTTTTTTTCAAGAGCTTCAGGATCAAAATGATGGAAAACAAATTCGTTTAGATCATTGAAGTGCTTAAATGAGTGCATGCAATTGATAGGCAAGTTGTGGCACCACCATTCCGGGGATTCGCGAAGTGTGTATGCAAGCCGCATGCTGACCTATACTTCATCAAACTCTTCCTCATTCCCTAAGAATGCAAGGAATCCATCTAAGTGCTTATTCGAGGCCACCTCGCCTTCACCATCATACATGATTTAAGACAAGTGATCAAAAAACTCCTTCATGACTTTGAAGGAATGTGCATTGGAAAAACATTGCACAGGATTCACTACAATAATATCCATGATATATGTGCGAAGATTCAAAACAAGATGTGAGGACTCAACTTTTCATATGGCCTTCCTTCTAGTGCCCTAAATGTTGAGAGTGCTGGACCCACCAATATGTCAAGGGATCTCCCCGCTAAGAAGTCCCGACTAGACCTCAGACTGTTTGGAGTAGGAGCCCCAACAGTGGGTAGTACGGTATCGCCTTGACTGCCGTTGTGCATAGAAGTAAGTAATATATCCTTGTTGGTCGAAAGGGTGTGACCTTGCAGCATGTCAAGGAAGGTGCATGAAAGGCTCTAAGACATAGAAAGGGGAGTGAGTGTGCCCCTTAGAAACCTTTGATAGCACACAACTTGAAAGGGAACACATGAGCATAAATACATCACAAGATGGAAAGCAGGATAACCGACGATTCAAAGTGATGGATTATATCAACAACATGCTTCGATAAGGTTCATACAAACACATACGGAATAGACCATACCTACATGCGTAAATTACAACTAACATACATCATTGAAGTGACTAGGATAGCCTAATTACAATAACAACATTTGCATGGAATGTGCTGGCTCTGTTATATTAAAAGAGTGAAATATCCAATCATATATACAACCATAACTTCCACTAACACTGATAGCAGAACATTACAGTTGTAGAGTTATAAAAAGGGTCTCTTTCACCTCTAATTACCTCACATTAATATGTCAATCTGGGAGCATTTGGTTATTTCAAAGAGTGACTCAATCTGAGGCTATTTGTCAGAGTAATGCTAGTAGTACAACGTTCTACCAAAAATACAAGAGTAAACTGATGCTTGTCTATGACTAAGTTACTTCAAATGACTAAAGCACACACTCTTAAAGCTAGGCAACTTTATCAGTCAAGGGTTCGATAGCAATAGCCCATCCCTTTGGAAACTGATGGAAAGGAAATTAGAGCATGGACCATGGGTCTGGGAGCGAGGCAGTAAATGCCAAGGCTCACTACAGCCATAGATCGTCTCTCACACCAAATGCGAGTAAATGAACCAATAGGTAAAAATGGAACGACAAATAGGAAATTGAACAAAAAATCTAGAATGGAACAACAATGCTTAAAATGGAACAACAATTCTGAAATGGAACAGCAATCGCTATAACTAAACCTCGCGAGCAATAATCAAACTTTATCCTGTCAACTCAAACACACTCATTGTAATCAAAACTCCAATATTTCATTCTCCAAGAAAATCACGCAACCAACTAATGGAACAACATTAATTACTAATTATGGAACAACATGTGGAAATCATACACACACAACACTCTGAAGAAGTAATCTGATTTAACACCAATCATCAACAGGAATTACAACTGTGTTTCAAAATGGAACAACATGAATCCTGAATCATAAAGAGCACACCTTTCGGATAATTTCCTTAACACAAATACACAACATAAAAGCTCTGTAACACAATGATAACAATGCTCAATTAAGTCTAATAATATTAAATCCACTCTGAAAGTATTGATGATATAATGCAGGGTCAATATAATGAACCTTAATGAACGAATCTTAACAGAGCATGTGATGTAACTTATAAATCATATCAGATTACCAACTAATGACGATAAGCAAACCACGTAGAAATCAAATCGTAGTGATACAGAAGCAAGTGTCCTCTGGGGCCGGGCCCTTAGCCTCAAGGGTACACCACTTTAAGTTAATCCAGATGCAGAGATAAGATAATCACCAAGTTTATATTAATGCATAAAACAGAAAGTACAATGAGCCAAGTTCAACGAGACTCAATGATCAAAGTTCAATCTTTAACAAGAAGTTACATAAAAGCATCGTCCCCTAGACTAACAGTGTCGTCCCTTTATATAAGGGTAACGACAGAGATGTCTAAGCGATAAGATAAATAAAGCAGCGATCCCTCAGGATCGAAGATCCTGAGGGATTCGCCAAACTGTTAATCCTTAATCACTTCTTTTCTCCTCCGCCGAGTTGGTGCCTTCTCCTCCTTTTCCGGACCAGTTTGCTTCAACCTGCTTTGCCTCGTTTGCACTCGGTCCTTCGTCAGAGGGAAAACAGTTACCCTGTTCTTGTCTTTTTCTTTGGAACAACAGCTCCTCGTTTTTACCCTTTCCTGCACAGGAGAATGACAACTATCAGCGGTTAAGTCTTGCATACTAATTCCACATATTTTATCATAATTCTCTATTGTTTTCCACATTCATGATGTAAAAGATTCACAATTCCCACTGAAAATCCATTGAAATGATCATTAAAAACATACCTTTTTAGTACTCCACACACCCCCCTGCTTACCCTGTTTCATGCCCTCATGAAAACGTTGTAGTTGACATGAAAATCAGTTGGAGAATAGGCTGGAGAAGGAATCTCATGCGGAGGCCTACAACCATGGTGAGTGACTAGGTAGTCAAAGAACTGGCCTGTTTGACCCTTAAGCATCTCATATAGGGCTTGATATCGGGGTGAAGGGTGCCAGATAATTGGACTGCGGAATCTATATCCTAACCAGGATGGCCCTGCCCTCAAAATCCTTTCACCATAGAGGTTTAAACGATTGGTAGCTAATTGAAAATTCTCATACTTAAATGGCTCCCTGAGTTGGATGTTTGGATTAGAGATTCAGTACCGGAATTTGGCTGCATCAATGGCGAGGTCTTTGATAGAAAGAAAATATTCTAAACTTTGGCGAATGAGTACCTCGTGCATGGGTCCTAACGTTTCGATGACACCCGGAGTTCTCATAAGGCTTCTATGTGCTTTCCATAACCGTATTGGGTCCCTAGGCTCAGCCCTTACCCACAAGTCTAGGCCATTTTCCTGTCTCTGGAAAGTGATATAGGCTTTGAGCCATTTAATCTAATTAACCCTAAATGAGATGAATGCTTGCAATTGAATGTCCCCAACAAAAAGGCCAGGGTTCAACTCAGTCTCCTGATCTAGCACGAGGTTATGCAAATAAAATTCACATAGCAATCTCTGGACCTTCACCCCATAATGTTTACAACAATCTATAAAATCATTGACAGTGTTAATTTGTATCGGGGCGCCTGCTTTAACAACCTTTATTTTTAATTGTAAGTATCGTTCCAATAAAAACAGAGCATAGTTTTTGGCAGGGGCCCTACATGCTAAAACATCATTGTATAAAGAACACAAGGTATCCATCTGTTTGATAACAGTATCTAGCCTACGGGTTACCTTTGCAACTTTCTCTTGTTCCTTTTTCCACCCTTCAAAGGCCTAGCTTTCGGATTGGTTGACGTTCCTTAGTTGCTGTTGGAGTTCTTCATACTTCTCACGAGGGACTGTTTGCTCTCTAAGCCTCTCCATTTCTTGCTGAGCCTGTTTCAATCCCTTGTGCAAGGTCCTCGTCTTTGGATCTCTTTTCCATGCATCAGTGGAGGATGGGAGTTTTACCTGAACTTTCTTATTGCGTTGTTTCGAGTTCAGAACCCTTATCACCCTTGAGGGTGGTGCCTCTGTTTGAATCTCCTTGTTGTCCTTTTCTTTTTTAACACGAATACCAGCTTGCAGCTGTTCCTTTTCGAATGGAACAATAGTCTATCCCTCAGCATCATTTGGAACAGCAGCTGGAACTTTAGCTTCCTTTGGAACAGTAGCTGGACCTTCAGCTTTATTTGGAACAGCAGCTGGACCTTCAACTTCATTTGGAACGATAGTTGGATTTTTAGCAGGGTTTTGATCAACAGGGCGATTTTTAGTCCTTCGCCGTTTTATCCTGTGGATTCTTACTACAGTGGTCATCTTTTTCTTCCCGGTAGTCTTCCTTTTCCTCTGCCTCGCTTTGAGGACCCTGATCTGCTGGTGGAGCTGGGATATTATGCTCAATAACCTTTGCTGTTCCTTTTGTAATTCTCTAATTTCCAATGATTTATTAGAAGGAACAACAGGCTTTTTGCTGCGTTCTGAGCCGTCACTAGTCCCTGGATCTTTCTCCTAGGGTGCTTCTTCACTGTTTTGTGCTGGCTGTTCTGGGGTAAGAACCTAACTGGTTCCGTGGCTTCGATTTCTATCCTTACTTCCTCTAGAATTTCCTCTGGTGCCATGGGAACGGATTGTTCCCATTCAGTGTCTCCTATCTCCTTTTCATCATGAACAGGTAGATTTCCTTCTTCTGCCTCTTCTGCATGTGGTTTTTCGGGTGCATCTTCTTCCTGGGGTTTGTCGCGGAGGTATGATGGAGTGGAAGGTTGGCCATACTCACCCATATTGGCCAAGATTGCAGCCAATTCCTCTTCTCCCACTGGGTCCTGTGGTGGGCTACCTACCTGCTGTCCCATTTCCTCCTCCTGCCTGGATTGTCCATATTCTGCCTCAGGATGCTCAACTTCCATTTCAGGATGCTCAACTTCTGTCTCAGGAGGCTCAGCTTCTGTCTCAGGAGGCTCAGCTTCTGTTTCCGAATGCTCAGCTGCTTCATCATTTTCCTCTTCAGATTGCTCAGCCTCCTCGGCCTCTCCTTCCTTTTCTCCTTCGACTTGTTCTTCTTCTACTTCTGGCCATGAGGGTTGCTCATCCTAAATTACCATTGACTGGCTGGTGCTTTCCTGGAGATTTTTTAGCCTTCCTCTTATCCGGGCTAACCAGACTGATTTTCTACGTTTTTTTGGTTGTTCTAGTGTATCAGTGTCATGCTTACGCTTTGCTGATTCCTGGGATGTTTCTAGTTGTTCGGATGTGCTCGCAACATGTTTTTGTTTTCTTAATTCTCTGCTTTTTTCCGGACGTTCTGGTGTGCTTGTAGTATGTTTACGTTTTGGGGAAGGTGCTATCGCTCTCCCCTCAATTATTGCAATTAATTCTTCCTAGCTGCTTTGTTGCTGGGTGAGGCTATGACTAATTATTAGTCGGATTAATCCATGGTGGCTGACAACTGACTCTACATGCTGTGCCTTTTTCAGGCTTCGTGCGACGTCATGAAGTAAAGAATTCAAAAGTGCAGGAAGATTTACAGAGCATTTTTGCTTTAAAATAGCTAAGAGTTTAAGATGTCATGGCCTTACCATGTCTTTTCTCCCCTCGCAGGTGATGTAGCTTTGCATTGTTCTTGCTAATTCTGCCGAGGGTTCTCCTAGTGTAGACGCCAGAACTCCCTTCCCTTTAATCGTTAAGCTCTGGCCTTCGTCCTGGGAAATTTCCATGATCTTCTAGAGTCTTTCCTTCTTTAATTTCCATATAGGTCCGGTGGCTGGTAGTCCCGAGACTTCTGTGATTATATCGTCGGTGACCACTATCCACTTCCCCCTCACCGTGGAGTGATCCTCCTGCAGGTTCTACAAAAATTCCATCGCCACTGTTTCATTGGACTCCTGCAGGCGACTGAGATAAGTCAGCCATCTTGCTCTTTCCCGGATCTCCCGAGCAGCAGCGGAGACTGTCAACTCTTGTGGTTTGCTTCGAATTGCCCTGCCTCCCATGGTTTCACTGTGGATTCTCAATGGAACAGCAACTGCTTGTGCTGTTTGAAACACAGAGAGGGTAGTAATCGTCGGATTTAGAAAAAACACAGAGTATGCAACAAAAATGACTTATGAACAACAACTTGTGTAGAAAAAAATAGAAATATCATGCCGTTAAACCGTGCCATTTCCTGGTACACTATCTTTCCCGAATAGTGAGCTGACACATAACCCGGGGAATAATGAGGTTAACCTCCCCCCCATAATGTGATAGGCTGCCCCAGCCGTCAAAGAAAGGAGCGGCACCCGATCTGTAACCAAGTCATAAAGGAACAACGTATGAAAATATGCCATGTTTAGAAAAACAATGGATTGCCAAAATCGAGGCGTAAAGTTGGATCGCGTATTACATAAGAGGCTGCTGTGATATGATGCGAGGCCGAGGGATAGGACGTCTGTCGTACTTGCTAAATCTCAAGTGGTCATTGTCACCTCCTTTGCCATGATTGGTGTAATAAATGTTCATGCGATATATAAGTCGGGAAATAATGTATGATTAGTGCCTAGGATATAAGAAACAAAAGAGTATTAGTATCCTACCTATTGGTGTAATTAATGTGACTTCGATACCATTAACAGTGCTCTGCTGCCGACAGGTGTCCATAACCTTGGTAGAGTTGTTTATTTCACCCCTGGAACCATGATTCTTTATGTGCATATTAAGGAATGTGATGTCAAAGTGTAGGCCATTATGTTGGCTTGGTAACTAGTTAGCCATAATGCCATTCACGAGGAGGGGGCGAAGAGTGGGCAGGCCAGCTCGTGATGAGACCTTCTGTTCCAAGGTTTGTTTATTTGTTATACCTTTTGGACCATAACCATGGTGTGGTGGCCATAGTGGGAATGCCACTTCACTTCCATCGGCATGATCATGGTAGGCTGGCTCTTGATGAAACCCCCTATCCTGCATTTGAAAATTTATAACCCATTTGCTTTTTCTTTATCTTTTTTTTTCATAAAGAACTTTTCCTTATATATCCACAAAGGGTGGTTCAACACTCCTTAAGAGTAGGAATGGTGGAAGAAGTCTTATCATCTCAATAGGAGGATATAAACCCTTTGCTCTTATTCCTGAACAAAAATCAAAGGGAATTAAAAAAAAGAATGGCATGATAAAGATAACCAATCAGGGAAAAATTAGTAAGACAATGACAACAAAAGATAAGTATGTCCTTCCTTCTGTCCTCTTACCAATACATAGCCTTATAAAGATAGCGATTTATAATTGTCTGATTTCAGTATGTTGTGATTTTCTATTCATTGCATAAGTGCATAGCTATCTCTAAAAGACTTTGAAAGAACAGGGGCAAGAAGCATCCTCAAACTTGGACCAGCAAAAGGGATAAGCTGTTTCACAAAGAGAGAAAAAGTATGCTAGAACAATAAAGGAGCATAGGTTTCAAAAGTGCAAATGCCGTTCCTTTTGAAAAAGGAACAACAAAATCAAAATGTTGTTTCTTTTAGAAAAGGAACAGTAAGACAAGCGAATGTCGTTCCTTTGAAAAAGGAATAGCGAAAATCAAGAGTGTTGTTCCTTTTGAAAAGGAACAACAGAAAAATCAAAAGTGTTGTTCCTTTTGAAAAGGAACAGTAGAAAAATCAAAACTGTTGTTCCTTTTGAAAAGGAACAGCAGAAAAATCAAAAGTTTTGTTCCTTTTGAAAAGGAATAGCAGAAAAATCAAAAGTGTTGTTTCTTTTGAAAAGGAACAGCAGAAAAATCGAAAGTGTTGTTCCTTTTGAAAAGGAATAGCAGAAAAATCGAAAGTGCTGTTCCTTTTGAAAAGGAACAACAGAAAAATCGAAAGTGTTGTTCCTTTTGAAAAGGAATAGCAAAAAAATCGAAAGTGTTGTTCCTTTTGAAAAGGAACAGCAGAAAAATCCAAAGTGCTGTTCCTTTTGAAAAGGAACAACAGAAAAAATTGAAAGTGTTGTTCCTTTTGAAAAGGAACAACAGAAAAATCAAAAGTGTTGTTCCTTTTGAAAAGGAACAACAGAAAAATCGAAAGTGTTGTTCCTTTTGAAAAGGAACAACAGAAAAAATCGAGAAATCAAAAAATGTTGTTTCTTTTGAAAAGGAACAACAGAAACACGCAAATGCCATTCGTTTCAGGAACGACAAAAAAATTGAAATCTATATGTGCACAAACGAGTTTGAAGAAAATAAATTATGTACAAATTGTGAAAAGAAATGAATTCCTTAATGAATTACAGGTGAGGAAGACTTCTCTTCCTCTCCCAAAATCTCCATATCAGCATCTCTGCGTAGTTGTTGGCAGAAGGATTCTTGAGTGAGTGGTTTAAGATAGAGACGAACTCGGTGGCCATTCACTTTTAAGGTATATCCAGAACCGTCAATGGTGATTAACGTGATGGTCCCATTGTCATGTACCTTCTGGATTTCGTATGGTCCCAACCAACGAGTCTGGAGTTTCCCAGGGAAGTCCTGAAACCGAGAGTCATATAATAGGGTCCAGTCTCCCTCGTGGAAGACTTTGTTTTTGATGAGGGCATCATGCCATTTAGCTCGCTGTTGTTGAATCAATGCTGTATTTTGAAGTGTAGAGAGCCTAATTTCGTCCAATTCATTGATCTGTTGTAGTCGATTAATCTGTGCCTCAGTTAGATCTAAGCCAACTTCCTGTGCTGTTCGTAATGTTTAGATTTCAAATTCTATAAGAAAAATGGGTTGTTTTCCAAACACTAATTGATAAGGTGAGTAACCAGTGGTGCTTCTCCATGTTGTTCTATAGGCCCAGAGTGCTTCAGGTAGTTGGGCAACCCAATCACGCCTATGTGATGCAATGGTTTTCGTTAGGATTGATTCTATTACCTTATTGCTGCTTTCTACTTGTCCATTCGCCTGTGGATGATATGGAGTAGTGATTTTGTGCTATACATGATAATTATTAAGTGTTGCCGCTAATCTATTGCCAGCAAATTGTGGTCCTCCGTCTGTAATTATTTCCCTTGGAAGGCCATAACGTACAAATAGATGGAACATGAACTATATGACAGAGTCCTCTGTGGCTCTTGGCAATGCTTCTGCTTCAACCCACTTGGTGACATATTCTGTTGCCACCAAGATATATGTTCTCTGATTTGATGAAGGGTTGATGGGTCCAACGAAATCAAGAGCCCATCGTTCGAATGGTTCGATGACTAATTGTGGTTTGAGAGGCATCTCGTCAGCTTGACCAGGACGTCCTGCTCGCTGGCAGCTGTCACAGGCTTGGACAAATTTCTTTGCATCTCTGAAAATCGTGGGCTAGTAATATCCTGTCTGTAATACTTTGTGTCCAGTTCTACGCTCAGGGAAGTGTCCCCCACATGGTCCATCGGACAGGCTTGTAGGATGTCAAAGATTTCATCTTCTCGAACACATCTCCTGATATGCATGTCTGCCCATGTGTGAAACAAATAGCCCCCAATCCAGGAGAATCGAGTACTATTCTGAACAATATGTTTTCGCTCATTAGGGGTTAAGTGTTTTGGTAGTTTACCTATTGCAAGGTAATTGGCAGCATCAGCATACCAGGGTGTTCGAACGGCAACTGCAAACAGACGTTCGTCCGGAAATTGATCTTCAACTGCTGCTACATCAATTGGCTTTGGCATTCTCGAGAGAAAATCGGCTACTGGATTCTCTTTGCCAGGCCAGTCCTTGATTGTGATATCGAATTCCTGCAATAAAATCAACCATCTAGTTATTCTGGCATTTGTGACAGGCTTATTTGCTAAATATTTTATGGCGGAATGATCCATATACAAAATAACAGGATAGCCTGTAATATAATGTCTAAATTTATTGACAGCATGTATTACAGCTAGGAATTCTTTTTCAGTAACAGTGTAATTTAATTCAGCAGGGGATAAATTTTTGCTGATGTAATAGATAGCATATGGTTTTTTATCCTCTTCCTGGCCAAGGACTGCGCCAATGGCTGTATCTGAGGCATCAGCTGATATCTGAAATGACAGATCCTAGTTTGGTCCTCGCAGGACTGGGGCTATGGATACAGGCTTCTTTAAATCCTTGAAAGCACGTTCACATTTTTCTGTCCAAAGAAAATAAACGTTACCAGTTAGTGCATATAAAGGTGCAGCAATGTGTGAATAATGTTCTATAAATCGTCTATAATATCCAGAAAATCGAAGAAAGCTGCGTACCTCTATTTGAGTAGTAGGAGTGGGAATAAGCAAAAGCATTTGGATTTTGGCCGGGTCTACCTGAATGTTGGCTGCTGAAACATAGTGTCCTAGAATAAGTCCTTCAGTCATCATCATGTAACATTTTTTATGACTTAAGCAAAGCCTGGTAGCTATATAGCGTTGTAGGACTTTTTCTAGGGTATTCAGTGCTGGATCAAAATCATCTCCATAGGGTGTAAAGTCATCCATATATACTTCAATTCCATCATTTATTAAATCTGAAAAAATGCTAAGGATAGCCCTTTGGAATGTGGCGGGAGCATTACATAGGCGAAAAGGTAGAACTCAGTAGGCAAATGTCCCCCAAGGACAAGTGAAAGTTGTTTTGTCCTAGTCTTCAGGGGCAATCTGAATCTGATTGTATCCACTGAAGCCATTCAGGAAGGAAAAGAATTTTTTTCCCGCCAAAGTATCTAGCACTTGGTCTATGAATGGGAGAGGAAAGTGGTCTTTTTGTGTTGCTTTATTGAGTTCCATGTAATCCACACAAATTCTCCATTTCCCATTCTTTTTTGGTACCACCACAAGCAGAGAGACCCATTTACTGTCAGAAATAGGATAAATAAAATTGACATCTAACAGTTTCTGAAGTTCTACTTTCACCACATCCTTTAGATGAGGATTAAGTCTTCTCTGCGGTTGACAGACAGGTCTAGCATCGTTTTCTATATAAATGTGGTGTGTACACAAATGTGGGTCGATTCCTTTCATATCAGGGTAATCCCATGCAAATGCCTGTTGATATTTTCTTAACAGATGGATGAGCTTAGTTTCTTGTTCAGATGTGAGGTTGGCATTGACATTTAAAGTTTTTCCCGGTTCAATTTCCACAATTTTACTATTTGCGACAGAAGTAACATGTATTGTTTGATCATGTGTGTCTTTCAGAGGATCTTCTTCTAATTCATTATCAAATGCTGCTTCTATCATGTGACATTGTGTGCAGGATTCAGCTTCAGTTTGACTAATGAAATTGTTAATGGCATCATCTTCTGTTTGATCTTTAAAATCAAGTGCCTCTTGTATAGTCAATGGAGATCTAATGTTATCAGTAAGGTATGATACATGATACTTGTTAGTTTTAATTATTGTGAGACTTGGCTGCGCTGGAGGGTATAGAACCAAATTCTTAATATTAGGTCCTTTAGTTATGGTCATATTTCCTTGCCGGCAACCAATGTAAGCATCGGCAGTGGCAAGCCAAGGCCTACCTAGGATTAGCGGGTGTCCATCAAGTCGGGTTTTTGGATTAATTATCAGGAAATCGGTCGGATATTCCCAGGAATCTACAGAGACCATGACATCGTGTAGAGTACCTTCTGGTCTAATCACAGATCAGTCGGCCAATTCTAACAAAGTAGAGGTAGGTTCTACAGATGTAATGCCAAGTTTTTGACAGGTGGTGGTTGCTAAAATATTGATTGCAGCTCCTAGATCAACTAAGGCATTAGACAAGGTCTGACCGTAAATTTGAACAGTTACAATTCGATTTCCCGGGTCTTCATATTTAATGGGCGTTTCTTTCCCAGATAAGAGATCAGATAAAGTACCGACTACTTGGACTCTTGGATTAGTTGTTATATTCCTCCTTGGTTTCTTTATGCACAATTCTTAAATAGTTTTTGCATATAGGAGTATCTTGAATGGCTTGGAGGAACGGAATTTTTATATAAAAATTTTGTAATTCCCCCAGAATGTCAAAATCAGGATACTGCAAAGGTCGAGGTATGACTAATCATTCTGGGAACGGGGGAGAGGATGTGGTTGCTTGATTATGAGACTGCTGCTTATTTGCATCCTCTTGTTGCAACTGATGTTCTCTTACTAACTGATCTTCAATATGAACTGTTTTATCTCCCTCATTTTCAATGACACATCCAGATCGTAATTGAAGATCATTACACTCCCGTAGGTCGGGTCCTATTTCTGGTGATTCTATGATTTGAAGAGATTGGATCGGTCTGTTATTTGGATTGGGGTTGGGTTGGGTTGGGAGTTGCGGTCTCAAATTAGACTGGGGATTTTGTTGTAGAGCTGGCAGAGTAGGTTGAGGGAGCGGAATAGTTCCTACTGGCTGTTGCATCGGTCTTTGCCAGTTTGTCTGCCAGGGTAAACCTTGTGAAGTAGGGGGAGTCCATTGCGGAGGATATGGGCTGTTTTGCCAATATGGTGGAGTATAAGGGAAATTCAGCCAACCAGATTGGTTTGGCTGATTCAGCCTTGGGTTTGAAGAAAGAAACGGTGGTGGTGACCAGTTTGAGAATGGGGGTGGGGGCTGATTTTGCCACATATTATATTGTTGAGCATTATATTGTGGAGGCTGAAAAGAAGAGGTTGGGTCTGAAAACATACTAGATTGTCTTGGTTGCCACTGGCGGCGCTGGTTGATCAAGTACACTGATTCTCGTTCTTCCTCTGCTTCCTTGTATACTGCTTTTAATCCAGGAAGTGAGGGGCAGCTTTCCGTAAGATGATCGTTTGTACAGATGGCACATGTTTGGACTGTATCCAGTGGACACTCCTTGTGACTATGTTTTTTTCTGCATTGGGGGCAGAAGATTGCCAAATTCTGTTCTGCCTCCATCTGCTTCTGTTTGGCCTGCATAATATCAAGTTGTGTAGTTAGTGTCCCTAGAATATCAGTTTTAAAATTTTCTAATAAATTTCCAATCTCCACACGCATTACTCCTTCTGTTGATATTTTATTGTCTCTTGCAAACCGATCATATTCTGCCGGTTTTATTCTTGTGCTGCCTCTCGAACTCCTGATGCATAAATCAATAATGTCAGCAAAATTCTCTTGATAAATATCCCCTTTTCCCATGATGTTTAATGTTTCGATCCACTATTCCTTCATGCCCCTTATCAATGCAGTTTTTAACACATTATCAGGTAAAGGTAGTGATGCATAAGGAGATCTTTGTAAATTGTATTGAAAATGTTCCACATATTCTTCTAATGTTTCGTTTGGTTTGGCTGTCATTTGAAATATTTCGTCTTTCAATTCTCTAGACCTACAATAATCCTGATATTTTTTTAAGAAGGATTCTTTCATTTGATCCCAATTGTTGATGACCCCACCACCTAGTCCCATAAACCATCTTAGAGCAGCCCCCTTTAATGTAGAGGGGAATAATTTCAATTTCTGGGGATCGGTGGTGTAATCATATCCCCTACACAACACATCAAATTCGAATAAAAATGCATCTGGATCTTCTGATGTGAGACCATGAAATGTAGGGATATGTTGAAGAGGGATAGCTTTCATGGGCGCATTTGCTGCAGAATCCACTATAGGATATTGTAATGTAGAGGTTTGAGTATTTGGCTAGTTCTGAGCCATAGGGTTGAATATATGCCAATAACCTTCTGGGATATCTAGGACGGTATTCCTAGGTTGAGAGGGAACGATTTTAGCATGGATAGTTTTAATGGCACTTCCTTTATCTGGGATAAGAGGAATACCTGATGTCTGAGGAGATTGAATTCCTTCAACAATGATTTTCGCAGCGCTCCCCTTATCTGGGGTGTTTAATGGCTAATCTGTTCCAATGGGAGATTTTGGTTCCTCGGTTTCCCCTGTTTATCCTTCTCCTTCACAAAAGTTGCTGAAATTCCCTTCCTGCAATAGTTCTAGAGTAGAATTTTCAATTTGCTGAAAGTCTTGCTCTTCAGTTTGACTATGCACCTCAGCAAAGGCTACAGATGGTGATCCTGTGGCCTGAATGGAACTAGTAGGCTATTTAGAAATGATTTTCCTGGGACCTACTGATGGCTGAGATTCTGTTTTCTTATAGATTTCTTCTATGAAAGTTGTTCGGCCAAGGGTCACTGGCCCCTTAGCTTTTTTGGGTTTGGATGGAAGCTTGATATTCTTTTTTGGTTTTTTCTGCTTAGTCATGCACTCAAATGAACTGCTAAATTCTATTCAATCAAAGCAAGAGCAAATCTGTTAGGAAAGTGGACAATGGAGTAGGGCTTTTACATGCTCCGCAAGCAGGTTCTTACCTTTCGTTTTTAAGATACAACTCTTCCCTAGCAGGTTCGTACACTACTTCTGAAAAAGACAAATGGCTACACTCTTTCCCCGACAACGACGCCAAAATGTAGAGCTATAAAAAGGGTCTCTTTCACCTCTAATTACCTCACATTAATATGTCAATATGGGAGCGTTTGGTTATTTCAAAGAGTGACTCAATCTGAGGCTATTTGTCAGAGTAATGCTAGCAGTACAACGTTCTATCAAAAATACAAGAGTAAACTGATGCTTGTCTATGACTAAGTTACTTCAAATGACTAAAGCACACACTCTTAAAGCTAGGCAACTTTATCAGTCAAGGGTTCGACATCAATAGCCCATCCTTTGGAAACTGATGGAAAGGAAATTAGAGCATGGACCACAGGTCTGGAATCGAGGCAGTAAATGCCGAGGCTCACTACAGCCACAGATCGTCTCTCACACCAAATGCGAGTAAATGAAACAACAGATAAAAATGGAATGGCAAATAGGAAATTGAACAACAAATCTAGAATGGAACAACAATGCTTAAAATGGAACAACAATTCTGAAATGGAACAACAATCGCTATAACTAAACCTCGCGAGCAATAATCAAACTTTATCCTGTCAACTCAAACGCACTCATTGTAATCAAAACTCCAATCTTTCATTCTCCAAGAAAATCACGCAACCAACTAATGGAACAACATTAATTACTAATTATGGAACAACATGTGGAAATCATACACACACAACACTCTGAAGAAGTAATCTGATTTAACACCAATCATCAACAGGAATTACAACTGTGTTTCAAAATGGAACAGCATGAATCCTGAATCATAAAGAACACACCTTTCAGATAATTTCCTTAACACAAATACACAGCATAAAAGCTCCGTAACACAATGATAACAATGTTCAATTAAGTCTAATAATATTGAATCCACTCTGAAAGTATTGATGATATAATGCAGGGTCAATATAAAGAACCTTAATGAATGAATCTTAATAGAGCATGTGATGTAACTTATAAAGCATATCATATTACCAACTAATGACGATAAGCAAACCACGCAGAAATGAAATCGTAGTGATACAGAAGCAAGTGTCCTTCGGGGCCGGGCCCTTAGTCTCAAGCGTACACCGCTTTAAGTTAATCCAGACGCAGAGATAAGATAATCATCGAGTTTATAGTAATGCATAAAACAGAAAGTACAATGAGCCAAGTTCAACGAGACTCGATGATCAAAGTTCAATATTTAACAAGAAGTTACATAAAAGCATCATACCCTAGACTAACAGTGCCGTCCCTTTATATAGGGGTAACGACGGAGATGTCTAAGCGATAAGATAAATAAAGTAGCGATCCCTCAGGATCGAAGATCCTGAGGGATTTGCCAAACTGTTAATCCTTAGTCACTTCTTTTCTCCTCCGCTGAGCTGGTGCCTTCTCCTCCTTTTTCGGACCAGTTTGCTTCAACCTACTTTGCCTCGTTTGCACTTGGTCCTTCGTCAAAGGGACAACAGTTACCCTATTCTTGTCTTTTTCTTTGGAACAACAGCTCCTCGTTTTTACCCTTTCCTGCACAGGAGAATGACAACTATCAACGGTTAAGTCTTGCATACTAATTCCACATATTGTATCATAATTCTCTATTGTTTTCCACATTCATGATGTAAAAGATTCACAAGTCCCACTGAAAAGCCATTGAAATGATCATTAAAAACATACCTGTTTAGTACTCCACAACAGTCACTGCCACCTTCTCCTCCAAAGAGATGTACTAGCTCTGCACTATGGAGAAGCCAAGGCTTGTTACAATACACTCCAAGCTTTCTCTAAGTTACACCTATAGGAATATTGGCTCCCAAAAGCTTGTATAATGAGTTATGAGGTTTTATAAATAGAAAAGGTAGGGGTGACCCTTGACATTCCCCTTTGTGACTCTTCACCTACCCTCATGACTCTTCAACTTAGACATGACTATTACATTCTACTATTGACACTTGGTCTTTCACTTTTACAACAGGTTTATATTACAATCTGCACATGTACCCATGTGAGATGAAAATAGGCTTGAGTAAGCCATGCAAGGCATCACTAAGACTCAGACAGCTATGGGAAGATTAACTCTTCAACATCCTCTCAATGATCGACGGTGGCGAGCTGATGCCAAGCTTGGTAATCTGTTATGCTGTCTGCATGCTTTGTGGTGACATCCTTCTGAAAGTGAACTCTTTCCCCCATTGCATCTGGGTACACTGATTTGGAACCTCTGCCCAACTTGTCGGATAACATGTGCATCATAGTCTTTAGTGCATATGGACCAACAACATACTGGTGAATAATGTCTGTGCTCATCTGTAAGTTTGCGTTCGTGGTTATGCGCATCAAATGATCAAAGTACATGTCTAGCTCCAGTCAAACTTGGTTCTTTGTCTTCGCCTCGGTGAGTGTGCTAATGGATGGGATTGCATGCGTGCACACAATGACGTCCATGGTCCCGAACACTTGTGCATGTGAAGCCTGTAAGTTGGTGATGAGCCACGGGAGTTCATCATAGTTCCAGATCTTACTCCGGATGCATGCCTTCAACTCCACTTCCTTTGGCTTCATCATCTTTGGCAAGTGCAATGGGGTTCCCTTGTACCTCATTGTCCATATTTTCATGTGATCAACATAAGTGTGTAAGTCTGACAAGATGTGTGCTCTTCTAGCACAACGCTGCTGCCAACCATTGAGATGGAAAACTGACTTATGCATAGTGACAAACCTGAAGTATAGCTCCCGCATGACTGTCTCGAGAGACGATACTTCATATAGTATAACTCTCCTCAGCTCTTCTCTGGCGGATGTTATAACTTGCTCTTCTCCTTACTTGGCCGCTTGTAACTCCTTAGCCATGCACTCGTTCTTAGCTTTCAAGAATCTAATACTTGAGCTAGTGGCTTCGACATATGCTCTAGTGGCATCAGCCAATGTAGCTAGATGTTTGCACACATCAAACACAACCACTCACTATTCAAACTGCGTAGGAGATACATGGAAATATGGGGTGGGCACTTTGCGCGACTGCAAAACTCTGTGTTATGACTCATCGAAGGATATATTATGCATATCTACTTCTGGATTGTCTTCTAGGATTTCTGTGTCTCCTTAATTGCTTGGGACTTGCTCTTCTTTCGAATCTGGTGAAGCGATGGGGTAACCTCATGGTTCTGAGGCATGAGGTCAATGTCCTGATCTAACTCGGTTTGAACCATATTTGTGTCCATCTGCTCTAGCATTTTTTCGATCTCCTGAGAAAAGTCCTGCTCCTGCGACTGCTCACCCTATCTGCTATGTGCCATCTGCTCAGATGAGTCAATAACTTGTATGGGCGCAATTTCATCAATATGTTCATGTTGCACTTCCTATTGTTCCTGTTCCTGCTGTGACTCCTTCTCTCTTCTGCGCAGCTCTTGTTCTTCCCTGAGTTTCTACTTCAACTCCTGCAACTCCCTTTCCACTTCCTCCAACTTTTGCTTCTCTCTTTGCCTTTGTGTGATCCTCCTATCACATTGTTGCCTCTTTGCATCAATCTCCAAAGCTTATTTCAACAATAGTGGATCTGATTTGAACTTGCAGCTTTGCTCTCCCTTTACGTTGTCTGCAACCTTCCTCTTGCCTTTGTCAAGCACAGGTTTGCTACCCTCTACTGCTACTGATGATGATGGTCTATGTAATGTTGGTGCCTTCTGCTCTTCTAACCATGCTACAACCACGCTGACTGGTTTATTAAGCCTGGAGAAGTTGTAGAAATATCTCCATGGATCTTCCTTAGGCCAATGACATGGCCCGTGGATCCAAGGATGATACACTCTTGCACAGTGGCCCGTCACTAAGAAATGTGGGTCATATGGATTGAAACATATGGTGCCAAAGGTGAACCTCTTGAATTCATCTGTCTCAACCTTAGCATGCTTGAGATTCTATATCTCATAAAACTCAATCTGTAAAGGAAGAGCGGGCCAAGGTGCCTTCTTCTTCCTATGCAGTCTCGCTGAAAACCCTATCGAGATGTCATATGACACTTCTTGCATGACCAACTTATCCATGGAAAACTTTGGTGAAAAATGCAGAGCCTTCTCTGCACTGTACATTTGGATGAAGGTGCTAAGGGGTGAGGCATACCAATCTGCTATGTCAATCAATGCCTCCATCGCTGCCTACGACATGCAAGGTGGATCCTGTTCAAAGATCATCTTCTATACCATGGTGATGAAGTGGTCTGATAGTTGTATGATAACTCCATGGAATATGCATTCAGAGAACAACCTGCAATACGTGTGCACAGAGGTTTTTGAAGGCGTCCATGCCCAACCCAAGCCTAGGGACTGCTGATGGAAACAGATCGCATTAAGTATGTAAGTGGACATGAAAATATTTTCTTGTTGACCCTTGGGTGGATGCCAGGCTTCTGCTACTTGTTCCTTCAACTTGAGAGCCAACATGTCAGACAAGTTGAAAGGTCTTCCTTCATTCGCCAACTGATCCAACACAATCACCTAACTCTGCAGGAAGGTCTCTGTGATCTCTTGGTCATATAACCAACATGCGAAGATGACCATGAGTCGATATGCCTTCCGCAGTATCCTTGTCTTGTACACTTGGGTGGGTGTCGTCGTGAACTTAGATGACTCTCTCACCCAGATCTTCAACATGTCTCTTGAGTTTGCGCTACTGCTAGGTCTGGTGAAGGGTGTATCCATCATGATCACCGATTGTGGCAAGTGATACATCTCTAGAAAATCCTTTACCCTGAAGGTAGCAAGTTTTGTTCCACTGACATTGCTCAACACCGTTGTCTTTGGATCATTATGTGAGACAATCTAGTGGATCATGTCCATGCATGGAAACACATGATACTTTCATGTAATTCGATACAAGCCAAACTTGTGTATGTTGACATAGACCCTACGGTCTTCTAGATTGTCCTCAAATGTGCCTGAAATGATGTCATTGATGTCCTGTCATTTCATCTTGATCTCCTTTTCTATGAACAACTTAGTGTCTTTATAGATCTCCTGACTACCAGAATTGCACAGAACATAGTCCAGACTATCAGTGAGCTGACTGATTGCTAACACTGCACAGAGCACAATCCAACTTGGCCTATTGAGGTTTGAAACTGCACAATGCACAGTTTCAATCAGCAATGAATGCAACCCAGTCAACTACATCTGTGGAATTTCAGGGGCTAATAGGGCACTACCTCTCAAAATTGCATAGAGAAAGCTTGGGAAGCTAGTGTTGGGAAATCTTTGCACAATCCTGGGAGGAAGGAAGAGCCTTCAGTCTCAGAAATCCGTAATTCAAGCCGGGCAAGGCAAGCTTTAGGTCAAGGCATCCTAGACCCGTCAACGGTTGACTGAAAACATGAAAAGGTTAAATGCATGTGCAAAGTTGAGTGCACAAGAGTGAATGATCATGCATGCAAATAGTGAGTGCAGGATTCAGTAAACCGAAAAACAAGTAAGTGTGTGGAGCGAGTCACTGCAACGACGATCATTAGTGCATAAATAGTGTCGTAGATGTGACAACAATAAGATGCAATAAAAAATTGAAACAATGCTTCTAAAAACTAACATGCATTAAAATGACAACAAGTGTTCATTGAAACCAAGCAAAAAACACTCACACAAACGGAAATGAAAAAAGTAATAGAAAAGCAACAAAAAACATGAAAAGCGGACTTACTTGGAAAAAGCTGAGATGAGTGTGTCGAATGCTTCTAGATGCGTCGTGGGATGCCAGAGCTCCAAGTTCGAAGTGAGGAATGAGCTCTGAATCATCGAATAAATAGTTTTGATAAGATCGAGGCTTATGACGCACATGCCAAAAATATAGGAAAATGCGACACTTGGCAGGAGGTTTCTAAAACAACTTTTGCATGTAACCCCTAGTTGCTAAAAATGGATCCCTAAAATCTAGGGATGCTTTTTTGATTTTTTTTTATTTTTTGTTTTTCTGGAAAAAGGAGCCCATGCATGAAAAGCAAGCTTTTTCAGTCCTTGAGGGAACCGGTCAACTTGGGAGCACATACAACAGACTCCAAGTCCTAGAGTGACTTTTGCGTAGTTTCTAGGTTGAGTGGGTCTGGTTGCCCCTCAGGCTCTTTGCAATTTCTGGATTGAAGCTCGGGCTGTCATCTAGAACTCCACAAATTTTGAGAGCAAGGCCAGTGATGGGATGCTTTGCGCAATTTTCAGAAGGAAGCCTGCTTTCTTGCTCTTCGCATTTCTGGAGAGTAGTAGGCTACCTTGATAGTTAACCCAATTCTATGGAGGAATATTGGTTCCCCTCAAGCTCTATGCAATTTTCCAACTGAGCACAACAACCAGAAAATGACCAAGTTCCGGGATGTCAACTTGTAGGTGGAAGGAAAACAAGCTAGTAGACACAAGTTGATAAGCCAGTGAAACTCGACTGAAGCATATGTACCTAGACAGTGCAAGACATGCTGCTAAGGGTGGTTGGTAGGGAGGCTCCAAAACAAAGCTAAGGAAAAATTTTGGAGGGTAGTTGTAGCCACTACAACAAGTGATTTTGATTATTTTTTTCATGGTATCTTGCTGATGGAGATTGTATTGCAGAGATGAGTCTAGTTGGGTAGAACATCTTAGGAGAAAGTGTGAAAATATATGAAACAAAGTGTCCATAGAGTAGAGGAGTAGTGACTTCATGGGTAGTGATTTTGAGGCTTCAGTGAAAGGAAACATTTATGCATCCAATGGCAGTTGGATAGTCTAATCGAAGTTGGGCGAGGATCATTGATCATGGTGGTTTTCAGCAGATGATAGTCCATAGATCTGTGTGAGAACATAGTCTTTCTGAGCTGATCAATATAAACAAGTCTCCTGGATGATGGGAGTTAACTGATTGTATATGAGGTTGAGTATCATAATTGATGGGAGCCAATCATCTATGTAAAATACACCATTTTCTTAATAGAAGATTCAGAGCCGCACAACAACAACAAGGGTAGTTTTTTTCTAGTGAAGGATTTTTCACTAGATATCTTGTGTATCTTGTGTGGATGTGTTGTTTATTGTTGATGTCATGGTTGTCTGATTCAACTTCTTACATTGTTTATATTCAATGTATGATATAATGTGTTGTTGGTTAATATATGTGATTCAGTAGAGAAGTTTAAATTGGTGAAAATTGATAATAAGACACACTATTGATTCAACCCCCCTCTCAATAGTTCTCAAAGGTTTCGAACAAGTGGTATCATAGTGGGGTTCTTGGTTGCAGCTTGATCATTGGAGAGTAGATCTTGGGTTTGTTGGTGAAAAACTTGAATTGTTATTATTATTATTATTATTATTATTTCAGAATGACTTCTCAAGGAGTGGTTGTAATCATCGCTACAAATTTCAAGGTATGGAGCAAAAATGTTAAATCTCGGTTTTTGTCTTATGGATCTAATATTTAGAGACTGGTATGTGAAGGATGTGGGAAGGATCTCATTGCACCTGGAATTTTTCATAAGGATGCACAAGCTAGATGCATAATTTATAAGAATCTTACTGATGATGATTTGAAGAAGCTAGTAGGTTTGAAATACACCAAAATGTGGGACAAACTAAAGTCCATATTTGGAGATGGTACTAGCAGCAATATGGAGAATGAGAAAAACAGAAACATAAATAAGAACAAGAAGAATAATAGGAAGAAGGGCCTTCAAGAACAAGAAGCTTAGCCACAAGAGTCTCATCTTACTAGTGCGAATGATTCAGATGATGATGTGTAGATATAAGAAAATCATGAACCCAAAGGTATAAATATTAATGATTTTCTTTTGAGTTACAAATTTTATGATTCAAATTTTCATCATGTAGAAGTTCCTAGTGAAGATGAGAATGATATTAAGGTTTCCAGAGTTGAGATTTCTAGACTAACAACTGCATTCAAGGATCAAGAAAAAATATTGCAGATTTGTGATGATAAGGAGGCTAGGCTCAAGGAAGATATTTTTAGCTTAAATATTAAATTGGTAGAATATAAAAATGTTGAGGAAGGTATGAGAAAGAAGTACCAAGAAAAAGAAAATGAGTGTGAGAGATTAAAAGCTGAAGTGGTGTCCCTAAGAAAGTAGCGGAATATGGAGAAGATAATTGTGGCCTTGGGTAATTTTCTTGAGATCCAGAGATCACCATTGGATAAATCGGGTCTTGGATTTCAAAAAGGTGAGTCTAGTTTTCATGCAGGAAAAAACAACAAATAAGAACCTAAGAAGCCTGCAACAAACAATACTAGCATTAAGAGTGAGAACCAAGGAAACAAGAAGAAGAACCAACAACAGATCAAGCAACAAAACCAACAACAAAAAACAAGAAAACCTCAAGGAGCTCCTACTTTCAGAAAATATTTTGCTCCTAGAGAGGATCATGGAAAACCTACAAAATTTCAGAGGAATAAAAGTCCTTTTCTTCCTTTTGTGCATAAGGTATAGTGTTAAAAATTTCACAAATTTGGGCATGTTGCAGCCAACTACAAGAGAAAAATGTATAGATTCAATCAACAAAGATTTTTGTAGTATCAACAACCAAGGAGATTGGCCATAAGATATCACTAGTAGAAAATTATGAAATTAATGACTAGGTGACTAAAAATGTTAGTCACCACAATTATTTCAAGTGAATTACTACTAAATTTGAGCAATTTTAAGTGATCAAACTAAAAATGACTAACTTGAATGACTAATTTAGTCTAGGGATAAAATATACGACTAGATAATAAGTGACTAAACTAAAAGAGACTAACTTAAATTACTAATTTAGTCTAGGATTAAAATATATGACTAGATAATAAGTGACAAAATTAATAATGCTTAACATAAATGACTATTATAGTCCAAGAATAAAAATATGACCAAATAACAACTACAACAAGTATATGAATTAGTCATTTATACTAGTAATTTTTAATTGTGTACCACTTCAGAAATGAAAAATTGCAATTTTGATACCAAAGTGTTACATTTCACTATAGGGGTCTCTGAATCCATCTGCAACATTAAAATTTAGAGATGAATCTATTTACAACGTTAAAATTCCAAATGCCCTTTTGTCTCTAAAGTTTAACACTGCAGATGGATTCATCTACAATTAACATAATTGCATGTATCATCTATCTACTTTACACTAATGTCTTCATTCTAATTTTTGTAAAGGTAATATTTAGATAATCAAATTAATATTTATATTTATATTTCTTTGGCCATAATGTTTAATTTTTAAATTTCATTGATTCATGTTAAAAGTGTGAGTGGTTTTAAATCTAAGGTTAAATATTCATATTTACATTTAATAAATAGATAAAAATAACATTGCTTATGTTAAAAGTGTGAGTTCATTTAAATATAGTATCAAAATCGTCATATTTACATTTGATAAATACTAAATAGATATACCTATAACATATATTTATATACCTATTTAGTAAATAGGTATGAACCTTTATTTTTTTTTTGAATAAAGAATAATTCTATTAAGATAAGAAAATTATAGTACAATCAAGCTTGCATACAAACAAAGCAGACAAGCAAGGGAGTCGGAGGTGATAGGCTATCAACCTCGCTCCTTAGAGATAGGCAAGGAAGGGCCATGGAAAACACCAGAATACAAAAAGATAGAACTAATTAGAGAGAGCTACCCCGAGGGGTCAGTTCCTCCCACACGGCATTTTTTGCCTTTTTTCTTGCTCACTTTGACCCAACTAGTGGAGTTTGGCTAAGCCATAACAAGTTGTAGACTATTCTGCACTGGCGGCGGAATATCCTTATGAGAGTCTGAGGACGAAGATAAATGAGAAAATTTCTGAGAAATCTGAGGGTCAGAGGGAACCGCTGGAACGATCGAGGGAGTGTCCATCAAATTCTCATCATTCTGCATATCAGCTTCAGTTTCCTCATCATTCTGCACATCTGATTCAGATTCCTCCTCATCCGAACTAGAGAAATCTAAATTGTCCAAAGGATAGGGAGGCTCAAAAGGATTCCAGCTCTTGGATTTGGGCTTGCGACTCAGATTCTTCTTTTTATCGTTGAACTGGGAATATGTACTCTGGAGGTGCCCCATTTGATGACAATGGCGGCAGCAGAAGGCTGTGTTCTCGTAATCCAAGGGCTGTGTCCAGTGGAAATCTCCAAACTTGAGATTAATTTGATCCGGTAGTCCTTTGTTGATATCTATTTCTGCACACAATCTGCCGTAGGTGTAGAGACCATTTTCCTTTCTTGAGGTATCTATAGCCAGGTAGCGTCCTACAGTATTTCCAATGGCTAAGAAGACAGAGAAATGCCATAGATGAGCCGGAAGATTCGGGAGCCTGACCCAAATGGGAAGCTTGGAGATGACAGCTGTAGAAGGGTCGAAGTCTGGAAACCAAGGGGTGAGAAAAAGCCTAGCCGAACCCCAGAACCAAGGGCCTCCCATTAAGGCCTTCTGGTAGTCTTCATTTAAGTCAAAAACCACCAATAAGAATCCTTTTGAACATAAGAAGATCTTGAATTTTTTAGTCCAAGAGGAATGGACCCATTGGTAAAGATCTGCTATGTGAGGCCAAATCCCATTAAATCTGCATATGAGTGCTGATTCTGCAAGTATCTGGTAGCGATTTTCAATCTCAGGATGAGAGAAATTGATGGAGGGAATTTCCTCTGATTTGTCTACCAGAAACGGCTTTGGAGCGCCATTTGGCTGGGTTGCCTTCAAAGAGAACTAAGGTTGGGCAGCGTCTTTGCGAGCTGCATCTTTGTCAGAGAAAGTAGGGGCAGAGGAGGTATGCCCAAAGGATCCCCCTCTTAAACGGAAGGAAGCCCCAATAGAAGCGTCCTTATGAATGTTGTAAAAGGAGAGAGGAAGGGGATTCATAAGTTTCTTACCCTTATATAGCAATCTAAGGTAAGAGGAGGGGATCCCCAGCCGGCGTTTGAGATTTTGCAAAAGGTCCTGCACGAGATCTGTTGCGCGAACCCATTGCAACCTCATCTTGTCCAAGAGTTTGACTTGGATCTGAAATGCCTGTGATTCTTCGGATAGATCTGGTTGGTTTAAGAGAGGAACCTCTGCAATCATATCTGGCGAGAACGGGGAGCAGATTCGCTGCTTGCTAATGGCAGAGATGAGATCTGGACCAATATAGCCATGGAAATGGGATGAGGAGGAGACAGAGATCCATGGCTGAATCCTTGGCCTGCTGCTCTGGAATTTAAAATTAGCCCTATTTGTCGCAGAGAAAAGGGGTGGAGCAGATTCTTGGCATCGCTCTCATTTTCTTGAGCTGTGGGAGAAATGTTTGTGCGCCGAATCACCAGATCTGGGAAGTTTGTGGAGCAGGTCTTCGATCTATAACCAGACAAGTGAGGCCATGGCCCGTGATCGAAGGCAGCACGAGCTACTTTTACAGCCAAAACCACATCTTCTTTCTGAGCCTCTGATACGCGCGTTATCGCTTCCTCTGTTCGAGGATCGATTGTCTCAAATGTTTTTCCTGAAACTGAATCTACAAATTCTCCATTGATGAACAACTTCATATATTTCACTTGCGGCAGAACTGTGTTTGATTCGGAGGAAAGGGGCGCCATATCTTTGCAGAGAAATATCTCAAAACCCTCGTTACTTCAAAGTTTCAGTATGAACCTTTATTAATTGAAGTATGAAATTTAATTTTTTAATGGTGTATGAACCTTTGTTAATTTAGATATGAACCTTAATTATTTTTTTAATGGTGTAGAAAGTTTTATTAATTGTTTGATATGAACCTTATTTAATTTTTAATGGTATTATGAAGTTTTGTTTTTTTTTAGATATAAACCTTATTTTTTTTAATAATATATAAACCTTTATTAATGATTTAATTATTTTTAATGGTGTATGAAGTTTTATTAATTGTTTGATATGAACCTTAGTTAATTTTTAATGGTATTATGAAATTTTGTTATTGTTTATATATGAATTTTATTTAATTTTTTAATGATATATAGACCTTTATTAATGATAAATAATTTTAATAGTGGATAGATAAACTAATGATCAAATAAAACTCATTTCAATAAAATCAAATTATAATAGTTTATTTGTTTTTAATAATGGACATTGTTTTTAATAACTAATACATGATGTAATTGTTTTTAATTTTTCATACATAATGTAATGCTCATTTCGTGAAAATGGGAAACAGGTCGTGAAAGTCAAACGCTGGGTATGAAAATTGGCTATGTAAGTGGAAAGCTGGGTAAGGGACTGGGTATGAAATCCCAGGAACGAAAACCAAAAATTTTTACAGGTGAAAACTTGCTAAGAACCTTGTTTCTATGTAATCCAATTATTCTTACTGTGAATAGGTCCACTCTAGGTTTACCTAGTTTCTAAACTCTCCATGAAAACTGGATGTTCGGTCCATGAAGATGGCTCTTTGGCGCCAACTTTTTGTCATTGGTAGGAGGGTTTTGGTATATTTTGAAAGATTTGAGAGAAATTGGTTATGGGGTTAAATATTTTTAAGGCTTGTGAAATTTTCTATATAATTAGAGCTCCTATCATGGATATAAGAGCATTGGAGAGAACTTAGACACTTTTGAAGAGGTGGGAAGCAATTAATTTACAATTGAAGCTGGCAATTTTAGAGCTAGAATCATAGGTTAGTTGGGTTTATAGGTTTATATTTTTCTATGTTCATGCATTTTTACTACTTTTCCCTGGGTTCATTCTACATTATTCGTTATATAAAGTCAAATTTTCCTCATGCACATACCTATAGCTGAAACAATTTTTGTTGGTTGTAAAATTTTAAACTGCTACCATCTCCTGCTTTCATTTTTTTCTGTAACCTTCTTGCTTACTTGATCTTTCCAGATTTTAACAATATAGCTTTGATTCTTTATATTTATGACTTCAATGGGTTTGAGGGGTATCTATTCTTCCACAACCTCTCACTAGCATATCTACGTTTTAACATAGGAAACTAGGATTCTAAATAGCCTATGATAGCAGAGTAGTTACCTTGAATAGGTGCAGTTACCTGAGAGTTTGTGCTAATAATTTGATTAATTGAGCAGGATGTAGAATATGGATCTCTCCCAGCTAGATAAAAATTTATTTCGTAGGAATGGAGTTCAATGAAAGTATTCATGGCGGGGTGGTTGTATACAATCCTACCCACATCTCCCATCTCATTAACACTTGGTCCCACCAAAATCCATTAGACAGAAGCCAAAATCCTAGCCTACCACACTAGAACTAATGATGTCCTGTCAATTTGGTGTTTTTCATCTCTTAATTTCGTATGAACTTCAAAGGGTTTAGGTTTCTCATCAGGCTTAGTTGGTTGTGTTAACCTTTTATGTCCACTATTTATTTAATACATTTTATTGTTCTCCTATGGAATTTGATTTAATACAGTTTATTGTTTTTCAATGGAATATGACCACCTTGAATTGAATTGAATTTGAATACACGAATGTCATTTAATATAAGGACATGTTATGTGAAAATGGCTGTTACAATTCATGTTTTATATTTTAACAACTGAATATACAAGCATCAATGGTGTTGAATATAAAGAAATGAATATGGGAATGCCAAATTTCCATTTATGTCTTTATCATTCAATCAATAATTCAATTCATGGTGGTCAGATTCAATCATAAATGAAAAATGTAGTGGGAACAACTTAGTGTTTAGAATTGTGTTTATCAAAATTATAAGTATCTTCATCTCCATGAAAGATTTATAGTTAGTGTTCTCAGAAGAGGATAATGATTGATTTGGAAATTTCCTTATATTTATTTCTAAACTCCAAATAAAAATTCCCCATCTGGGCCTCCACTTAGTTCCCCTCTTTCACAACAAATGAATCAACTGTTTAACAAATCTAAGAGTTGTGCCTCTATTGATGGGGAAGTAGCATTGTGATTACCCACGGTGCCTGCTAGAGCCATTTAATTATAGTTCTCATATCCATTAAAACATGATCAGTTTTAGAGGAAGTGTCAATTGGTTTTAAACAAGTTGGTTTTGGATAATGCATTAATCGGTCTAACCATTTGCAAATCCAAAACACAATTTCCCTTAATAGATTTGTTTTTTAACCTTGCAAAAATTTAGTTCTTCAAACAAATGATTGATGGCACAAGGGGATTAAGGTTATAGAGAAACCTTACACTTGTGGATTGATAGAGGATTAGAATTATTTGGGAATCTAGGCCTCCAATCCAGTGCAAGCTCTCATGCCCTATAATCTCAACCAAAACACAATTATCTTCGGATATCCTATGATAAGTTATTCAGATATTTGACGATAATTTTGTTGGTAAAATATGCGATGATAATTGAATGTTCGTCAAATATTTGACATTTGACTAGGTCAATTATCTATCTATTGGAATATTGACAATTGACAAAGTCAATATTTTTCTAGTTGGACAACATCTCTTTGGTCAACATCCATCGAAAGTTCAATAGAATGACTATTTTTTGTCATAATACAAAAATATTTTATTTTTCTAATTGCATTACAAATAGTTAAACACTATTGAGGTTTTTTTTTTAAGATAATCTTATAGTTGACACATACACATAAGCTAAGGTTAGTTTGTGATTAAAAATAATGTTGATTTTGGTTAAGGTTTTATATAATTAAGAAACTTGGTCAAAACCCTAGAGGTGGTTGTCCACATTAGTGAAACAACTTCCCTTTCATCACTAACTTGCACCACCCTTACAATGCATATACACATCCTAATGGAGTACGTATGACTACCAATAAACCATCAAAACCTATATTAGAGCCCTTGAAATTAGTTTGGTCTAAGTCTTAAGAAAACCATAAGGCATCAATCCCAACTTCCAAGGATAGGATGATGATGATGATAAATATTATGGTGGTTACAATGACAATGATGATGATAACAATGATTATGATGATGATGATGATGATGATGATGCTAATGACCTTGGCTAATCTTCTCAATTTTTAAATGTCATCATTTTCATAATCATAATCTTTAGCATTGTCATCCAAATCATAATCATATGATGATCGTTATCATCATTATCATTGAATTTTGAGGATTTCCCATCATAGAATGTAAGTTGGATGTCATAGGACATGTTACCCCACTTTCTATATGATTTTTTAGAGTATATTTTTAAATTTTGATTGTCATCTCAACCCCTGTGATTCTTGTCACATCGATTATTTCCCAACTGAGATATATGGATCTATATGTAATTCATGGATGTATCATTGGTTTCATGACAACTTTCCTTGTCCACCTAGGACACTAGATGTAGGAAGAGGTTGTTTTAGCTACCACATTTAGCTTGATATGGATGATCCATGCGTATATGATATCTCTTATGTGTATTATTTTTATTGTGATCACTTAAGAATTCTATTCTAACTCTTGACACTTTGGCTATAAGTTCTAAGCTTATATGTTCCTTGTTGTTACTTCCTAATGACTCTTCATTAATGACATAACATAGTACCATCCTTAATTCAAGGAGATCATAATGATATACTTATTTTTTTTTGTGATTAGGCTAAGCCTGAGCTAAGGCTAGCCCTTTTATTGGATAGAAGAAGACCAATCTACCCGCAATAGGATGCTATTCAACATGGTTTTGTGAGGCTTAGTCGAGCTTGGATGCATCTTGGGATAGTTAATTCCCCCAAAGTGGCTTCCATCCTCAACCCCTCCCCATGAGGTTTGAAACTGTGACCTAGGGGGACTAAACCCCTTGCAAACCAGTTAGTCACACCTCATGGGTCATATTGATATACTTATTAAAAGAGAAGTAACCAAATACCCAACAATATTGACAATAACAATTTAAACAATTCCCTGAATTTATTTTAAAATTATTATTATATATAATCATTGAACAATATTTATTGAATATTAACTAATTATACAATTTGTCTTTAGAAATTCATTAATAATTATGATTAAATTGATCTATTTTAAGTTTTTATGTTATTAATTATATAAATAAATTCGAAACTTAAAAAAAATAAATATTAAGTATATGTAAATTTAACAACTCAACTTTAAAATATTAACAAAGCAACATATTCTTTTTTTCGTTATAGATGTATTCTACGTACACAACAAATTTAGAGTAAGTTAAGAAGGGAAGAAGTAGACATAAGATGTCGATTTTAATTAAGTTTTAGGGGCTAAGGAGTTTAAGGTTTATGGGTATAGGGTGTAAGGGGTTAGCAGTTCAAATTTTAGTGGCTTAAGGGTTAATAAGACTATACAAGGGCTCAACGGTTAAGGTATTAGGGGTTAATAGGTTAGGGATAAAGGTGGGTTTAGGGCCTAGGGGATTTAGAGGCTTATTAAGATGATGAAACCATAACATGGAAAGAGATAATCTTTCAAGCATGCTACCATTCTATGGATTTTCCATTTGAAATAATAGTTTTATTGAATTCTATGAGCTTCTAGGATTCACTCAAGATTTACATCCATTTGAGCTTCAACATAACTGAGATGAGTCATCCTAATAAACAATTTATCCTCCTCGATAATTTCCATGTCATTGGTATTGTATATGCTATTGTATATAATTCCTTTTAACTTTTGCATTAAACGATGAAGTGGAAGGGAGTTATGCCTTTGGGAGATGAATCCCTTATCAATGACGATGAAGTTGTATATTGAACTCAAGATTACTACAAGAATTCAATATTAATCCAATGAAAAATATATTAGATTATGAACCAAGATACCCTCTCAGGTTTACTTCCATTTATTCCATTTTAGTTTGAAATTATAACTTACTGAATCTTAATGAAAAATTTCCACTGCATGGTATTTTCTCATTAAATACAATTAATAAATTAGATTTCCAATTTTTAAGGATTGCCAAGTTAACCCAATTATAGGTGGCACATATCAAACTTGCATGTACTAAGTATGGTTTGTTATCTATGATAGCTCCCCTTGTCTAGATATTGGGTTATGATGATTCCAAGTAGATAAATTTCTTTATGCAAGCTTTAGATATGTAACTTTATTATGGTAAGACTAGCATACCTAGGTAGACCTCCAATATTCCCTTGCTTTTGTATTGCAATTGAAAATGATAATAATTAGAATAACCATGACTAAATACTATACATGAGGAGTAGTATACAAATTTAAGGCACTCATAACCCTCATCTTAGCCACAGTAGTAGATACTCTTCACAAAATATGTTTCGTATCTCCTTGCAATAGTAATTCTTAACTAAAAGGATCCATCAGACAATATCTTAATTTCACGTTTTTCTTCTCAATTAATCTAAATGTACAACTACCTTAATAAGGGTGATGCTAGAAAAAGGGATCAAAATTATAGGAAATACTAGTGGTTAAATCCTTATCTTACTCTATCTTCATTGCCCATACTTAGCCAATGAGGTCACGAGAACACCTACTTCTCTAGAGGCACCTATAATACTTTTGTGGGTTTAACTAATCACCCTTTGGTTAGTGTGTAAAGACTAGCCTAGATTCTAAAGTGATGTCCTTACAATCATAATCCACCAGGTGTATTTTCTCTTAAAACTATTCAAAGATAGATGTCCCTTTTATGGCCAAGTTCCACCAAAATGATTCTTCCTACCTACGTAGTACCTCCATTTATTTCATGACAAGACTACCCTACAAGCCACCAAATTTCTATCATATCCATGAGGTCAACAACAATTTTTGGTTCAAAATATAGCTAAGTTGGAACAAACTTAGCTATAGAGCCTATGTTATTTTTCAACCCCTAATATTTATGGACAAAAATATATCAATATTCTAAAGCATGTGGAAGCCAAACTATCACCCTTCCCAAATTGACTTCCTACATCATGGAAAATCTTTGAAAATTATTTATCTTTACTAAACCAAACATTTCATTAAAATTAATTATTACCATAACATTACTACATTAATACACTTTTTAACTACACAAAGCTTATTTTGATTTCACCTTACATTATTGATATAAATCCATCAAAATGCCCTTAAATAATGTTTGGTGACATAAAGACCCAATGAGTTTTTTACAATTAATAAAACCCTATTAACCAAAAGAAAATACTTACACATTTCATTTAAATGTAATTCCACTTGAAAAACACGTGCATTTAATTTAACGTTTCATGGCATTTCCGTGTTTTAAAGATCAAAGTTATTTTTTCCCTCCTTTATTTCAAATATCAAAATTGTTTTTTCCCTCATTTATTTCCCTCAAGTTTCAAGATTTATCAGGTAAGGAGAAGGGCGGGCGCAATCCTGTGATAACAGATATGTTGAATTCATTCAAGACATTGGATTCTTGGTTTCTACAGAGAGTCCTTTCAGCATGAAACGTGGGTCTCTTTAGCCATTTAGGTCCTTCCATCAACCATTTGGGTTTTTCTAAAATAGCTCGGAGCCTTGTAAGATGGGTATTTTCTGCAGTCAAATGATTCAGAAATGCCAAGGATTATCAAATTCGAGGAAGCATCGCAAATGGAATTCAGGTGATTTCCCACTGTGAAGAATTTGCTTGGGATGAATTCTGGAGAGAAATTAGGAGAATGCAAAAAGAATAAGGATCTGGGGCTGGGAAATTAGGCAAACCAAGTGTCATTATACTTTAATCAGGTAAACGTTTTGGTTAATGTTTTGATTGAAACAAAGTTCTTTAAGAGAAGATCCTTGGTGGGTGGCCTATTTCAGATTGAATGAGTTGTTGTGATATGTGGGTGCATGATATAAGATAGAATTTCTCTACCTACAATTGGGCTTGAGAGTAATTGTTTAATGCTGAATGAGTTATGGTGATATGTGGGTACACGATATAAAATATAATTTCACTACCGACAGTCAAGCTTGCTAATGGTTTTATATTTGGAATTGGAAAAGTTTAAGGCTCAAACATAACTACATTGAGTACCCCATGCTTGGTTTGCACAGGATATTTAGGAACTCATAATCGTCTGGTGATCCAACGCAATTTCCAAATCACTTTCCCAAAAAGACTCTAACAAACTTGTAAGAAAAAAGTTGGTTCTGGTTTTTGATTGAGTTGTAAAAAATGTAAGATCCATACATGGAACATGGTATAGATATTGATATTTAGACATTTGTGACCTCTTCAACTAGTTATGAATTGGGAGAAGGCATGTGACCTTCATGTATTGTCTATTCTAGGCATGCTCTCAGCTATACAGGCATTTCAGAGACAATCTTCACCTCTGAAATAGTACATGTCCTGGTTAAGCGGCCAACAACCATGGTGAAGAAGTCCTAGAAGGTTTTACTCAGTGGTCCTCGCTTAAAGGTTAACTCTTGGTTAGCCCTTCAGCCACATATGATATATAAATGGTTACATAGTGGGGCATTGTTTTCTTCACTCTAAATTTAGAAATCTTTCAGTGGCTAAACTGAAGAAATCACCATAAATTTGGATAAGATCTTGTATACTTTATCTATATCTTCCTATTTTGCCTTCGATGCACAACAAGCAAACTTGAACAATGATGTCTTCTCTTGGAGTAATTAGTCAAGTCACTTCTGATGGAGTAATTGGTAATGCATCACTTGCACTAGTGTCTGAGTTGATAACCAAAATTTTAGTGCTAGTTAGAGATATCATTCATGCTGCAAAAGATGTGATTTATGACCAAGAGAGACTCAAGGAACTTTCCAATTATCTCGAAAATATTAGGCCTATTTTAGTAGAGTTTAATAATAAGAATGTAAGGGAAACTTAGACTATTAGACAATCTATTGGGATTTTTGAAAGGGTACTCAAGGCCGCAAAGAATGTTATTGATAATTGTTCACAAAAGAGCAAGTTTTATCTTCTTCTCAATTGTAGGAATATTGTGAAAATATTGCAAGATATTATGAGGAAAATTGGACATACTCTGAGTTTTCTTCCTCTTTTAGCATTCAGCATTGGATGTGTCACTGGCTATTAGACAAAAAACTGATAAGTTTTGTAACGATATGCAAAATTCTGAGTTCAAGGCAGCAGTGGAAGAAGAGGAAATTGTTGATAAAATTGAATCTAGGATCAGAGAAAGGCATACTGATAGTGTTTACGCAAATAAATTACTTTTTCATATTACCAAATTATCAAATGGATTATACACAAATTTCTAGCCCAGCATGGCATTTTATGAAAAACCAGAAAACTTTCTAGCCCAGCATGTCATTTTACGAAAAACCAGAAAACTTTCTAGCCCAACATGGAATTCTACGAAAAACTGGAATAAGAAGACAGAGTGAGACGTGACTTGCTATGCCAACATGTTGCATATGATAGAAATTTGAAAGTGAGCAGAGAGTAGTTGCACACTACACATTACATACTCATAAAAGTTCTATGTATTTATATAAAAATATGTGAAATTTTTAGATTTAAATTACTAAAAATAACTAATACAACTAATAACCTAAAAACTCACAATTACAATTATAATACACATATCCCATATAAAAACATTAATTCTAACGGAAAATGGTACTTCACTAACCATCCAGCCTTTACTCCTTCCTTCGAAGGGGAGGTTGGTTCGAAATACTTGATCCCCCTTGCACAGTTTTGGTTGGGCTCTCATCGTGCCAACTCCTAGTTAGGCTTCTTGGGACCTTTTCTAAAAACCCAGTGACCTACAATTCCAAGTGCTAACACAGGATCCCTTATCATGTCATAATTAACAAAAAGCATTTGAAGAACTAATCTGATTACATGAGTAACATAGTTTCCAGAAAAAAGAAGAATTCCTTAATTTATATTTAAAGAGTTGTATTTATATTTAAGTTATATATTAAGTATATTTGTTTGATACAGTTAGATCAAACAAATTACTTTGTTTCCAGTTTTGGGATTTTCAAGATGATTTGTTCCAACCAATGTCTATTGTAGAAATTCTTTTCAATGAGAAAAATCATGAATGGAATGGAAATTAAATCCTACAGTATGATGAAAATTATGCTTTCATAATTGGAAGTATATGCCTCAATCAAACTGAAGCCCGTGTATTGTGTTGCATAACAAAATGGTGCAACTCATATAAAATTGAATTCTTGAATCATGAAATGAAAAGATACCAAAGTATGACTTTATAACACAAGGAGAAGCCTACAAGCATGGTGTGATAAGAACTACTTCTACAACCATATAATTGCATTTAAGTGTAAATTCTTCTTGATTTGTCTATTTCACAGGTCATTTGAAGATCAAGAAACAACAATAATACCACATATGAGATAAAACATATTACATTGAATTTGAATACCCTAGGGTTGTTGAACAAAGGAGAGAAAACCACACATTTTAATCATCTTACTTTGATCTACCCTAAGTTCTCACATTGCATCAAAGGAAATGGAGCTCACATGCGAGAGAGATAGTGATGGCCAGGGTTTTTTCCTAACCACTTGCAAAGGTTTAGACCCGACCCTTCTTGGTGGCCTAGCCTCACATCACTAGGCAATTTTCCTTAGACTTCATTCCTAATAATCCTTCTTCAATGGCGCCAATGACTTTCTCACCCCTAATCGATTCTCCCTCTACTGATAGCTTTGACATTCATATGGTGGCAACACCTACTTCAATTGTGTCTTCTTCCCCTAGTGCATTTGGTACTTGCATGAAAGCTAATCTTGGGAAATCCACAAAAGCTAGCATGTATATTAGATTCATACCACGTCATCTCCCCTCTAATTGTAATATGAGTAAGGCTTCTTTTATTGATACTATGAAGAGTGTCCCACATTCTCTTCAATTTTTGGTTTTGGAGGCTCCAACCATAACTATTCCAATAGTGAAAGGTGTTGTCATCTAAGTGGTATTATATAATACCATTGATTTTGTATGTAGCATCAATGGTCTCTACCCTTGTTCAGTTGATCTGGACAAATGGATTTTAGACCCTTGGAAACTGTTCACAATTGCAAGATATTACAAGGGAAATTAGACATACTCTGAGTTTTCTTCCTCTTTCAGCATTAGATGTGTCACTAGCTATTAAACAAAAAACTAATAAGATTTTTAAGGATATGTAGAATGTTGAGTTCAAGGAAACAGTGGCAAAAGAGGAAATTTTTAATAAAATTGAATCTGGGATCAGAGAAAGGCATACTAATAGTGTTTACACAAATAAATTACTTTTGTAGATTACCAAAGTAGTGGGAGTTTCCATTAATACATCAGCTTTGAAATAAGAATATGAAGAGTTTAAAAGGGATATGGAAGATACCATATTGAAAAAAATGAAGTAGAGGCTTTGCAAATGGAACAAATCATTGGATTACTTCATTGTGTAGATGTGGCATCTTCTTCCAAAGAGAGGGATAAGATATATTATGAGAAAAAGATCTCTTTGGGAAGTCATTCTTTGCCTCCCTTACAATCCTTTTACTGTCCAATTTCTTGAGAGGTAATGGAAGATCATGTTGAGATTTCTTCTTATCAAACATTTGATAGAAGTTCTATTGAAAGATGTTTTGCATAGGGGCACACTACTTGTCCCATGACTAATCAGGTGCTAATCAATAAAGAGCTCAGACCGAATATCATACTCCAAAGATCTATAGAAGAGTGGAAGGATAGAAATACAAAGGTCACAATAGCTTAATTGAAACCTAATATGGACTCTGATGAGGAGTATACTGTGTTGTATTCTCTTAATGGATCACTAAGGTTAAGCGAGGAGAAAGAAAAGCATAGACAGTGGATAGGAGTAGAAGTTTACATTCGTATTTTAGTTGGCCTTTTGGGATGAAATAAGCCATTGATTAGGAACAAAACAATAGCATTACTTTGTAGCCTGATAATTCTTCCTTGATGCAAGGTCAGAAACTTATTGGTTGCATGGCTGGAAGTCCTCTATCTCACATTTTAGGTTCTTTGGATCAAGTGCATGGACCCACTTGTATCATGAAAGACATGATATATCTCCTATCCATTAGACTCCTCATAGGACTTTGGTTGGCTACTATGAAACTTTTCAGGGGTATCATCTCTATGACCCTACCTCTTACCAAGTGACTAAGCATCATGATGTTATCTTTGATGATCCTTTTCATGATGACTGCTAAGATCTCTTCTATAGCTCCTTTATGGTGATGACTCTTAGCATGTATCCATGGAACATGCCTCTTCTTCTCTTGTTGGGTTGCTTGTTGATGACTCCCAGCTGGTTGTACTAAACCTTTCCACATCTCCATCTTGTGTTGGTCCACCTACAAAAACTCCTTCAAGTTCATTATTTGTAGTTATTGAATAGTCTATGGGGAGTCGAGACTAAATGGATTACTTCATCATCTAGTCCAACCTCTCCTTTGGATGTTTCTTCCAGCCTTCCCTTGCTAGATGAGGTCATCCTTGTTGGTACTTCAGCATGAGGTGTATAGCCTAATGATGCTTCTCCTTTCAAAATGTAGTGATTCCCAGCTTTGAGATGATACTATTCATGTAGATGTACAACAATTTGTTGATGATGGTAAAGAACCCTCTGCTACATCATTTCCATCTTTTCTTTGATGGTTTGATTCTTGGTGATCTCATGCTTCTTGTTCTAGGTTGATCATGGTGATGCATGTACCTTTGATTTTGATGTAGATAGTTTGTCTTGATGCATATTTTATTTCCACTCATGGTTTTATGGATTATAATAACATGATCTTGGACACATGAATAATAATGTGCGAAATTATGAGGATGATGTGCTCGCAAAATCTATCTTAGTGTTTTGAAATATTTCCACAGTCCCAAAGGAAAAATGACTTAGCACTTTCACACCTACTGAGGTTATTGGCAGGAGTAAAGAGACCAAAAAATGGGCATAGCCTGGAAGTTTCGAGCTCATCATTATGACTGGAAGAGATAGAAAAGGATAAAATATGACCAAGTTGCTCATGTGATGGCTCCTAAAATCAAACTGGAATTTATGATAACAAAGATGTTGTTAGGCTCAGTGGTGTGATGTTCTTTGTTAGAAATTTGTTATAGACTGGTTAATGTTGTTCCATTTGATATATGGAAGACAACTTCATTTCTAGCAACGAATAAGAATATAATCTATGACAGTGAATTTGAAAGGACAATGGAAATAATTTCACATGGATCTATTCAATTAGCAGTCTATGTCCAAATAATTACACCAACATTCATTCTCAGGTTTGATATTATTGCATGTCCAACCAATTTGTCCAAGAACTAAACAAATACATATCTTGTCATGGAGTTTTGACATCGAAGAATATTTACACTCCATTTGTAAATCATTATGCAGTGTTCATCATACAATGTTACACTATAGCTACACAATATTATATTGATTGGGTCATAGGATTGAATTCTTTCATAGTTGTTTTGACAATTCGATCCCTGCTATTCTTGTAGCACATTCTCTCGTATCCAAAATAAACATATATATGAACCATTCTCTGTCTTAATATGCATTATCTATATCACAAAGTTTGTAATAGATCAACTATGGCTTCAATATGGAAAGAAACTACTCAATCTAACCCCAACAAGCCTAATCAAGAATGATAGTTTTGTTGTGCACTGCTTTTTTTCAGTGTTGGGTGATCTCCATGTTCTCCACTTGGGACAAACTGCCATAAAAGACAAAGCAACCCCAAGTGCTAGATAGGCGAATTAAGACATGGTGTGATGAATATCTATTTTCTCCAATATTAAGAAGTTGGAGCTTGGGAAATTGTCTACACATTGTTTATGCATGTTGGTCCTTCGTAATAAAAAAATATATTTCTTTTGCTTCATCAAAATACTTTTTCGTTTGTACAACTTCAACAATAACAGTTTTGAAAGCAAGATTCAAATTATGAACTGCACATGGTGTCCTAAACATATGGTCATACCTGCTCAATGATTACATCAATTGCTTTATGTGACCTTCTTGCATTGTTTGTGATAACTTGCATGACGTTTGAAGCATAGTCACCATACAACCTAGTTTGGGCTTGGGATATTTAAGTTTTTGCACATTTTCTGTATTGTACATATACAATATGGTTAGCATATGATTGCTTATATTGTATCTGTCTTTGTATTGAAAGGTACAACAAAAAATATTCCCTATACAAGTTCTGTGAAAATCTCCCCTAAAATCATTGTTAAAAAAATAAAAAAAGGCCTCAAAAATCTTGATTTAAAAGGTATTTATGGCATAACCTCTGTTACACTAAAATTTGTCACCATGACTATTTGCAGTCAGTATGGCTCCATTAATAACCATACTGTCCTCCTTGGCAAGTCTTATACCTCTGCTCCTCATGTCAAACTCCAAAAAAGAGAGAAAGCCTTTAAAAAGTCAATATAACTTTGGTTACGCAGTTTCTCTTACTCCTACCTGCGTGTACGCACCTCAAGTACATAATACCTGCGTACTTGTACGCTCTGTCTGTAAAGGGGTGGGTGCGTACTCCTGTAAAAGTCAAAAGGTGCAAGTTTTACTTTAAAAAACTTACTTGTGGTCGATTCTAGAGCATTCTAGAAGATGGTTTGACGTGGATTGAGCGCCTCCAGATGGTTCATGCATCCCAAAGAAAGAGGAAATTATCCCATGAAGAGGGGAGCTATCCCTTTGAAAGAGGGGCTTATCCCATTCATGGTGGACCTGTTTAACTTCCTCCAAAGCATTATAAATACAGGCATTGGGCCAGAGGGAGGGGAGGTTGAAAGCTGAACATTCCTAAGGGTAGATGTTGCTGAAATTAGGACTCCCTTATAGAGCTTGAGAGGAGAGATTCCAATCCTTTCTTAGCTTCATTTGGAAGTGGGTGAGCTGATCAAAGTAGAGGAGAACTCTTGCTGGACCCTGGGAGGGACCTGCACAACACCAAGGCACTGGTTGTAAGGTTTCTTTTGTTTCCAATTAATACAATTAAGTTCATTTTTCTCAACAAGTTGTTATATATAATTTGTTTCATAAACTCCTTGGTCATTATGATGAATATGTTTTATTATATGAGTTATTCAGGTGCTATGTAATCGTTTGCTTGTTAGTGAATGCAGGCTTCAAGGAGAAGGAGCTCATCTGGATCGAAGAGGCTTGGCAACCCTATCTCGATGACTTGCCTGCTCATTCATTACATCGAGCTGATCACCTTGTCCATTTACGAGCAATCTTTATGAGGTGTAGGCATTATCGAATTCGGTTGAACCCACACAAATGTGTCTTCTGTATAGAAACGGGTCGATTGCTGGGGTTTGTAGTTTCGAAAGCCGACATCCGCGTCGATCCCTCGAAGGTAGAAGCTATCATCAAATTGCCTCCTCCTTCGAGTCTTCGCCAACTCCAAAGTTTGCAGGGGAAAGCAAACTTTTTACGACGATTCATTCCTAACTACGCCGAGGTTACAAAGGGTTTTACACGGTTGTTGAAACAGAACGCTCAATTCTCTTGGGATGAGATAGCTCAGAAATCTTTTGATGCACTCAAGCACGCGTTGACCCATGCACCGTCGCTGCATCCTCCCAACTACAACCAGGATTACCTTGCCGCCACCCATTCCACCATTGGGATGGTCTTAGTTCAGGAAGATGAATTCAGAACGGAACATGTGATATATTACCTTAGTCGGACATTAAATCCAACTGAGCTAAAATATTCAAATGTGGAGAAATTGGCATTGGCAACCATTCAAGCTGTCCAACGTTTTCGTCACTACATTTTACTCCGTAAAACTACAGTCATTTCGGATTGCAACCCTATGATCTACATTTTGACTAAACAATTTCTAGGGGACAAGTACTCTAAATGGATTGTTATCCTGCAAGAGTTCGACTTGGAGTTTGAGAAATCTAAATCTAAGAAATCTTTAGTTTTTGCAGAGTTAATGTGTGACTTCCCGCGTGCTGACACGGAAACTGTGGCAGAGGAGCCCATTGTGGACGAATCTTTGTTTCTAATCAGCACTTTAGATCCGTGGTATGGGGATATCATCGTCTATCTCCAGACCCAATCCTTTCGGCCCGAAGTTTCAAAGTCGGAACGTCGGAAAATTCGATTCCAGTCCCAACAATACAAAATTATTGGAGATACTCTTTATCGCCGTGGGGCGGACTCTATTTTTCACCATTGCTTAACTCATGAGGAAGTTGAAAGGGTTTTGAATGACTGTCACTCTGGAGCGTGTGGCGGTCATATGTCTGGGTATGCCACAGCCCAAAATATATTGTGCGCTGGCTACTTCTGGCCGGCCTTGTTTAAAGATTGTATTACTGCAGTCCGAAAATGCCACAACTGTCAGGTGTTTGATCGAAAGATGTGCTTTCCACCTGCTCCTCTCCACCCTATAATTGCCGTTGGTCCTTTTGCCAAATGGGGTATCGATTTTATTACATGTAACCCTCACTCAGCCGGGGGGCATGCGTATATCCTCCTTGCGGTAGATTATTTTACTAAGTGGGCCGAGGCGATGCCTACATTCGAGGCAGACGGCAAGACAGCTGCAATTTTCGTGTTCAATCATATAATTGCTAGGTTTGGTGTCCCACAAGCGATAATCACTGACCATGGGCGCCATTTTCGAAACGTTATGATGACAGAACTTACATGCCAGCTTGGTTTGCGTCACGATAGCTCAACTCCTTATTATCCACAAGCGAATGGTCTGGTTGAGTCCATCAACAAAGTTTTAGTTATCATGATCCAACGAATCATTGGTATTCATCGGTCGAATTGGCACAACATGTTATTTTCAGTGCTTTGGGCGTACCGAACCTCAGTGAAAACATCAACAGGGTTCACTCCTTTCCAACTAGTTTATGGTTTGGAAGCTGTGCTACCCATTGAATGCGTAATCCCGTCACTGCAAATGGCCATCGAGTTACTTCCAGCCACTTCCGAAGAGGAAAAGAGTTTAATATACTTAGCTCAATTAGATGAGAATCGACATGATGCTGCATTGGCGATCGAGACTCACGCAAAACGTATGAAAGCTCAGTATGATCGAAATGTGACCCCTCGAAATTTTTCGGAAGGAGACCTAGTGTTATTATATGATCAAGCTAATGATAAATTAGGTGCTGGAAAATTCTTTCCTATGTGGCATGGGCCCTATATTGTCAAGCGAAAGCTAGCAAAAGGGGCCTATGAGTTGGTAGACTTTGACGGGGACTCTTTGGGTAAACCCAGAAATGGACTTTACCTAAAGAGGTATTATGCTTAAAAGATGGGTATGGAGATTTTTAGTTAGGTTAGTTTTTCTTTCTAGCTGGTGTGTTTGTTAGTTTAGACAGTGTGTTAGCTTAGAGAGTGTGTTTTCGTTGTTATTCTGGCATTTCTTGGTTTTACTCTTGATGTTGCAGATGTCGATGCCTCTCCAAACATACATTGGATTTGCTGATGGTGCTTGTCGTAGTACACGGAATATCTCTTCCGCAGCCTGGGTTATCTATTCGCCCTCTGACGAGTTAGTATTTATGCATGGGGTGAGCCTCAGTCAAACAACAAACAACATTGCCGAATACAGTGCAGTGATTGAGTTATTGTCTGAATCTATTTCATTTGGGATTCGGAGTTTGATGGTGAGGTTAGATTCTGAACTCGTTGTATTACAGCTTAATAGAGTGTATGCCATTAGAAATCTAGTGTTATTAAGGTTATTTTTGAGAGTGCGTCTCTTGGAATGTGAGTTTTATTACATTGAATATCAGCATATCCCAAGGTCTTTAAAAACATTAGCAGATGAAATTGCTTCTCGAATGTTGAATAGACATTTGCAATAATCATACATGTAAATTTAAAACCATTCCATAACATGATTTACAAGATAAGCCGTTAATAATGATATATATATATATATATATATATATATATATATATATATATATATATATATATATATATATATATATAGGAGTGTGTCAAAAAAAAATACATTGTCTTCAATCATAGGTTGAAAAACACCTTATGATCGGCAAAAATGATAAGTACAAAAAACCAAAATGTCACATGTGTCTACAAAACGACCATCCAATCACTGGTGATGATCTCTATATGACAGCACTGCACGGGCCACCCTACACAATAACCTTCTAAAAGGTCCTGGGACCCCGACTACATAGCGCTGAAGCCGGATTGGAATGTCATCTATGGTAGTCTCCGGTATATCTGCTGTAAGACGCTCCAGGTCACTTTCCAACTCAGCCAAAGTCTCTGTGGCCTGGTCTTGTAGGGCCGGTGCCGCTGCAACTGGTAGTCTCCTCTCGTAAGGCCGGAGATTGGCTGGACGTCGTGGGCCTACATCTGCATTTTGAAAATTATTACTATCAGTTTTGAGACGATATAAAAACAAACAAAAAAAATAGATAGTTTAAAAAACTTGTGAAAAATGAATTACTTGTATCATCCCATTGTTCTCCCGGTGGAAGAACCATGTCCGGATCTCCACGAAAATCAACTCCGGCATAAGGAAAATCCTGTATAGAAAAGACCTGGTCTTCTAACCAGTGAAAGTACTCCGGAGTAAATCGGACAACCTCCATCCCCTCATCAGGATGACGGGCCATAACCGCAACCCATCGCATCAATTTGGGCTCTCGAGGAAGCCCAACCTCAACAGTGAGCTGCTGTGGGATCAACATTAGAACCCTCTCTAAGCCAAAACTCACAACTAAAGCCCCATAACCAAAGGTCTTTAGCTGTCTGTTTTTGGCTCTAGTCAGTTGGCCTTTTACATTCGCCAACACAGCATCACACCAGTTGAAAATGGTACCTCGATATCAATCAATCGCCATCCGCATCTGAGATCCAGTGGCAATGTGTAAAGCGGCAGCCCCGCAAAGTTTGGTAACTGTAAAGGCAATCACCATAAGTTCAGGAAGGGATATAGTTTTGATCTCTATCCCTTTCTCCTGAGACTCAGTGTTACACCACTCTTGTCAGAGACTAGCGATGGACTGGCCACCCGGCCTAGTCCCGAACAGAGTCAAGTGTTCGCCTCTCTTGGGAAAACCAGTGAGAAAATAGATATCTGTGGGCTCCATCTCGAGCTGGTGCCCTCCAATATAAAAACGCTGGTCCTGAACGTTCCATCTTTCTACCAGCCACTCTAGAAAGCTCACTTGGGCCCTCATGCTAGGTATGGCCCAGTATTTATAAATACCGCATGCCTTCAAAGAATCAATTGATGGTTGATGATTAATGGCGGCCAGATCAACATCTTCGTGCTCTCTCTCGCGCCAATCAAGCATGGCGAACAATCTACAAGCCATGAAACATCCATTAGATTCCATAAAATCAAAACTTTTTGGTCCATTTTGGAGAATTTAGGGTTTAAAAACTTGTTGCGCGGAGTACGCACCCCGCCTTTAGGAACAGAGCGTGGGTACACAGGGTCCCTGAAGGCAAGGTGCGTACCCCTGACATTTTTCCAACTGAGAAAATGTTGGGGTACGCGGGTCCCTACTGTGGTGCCTTCATACGCCGAGAGGCGGTCTTTGAAACCCCAAAACCTCTCAAAAATGAAATCTGGGGCCTAAAAAAGAATTCTAAATGGATGAAATTGAAGAGGAGGATGTTGAAAATTACCTGGAAGAGACGGCGTTTGGTTTCGACGGTCGGATTCTCCGCAATGTCCACGGGAAGTTTCTTGCCAAAAGCCCTTTTTCTCTCCTCAACAGTAAAATGGTAAAAATGAATTGGTAAAAGCCCTTTTTATAGGTTTTTTGGGTAAATACATGGTAAATTTGTTTATTTTTCACCATGAAAAGGAATTTTTCAAAGTATTTTTATCTATCTTCAATAGGTATGAGTAATGTGTTGGTTTTTGTGAAAGATAAAGGATTTTCAGGGAAAATTGTCATTTTTTACAAATAAAAACATCAGAGTCATCTTTAAGCCCTTTTCTGACTCCTAAAACATGAAAAGATTGTCGAGCGTTTCTTTTACACTCATTAAAACGGAATTAAAAGAAGGTCCTCTTACAACCCTTTTCTGACCGTAAAAACATGAAAAGATTGGCGGATTTTTATCGTTTCAAATTCGATATTGGAAATAAAACGACGTGTCCTTGATCGCTTTTTACTTTTCAGATCAGAGACACTAATCATGAAAGTACTCCTTGGGCGTAAAGATCAAGCGGTTCTCTCAAGTATTATTTTATACTTTTTTGGGCTTGGGAGACACAAATTTACAAAAAAGGTCAACCCTCGAGTCTTCTTAAGTTTTTTCAGACTCTCTAAAATTGAAAAACGCCAAGTTTCTCCTATACTGGACTCGTTAAAATTTCACAGTAAAGGACCTGTTCGATTACAAACAGGAACGGACCACTCCTTCTTAGGGTTCGAATCTAAACTAATTTGGACTCATCCAAAGGATGAGCTTATAATCAAGCAAATGTTATCCTCCTCAAGCTTGTAAAAAATAAAGAGGTACTTGCCAGAAATGGTGGGGGAAAAGAGAGAAAAATGAGCCTATTTGTTATGCTTTGTCTCGGAAAAACCTTATCACCACTCTTGAACACGACACTTTTCATTCACCTGGGTTGGGAAATCCTTTGCCTAACAGATGATCAAACCACATTGAAAGTCTTCAGCCGGTTTCTGGGTATTAACTTTGGGTCACTTGTCACCAAGCCATCTGTTGTGTTGTTATGTGTTCAAGAGGTCACTGCAAATAAACCATTCATCTGCAAAATATCTGTCATCCATCTTGACCATCCCTGAGTCAGTCCTTACAGCTACATTTCTTCAACTTGATCTATGATTTCATGTGGTGGGCTTGCCTGCAACGGGTCGCTTTCTATCGACATCAGCAAATTATCTAGAAAGATGATCTAGAAATCGTCAGTACCTTGAGATCTGCATGCCTCAAAGGCAGGTTTCTCGCCTTTGACAACAGTTTACATCATTGACTTTCGATCAAAGGATTCCGTGATATGTTCGACATCAACACATTCATTCACATCTCACGGAATGTACTGGGTACATTGAGAGCCATTGACATCACTGGTGGTTTCTCTCACACTTGTTAACAATTTACATCATTGACTGGTAATCAAGTGGTTTCTACCATGTTCGACATCAACTCATTTATTCGCATGGATAGAATCGTACTATTTCGGGAAGTAGAAATGAATACCCTGGATCTAGTTTCCACCATCCAGGCTGCGAGGAGTTTTGTATTCATTATATAGTAGACTAATTATAAACAGATGGTTGCGTCCATACCGTGTCTACAAGTGTCTATGATTATGATGTACTGCGAAATCATTCCTATATCAGAGCAGTAGTTAGTTTGTTAGTTAATTTTTTGATCTGAGTATGGGAATGCCTACCTCAGTGATGATATGATCTCATATATGTATTTTTTGTTGAATATTTGCAGGTTCCGACTGGGCTCTCCACAAGATAATCCTCGAAATGATAAAGTGCTTCACCCTTCCTAGATGATATGAAACCCTAATCTACTACAGACCTCGCACTTTAGGGGGCAATCTGTTACACTAAAATTTGTCACCATGACTATTTGCAGTCAGTATGGCTCCATCAATAACCATACTGTCCTCCTTGGCAAGTCTTATACCTCTTCTCCTCATGTCAAACTCCAAAAAAGAGAGAAAGCCTTTAAAAAGTCAATATAACTCTGGTTACGCAGTTTCTCTTACTCTTACCTGTGTGTACGCACCTCAAGTACATAATACCTGCGTACTTGTACGCTCTGTCTGTAAAGGGGTGGGTGCGTACTCCTATAAAAGTCAAAAGGCGCAAGTTTTACTTTAAAAAACTTACTTGTGGTCGATTCTAGAGCATTCTAGAAGATGGTTTGACGTGGATTGAGCGCCTCCAGATGGTTCATGCATCCCAAAGAAAGAGGAACTTATCCCATGAAGAGGGGAGCTATCCCTTTGAAAGAGGGGCTTTTCCCATTCATGGTGGACCTGTTTAACTTCCTCCAAAGATTATAAATACAGGCATTGGGCTAGAGGGAGGGGAGGTTGAAAGCTGAACATTCCTACGGGTAGATGTTGCTAAAATTAGGACTCCCTTATAGAGCTTGAGAGGATAGATCCCATTCCTTTCTTAGCTTCATTTGGAAGTGGGTGAGCTGATTAAAGTAGAGGAGAACTCTTGCTGGACCCTGGGAGGGACCTGCACAACACCAAGGCATTGGTTGTAAGGTTTCTTTTGTTTCCAATTAATACAATTAAGTTCATTTTTCTCAACAAGTTGTTATATATAATTTGTTTCATAAACTCCTTGGTCTTTATGATGGATATGTTTTATTATATGATTTATTCAGGTGCTATGTAATCGTTTGCTTGTTTGTGTATGCAGGTTTCAAGGCGAGGAGCTCATCTGGATCCAAGAGGCTTGGCTGCTACAAATAGCGTTGGACTAAAGGTAAGCCTTAAACACCTGGTTGCTCTTATTTTAAATGCATATTTAGGGAAAGATAGTGCCTGATTGTTTTGTTTGTCACTAGAAACACCTTAGTTTCTAGGGAGGTTGGTTTTGTCCACAAAATTGACTCTTTCCACATGACAACCTCTGTATAAGTTTACAACACATCCACATCTTTAATTTTATCTACTTATTTTTAATTTTTTCTAGCATTTTGGAAAATTCACATGTTTTTCATTTTGTTAGTTGTAGATGCCTACATCTTGGTTGTATGGGATTTGTTTAAGAACACATTTTTGTTGTATAGCATTAGTATCCATATTCAAATATTGTAGCCATGATTTGAAATCTCAATTACTTTTGTAAGTCCCAACCATGCATTCAATGCTCTTCTCTTCATTTGAAGCTTTATTGCTTTGAAGAAGTATGGGCTTGAAGGAGACATACTATCAAATTTATTGATGGTTGGTTTGTTGTATTAGTCCACAACAACTTCTCCTTTTGTATAATGGTGGTGCATACTTTTTCAAAATTTGTCTCTTGTAACCAATGGGTACTTCATTCACCACTCTAAACACGACCTGCCAATATAGAGATAGATTACTCTATAAAGGGAATACTACATGCATGTATGGCAGGGGAAACTCCACTATCTATTTCTTCCCTCCTGCAACCAATCAAACATTCTTTCTAAGATTTTGGTGTTCAATCTCTTCCACGCTTCCTCAATTGTTGAGGAAACTTGTTGCCCAGTTTTTTAACCTACAAGAACATGCTTACTGCGCCTCCTTTCTTCCTTGGCTAATTGTGCATCATCATGCTCCTTTTGAAGTTGTGCCTCAATCTTTGGGGTGATAGATTGCAAAACTCAACCCCATTGTTAGGAATCCAAAGAAAAAGGGATTTACCCCTGGTGTATGAATCCAAAATTTTCCTTGCACCTATGAAATTCCATAAGTAGTTTCAACTTTTCACCTTATTTCTCTCCTTTTTCTCTATATTTCTATGACACAGTTCCATAGAGGGGAATCAATGGGAAATTTCTATTATTTTTTTCACCATCTCCTCTCCCTTTGTCACTTCTTCCACCATGATTTCTATGATCATACCCTCCTCAAGATGATGAATGATATTCCATCAGAAGAATATATGAGAGTAAGAAACAAAAGAAATGTAACAGTTTTGAGTATTGTGGTGTTGGAAAAAAACTCTATTCCTCCCTTAAAATCTGCTTGCCAAAATTGTTTTCAATGTTGTTCTACCAAACTTGTCCACCCTAAGTTGTTCTCATTTCTGTTGTCCAAATCTTCTCTCCAAAGTATGAAATTGAAAAATGAGATGAATTGGGGTTTAAAGTACTTTTATAGAGAGCCAGGGGGAAAGGTTTGATAAATAGGGGGCCCATCCCTCCTCAAATGCCAGTTGGTGTGGGGAGGCCATGTTGACCCACTCTACCTGTTTTCTCCAAAATCAACAAGGTATTTTACATATTATTTTTCTATTTTATGCAAGAAATGTTTCTCATGCTAATCAATGTTGTCCTATAGATTCTGACATGAATCAATAAATATGCATTTCAAATACAAACCTATTTGCCAATCTAGGATGGTGATTCCAAGGGTGGAAAACTGTATAGGATTCATTGTGTATTTTTAATATTTTATTGTCATTAAAATAGGTATTATATTTATGCTTAATATTCCTTGAAATTCTAATCCATATAGTAGAAATTTTACTTCTATTATGTATGCTATGATAATCTAATTCACAGATGGAGAGTAGAGCCTCAAAATCAATCTAATATTTTCTCTGAAATATTTCCAGCAAAGTAAAGAGGTTCTCAAAATTACGTTCTTGAAAGTATCTCATATGGTTGTCTATCTCCAAATTAGGTGACATCTTGATCTTAAGTTATATGCTATTTTCTTGAAGTCAAAATTTATGGGACTCACTCTACTCTTGTGTTTACAAGCCCTGGTTATGGGTGCAGGTCATGATCAGTTGAAGAAGGCTAAACATGTTGTTCAATATGCAGGGTTTGCAGCTTACCATTTAGCCCTTGAGAACTATTTCCTTGCAAATGAAGGTGCCACCTTGTCTGAAATTCCCTTGAAATCACCAATAACTATTGCATTTCCAGACAAACAATTAAGTTTAGATAGATCTATTTCTATGATACAGAGTTCTCTTGTTCCTATTCCAGAACAAAACTAGTCAAGAGAAATGCAAAACCTAAAAATGTATAAGACAATGTGAACTGTCTCTGCCTTAGCAGATGACCCTCTGATTGATAAGAATAAGGGAGAGTCCAAATCACCTATTACTAGTGGAGCGATGGGGACACTTATATCACATGTTACTTGTAAATCTATTGTTAATGGAACCAATCTTGTTTAAACATAAATATTTTTTTAAGAAATCCTCCATAGGAGATAGACATGCTAAAGTTACAAGGGTATAGTGGGATATATATCCATCTGGATAGAGACCTTCCTTGCCAACTACTCCTTCAAGTGATTTATTTGGATGTCAGCTTCAATAAAGGCATATTCAAATGAAATTATATCTCCTGTGGATCCAGGGTCATATGGGGTAGTAATATCATATTTGGAACTTCAACATAAGGAATGAAAAGATTCATATCTGGCTAATGGTTTCATTATTTCTGTTTCATCTAAGGTTAATCTTAATTATCAAATAACTATAGCGGAGCTACCTGAGACGGTAGCATGGGAGAAGCAAGGAATAACAGAAAAAGAAAAAGAAAGGTTTTTACAGATGAGCAACTTTTAGGGCACAGAAACCAAGAATGAGTTTTCTCTAAAGAAGACTTTCCACCTTCTCCTCCTCATCATTAAAGGATATTGGTTTTAGATATCATTTTTGGGATTCAACTGCGTTAAGTAAGTCATTCACGTATGACCATTTTCATGAGAGGTAGTCGTAAGTGACTAATTTCTCATGATTTGAATAGTTCACATAGCACTCATTGCATCGGGTGATGCTCATAGGGGTGAAGAAGTGGGATTGAAACTAGTGAAATAAATCACATAGCGTCAATCATCACTTCCGGGGACAGTTTGTGAGCATTCACAACTCTTTCACATCAAGTATTGTGGCAGTTTTGACAAGTCACTGGGAAGGTACCTTCGAGATGATTTGTTTGGCCAAGTAATGTTTTTTTCTTCATGTATTTTTCTTCTTCCATAGATTTCTCTTGCTATCTTGTATACCTTGCATTTACACAGTAATACTTGGAAAATTTTGATGTAACAACATATAAAAAACATGCAAAATTCGTGTTGTTTCTGTAATGAACCCTGAGAAGCACATGTTCTTTGCTATACATACTGTCAAGGTAGCCTCATGATATTGGCAAGACAATTACCTTTACTATTGACTTTACCTGGAGAATGTGAAGGAAAATTTTGGATGTGGCATAGGTGCTTAAAATGTGCACGAAAAGATGGAGTTCCAGAAGCAACCTGATGAGTAGTCATGTCTAATGTTGCATGGGGTTTATCCTTTTGAAAATTCCTAGAGCTTAGTTTCTCTAATCATATTGCAGCAAGTAGAGTTGCAAGATGTGGTCATTCATTACATTGAGACTACATTTTCTTTTATGGGTATGCCATTGAATTCAATTGCTTTATATTTTGCAAGCAATTTTCATGTTATTTTTTTATTTTGACCTTGTGATATCTTACATAATTTATGCAGCTCTTGATTTTTCCAGAGTACCCATAATTGTGTATGATAATTAATGACTATTCCATACTAATCTATTGGACCTACATTGTTCCCAAATTCAATGTGACAGGTTTGGCAGTATGATTGCATGTTTCCAATATTCCTCCATCAATGTTCTACCTCTGCATTTGCCACATTCAAAATTAGGGTTCCATGATCTGCATCAACAAGATTGGCTCATAAAGGAAGTTGAAAAGTTACTTTATGATACAAATTGTACATATGGGTAGATGTTTGTTAATTAATATATGCCTATCATACCTATGGTGTAGGACCCCCCAAATCCAAACTAATGTGCATTTTGATGCAAATGAACAGGTTGCAGATAAAGTGGGAATGTTGTTTAGAGAGGTTTTTAATTTTCTCAGACATAAAATTGCCACATCTAGATCCTTTTATTCTGGTATTAAGGTTCTTGAATCAAGGAGGAAAATTACAGAGCTTGAAGGAATGTTGTATAAATAGAGAGTTGAATTTGAGGTGATATTATAGATGTATATAAGGGTTGTTTAGTGTAATTTAGGTTGTCTAATATTTCCATATTTGTTTCTAGAAATTGCTTAGTTTGAAATCATTTCTTCATAGGGTTCATTATTTTGATGCAATATATCAAATTCAAATGGGGTTTGTTGTATGAGGCCATCGTTAGTGTTGGGCACATTGGAACTTGGAAGACTTGTTGCTAATATTTCAAAGCTAAACAATAAGAGGTGTCTTCTTCTTTATGAACCCTATGAATATGATCACCATCTTTTCCATTTAGATTCATCTCTTAGAGTGAAAAATTCTCTTGCCAAATTGGAATATAGTCCACTGGAGGATTTTAAGACTCCATATAAGGAATATGATTCTAGCATAAATGAAAAAGTTGGAGACCATCAGGGTACAGTCAAGGATAGTAACAATGCTAGTGGTGGTTTTGGCATTCTGATGACAAAGGACACAGGCTCCATGGTTGATGGAAATTGTTTAGACAAAGCTATTTGTTTTGAGAATCTTTAGTTCAAATATATCCAAGCTTGCGACAAACATGTTTTAAATAATGGATCTGGGAAACTTTCCATGATTAGTAATGTGGGAAATTCCTACTTGTGTGACCATTTAGAGGGAATTGAGACTGTGAATGGAAAATATGTTGTTTGTAAGAAATGTAACACTAGTTTATGACCTCAAAGGTTCTAGTTGCTCCCGTTACAATACAGATTCATCAGGCAATAACAAAGTTCTTTTGGACTAGAATCTCTTAGAGACCATGCCAACTACTCTAATATTTCTTAGGAATAAAGCTAAGCGCCTTTTGGAGAGAGCAGTCTGGAACGATACTTCCTCTCTTGTGGTAAATATAGTTTTTGTTTTTCTTAATCAAACATAATTGTAATCTTTGTTTCAAATTTTTATTAAGCTAGTCAGTTATCATGATTGTGTGCATTGTGTGTTTGTAGTCAATTGATGTAATGGATTATTCATTACTTGTCGAAGTTGATGAAGAGCGTTGTGAGCTATTTTAGGTAAGAATAGACTAATACAATGCTCAGTTTTGGTAAAATACACTCATACATTTGCTTTGAAATATATTTTCTCATATTTGATTTTCCATTTTAGGTAACATTATGAATAATTTCAGCTGCTTAGGTCAGAAAATGTATCTATCAACGTTTCAGAGATGAATACACTAAATTTTTTTTTCTTTGTTTCAAATTTCAATACATGAAGTTTACTTTACATTGGTGATAAAGCCAACATTTCTTGCTATGATTTTTTTATGCAATGAAGTTGCTTAATGATGATAACCTAATGATTGCAACAGTATTACAATTGACAAACTGAGCATTATTTACCAGAGGTATATTCTCTTGATATTACACTTTTATGATAGGACCAACCAATGAGTATTGGCAGTCAAAGATTTCATTGTTTGTGACCATCATTTATGTGAATAGGTCATGGGTTCCTTGATTTGAAGGGTTAGGAGAAGCTCATTTTAAGTTCCTCATGTGGATCTAGCTATCAGCTCAAGTAAAATGTGCACATATTCTTTTTCTTTTCCTTTTAATTCCTCTGATGATATCTTCTAGTTGAATATTGTCTTTCATTTTCTAGTCCAATTATCTTCAATGCTCTAATATTGAACTTGTTTTATGCCATGAATCAATAATTCTGGTTGATTTTAAAATGCCTCATTGACTTATTTTTTGCAACTAACTAAAGTTAAGTGTATTAACACCATTTTCTAAACTCAAAAGGTTTATAAATTCATGATTTGAGGTGATATGATTTTGTTTGTCCTTGATGAGAAGTGCCAAGACGTTTTCTTTCATGTTTTTATCCTTTCAATGGTTGGTAAATTGTAAGTAAGTTTTGATTTCTTGTTTTTCTTTCTATTATGGTAGATTAGGCTTTTGGTCTTTATGCTCACTTTGGGTCTATGTTTTGCAGTGATGCACTAGAATTATGCATGGTTGTTAGTTGGAGCCAATGGTTATCAAGAAATAATGTGAGTTTTAAACATGCAGCTCCATTAATGGGAACATCTCTTGTCACAGTTCATTAGATTGGTGGTACTATGATTTTTGTCTTTATGCTCACTTTTGTGTCCACGTTTAGCAGTGGATAGAACTATGCATGGTTGTTAGTTAGAGATAGTGGTTATCAAGAAACAGTGTGATTTAATCATGCTTCTTCATTGATGGAAAAATCTCTTGTTACAGTTCATTAGATTGGTGGCACTACAGATAGTTGGCAATTGACGAATCCCAACATTGACCAATGTCACTTTAATGTACTATGGATGCCATCTCTATTTAATGTACTTTAAACATGTTCAAATTAGTAGATTTCATTGCTGGTTATTATTTTTCTTATCATATTTATTTTTCCCACTCTAATCCTATTCTCTATGGATTTTTTTGTTAATCCCCTAGATCTATTCTTGAAAGTCTAATTCTTTAAAGGGTGTTAGCTCAATGGAAGAGCATCTGCTTTACAAGTAGGAGGTTCGTGGTTCATTTCCATCATGCCCTATTATTCAGATGGAATGATGATGATTAGTTTTTGGTGACGGAGGTTCTTTTGACTATCACCAATGAGCTTATAGTGACATTTTCTACCCTCACCAAAATATGAAATGGTGACAGTCAATGAACACCACCATATATATGCATCAATAGTGACGACCATGAAAAATCCATCACCATAAATCACTGATGTTCATATGAAATGGTGACGGTCAATGAACATCACCACATATATATGCATTAATAGTGACGGTTATGAAAGGTCCATAACAATAAATCATTGTTGTTCATATGAAACGGTGATGGTCACTATCCATCATTATAATCATTATTGGTGACAGACCTTGAATGTCACCACAAAACCTATACTTTTGGTGACGCCACCATTGGTGATGTTCAATTTTTTGGTGACAGAGGGTAAGGTTTGTCACCGTTTCTCATATGAAATGGTGACGGTCACTATCCGTCATTATAAATATTTATTGGTGATAGACCTTGAATGTCACCATAACACCTATACTTTTGGCGATGCCACCTTTGGTAATGTTCATTTTTTTGGTGACGAAGGCTCTTTTGACAATCACCAATGAGCTTATGATGACATTTTTCGACCCTCACCAATGACCTTTTTTGTTGTAGTGTAACCAATAATATGTGGGATGATGCCTTTGTAAGAATCAAACATTGATGGGAGTTCAAGGTGATTCTGTTCCAGCCACCTATAGATCTCAGGCAAGTATTGTCTTGTGCTTTCATTATTTAGTCCCTCAGGTCCACCTTATTTAGTATCACTTCAAATTCAAACATTTAGGACCTACTGTTAGCTACCTATACCAATAGGTTTCATATTTCATGATTAACAATGAAAAGTTCCAAATATGCTCTGCTTTGATCATGCAAAGATCACATATTTCCTAGAGAAAACAATCTGTGTTTATAGCTTGATGTTGTCTCAATTTTGATGGATGGTCCAACAGCCTAATCTAGATCATGCCATGTTTTGAATTTCCAGTTGTAGAATAGAGAAAGAAGTCTGTCCAAACTGTTTAATCTTGGCAGACAAGTAGTCTAGGTAGAGAAGAAAGGCTCCCAACTGCTAAATCTGGGACCTTGGAAGAAATAAGGGTAGAAGTAGATAGGAAAACAAAAGAAAAAGCCAGAGAAAAGAAAAGGCAAATAAGGGTCTGCAAGTCCAAGTGCACCCTCCAAGAAGAAACAAAAAATGCTAGGCAAATAGATGGGTAGGCAGATGAGGTTGCAGAAATATCATTCCTTGCAAATAAATGTGTGCTGAAATGTTCACAAAGCAAAAACAATGAATTAAGAAGGTGTTCTTCTCCATCAGGTGGCAGCAAAGCAAAGAAGCATGTCTAACCTCCCTTCTTCCCCTCTTCCCATTCATTACTAACATCCTATCATCAGTTGAGATTCATGGAAGAATTGATGGTTTTATGGTGGTTCTTAGTCCTTTAAAAGCCACATTTCTTGTCTAAAACTCTTTTCATTTTGCTCTACTCCCTAAACTAAGCTATTTTCAAACAAACTTAGTGGTATCTCCCCTCATCCACCCTTTCTCATCCATATTAACCCCTAACTCTATTGTATAATTCCCCTATGTTACCCTTTCCCTATTATTATAACACCATGGTGTATAAACCCCAAACATTGTATAAATATCCCTCCCCTTGGCATTATAGCCAACTAAGTTGTTTAGGGAGACTCCATTCCATGAGGGGCTGTGGTCAACCCTGTCTTGGGGCTGCTCTAACCTCTGGTTATGAGCAACAACCTTTCCCCTAAGCCCTTACCTTTCCTCTGTTCAAAATGCCACAGAAAACCCCTTTCCCCCTGCTAAACCCACTCCTAAACCCCTTTTTCCTTATAAAAACCTTGAAAAACCCAAAAATCCCCAAAAACACATGCAAAAACCCCTAACCCTAAGGTTCTCCGCCCGAAAATATTTAATTTAATATTTTAATAGGCCAGCGGGCCCCCCCAACCTGCACGATCCGTCGGAGGACCCGCCAGCCGTCGATCTTCCGCCACCCATGATCTAACGGTGGGCGGGTATTCTTGGGCCCGGATCTGCCGACCTTTAGCGTCCGGGGAAAATGGTTTTCCTCCCCGTACAGGGACGCGTGGCTGGCGGTGGGGTTGTTCGAAGCCCCCTCCCCGATACCGCCTTTGGCCCAAAGGTGGTGCGGGGAACCCGCTTACCGCCTCCCCATTACCACCCATCCGGCGCACGTCACCCTCACGTCAGCGTGACGTCATGTCGCTTCCGCCCGCCCCCGCGTCCCATGGCCCTCCACGTAGCCCTGCCACCGCATTTACCCGCCACCGTGTCCTGCCACCCTGGCCTACACCTCAGCAGCCACGTCACCTCCGTACCCGGGCCCCACCATGACGTCATGCTGACGTCATCGACAGAAAAGCGCCAATGACTTGTTTTGTCCAAATTTGTCGTTATAAACGACTAAATTAGCCATTTGTGGTCATTTTCACGCACAAACGACGTAGCCGTTGTCAACCAGCTGCCGCGAAAATTCGTTTCCTGCCATCAAATTCAAGATTCAGACCGCTACAAGTCAAGAATTCAGCTACGTTGAGCCTGCACAGTTCGGCCCGCAGGCCTGTCAAACGTTTTTCCAGGTATTTCATCAGATTCCCCCATTTTGCCCATGCATTCCATTTCTCTGCAAATTCACCATTGAAGACTGGTCAAAATCCACAGTCTAGCTCTGTCTACTAACCAAGAGTCAGCTAAAGTAACTTGCATTGCCCCCAGAACTAAAAATTGACATTAAAACAGTCGTTCCGCGGGCCAGAACCATAAAATTGTCCTCGAGGTGCTTGGCATTGTTCCCTTTTGCCGAGTACAGGCCAGCTGCAATTTCTACCATAAGAAACCTCATACCCTCTGCAACTTACCCTTAGCAATTCACATCCCTGTGAATTTACAACAAACTACAGAAACCAGCGTGCATTTTCCACTGAGAAAAACACTTCAGACTTGGTCTACATTTGGCCTATTACTTAAGCTCTTAAAGAACTTTGCAAACCATTGCCATCACCTTATTTCAAAATCAAGTTTTACAATGGCTGCTTCTGCATCCTCATCCCTCAGTGTAGCTCCATTAAATCCACCAAATAAAGAGCTGGAGGCCTTGGCACTTGCTGACAAGGACTATCTTATTGAAGACTTTGAGGGTAACAGGGACTTCTTGCAGACCTTCTGTCAATTAAGAGAGGACTATAAGGATGGTCATGGTACACATGGGATATGGGAGTCAAAGCTACCATATTATTGTCTCCCAGCTGTAAATGTCTTCCCTGAAATCATTCACCTATGTGCTGAAAACTATGATGTGCAGCACAGAGCTATTAGCACTCCATCTGGGAGGATCCTTTTCTACATTAATGCTGAGTCCATTAACAAAATGTTACACTTTGATCAGACAGAGTTGCTAATCCCATTTTCCATGGACTATTTGCTAGACACTGGTGCCAAGATGACTAGTCAGGAGATTCAAAAGGTCACCAGGACATTCATGAGACCTGAGTGCCAGCCTACAGGGCCACCTCCCTACCTGGATGTCCATTTCAATGATATAGGCATGCTTTTACTAGACATGATTGCCTATGTGTTGGGATACAAAAACAGTGAGCATGTGGATAAAACAATGCTGGTATTGCTATCTGCTTACAGCCCACACCAACCCCCTGCCCGCAAATATAACTTTGCTAAGTTCATAGCTAACAAGATTCATGATCAGTTGAGCAGAGTGGACAGACAGGGGGTCTTCAAGTACTCGGCCTATATTTACCACCTGTTCATGTACTATCATTCTGAAGCCTTCCCATGCTACATCAAAAAGCTGGATCACAGAGGGGAAAGAAGATCTGTCATCTTCTGGACCTCTGTCTATCGCAAAGTCACAAATTCACCCTACACCTACTGTGAATTTGTTGACCAATTTGTATACCCAGTCTCTTGCCTGTTGATGAGGTCCCCTCCTCCCAGAATATCAAATGAGATAAAGAAAGCTCTGCAGCTTTCCAAAAAATATAAAATAGGTGACTGGTACCTATATGAGAACCATACTGTCATTAGGATCTATGGCTGTGAGCTCTGTCCATATAGGCTCCCAAAATATGTACCTATGAGGTTATTTGCCTTGGAGTATTACAGGCAGTTGATTCAGTCCGACCTCACCCATTTCCACAGCGCCAAAAAGAAGGCCCACCTCAAGTTCAAACACCAGTTGGGCCCCTTCATCATGAACAAGAAAGAAGGGTGGGAAGATGCAGACCTAATCCTTAAGGATAAATACAAGCTGTCCTATAGTTTTCGGTGGGTCCATTATGACCCTGAAGGTTTCATCACTACTAGGAGAAACAAGTACAGGCTTATAGGCATTAACCATTGCCAGTACCCACACATTGAAAAATATGCCAACCTGCAAGAATGGCAGGTGGATACTCTAGTTGAAAACCTAACTGAGGAAGAGACAAAGCTAAAGAATATGAAGGAGATTGAAAAAACTATTGACCTAGACTATGTGCAGCAGGTACCTTTCAGACCGCCTTATTCAGTGGGAGAAGGGACCTCAGCCTCAAGGACTGCACCAGTAATAAAGGCATCTTCCACAGCAGCACCAGTGTTAGATAAAGGCAAAGGGATAATGGGTGCAGAAGAACAAACAATGAAAGAAAAGTCTGCCCCTTCAGGTGAGCAGCAGCAAGAGCAGCAACAAGAACAACAGCAAGGGAAAACTGTCCTTCCACAAACTGAGCTACCAGCAGCTCCAGCACTGCAAATTCCACCCCCACAAACTGAGCCAGTAACTGCTCCAATTTTACAGACCCCAGCACATGAGGAAAGGGGGACAAAAAGAGATAGAGAAGAGTCCACTCCTCTCAGTGGATCCTCCCACCAGCCAGAAGCCAAAAGGCAAAGAGCAGACTCCCCAGAGGTAGAAGACATTACTGAAGATGTCTTGGACAGTGCAAGAAAAGACAGGGAGGGCAGTCAGCATACAGGTACAAGCTCCTTTCAGCAGGAGCAAACTTTACAGCTCGGTTTGGAGGTGTCCTCTTCTTCCCAACAAAGCAAGAAGCCCAAGAGCACCAAGGCTTCTTTCAAACAAATAAAAGCTCAGAATGAGCTGCTAAGGGCTGAGGTCTACAAGCAATTCATAGATGCAACACCAGCCCAACAAGAAAGGCTAATGTCGGTATATGACATTCAGGAGGAAAAATTGCTCCTCAGCCACTTTAAGCCCAAAGGGCCGCAGCCTAAGACAGTTGCATATTTTGTAAAGACAAGGGTGGAGGTCCTAGCCAAAGATATACATCCCATGGACCAGATTGAACTCCATAAGCAAGCTGGGGAGATGGTCTATGCAACCTTGGTGGAGAAGGCCACCATGGCACATGAGCTGAAAGAGTCCCTCAAAAACACCAATACCCAGTTGGACTTTGAGAGAATGTCCTCTCTGACCAAAGACAATAGAATAAAGTCTCTGGAGGAGATCATCATTGATCTAGGACATGATCCTAGTGATCCAAAGGGTGTGAAGGCCCTTATGAAGAAGAAAGATGATGACCTCAATGCCTTGAAGAAAAGATTGAAACTGCAGCCCACAGAGCACCCTCAAACAGTAGAACTTCAAAAGCAAAAACAGGCTGAGGACCAACTGGACCTCCTAATGCAGCAAGACCAGAGGATCAGGGAATTGGAGAGAGAGCTGGAAGGAGCATTACAAGATAAACAGGCAGAATCCACTTCCCAAGCTCCTCCAACTACTTTAACAACACCAGCAGCTCCAGATGCCAGCCCAAGTGTAGAGGAATTGACCAAGGCCGTCAAAGCAATGGAGCTCCAGGCAGATGAAATAAAGAAGGCCAAGGAGAATTTGGCAGAACTGGATGCCAAGTATGACAAGTCCAAAGTGACTGTAGCAGAACAGGGCAGAGAAATAAAGGCCCAAAAAGAAAAGATAAAGGCCTTAGAGAAAGAGCTGAATCTGGAGACTGCTATGGCCGACATAAAGAGAATCCTATGGGCCAAAATTGGCCAATCCATCAAACAGCAATGGAGGTCAATAAAAATAATGCATGAGCAGATGGATTTAATGGGTCAAGCTCAAGCAGAAATTCAGAAGGCCAAGACAGTGCTAGGGAACAGAGCAGAGCAGGCAAACAGAATGATAGAATTCCTGAACAGGCAAGAAAGGGAGGAATTGGCAGCTATAGGCATTCCCAACAGAACAGAGGCTGTCCTCTCTGCCAAGAAGGTACTAACTCTCAGGAACTATATACAAACAGTGGAGAGGAAGTAATATGAGATGCAAGCAGATGTGGAGGAATACAAAGTTAAAATGGGAGTGCTGCAAGCAAAAGGCCTGCCCAGCTTACTAAGTGTTGCAGGAAAACTGATCTCTCCAGATCAAATGGCCAACAGAATGGAAACCACTATTGAAAATCAGATTATTGCATCTGGCAGTTCATCTGAACAAGCAGGGCCTCCCACAGGGCAGAGCTTATATGACAAACTTGAAGGCCTGTTCTTCATTGAGAATGAAGTGAATCACCTGTTTGAAACCCATCCCAATCTTTATAGACATACAGAGGCCGAGGAAACATTGATAAAAATGCGCAGACATCAAATGCCTAAGGAGGATTGGTGGCAATTTATGCTTCAGATTTTGCCACGGTAGCTTCAGTCATTCGGCCACTGCCAGCTCCAGGTCACTACAAGACAAATAACATGACAAATGTCAGCAGTTAAAGCAGCCAAAAAGTGACTCATCACATAGACAATGACAGCTATCCAAGTTTCAGACAGCACATCTCCAGCCGACTCTAACAGCCATAAAGTCCAAATATCTTCTGACTATTTTGACAGCTGAGGCATTAAGGAATTACTGCAGCATTCACTCCTTCAGCTACTGTATTCCAGAGATTAGGATATCATAAATGAGATATTAACTCACTCGCTGATATTTTTGATGTAAATTTTGTATATATACTCCCCTGAGTAACTCATAAGGGGTTGGTAATTTTCTCTATGAGACAAATGTATTGTACACTTTCAGAATTATCTAATACAAAGGGTTGGAAGAGCTCAGTGATTTCCTGAAATATTTGATGTCTGGATGATGCTCCATGTGCTGATGCAGAATTCCTGTGTTGTCTGATGAAATAACAAGTTTTCTCCAAACTCTGTTCTTGTTTTACTTATGTTTGTCAAAATCATACTCATCTTATACTAAGCTAGCAGTAAAAAGAAAGAATAGTGCAGGACTTGTTTCGCTACACCTTGTACTCATTTTTTACTACTGTAAATGTTTGTCTTCAGGATTACTATGCACATGAATTCTTAATTGCTCATGTCTATATTGATTCTATAAGTATGAATGCTACCTAGAAATTCTTAATTGCTTCTAGGACAATATTCCCTTGTGTTTCTTTAGCAGTTCACTGCAAGATTCTTCATTGCCTTGCATTAACTAGATACCCTCCACTTAATCACTATTATAAACATTGTTCTCAGACACTAATCTCGCTCTGCAACATCACTACAGCAAATCACTCAGCACCCCAAAATAACTAAAGGACCACTGACTCCATAGCCCAATGGACTAGAACACTTTGGAGAATGCATAAGCACCTTGACTGAAATTATCATCCAACCAAAACCTTAAACAAACCTGAACTTATAGCTAGCCTAAAATCAGTACAAAACAGAGACAAATATTAAAGAGAGAGCCCTCTCTGATCACAGTTTGGCTAGAAGCTGTAATCCAAAGATTGGTTAGTGGTTACCCCGGCCGTATTCCCTTAGAGTCAAAGGGAACAACCTGGGTGTTAACATAATTGGCGACTCCGCTGGGGACTCTTAGGATTTTCCAATTTCTATACATCTCTCAAAGCTACAAATCAAGACTGAAATCAGTCAGGAGGCCTTCAAAACTGTTTCTGTGTCACATTGACAGCTTTAGGGAAGAGCTTTTTCAGTGAATCTTCATCTCAGCTTTGAAATATTTATAGCCATTCCAAAATCTTTATCCAGTCCTTGGAGATATAAAAACTTCCTATAAAATCCTAAAAACAGTTAGAAACTGGCTCCCAACAAAAATCCACGGCATACTAGGGAAAATCCTGACCCTAATCCACCCATCATTGTTGATAATCCAAATACTATCCCTAGAAACATTAGGAGGAAGCAAAGGCAGGAGCAGCCTGCTGATTTAACCTCAGATTCAGATCATCCCAGCCTCATCTCTACTCCATGCAAGGTCCTTTTCCGGTCTACCCCTAGTTCCCCTAGTTCACCATCCACATCTCAAAGTCCTCCTCTCACATCTTCATCCACTGCACATATCCCCTTGACCAACACTCTAGGTTCACCCTTACCTATTACCCCTGTGGTACCCACTGTTCCTATTATCCCAGCTACCCCTGTTAATCCTCTAAACCCTTTAAATATGGCAAACAGATATGCACCCTTACAGTTACCTGCTAATCCTGCAGCCTTACCTCAGGATTACCAAACCAAAATCACATACTTTGACTCCACTGGCCCTTACTCTGCCATCCAACATGCTAAGAGGATGCAAGATCACTTTGAAAACTATGAAATAGATGATGACAGTGTGAGGATGAGAATTTTTGTCCAAAGCCTGACAGGTGATGTTAGAACCTGGTTCAGGTCACTTGCTGCAAACACTATCACAACCCCTGATGAGCTTTATCAAGCATTTACTAATAGATGGGAGAAGAAGAAAGATCCCCTGCACATACTTGGTGAATATGATACAATCAAGAGGGGTCCTCAAGAGACCGTTCTAGAGTATTGTGCTAGATTCAACAATGTATACAATGCGATACCACAAAACTTAAGACCTCCCCCTGATTTGGCCCTGTACAAATTCCCTGATGGATTTGATCCTGACATGGCATATCAGTTAAAGGAAAGAGACCCTCAATCCCTTGCAGAGGCCCAAAGGGTTCCTGTCACAGTGGAAGCTAACCTGATTGCCAAAAGAAACAGAGCAAGGTTGGAAAAGAGGACTGTTTTCAAAGAGGAACCCTCCGCTTTTGATCAAAAGCTGGATGCAATACTCAATGGAATGAAAAGATTGGGTGATAGAGTGGAATCGGTTGAGAGAAAATCATCATGGGAAGCACCACAAAACAACCCTCCTAGGAATCCAAATTTTAGGAGAACTCAAAATCCAGGCATTGGCAAGTCCAGTGCTGACCAAGACATAAGACCCCCTTTCCAAGAAAACTATGCTGAAACTTCCACATCAACTGAACCCAATGAAGATCCTCAGATTAATTTAATGGGTCTAGATGGTGAAAGTCAAGTTTTCTTAACACAAGAAGATCATGAGGATGATGAAATCAAACTGTTCCAAACTAAATCAGGTGAATCCTTTGACTTTAAACAAGGCTATGACACTGTTGTTTATGAGGTCCATAAACAATACAAGCTAAGGAGCAGAACTGTGAATGTAAATCAGCCTGAAAAGGTAAAGGATAATCAGCAGCCTAAAAGAGCCATAATCACAGAGCCTAATGACAAAACAAATTCACCTGCAGAAGAAGTAATCATTGAAGAGATCACTGAACCATTGTCCTTAGAACAGCAGCCTATGGCTACTTCATCCTCTCACCCTAATTTAAATATTACTCCTCAAGAGATGGGTAAAAAGGACAACTCCCACAATCAAGATAAGAATCAACAAGAAGATTTAGTGAACAAGGAAAGGACTGTTATCCACAACCCTAAGACCCAATCTGAAAAACCCTTTGACCTAGAAACTGAAATTGGCAAACTAAAGATAGCAATTCCCCTCTCAGAACTAGCCAAGCATGACACCTATAAACTACAGATCAAGAAGTCCCTTCAACTCACTGGCAACATAGATGATGTCAATGTGCTGGATGACACCCCAGAATTACTGTTTGGCCCAGAAGTGGATGGAAAAACAGTAGTCACAGGGGTATTACCTTTTTATGTCAGCCTACATATTCATGATAAAATATTACATAATGCAATGTTTGACTCAGGTGCCTCTCACAATCTCATGCCAAATGCAGTCATGGAAAGATTGAATCTAGATATAACAAGACCTTACAAGGACCTATTTTCCTTTGACTCCATCCAAGTCAAGTGTTTAGGTCTCATAAAAGATTTATGTGTGTCTCTGGTTCAATACCCAAACAAAACAATTCTGATGGATGTTGTAGTTGCTGATATCCCACCTAAGTATGGGATGTTGTTATCAAGATCATGGGGAGCTAAACTCCAAGGTTCCCTACAATTAGACATGTCATATGCCACCATCTCTGTTTTTGGGCAACCAAAAAGACTATACAGAGAAACACTCATGAAATACATGGTCAGCAGTGAAGAAAAGCCTCAAAACTTTCCCATATATGCTGTCCATTCAGACATAGACTCATACATTCTCTTCAATGACAGCACAACTTTCTCAAATAATGATGTTGAAACCAAAATACTCATACAGGAGGAAGACTCTAAGGAAAGAATTACCACCCATGAAACAACAGTCAATCAAACACTAGACACTGCTGCTGCCCTAGTTGTCAAGCATATCCAATCAAATGATGAGACTGTCCTAGAAGATAAGCCAGATGAAAAACCAGAACTTCAACCTACATTGCCAGCACATGAACAGATCATTAAATCTCCTTCACAACAAGATATTCTATGGTTCCTTGAATTTGATGGCTCAGTCAACAAATTAGGGGCAGGAGCTGGAGTTTGGGTACACAATAAAGAAAACAGTCATGCAGAAGGCAGAGCCTATAGATTAAACTTCAGATGTACTAATAACATGGCAGAATATGAAGCTCTTTTACTAGGCCTCAAGTTAGTAAAGTTCTTGCAAGCTGCCAGGGTTTCAATCATGGGTGATTCAGATTTAGTTATCCAACAAGTGAAGGGAAATTTTGTCACCAATGACAAAAGACTAAGGTCTTATAGGTCTGCTGTTGCTGAGGTACTAAACTTTTTCTCTGAATTCCAAATCACTAAAATTCCTAGAACCCATAATCTACATGCTCATAGTTTGGCCACATTTGCTAGTACTTGCAAATTACCATTGGAACCTAACAATCGTTTCACAGCTGAGATAAAACACAGACCCTCCATTCCAAACAATGTTAAAGATTGGCAAGTATTTGAAGATGATACGCAAATAAACCATTTTTTAACGCTGCAACAAGAGTTTGCAGGATTAAATATTGACACTGATAGAGCAAGTCAATCACAAATACTTGATAGAGCAAGTCAATCACAAATACTTGACAGAGCAAGTCAATCAAAAATACAGTTTGAACAGACTAACCACCCAATGTCACCCAAAACAGCAAAACAAATGCTGAATCCAACGATCTTCAACAAGGAAAACATTCAGCAAATTCACCAAGTCAGTTGTGAAGAAGTGGCCAATGCTGAGGATGAAATCATAGACCTGAAAGACAATTTTCTGCCAACAGGCCTAACTCCACTAGAGGACATCTTTGATTCAAATGACATCCCTAGAAAACCAAAAATGCAGCCATTGAAGAATGCAACATTGGTACCATTGACAAGCCTAAAATAATAAAGTTGTCTGCTGCCTTACCTCCTGACCAAAAGCCTAAATACATCGACCTCTTTAAAGAATTTCAGGATGTCTTTGCATGGAGTTATGAGGATCTAAAGTCCTATGATACCTCTGTTATCCAGCATACTATCCCTCTCAAACCTGATCAAAAACCCTTTAAACAAAAATTGAGGAGAATCAATCCTATGCTTCTCCCAGCAATGGAACAAGAGGTACAGAAAATGTTCAAAGCAGGCATCATAGCACCTATCAGATTCTCTGAGTGGATTTCAAACTTAGTCCCTACAAGAAAGAAAACTGGTGAAATAAGGCTGTGTGTGGATCTAAGAAATCTGAACCAAGTATCCCTCAAAGACAACTATCCCTTACCCAAGATGGACCACATTCTCCAAAGAGTGGTAGGGGCCTCAAGGATCTCATTACTTGATGGATTCTCAGGCTTTAATCAAATTTTAGTACACCGTGATGATCAAGACAAAACTGCATTTACAACCCCATGGGGAACTTTCAAATATGTAAAAATGCCTTTTGGATTGAAAAATGCAGGGGCAACGTTTCAAAGAGCAATGGATATCGCTTTTGCCAAAGATATTCATGACTTCCTTGTCATTTACTTAGATGACCTTACACCTTTCTCAAAATCAGATCAAGAACATTTGAAACATTTAAGACAGATTTTCTTAACATGTAGGAAATATGGAATTTCCTTGAATCCCAAGAAGTCTCTATTTGGTTTGGAAGAAGGTAAGCTGTTAGGACACATCATTTCAAAGGATGGCATAAGAATTGATCCAGATAGGATACAAGCTATCCTACAAATGCCCCACCCAAGAAATATCAAAGAATTGCAGGGATTTTTGGGAAAAATCAATTTCTTGAGAAGGTTTATCCCAAACTTAGCAGAACTAATCAGATTACTAAATAACATGCTAAAGAAAGATTCAAAAGTGAAATGGACGGTTGAGGCAAATCAAGCCTTTGAAGGTATAAAGCTGGCCCTCACCCAAACCCCGGTCTTGACCAATCCTCAATTTGACAGAGAATTTATCATTTTCTCTTTTGCCTCCCAGCATACTATTGCTGCTGTATTGTTACAGAAAGATGACCAAGGAAATGAGAAGCCAATTGCTTTCTTTAGTAGAGCTCTTAGAGATGCACCTTTAAAATACCAAATCATGGAGAAACAAGCTTATGCTTTGGTCAAGGCCATCAAAGACTTTAGGATCTACATCCTGTATTCACATGTTATAGCTTATGTACCAAGTCCTATTGTCAAAGACATTCTCACCCAAGAAAATTTAGAGGGCAGAAGAGGAAAGTGGATTGCCAACATTTTGGAATTTGATATTGAGATAAAACCTACAAAACTAATAAAAGGGCAAGGTTTGGCCAAACTAATGACAGAAGCAAATTTCCAAGCCTTAGACATCAATCAGCTGGACAGTGAACCGGAGCTGGCGACTCCAAAGATCAATGTAGCCTTTGAACAATCCCCTTGGTATTCTGATATATGTTATGTATTGCAAAACCTGTGTGCTCCCCCAGGATTGTCCATAACTAAATGTAGGTTCTTAAAAATGAAAGCTTCTAAATTCTGTGTTATGGATGGAAATTTATTGTGGAAAAACCATGAAGGGATATTGCTAAACTGCCTAATTGAGAATGAAACTGACAATATCATAAAAGAATTTCATGCAGGTGACTGTGGTGGACACTTGTACTGGAAGTCCACTGTGTATAAAATACTAAGGGCTGGTTACTACTGGCCCACCATGTTCTCTGATGTCAAGAAATTTACCACCTCATGTCATAAATGTCAAGTGTTTGAGGGAAAGAGACAGTTACTGCCACTTCCCTTAAGACCTATTGCAACAGAGAGACCTTTTCAACAATGGGGCTTGGATTTCATTGGGGAAATTCATCCCTCATCTTCAGGCCAACATAGATGGATCTTAACAGCCACATACTACTTCACCAAGTGGATTGAAGCTGCTCCATGCAAACAAGCAAATGATTCAACAATCATTCAGTTTTTGGAGAACAACATATTGGCTAGATTTGGTTGTCCTGACAAAATAATAACAGACAATGCTGCTGCTTTCAGATCCAAGAAAATGGTGAATTTTTGCCATAAATTTCACATTACCTTAGGCCATTCTACTGCATACTATCCCCAAGGAAATGGCCTTGCTGAGTCATCAAATAAAAGCCTGGTAAACATTATAAAGAAAGTGCTAGAAGAGAACAAAAAGAATTGGCATAAGAAGCTTGTGAATGCTCTATGGGCAGATAGACTAACAACCAAGAGATCAATTGGGACCAGCCCATATGAGTTGGTTTATGGATTAGAAGCCAAATTCCCTTCATCACTAGGGGTGCCTGTTATGAAACTTCTTCAAGAAAGCCAAGCTAAACCAAATGATATGCAAAGAAGGATCAATCAAATAATATGTTTACAGCAAACTAGAGATCAAGTTTTCAGCAGAGTTCAAGTTCTACAAGAAAAATTAAAGAAGGCCTTTGATAGGAGAACTAAGGCAGAAGATTTCAACATTGGTGACAAAGTCCTCAAGTGGGATTCAAGAAGAGAGGATAAGGGAAAACATGGAAAAAGATATTCCCTTTGGAGAGGACCATTTGCTGTCCAAACAGTACAAGGAAACAACACTTATTTCCTTAAAAGTCTTAATGAAACTGATTTGGATGAAGGTCCTGTGAATGGCAGGATGCTCAAGCACTATTTTGACTACCACCCATAAGTGCAGCATGAGTTTTCCATTGTACATATCCAAATGTATATATTATTTTCTGTTAAGATGTAAAAATGTAGTTTTTCAAGTTTTCTTAACTACCAGCAAAAGGTAAATAGGATCAAGAAGTCTACCAAGAAGGGAAGTACACAATTTTGACATTTCAAAGCAGCAAGCTTCAAAATTTTGATAAAGGCAATCAATGGGCCAAGGCATTCTGACCTGCTGTTCTTGGTCTTTCAAATGAAAAACCATCCCCATGTGGAGCCACTGTTAGCTACCTATACCAATAGGTTTCATATTTCATGATTGACAATGAAAAGTTCCAAATATGCTCTGCTTTGATCATGCAAAGATCACATATTTCCTAGAGAAAACAATCTGTGTATATAGCTTGATGTTGTCTCAATTTTGATGGATGGTCCAACAGCCTAATCTGGATCATGCCATGTTTTGAATTTCCAGTTGTAGAATAGAGAAAGAAGTCTGTCCAAACTGTTTAATCTTGGCAGACAAGTAGTCTAGGTAGAGAAGAAAGGCTCCCAACTGCTTAATCTGGGACCTTGGAAGAAATAAGGGTAGAAGTAGATAGGAAAACAAAAGAAAAAGCCAGAGAAAAGAAAAGGCAAATAAGGGTCTGCAAGTCCAAGTGCACCCTCCAAGAAGAAACAAAAAATGCTAGGCAAATAGATGGGTAGGCAGATGAGGTTGCAGAAATATCATTCCTTGCAAATAAATGTGTGCTGAAATGTTCACAAAGCAAAAACAATGAATTGAGAAGGTGTTCTTCTCCATCAGGTGGCAGCAAAGCAAAGAAGCATGTCTAACCTCCCTTCTTCCCCTCTTCCCATTCATTACTAACATCCTATCATCAGTTGAGATTCATGGAAGAATTGATGGTTTTATGGTGGTTCTTAGTCCTTTAAAAGCCACATTTCTTGTCTAAAACTCTTTTCATTTTGCTCTACTCCCTAAACTAAGCTATTTTCAAACAAACTTAGTGGTATCTCCCCTCATCCACCCTTTCTCATCCATATTAACCCCTAACTCTATTGTATAATTCCCCTATGTTACCCTTTCCCTATTATTATAACACCATGGTGTATAAACCCCAAACATTGTATAAATATCCCTCCCCTTGGCATTATAGCCAACTAAGTTGTTTAGGGAGACTCCAGTCCACCAGGGGCTGTGGTCAACCCTGTCTTGGGGCTGCTCTAACCTCTGGTTATGAGCAACAACCTTTCCCCTAAGCCCTCACCTTTCCTCTGTTCAAAATGCCACAGAAAACCCCTTTCCCCCTGCTAAACCCACTCCTAAACCCCTTTTTCCTTATAAAACCCTTGAAAAACCCAAAAATCCCCAAAAACACATGCAAAAACCCCTAACCCTAAGGTTCTCCGCCCGAAAATATTTAATTTAATATTTTAATAGGCCAGCGGGCCCCCCCAACCTGCACGATCCGTCGGAGGACCCGCCAGCCGTCGATCTTCCGCCACCCATGATCTAACGGTGGGCGGGTATTCTTGGGCCCGGATCTGCCGACCTTTAGCGTCCGGGGAAAATGGTTTTCTGCCCCGTACAGGGATGCGTGGCAGGCGGTGGGGTTGTTCGGAGCCCCCTCCCCGATACCGCCTTTGGCCCAAAGGTGGTGCGGGGAACCCGCTTACCGCCTCCCCATTACCACCCATCCGGCGCACGTCACCCTCACGTCAGCCTGACGTCATGTCGCTTCCGCCCGCCCCCGCGTCCCGTGGCCCTCCACGTAGCCCTGCCACCGCATTTACCCGCCACCGTGTCCTGCCACCCTGGCCTACACCTCAGCAGCCACGTCACCTCCGTACCCGGGCCCCACCATGATGTCATGCTGACGTCATCGGCGGAAAAGCGCCAATGGCTTGTTTTGTCCAAATTTGTCGTTATAAATGACTAAATTAGCCGTTTGTGGTCATTTTCACGCACAAACGACGTAGCCGTTGTCAACCAGCTGCCGCGAAAATTCGTTTCCTGCCATCAAATTCAAGATTCAGACCGCTACAAGTCAAGAATTCAGCTACATTGAGCCTGCACAGTTCGGCCCGTAGGCCTGTCAAACGTTTTTCCAGGTATTTCACCAGATTCCCCCATTTTGCCCATGCATTCCATTTCTCTGTAAATTCACCATTGAAGACTGGTCAAAATCCACAGTCTAGCTCTGTCTGCTAACCAAGAGTCAGCTAAAGTAACTTGCATTTCCCCCAGAACTAAAAATTGACATTAAAACAGTCGTTCCGCAGGCCAGAACCATAAAATTGTCCTCGAGGTGCTCGACATTGTTCCCTTTTTCCGAGTACAGGCCAGCTGCAATTTCTACCATAAGAAACCTCATACCCTCTGCAACTTACCCTTAGCAATTCACATCCCTGTGAATTTACAACAAACTACAGAAACCAGCTTGCATTTTCCACTGAGAAAAACACTTCAGACTTGGTCTACATTTGGCCTATTACTTAAGCTCTTAAAGAACTTTGCAAACCATTGCCATCACCTTATTTCAAAATCAAGTTTTACAATGGCTGCTTCTGCATCCTCATCCCTTAGTGTAGCTCCATTAAATCCACCAAATAAAGAGCTGGAGGCCTTGGCATTTGCTGACAAGGACTATCTTATTGAAGACTTTGAGGGTAACAGGGACTTCTTGCAGACCTTCTGTCAATTAAGAGAGGACTATAAGGATGGTCATGGTACACATGGGATATGGGAGTCAAACCTACCATACTATTGTCTCCCAGCTGTAAATGTCTTCCCTGAAATCATTCACCTATGTGCTGAAAACTATGATGTGCAGCACAGAGCTATTAGCACTCCATCTGGGAGGATCCTTTTCTACATTAATGCTGAGTCCATTAACAAAAAGTTACACTTTGATCAGACAGAGTTGCTAATCCCATTTTCCATGGACTATTTGCTGGACACTGGTGCCAAGATGACTAGTGAGGAGATTCAAAAGGTCACCAGGACATTCATGAGACCTGAGTGCCAGCCTACAGGGCCACCTCCCTACCTGGATGTCCATTTCAATGATATAGGCAGGATTTTACTAGACATGATTGCTTATGTGTTGGGATACAAAAACAGTGAGCATGTGGATAAAACAATGCTGGTATTGCTATCTGCTTACAGCCCACGCCAACCCCCTGCCCGCAAATATAACTTTGCTAAGTTCATAGCTAACAAGATTCATGATCAGTTGAGCAGAGTGGACAGACAGGGGGTCTTCAAGTACTCGGCCTATATTTACCACTTGTTCATGTACTATCATTCTGAAGCCTTCCCATGCTACATCAAAAAGCTGGATCACAGAGGGGAAAGAAGATCTGTCATCTTCTGGACCTCTGTCTATCACAAAGTCACAAATTCACCCTACACCTACTGTGAATTTGTTGACCAATTTGTATACCCAGTCTCTTGCCTGTTGATGAGGTCCCCTCCTCCCAGAATATCAAATGAGATAAAGAAAGCTCTGCAGCTTTCCAAAAAATATAAAATAGGTGACTGGTACCTATATGAGAACCATACTGTCATTAGGATCTATGGCTGTGAGCTCTGTCCATATAGGCTCCCAAAATATGTACCTATGAGGTTATTTGCCTTGGAGTATTACAGGCAGTTGATTCAGTCCGACCTCACCCATTTCCACAGCGCCAAAAAGAAGGCCCACCTCAAGTTCAAACACCAGTTGGGCCCCTTCATCATGAACAAGAAAGAAGGGTGGGAAGATGCAGACCTAATCCTTAAGGATAAATACAAGCTGTCCTATAGTTTTCGGTGGGTCCATTATGACCCTGAAGGTTTCATCACTGCTAGGAGAAACAAGTATAGGCTTATAGGCATTAAGCATTGCCAGTACCCACACATTGAAAAATATGCCAACCTGCAAGAATGGCAGGTGGATACTATAGTTGAAAATCTAACTGAGGAAGAGACAAAGCTAAAGAATATGAAGGAGATTGAAAAAACTATTGACCTAGACTATGTGCAGTAGGTACCTTTCAGACCGCCTTATTCAGTGGGAGAAGGGACCTCAGCCTCAAGGACTGCACCAGTAATAAAGGCATCTTCCACAGTAGCACCAGTGTTAGATAAAGGCAAAGGGATAATGGGTGCAGAAGAACAAACAATGAAAGAAAAGTCTGCCCCTTCAGGTGAGCAGCAGCAAGAGCAGCAACAAGAGCAGCAACAAGAACAGCAGCAAGGGCAAACTGTCCTTCCACAAACTGAGCTACCAGCAGCTCCAGCACTGCAAATTCCACCCCCACAAACTGAGCCAGTAACTGCTCCAATTTTACAGACCCCAGCACATGAGGAAAGGGGGACAAAAAGAGATAGAGAAGAGTCCACTCCTCTCAGTGGATCCTCCCACTAGCCAGAAGCCAAAAGGAAAAGAGCAGACTCCCCAGAGGTAGAAGACATTACTGAAGATGTCTTGGACAGTGCAATAAAAGACAGGGAGGGCAGTCAGCATACAGGTAGAAGCTCCTTTCAGCAGGAGCAAACTTTACAGCTCGGTTTGGAGGTGTCCTCTTCTTCCCAACAAAGCAAGAAGCCCAAGAGCACCAAGGCTTCTTTCAAACAAATAAAAGCTCAGAATGAGCTGCTAAGGGTTGAGGTCTACAAGCAATTCATAGATGCAACACCAGCCCAGCAAGAAAGGCTAATGTCGGTATATGACATTCAGGAGGAAAAATTGCTCCTCAGCCACTTTAAGCCCAAAGGGCCGCAGCCTAAGACAGTTACAGATTTTGTAAAGACAAGGGTGGAGGTCCTAGCCAAAGATATACATCCCATGGACTAGATTGAACTCCATAAGCAAGCTGGGGAGATGGTCTATGCAACCTTGGTGGAGAAGGCCACCATGGCACATGAGCTGAAAGAGTCCCTCAAAAACACCAATACCCAGTTGGACTTTGAGAGAATGTCCTCTCTGGCCAAAGACAATAGAATAAAGTCTCTGGAGGAGATCATCATTGATCTAGGACATGATCCTAGTGATCCAAAGGGTGTGAAGGCCCTTATGAAGAAGAAAGATGATGACCTCAATGCCTTGAAGAAAAGATTGAAGCTACAGCCCACAGAGCACCCTCAAACAACAGAACTTCAAAAGCAAAAATAGGCTGAGGACCAACTGGACCTCCTAATGCAGCAAGACCAGAGGATCAGGGAATTGGAGAGAGAGCTGGAAGGAGCATTACAAGATAAACAGGCAGAATCCACTTCCCAAGCTCCTCCAACTACTTCAACAACAGCAGCAGCTCCAGATGCCAGCCCAAGTGTAGAGGAATTGACCAAGGCCGTCAAAGCAATGGAGCTCCAGGCAGATGAAATAAAGAAGGCCAAGGAGAAGTTGGCAGAACTGGATGCCAAGTATGACAAGTCCAAAGTGACTGTAGCAGAACAGGGCAGAGAAATAAAGGCCCAAAAAGAAAAGATAAAGGCCTTAGAGAAAGAGCTGAATCTGGAGACTGCTATGGCCGACATAAAGAGAATCCTATGGGCCAAAATTGGCCAATCCATCAAACAGCAATGGAGGTCAATAAAAATAATGCATGAGCAGATGGATTTAATGGGTCAAGCTCAAGCAGAAATTCAGAAGGCCAAGACAGTGCTAGGGAACAGAGCAGAGCAGGCAAACAGAATGATGGACTTCCTGAACAAGCAAGAAAGGGAGGAATTGGCAGCTATAGGCATTCCCAACAGAACAGAGGCTGTCCTCTCTGCCAAGAAGGTACTAACTCTCAGGAACTATATAAAAACAGTGGAGAGGAAGTACTATCAGATGCAAGCAGATGTGGAGGAATACAAAGTTAAAATGGGAGTGCTGCAAGCAAAAGGCCTGCCCAGCTTACTAAGTGGTGCAGGAAAACTGATCTCTCCAGATCAAATGGCCAACAGAATGGCAACCACTATTGAAAATCAGATTATTGCATCTGGCAGTTCATCTGAACAAGAAGGGCCTCCCACAGGGCAGAGCTTATATGACAAACTTGAAGGCCTGTTCTTCATTGAGAATGAAGTGAATCACCTGTTTGAAACCCCTCCCAATCTTTATAGACATACAGAGGCCGAGGAAACATTGATAAAAATGCGCAGACATCAAATGCCTAAGGAGGATTGGTGGCAATTTATGCTTCAGATTTTGCCATGGTAGCTTCAGTCATTCGGCCACTGCCAGCTCCAGGTCACTACAAGACAAATAACATGACAAATGTCAGCAGTTAAAGCAGCCAAAAAGTGACTCATCACATAGACAATGACAACTATCCAAGTTTCAGACAGCACATCTCCAGCCGACTCTAACAGCCATAAAGTCCAAATATCTTCTGACTATTTTGACAGCTGAGGCATTAAGGAATTACTGCAGCATTCACTCCTTCAGCTACTGCATTCCAGAGATTAGCATATCATAAATGAGATATTAACTCACTCGCTGATATTTTTGATGTAAATTTTGTATATATACTCCCCTGAGTAACTCATAAGGGGTTGGTAATTTTCTCTATGAGACAAATGTATTGTACACTTTCAGAATTATCTAATACAAAGGGCTGGAAGAGCTCAGTGATTTCCTGAAATATTTGATGTCTGGATGATGCTCCATGTGCTGATGCAGAATTCCTGTGTTGTCTGATGAAATAACAAGTTTTCTCCAAACTCTGTTCTTGTTTTACTTATGTTTGTCAAAATCATACTCATCTTATACTAAGCTAGCAGTAAAAAGAAAGAATAGTGCAGGACTTGTTTCGCTACACCTTGTACTCAATTTTTACTACTGTAAATGTTTGTCTTCAGGATTACTATGCACATGAATTCTTAATTTCTCATGTCTATATTGATTCTATAAGTATGAATGCTACCTAGAAATTCTTAATTGCTTCTAGGACAATATTCCCTTGTGTTTCTTTAGCAGTTCACTGCAAGATTCTTCATTGCCTTGCATTAACTGGATACCCTCCACTTAATCACTATTATAAACGTTGTTCTCAGACACTAATCTGGCTCTGCAACATCACTACAGCAAATCACTCAGCACCCCAAAATAACTAAAGGACCACTGACTCCATAGCCCAATGGACTAGAACACTTTGGTGAATGCATAAGCACCTTGACTGAAATTATCATCCAACCAAAACCTTAAACAAACCTGAACTTATAGCTAGCCTAAAATCAGTACAAAACAGAGACAAATATTAAAGAGAGAGCCCTCTCTGATCACAGTTTGGCTAGAAGCTGTAATCCAAAGATTGGTTAGTGGTTACCCCGGCCGTATTCCCTTAGAGTCAAAGGGAACAACCTGGGTGTTAACACCTACAGTAATACAAGTTAGATGAATAAGAATAACTCAAACTTTTATATTAGGAAGTTTATTTATGTGGATGCTAATAATGATATCCATGTATAGTAAATTACATTTGAGTAATATATTCTTAGTACCCAAACTAATAGTAATCTAGTGTCAAGAGCAACCCAAGTGATATCGTTGTTATGCATATCAATATTCAGAAAAGGAAACACATGCTCAAACATTACTATCGAAACTTATGTATACGCCAGGTCACCATATAATTGAGAACCTTGCATGGGTTTTACTTTGGAAAATTGACTTTTTTAATTGAAATTTTATTTTATGGATTTTATCCATCAGGTTAGTGATGTCAATTAGTGGAGGGTTTACCATAAAAAGATACCTTAACTACCTAAGATATTATTTATGGAAAATCCTTTTTAGATATGGAGATCTTTTACTTTTTGAGGTGGGGATATAGGAATTGTGCCTTAACGTTTCCACAATAGTTCAATACATGCCATGGGATGCCATTGTTGTTCTAGAATGGTGCATTAATGGATGGAGAGAACACAATATCCATGTTGGAGGAGTGCAAAGCCTTGCTTTAGTTAGCAAAGTTGAGACCATAATAGCCTTTTGGGGAGAGTGTTGAGCCTATATTACACAATAACCTAGTCGGAAAAGTGTTGAGCAAAAATCACATGATATCCCCTTGGGGTGAATGTTGATACAATGACCAAGATCCTTTATCTACCCACTAGTTAGTGAAGATGATTACCAATATCAACGAAGTTAGGTCGATTTGAGCATGTACTCATGTTCTGCACAAGCATTGTGGATGACACTGGTTTACCTGAAAGCAGGATCATGCATTAATTTCATTGAACTAATGTTATTGCCAAGTTGAAAAAAAGGTGCAGTACAAGTTTCAATGTTGAAAATGCTAACCAATAATAAATGGGATGTTGCCTTTGTAAGAGTCAAACATTGATGGGTGTTCAAGTTGATTCTGTTCTAGCCACCTATAGATCTCAGTCAAGTATTGTCTTGTGTTTTTGTTCTTCAGTCCCTCAGGTCCAACTTATTTAGTATCATTTCAAACATTTGTACAAACTTTGTTAGTTGATAGGTACTCCAATAAGAAATTGAGCACAACAACAACACTTGGAGATTCAACATGTACGATTAGAAAAGTTCGCACGAGTCCTTCCTATTATCACATTTTACTTCTTTTGATGCATGTGAAAGAACCATTTAGGTTGACCCTAAGTACCACTAGTAGAAATACTGAATTTACACCATATGAAAATACTAAACACTCTTAATGGCAAAATAATTGCCTCTTTTATTATTCGAAGCATCCATTATATCTATATATTGTTCATAAACATCAAAATTTTAATAATGGTAGTGAAAAAAAATCTTGCACAAAGAAATAATTATATCATATTATCAAGACAAGAACCTTCAAATTATTAATGACACCATTGTGTAGAGATGCAGATAATGGGCATTTAACACATGCCTCAATCTTTCCAGAATATAAAATTTTGAGTGATTGGTTTCTTGTAAATGTACTCCACAACATGCTATAATGTGATATGTGTATGCACATATTTTCTCAAGCTCCACACAGGAGAAGGTTTGAGAACTAAGAAAGAATATTTATGATGTTACTTGTTTACAAATTTGAGAAAGGCTCAAGGTTTATAGTCAAAATCTAGAAATTTTGTTTCCTGGTGGAATGTGAGACATGCTTGGATTTGTATAGTGCTTCAATGCTTGTTTAGGATCTAGGTAAGTGTGAATGAATAAAAGCTTTATGTCATTGTTCTACATTGAATTCCCATTCTCTCTAAGTTATAAAAGGCAAGTTAAAACTGATTAGACTAAGGGACAACATGTTCCATTGCCAAACTTTAACCTTACAGGGAAGTGCACTACACTTGTTTGATACTTCCACACATTTTGAGGGCATGCCAATAGAAATGTCAATGTTGTTGGATACACCGACATTGGTTAGTTTTAGAAAAGCTCTTTTTCAAATATGTTGTTTTCATGAAGTAATATTTCCAACCAAGAGGATAAAGACTTGACATGCCTAGGACATATAGTGGTGTTATTTCTTGTCTGTATTTGCGATTTATTAGTATTCCACCACTACTTAACCTCATTATGGAGCTATCCATTTAGTATTATATTACAACATGATTTATTAAATGAAAAGGATTCCATTTTGTTTGAACACCATAAATGGAAAGGAAATTTAGCTTTGAATTAGAAAAATGGAATATATTCTGAAAAATATGTTTTCTGATCAAATATAGTTCTATTTCTTGATCATTAGAAAAGAAAAAGTCATGACAATAAGCAATGATTTTGGACACGATGAATTACAAAACTCTAGCGCAAAACAAGTTAGCATATTCAATTTTTTATGCATTAGAGAAAAATGAATGAGTAACATTAAGTTTGTTTTGAATATTTATAGAATCATTTCAGAGATTCTAAATGGAAATTGCATGTGCTAATCTTTCTCAATTAATTATAGGGAAAACAAGGGGCATACATAATTTGTTTGTTTATGGGAATTGAATTCCTTTTCCCCTAGAATAGTATGTTGACAATTGAAGATTACTATATTGAAGCTATATTCCCGATTAGTATCGCAATTTACAAAGTCTTGTCTTATTCGTTTTTAGTTTCTTGTTGTAATATAGTGTCAATGATACTTTTCTCCACCGATAGATATCTACTAACCAATTTTATCGTTGAAGTGTTACTACTTCGTAGAGATAACTATAGGAAACAATACAACTACAAAAATGGAGAATGAGACATTCTTAGTAGAAATTGCTAGTTTTGTTGTGTTTATTTGTGACATTTTATTTACTTTGTTTATACATGCCATCTGGGCACAAAGTGACCACTATTGCCCGACTGAAGAAAAATTGTTCAAGTTTCTTTCTTTTATGGGGAAAAATAACATTAACAATATTGTTGATGTTGAGGTATAGATCATATAAATATTTTATAGTCTACTTTAGTTTATATTCTAGTGTTCATCAAATTTCATGTCTTATACTCTGCATTGTATCATTTTTTTGTTCAGAAAATGAACTCAATATTGATGGTAAGAAGCAGGGATTGAAGAAAGAGGAGAACAATAACACTAGAGCAAAAAAATGAAAATTAAAGAGAGAGAAGAGAATTGGTCTAGTGGTACCCATAGAGTCAATATCCCGCATAAGACACACACATAGAGACTGATGGTCAAGTATTCAGAGTTGGTGAATTCACTTGCAATGCCTTGGCAACACAATGGTTGTATTTTGAGGTGATGAAACAACATTTCATGTGTAAATTGTACTCCAACCAATATTAAGTTGGAAACTCATATTGTAATACTTGACATTTTATATAATATAATTTGTGGTTGGAATTATTTATAGTTGCATTTGATATTACTTAGTATTGTAATTAACATATGTAACTTTGTGTTTTCATATTAGATGAACATGTAAAATGTATGGCAATTTTTTAAAGTTTAGTTGGAAAAACATACTAATTAATTTATGTTGATTAATAATGAACACATAAAATCAATTTCAAAATACCAAATTAGTAGTTTATGTTTATTAATGATGAACACAAATAAAATGAATATACGACTAAATTAGTTGTTTATATGGATTATTAATGAAAGTAAATGAAATGAATATAAACTACTAAATTAGTCATTTATATAATGAATATGAAACTACCAGAAAAAGATAAATGACTACTGCAAATTATAAATTTGTGATTACAAATGACGACTAATTTTTGCATATATATGACTATTAGTAACTAGTTTACAATTTCTTATAATACAATCAAAATTTAGTCATATTTCTTTGGTCATTAATTGGTTTCAAATGATGACTAAAATTTTCATATATATGACTATTAGTAGCTAATTTACAATATTTTATAACATGACAAACGTTTTGGTCATATTTCTTTGGTCATTAACTTGTTTCCTTGGAAGATTATTTAGTAATATATTTTGTTGTATATTTGATCAATAATTGTAGCAATCAATGACCAAATCAATAACTACATTAATGACTAAATCAATGATTACATTAATGCCTAAACCAATGAATAAATTAATGACCAAATATACTACTAGAAAACATAATTGAGACAACTAATTAATGACTAAGCTAAAAATGATTAAAAGTTGGTCGCGTTATAGTATACTGTAAATTAGCTACTATTGGTCACCAACCGAAAAATAGTCATTTATATGCAAATTTTAGTCATTTTTTAGTAACTAATCAGCCATTTTGTATTAGTGTATAATCATGTTTTTTAATGGCCATAAAGCATATAATTGCATATCTAACCAATGGAGGAGATGCACATTGCATGTAAGGTATGGATCTAACATGACCAGTAGGAGATTTGATCCTCTTGCTTCATAGATTGGCCATGTGGAGTGCTACACATGTCATAATGTTTTCCATATGACAAGAGACTGATTGTTGCCTCGTTATTCAAGGAAAAATTGACAAAAGTTCGCAAAAATAAATAGGACCTAGCAAAAAACTAGTGAAGGAAGAAAAGAAGCAGCCAAAGATAATGTGGAGAAAGAAGGAGAAGCAACTCTTCAAGTAGTGAAGAGCATCCTCTCCTGCAATCGATGATTAATTCCTACATATTTATAAGAGGATTTCGTAATTCATGAGAGGTGCATAATCTCAGGGGGGACCGTATGGTAGAAGTATGGCAGTTTGATGAGTATGAGTTATAGGAGAAACATATGATGAGTTCTTTGAGCCTACTTTTAGGTCTACAAGATCAACCTGTCGTTTGGAGGTATATTGAGCTAAGGGGAAGCTATGCATGGTATGAGATTTACATGTGATATTTGACATTTTCATTCTTTTTTTTCACTCAGTCATTTGTAGCATATTTATATGCATTGTCATTAGTGAAAAAGGGTAGATTTTTCAGCCATATATATATATATATATATATTTGGTCTTCACTAACAGTTGGTTGGAAAGTTGTACAACCATGCATGCAATGAGATACTTGGTACAAGATTCATAAAGGTGACTTGACACATGGATGAACCATGTATGAGTTGTTATATGGTGGTTATTAGAACCATATATTATTAGTATTTCATCATATTATGTTGGTAGAGGGTCTAGTCAGTAGTGGTTGAGTCATTATGTTGATGGGCTTGTTATGGAGGAGTCTTATGGAGTCATTTTTGCAGCCACATGTATGGGATAATGTTGATGTAACAATAATGATATGTCATTGGGTCATTGATCCATAGGAGATGATCATAGAAACCATTTATTTATTGATATATTCATGTAAATTTCTCATGAATCCATGTACTTTTATTGTATGTAACTTTGGGTCATATGGTCATGAGTCATGAGGTCATATATGAAGTCTTATGTCACTACTAGAACCATGTATGTACAATGTTATATGTCATATAGTCATGGTCATGTGGAGTCTTGGTCCATATGGTGCTTCTATTTGTGGCAAGGAAACATTGTTTGCAGCAAAAGCAATTCATTAAATGTTGGAGTTGATTTTGGAGATGGAGTATGTTTAGGAGAGCATTATTTGTTCCTATTTTATTTCAGCCACCCATTGCTGGAATTATGATCCACTTGGAGGTGTTCATGGTGTACCTCATCTTATGCCTTGAATGTTGGGGTTCTTGACCTCATCATATGAGTAGAGAGGTTGATGATAGCCTATTAATGTTATTGTTATGTGGAGAGTGTTGGTTGGTGCCTCAAGTGCATATTGTTGCATATACTTGATGTTGTTCATATTGATATTATGATGTTCTTCATTGATGGTTGTGTGATTGCCTCGTGCATATTGCTACTACTATTGGAGCAAAGTGTCTTTGATCCAATGTGAAAATATACGAAATAAGGCGCGCATAGAGTAGAGGAGTAGTGACTTCATGGGTGTGGAGTAGTGATTTCAAAGCTTCAACAAAAGGAACAATTTCTCCATCCAATGGTAGTTGGATAGCCCAATCAGAGTTGGGTGAGGATCGTTGATCATGGTGGCTTTCAGCAAATGGTAGTCCGTAGACCTCTGTGAGAACATAGCCTTCCGAGTTGATCAGTAAAATAAAGTCTCCTAGCTGAATGGAGTCAGGTGATTGTATATGAGGTTGAGTCTCCTCACTAATGGGAGTAAACCATCTATGTAAAATACATCATTTTCTTAATAGAATATTCAAATCAGTGCAACAATAACATGGGTGGCTTTTTCCCCATGAAGGGTTCTCCACTAGATATCTTGTGTCTCTTGTGTGCATGTGTTTTGATATTTTGTTTATTATTACTTTATGGTTGTTTGATTCAACTGCTTACATTGCTTATATTCATGTGATGATATGATTTATTTTTGGTTTAATATATGTGATTTAGTAGAGAAGTTTAAATTGGTTAAAATTGATAATAATATACACTACCGGACTTGGTGATTGGATTTGGATTTGGTGAGTGAATCGACTAATGGGATATGGTGTATTCTCACCAAGGCAACCAAACTACTGAATAACCATACATATGAGGCATGGATGCTAAAAATAAATGAGGCAAGATGCTTTTTGTTCTGAATCAACATTTGAAATTTTACTTTCTCCAGCTCTGCATGTGGCTTCAGTTTCTTCACTAAGTCAAGCAGTGCCCTTTTTTATCGCATTGTCTACTCTTGCACATAAGTAATGGAAACCTATATGTTCTTGAGAGTATTAAAAAACTCTTTTCTCTATTGTTGTTGACCATAAAATCAAAAAACTACATTGTGTATGATCACAAACCCCTCATAGATCTTCAACATAGTTTCTCCCAGTGTTGATACTTCAGCGAGTATCGTTTCTCTAATCTCCGACAAGTAAACCTGTGCAAAAACTACATTTTGTTCTACTGCGTAGAGTTATTCTACCTCTTGCCTAGTAGCTTGCAAGTTATTTGTCAATTGCTTGTTCTCAGCCATCACATACGAAATGCATGATCTTGTTGCTCCTGCACAGGCCAAGTTAGTTTCGACAATGGAATTTGGATGCTTCCTGGTGTCTGACACTATCACCCTTTCTCTAATGAATGCAGATGATGAGTGATCATCCATAAAATGATTTCTCCATGCTTGTACAATCCTCTTTTGGAACTCATCGAATGATAGATTATACACATCCATTACTGGATCATCATCAAGGTGAACAACACCCCCTTCCTTGCTCAGGGTTGGATCTATTGCTGGAGGTGGTGGACACTGAGTGATGACCTGTGGTGCGTTTCACATCAGATCAACATATTCATTTTATTGCTCCTGCTCCATCTCCAAATCTACAACTTCAATCAAGTCTTCAATCTACTGAGCAAGCTCTCGATCCTGCATCTGTTAACCTTCCTCCTTAGCTGTTGGTTGGTTATGTTCCTACTCTTCAACCTGTATTGGAGATGTTTACTCTTTCATTGTGACTTTCCTATGTTCTTCTTAATTCTTCTACTACTCTTCTCATTCTCTCCTCCTCAATTTCTATTATTCCTTCAACTTCTGCTTTGTCTCCTACATCTTCAATTCTTCTTCTTGCAACCTCTACTTTTCTCTCTTCCTACGCTTTTCTCTCTTTATTCTTTGCTTCCTCTTTGCTTCTACTACCAAAGTTGATTTAATGATAATAGGATCTACTTTCATATTGCATCTTTATTCTCCCTTTAGACTATCAACAATCTTCCTCTTTCCCTTGTCATGTATGGGATTGCTGCCTTCTGCTGATGTTTCTTCTAGAATTTCTATCGTCTCTGGAGCAGCTTATGAATTGCTTGCTAAAATGACCGACTCACGGAGGTTGGATGGATTGTACAAATTTTTCCACATCTCCTCCTATGTCTAATGGAATGCATCTCCGATCCATGGAAAGTAAACTCTTACACAATTATATTTACAAATACCACGTGGATCATACAGATTAAAGTCATGAGTACCGAATTTAAATCTAGCTATTTCCTTTCCTTCAACACACACAAATTTCAAGTTCTTTATCTCGTATAATCCGATTTTCAAAGTAAGAGTGGGCCATGGTGCTTTCTTCACCCTGTGCAATGTTGCTGACAACCATGTGGAGAGATGATACAACACTTCTTGCATGAAAATCTTGTTGGTGGCATACCTTGGTAAAACATGTAGAGGCTTCTCTCTGACAAACACTCTAAGGAAGGTGCCACATGAGGCATACCAATCTGTGATGTCTACTATCATCTCCATTGCTCCTCATGACATGCAAGGTGGATCTTCTTCAAATATGAGCTTGTATAGTTGGATGATGAAGTGGTTAGTTAGTTGTGCCATTACTCCTCGATAACTACAATCCAAAAGTAACTTGCAATAGATGTGCATGACAGGTTCTCATAGTGTCCATGTCCATTTCATGTGAGAGAACTACAATTGCGCACATATTGCATCCTGAAAATATGCAGACGTATAGAACCTTGCTTTCTCACCATCGGGATGACTCCAAGCCTATGCTACATGGGCCCTCAACTACCGAGCCAACAAATATGACCAGTTGGATGACTTCCCCTCGTTCACCACTTGGTACAATAGGACTGCCCACCCTTTAGGAAAGGTTTCCATGCTTTGTTGATCATGGATCCTGCAAGCTAAGATAACCAAGAGCTAGTATGCCTTCTTGAGGGACTTTGTCTTGTATACATGGATTGGTGTCTATCGAAACTTCAATGGTTCTTTCACCCAGCATTTGAAAATGTCTCTTTTGTTCACATAGCTATGGGTGGCATAGAAAGGTGATTCCATGAGCTTCACTAGCTCGGGAAAGTGATACATGTGATGATAATATTCTGCCCAAAAGGTAGCAAGCTTATATCTGTTAGCACTGCTCAATTTCATAGTATTCTCATCAATGTGTGACGAAATCCAGCTGATGAAATTTTCACATCGGAAGGCTAGATAACTGCATGCAAACTTGTATATTCTTCAGTACCGAACGCTAATATACACTTATTGGTCCTCTAAATCTGCCTCAAAGTCCCTTGCAAAAGCTTCTTTTACTTTCTGCCATGTCACTGATGATCCCTTTTCTATAAATAGTTGAGTGTCAACATACACTGGAAAGTCTATTGGTGCTTACTCAACTACTTCCCCATTACTTATTTCAGTGGTTTATTTTGAAGAAGATCTCTTAGGTTCCATGATAATAGTGACTACTGGAGAGGTGATCAACAACTCTTGTACCTGTGGGATAGAAAAGACACTCATGGAAGGCATGTTCAAGCAACAATCCAGGCATCTAATGGGGAGGATTGCACAATTCTTATTGAAAAGAGGGACTAGCTACCTATGGGAACTATGCACTATATAGTCCTAGTAGCCAGGGTTAAAGCATGTGGTTTGAAACTGTGCAATGTGTAGTTCAACCTAGGTAGAGGTCTGGGAGAGACTATGCATTATGCAGTCCTAGTGGCAAAGATTACAGGCTGACTGTTGGAACTACACAGTGCATAATTGGGGCCAGAATTTACTTCACATTGCATAATTCTAGAGACTAATCTTGTGGCTTGAGCCTTAGAATTTTGCAGTCCCCAGCTGGGCAAAGTGAAAATCGGCTAAGGAAAGTGTAAATTTGACTAAGTATGAGTAGATCCATGTATATCAAGTGCAAGAATTAATCAAATAGAAGGAAAACCAAGTATGTGAGGAGAGTCGCTGCAATGGCGACCATTGGTGCAAAAATAGGAAAACTGATGTGACACATATGAAAGGCCATATAAAACTTAAAACAACACTTATACAAGTTAAAAAAATGTTAAAAAACTAGTAAATATGAAGAGAAATAAGTGAAACAACACTCACACAAGGTACATGACAAAATGCGATAGAAAAAGCGGTAAAAGATGACAAAAGCGAAACTCAACTAGAAAAGTGACGACGATCACAGCGAAGGTTTCTTGATCTCCTCGGGAATGCTATAGCTCCAAAATTAAATGTGAATATGATATCTATAAGAATTGATTAAATATATTTGAACTTATTGGGGTTTATGATGCCCATTCTTAAAATCAAGGAAAAATCGACACTTGGCAGAAGTTTCTAAAAATAGTGAAAGTGCCTCCTCCCGGATACTAAAAATAGATCCTTATTTTTTAGGGATAATTTTTTTGATTTTTAAATTTTTTTCTTTTTCTAGGGAATCTTACCATGCACATTATCGGGAAAGACTATGTAGTTACGGGGAACTAGGCAACTTTCTGGCTCAGTGCATTGCGCAATTTCTAAGCTCAGTGAAGGATTGCACAATTTATGGGCTCTGTATTGGGCTTCCTTCCATGAAAGTGCATTTTCTGAACTCAAGGCTGAATTCTAGTCACAACTACGTAATTCCCATCATCAAGGCTACTTGCCCTCAAGGATTGCGCAATTTATGGAGGCAAGCCCATAACTCCTGTGAGACCAAGTTTGGAGATCAACTCGTGACTTGTAAGGATCAACTAAGTGTGAAGGCAAGCAAGTAGAAGCAAAAATACAAATATAAGTCTCAATTGAAGCATGAATACTTGGATTGGTGCAAGATGAGCTCCTATGGATAGGAAGGAAGGCTCCAAAATCGAAGCATAAGCAAAATTTTGGAGGGAATGTACCTAGGGTTGTGTGTTTGTAATGTGACTGCATATGTATGCCAGGATAGCCAGGGCCTCTAACGCCTAGATTTTGAACTTATGTACCCAAAATTTTGATATATAATAAAATGACTGCTTCTATGTGTTTTTGTTGAAATTATGTGTATGTTTACTTTATCATGTGCATGGTTAAAACTATTGATGTGACAAATGCCAATTTAACACATAATTAGCTAATGAATCAGCCAACATGTTTTTCTCTTGAGGAATATGAACATAAGCAATGTAATCAAACAAACACTTCAAGAGATGTACCCTCAAAAAATAATGTAGGATAATAGAGTTCCTTATAGAATATAGAGGGTTGAGATGAGACATTATGAGCTGCGAGTCAAGCTAAACAATTAAGTGGCATATGCCAAGGCAACTAGCCTTGGTCAAGATCTCAACTAAAACACTATATTCAACAATATTTTTGGTAACCGAGCGAAGAAAAATACCCCCATAAGTCACAAGCTCATTAATGGACGAAAATATGACCTAAGTAGCAGAAGCAACATTCTGAGTGTAACGAATTGCGCCATCTACAAAACCTCTAAAAGGAAGTGAGGGTTTTGACATCTGTGTATCAAAGGCCAGGCACACAAATCACACACAGAAACCGTGGAAAAAAATAATACAATCAAAGAGACTTATCACATGTAGACCGATATATAATATGTACAAGTGACCATGTAAAGAAATTAAGCATAGTAGCATTTCATGTAAAGCCCATTACGTAGCTTAGATAGCAGACTCCCACCACAATCAACTAATTCATAGGCCCCTTTTTTGAGAACACGTTTAACAATGTAGGGACCATGCCACATGTGTTCGAGATTGCTCGCCCTTAACTTGGAATTGTCTTGGTCATTAACCAAATCGAGCTCGCTTTTAGAAAATACACGAGGTCAAACAAAATTGTCATATTGGGACAACACATTTCTTATGAGTTTCGTTATTGAACAGGGTGAGAAGGAATTTTTCATCTAGATGGGTGAGTTGTAAGAGAAATTCTTTCTCATCCATAGTGTCAGGGACCAATTCGAAAACTAGTTGAAAGGAAGATATTTCACACTCAATAGGAAGAATTGACTCCACTCCATAAACGAATTGGAAAGGCATAAATCTAGTGGCATATTTCACTGAGGTTATATATTCCCATTAGGTGGAAAATAGAATAAGATGCCAATTAGACTTATGGTTCCCTACCATCCATTGCAACATGGTTTTCAAATTTTGATTGGCATCCTCAACTTGGCCATTGGCTGGAGGATAATAGGGAATCAAGGATAATTTTAGGGGCGAATGTTCGCCCTTTGGCGAAATTAAGGGGTTTTAAATTTTTAGTGGGCGAATATTTTGTATCATAGTACATTTTTACAAATCACATCAAATAGCCCACCTTATTTTAAGGGAGAGGGTAAAAAAGGTAAATTTAGCCCTTGAAATTAGGGCTTACAACCTTCCATTCGTCCATTTTCAAGAATAGGTTTTATTTAAGTGAATCCATTCGCCCATTTTCAAGAATAGGTTTTATTTAAGTGAATCCATTCGCCCATTTTCAAGAATAGGTTTTATTTAAGTGAATCCTATGGGCCAAATACCATATTTATAAAATAGGTATGGTAAATTAATAAAAATATAAATAAATGAGAGGTATAGTAAATAAATAAAACATTTTTTATATTTACTCCATAAGTCACCATATATACATGTAAGGGTGTAAACAAATAAAAATATAAGTAAAGTGGAGGTATGGTAAATAAATAAAACGTCTTTTTATACTTACTCAAAAGGTATGGTAAATAAATAAAAATATAAATAAACTAGACGTATCGTAAATAAATAAAACCTCTTTTTATATTTAGTCCATAACCCTCGTTCTATTTATGAAGGCTCAAGAAAGAGGTTTTATTTAAGTGAATCCTATGGGCCAAATACCATATTTGTAAAAGAGGCAGGGTAAATTAATAAAAATATAAAGAAACGAGAGGTATGGTAAACAAATATAACATTTTTTTATATTTACTCCATAAGTCACGTTATATTTACGAACACTAAAAAAATGGGTTATATTTAGATGAAACCTATGGCCAAAATACTATGGGACAAATACCATGGACTATATTGTTATTAATACCATGCAAAAAACCATTATTAACCCTAATATTAGAATTAATAAAAATAAACATGGCACATGGTATTGACCCATGGTATTCACCAAAATGGCACATGGTATTGACCCATGGTATTCACCTGGAATGTAGCCTATTTAAATGGGGGAATTAAACAGCATGTAGCCTATGCTAAGATTCACTAGGACTTTACAAAGTTTTATTATTTAGTGAAAGACTCGCCAAGATCCTACAAGATTTTATAATTGAGTAAAATATTCGCCATGCCTGGTGAGAGATTCGCCAAAAAATTATATATACATATTATATTATTGATAAAATCGCCTTCCATTTTTCCTATATACCATGGAGATTCGCCCATTTATTATATTTATAAATTTAGGGGGGGTTCTTAAAATTTTCCCTCTAGGGAATCGAGTGTTCATGAAGAAAACCCAACTTGGCAGTTAGTTCTTGAATCATATGGTTCTAAAAATGTTTACCATGATCAGTCATAATGCATTTATGTAACCAACCTAGTGATGACATGATTGAAAAGGAATAAAGCAACAATGGCATCGTCCTTTAATCATGCAACATGGGATCATCCAACTTGGTAAATAGTCAACAACAACAATGATGCAGTAATGACCTTGGTTTGAGGGTGGGTTGCATTGCATAAAGTCAATACTCCATTGCGCAAAAGTTCCAACTGCAACAACTAGGTGTAACGGGGTAGGATGATTGTGCTTTTTTACAAGAAAAGGATGACATGGGTGGCACTTTTGGACTACTAAGATACAATCTTTAAAAAGTGAAAGACAAAAGTACTGAACACAAAAGATTTCTTGAGCAGTGGCAAGCCTAGAGAGATGACCACCACATGCCCCAACATGGAAATCATTCAATACATGTCTAACTTATTCCTGAGTAAGGCATCGACATAACAGAATGTCAATACCAAGTTGGTATATAGTATCATTGATAATAAGATAGTGTGGAGATTGATGGTGTATGCGTTGATGATCTTCATGAGATAATTCGAGCCGAAAACGTTGGGTTTGGAGAAAGAAAATAATGTCTCCATACTAAGGGTTAGAAGTACTAATGAGGAACAAAGATTCATAAGGTAAAGGATCCATGGCCACAACTTCCTCATCAGCCTGAGGGAATTTAACAGGAAGCTCGACGAAATCTAAGGAATTTGTGGATTTAGCAATGGCGAACTCCAAATTGAACTCTTGAAGGATAACAATTCACTAGGATTATTTTTCCCCAGTGATTTGACTACTACGAATATTCTTCAGGGGGTTGGAGTTAGCATTGATGATAGTCTTTCAAAATAATATATAATTCCTCAATCGTTGCACATTAGTAATAACTAATAAGGCCAACTTCTCAATGTGGGAATAATGAAGCTCATGAGAGAGGAGGCCTTTTTTAAGATAGTAAATGGGATTTTCATTGTGCATATCATCTTCATGGACAAGGACCATACCTAAGGTGGACTCTGATCCTGCGAGATATAACAAGAAATCTCAGTTGAAATTAGGAGGACTCTAAAGGTGCGGACAACAAAGCCTTTTTATGGGCATAAAAAGAACTCCTTTCTTCAAAAATTGCATGAAGACATGGGTAATGTGAGCATAATTGTCAATGAATCAACACAAGAAATTAGCTTTTCCTTGAAGTTTATGAAGTTGGCGAACAATATGATGAGGATATAGGTTAATGATAGCCTCAACCTTTGAGGGATCAACATGAATCCCTTCTTCAGAAACAATGAATCCTAGAAAGTGCCTAGATCATAAAAAAAACACTAGCGTGGATTAAGCTAGATTTTATAATAATGAAATCGAAGAAATTATTCTCAAAGGTAGGTAGGATGATCCTCTTGGAGCAGAGAATGGGTAGTAAGGTCACCAAGATAGACTTCAGCGATGTGTTTGATATTGTGAAATAGATAAGACATGGCCTCTTGGAAATTAGCACCAATATTTTTTAGACCAAAGGGAAGTTTACACTAAGCAAATTTTCCCCATGGGTAGATAAAAGCAGTTTTTTGCTGGTATTTGGGTTTGATTTCAATTTGGTTATAGCTCGAAAAAAACATCCATGAAAGAAAAGATAACATTACCATCACACGCGTCAAGAATCTGGTCAATAAAGGTGTAGGATAATTATCTTTTGGACAGGCCTGGTTCAAGTCATGGTAATCGACACAAAATCAAATAGTTCATTGGTTCTTATCAACCAGAATAGGGCTAGAGACCCATTCCACCAAAGGTACAACATAGATAAAACCACCATCTAGAAATTTTTGGACTTCAGCTTTGATAGTAGCTTCCTTACATGGGTTTACCAATTGGATTTTTTGCCAAACAGGGATGTCTCTAGGATAAGTCTTAATCTCATGTTTTAGGATTTTTGGATCGATGTTAGGCATTTCATCGTAAGACCAAGAAAAATCATCACGAAATTATTTCAAAGGGGTAGTGTAAGTTGCAATATCAGGAGGAGTAAAATCTGCCCTGACACAGGGCTTCGTGGCAATATTGACAGGAGTTGCAACAGAGATATTAGCAAAGTTTTCTTTAGAAGAAACAAATAAAATATAATAGAGGTTTAGAAAACATTAGCATTTCCAAAGGAAGCCCAGATTTGAGGAGACTTGTACAAACTCTCTACTTGGGGAAAGAAAGAAGAATGATGATGAAGAATCCCTAAGACTAGCCTGAAACTAACATAAATTCTCAGTAGATTCATCTGATGGTAGTTGTATGTCAATGAAGTCATAAGAGAGAGGATGGTCAAAGGACCAAGAAGGCATCACATAATAATCAAGTGCTAGTAGAATGGCACCACTAGGATCATCAAATGTAAAGGCCAACTGGATAGTCTGATAAAAAAGTTCTATTGGACTTAAATCATATGCTCACCATATTGATTAATATCAGATTCAGATGGCACCACCCAAGGATCATAAAGGTGTTGGGGTCCATAGGTGTGAGAGGATATCATATGGGCATGAGAAACAAAAAACGTTGAAGGAGTGCTAGGTGAGAGTAATTGAGGAAAAACACCTGTAAGAAAAGAACTTTTGAGTAGCCCTATGCTAACATTCTGACACTAGCCAGGGTTATCACCTAAAAGTGGGACTGAATTCCCCATAGTGTAAATTTGGGCTGATGGAACGCAATAGCCAAGTTGGTTGATAGTAACAATGTTTACTTCATGGGGAAAGAAAAGTATACATAATACAGATGAGACAATTGTGGTAATGGCATATAACCAAATACGATCAAGGAGCTGTTTATAGTCCAAAGTAGGGTCATTGACTTCAACATTTACATAGACAATTTTTCTCCCTAACTCCATGGAAAACTTGGGAAGAACCCCCTTGGGTACAAATTTATGTCCATTGAATGTCTGTAGAGTGGTTTTAAACATTGAGAGTGCTAAAGAGCCAAGCCTTCTAGCATGATGCTGACATGACGTAAGTGGAAGAACCTTCATCCACCAAAGTGCAATGAACATTTTTGTGAAAAATACGCACAATAATCCGGTATTTGATTTGGTGGGAAATTCAAACAACAACCTTTTCAACATTAAACATGATGAGGTTCGAGTCAAAGGGTTCTACTCCACTGATCATAGACAACAAGGCCTTGCGTTGCTGAGGAAAATTTGCAAAACCTCAAGGGAAAACATGGCACTGAGAGCCTAGAAAAGGTCTTCAAAAATACTATAGCATTGAGCAACTCGAGAAGATGGATTGTGTGTTATATTAGGAATGAAACACTAAGGGGGGCAATAAACAAGTTCCAAAGGCTCATTTAACGTGAGAGGTCTAGCGGAAGGAGGTGGACTAGGTGAGCCCCTAGGAGAAGAAATTGTCTTGGGAATGTCACAAGACTTAGCTCGTGTGGTCACATTATCATTATCTTGACACATCAGGATGGATGAGTTATTTATAGGATTGAAATATGGCCCCTCGTTTCCACTTTGCGGAGGTTGAGAAGGTCGTGCAATCATTTGTTGTTAAGGTTGTGCAGGGAGTGGATGAGCTAAAATGACAAGATGTTGAGTAGATGGTTGTAGTGCAAGGGGTCTATGAACTTCATCCATTTGAGGGAACTCATGAGTTTGATGTTCAACATGACAAATTTTACAAGGAAACTTAATCTTTCGATGACTTTGAGTTGTGCTGCCTCCCTGATTTGGTGGGTTTGGTTGAGATTTCTAAGGCTTTTTTTTTCTTATTGTTTTTACCACCAGTCTATTGCTTGTTCTTAGGTGTGTTGGACTTCACTGTAAGAACATCGGTGGGTTGCTTAGGAGAAAGTGTTTGTTTAGAGCCAGACACACTTGTTGGGGCTTGTGAAGTAACAATCAAATGCCCAAGATGGGCAACAAGTTGACTCACATAATCGAAAACAGACCATATCACACTATCAACATGAGGGCCTGGACCAGGTTTATGTGGGTAAATGGAAGGCCTAGGAGCATAAGGTAGTACTTCATAAAGCATACCAAACTTTGAATAAATCAAATCCAATTGTTAGGTAGCTAAGATATATTTCTCCTCATTGATAGCTCTAAACATGGAGACATATTTCAAAATTTAAGGTCTTAAGTATCAGATGAACCATTTTCACAATATCTCATCACAAAGCTTAGGTCTCACCAACCTCTTGCAACAACACTACTCATGAAAATGATCAGAAATCAATGTGAATAATCTTGTTTAAAGTTAAACAAGAGGTCATAATCAATATCATACTTCGTAGGCAACTAAAAGTTCATCAAGAAGGTTTGAGTTAATGATGAAAAGTCACTATAGGATGTTTTGTTGAGTTCAATGTACCATTTAGCAACATCCCTAGTTAAAGTGCATTGGAACAAGCGCAGTGTAATCAAATCATCCACTTAAGAGTTGGATGAACACCACGAGTGATATGTGGTAATATGAGTGGATGGATTCTCTCTAGATTTCCTTTAAATTTGGGGATATAATAGGTAAATTATATGGGGAGAGGTGCCCACCAGGGTCATGTTGAATGGGGTTGTTCGTTAACTTGGCCAAATTTGGTAAATTGAGAGAAGATAAAAATGGATTATGAAGTTGAATAAATGGGTCATAGGTAGGAGAATTACCTGAAAAACCATGAGATCCCCCCATATAAGGATTACGATGTAAATATTATTGGCTATGGTAAGGGTTTGCCTCGACATACAAATGATGTGGGCCAGGATGACTAGTGAAAGGATTTTTCCTCCAGGGTAAGTGCCCCCAGAGAGAAATGGAACCCTAAGAGCATGACTGCTAAAAGGTTTTTACCCGACAGGAAAGGATGGCCTAGCTTGAGCCGTAGTACCAACATAAGAAGGGTAACTCATAGAAGTGATAGTACTAGCAGCAGGGTTGCCACCGGGTAAACCAACCACCCTAAGAAAAGTGCTGGAAGTTGGAATCCCTCCAAGCAATGAATTGTACCAGGCTTGTGACATATTTGAAGTAACATTTCCCCCAGGATGGCTAGGAGTAACCACACACACACACATTTCCAGAAGTAGCCACACTTGATTGAGGGCCAGGAATTGTACGTTGTGAAAATCTAGGAGAAAATACTCCTGACCCGATCGGTTGGCTAGGATTAAAAGCCATGGTCAACGTAGATGACAGAGTACACATGGATACATGAGGGAAATTTATGGGAGTTATAGATGAGACTGGTGGAATGCCCAAAGAAGATGTGTGATGCGTAGATGAAGGAGTAGGTGCATCCAAACTGAGTGGTGACAATGATGACATGACAATGGATACCACCAATGCAAAAGGTAAAGATGACTCATAATCTACCATAGGATAAAATAGTAACAATGAAACGTAAGTATAGTTAAGTGTATAACCATCAAGGTTGAGCTGCAATAACTCAGGTCTTAGAGGATCAGTCAAAGGTGGATTAGTAAGAGAAGAGGAGTCATCTTCCAATGTTTTAATAGAAATCAAATCACTACCATAAGTACTGAGTATAGACTCCACAACTATGGGTTCATTAGGGTCTTGAGCACTGATAGACACTCTCAGTGCAGGAGTATAAAGAGAACCTCGTTAAGGAGGAAAATCGTTAATACAACGTGACTGACGGCAACTATATATAGCAAAGGTGAAAAATTATAAATTAACACAATTATGTTAGTGTAAACATCCTAAGGCCAAGTCTACTCACACGAACCAAATAGCACACACTAGAAAAGTCCTAGAAGGTAAACACGCATGAAAACCAATCTTATTCTATGTTTTATATGGTCTTCCAAGATACTTCTTACTTTCGGGGTCCCAATTCCACAAGTAGATATTTCTAGAGAAAGGTAAGGAAGAGGTATGGTTGCCTCCCATAACCACCACCTATAAAGTAGTTTTCCTAGGAATGGCCATTGTGGTATGTCTGTACCATAGGGGCACATAAATCTTGAGCTTCTTGGTGATCAACCACCACATGGGATTCCATACCACGAGGTGAATGGGCTTGAGGAGAAATGCTTGCACTATGACCTAGCCTAACCCCCTCTGAACTGGGTTTTTGATGTGCTCCAGATTTTTCATGGGATGATGAAGGATTTTAACTCCTTAACTTAGGCTTGCTAATTTTTTTTTGTAGTCTTGGAGAAGTTAACTCACACTTCTATATCTGAGACTCGGATTTAATTTTAAACTCTTTGATTTTTGCGAACGCGAGAATAATTTAACTACTAAAAATTGGCAGCTGTAACTTCGAGCTACAAAACATTTATGCCATATTTTATCATAAATGTGCTATAATTTCCATTATTTTTTTCGGTCAAATTTGAAGACTCGTAAAAATATCAATAATAGCTAAAAATAGTAAAGTGACCTTTTATAATGAATTGACTTAACAACCGGTCCCCACTACTTTGTAAAACCAAACCAATTTTTATTTACGAATGACTAAACACACCCATTTCTCATAAAATTCGACGCACATTTTTGATGTCGGGGGAACCTTATTCTGCATAACTAGATTTAATTATAAAACTTTGTAATTTTCGTAGACATTAAAATAATTTAATTATTGAAAAAAAACTTTAATTCGTAATGTAATAGGAACAATTGCAAAAAGCAATTTTTAAAGTAGAATTAAGAAATATTTTGTCGATTAAATACTTATTAATACTATGTAATATTAGATTATTGTCCTTTTAATGGATCCCAACAATTATATCACTACGATAAAATGTATGTGCAGAACAAAGATGAGAAATGTTGATACGTTGTGCGTATTGATATATTGAATAAAGACATGTGCACATACCTACACAATAAATTGAGTGTTTTATGTTAATAAGAGAACAAACATCAGAATGATTAAAAATCAATAGAAAACCATCGAATTCGACTAAACTACACAAGTGAAGCAAATGAAACTACTATGTCATATACTTCCAACATAACACAAATGCATATACTATTACTTGTGTCAAGATTGCTACACATGACACGCTTAATAATTAGAAATCGAGTAAACCAAATCTAATTATAATCCACTAATTTAATATTCGTTTTATATGTGCTATAAAAAAAAAGAAATTCACCATACAAAACAAGTTCGAACTAACCGTAATCATGATACTCAACTAAGAAATTGCAAAATGCGAACAAGAAACTGACAAAAGTGAATTGGCTTAAAAGCTTTTTGTATTTTAGAGCCTATGTATTTCTGCATTACTTCTACCATCCACAATTTAAATTAAACACCATTGAGACACCATTGAAGATGCAATCTCAACTCTTAAATGTAATTTATGAAGAGAAAACACTACAAAATCCCCTACTTGAAATACGTAAATGATTAGAAAAGCCTCCTATCGATATCATCAAATATTTTGTTTCCTTCCTTCATCGATGATTTCAAAATTCTTATCGACTCATTTCCCTATAAATCACCACGTGTATGACACAAAATCTATGTATCCAAGATAAATATGACATCTAGATCTCTCTATTGTTCCAATGTTTGTCTTATCATTAGTATTTATTATTATTATTAATTCACAAATCCAACAATCAAAATGAAGTGATTTATTTTTTCTATCACCGCAAATAACATTTTTCCCTCACTATACTAACTATTTCAAATGTTTGCAGACTCATTTCCCTAGAAATCACTACTTGCCACTATTTTGTGTCTGAAAGATGCTACAAAGATAAAGTTTCCATCCATATTTTTTATCGTCTTGATGTCTGTCCTCTAATTAATAGAAAATATCCTTGTAGGTAAATACAAGTCCTCTCAGCATTCAATTCACTGACTACACTTGCCCACGCAGTCAGAAAAACACATAAGCACTAAAACAACAAATCTAGAAACATGATTTTCTTATAATTTCAACATAACACAAATGCATATGTGCGAGACTACAATGCAAATCCATTTATGCACAAAAATATCTCAAAATTTTCATTGTACAAACCTCCGCACTTCACACGATATATTACAAACATGATTTTCACAGCATTATAATGTTAATACTTATGTATGCTTTTAAAATAACGCAAATGCATATGTACTCTAAGGAAAAATAAGAAATTAAAATATCCCTCTACACTTCCATCATTCCACTAAAATCCTGCACATCGCTCATTCAACATATGCATTTATTCTCTGCATAACCACTTCACATGCACAACCACCTTGTAGAAATTCTTGTAGATTCACAACTCATGTAATGTACTAAAACACAAGACAAGAATATACTTTACCTTCAAACAACAGAAACCAATGATCGATGAAACAAATAATCAACAAAAGGAAGATAATCAATGACACATAACAAAATATTTATTTGGGGAAAGCCACGGCTCAAAAACCCTATTATCTATATTGCACAAATCAGAAATTTGAGTAAAAATACAAAGCTTGTTCTCACTAGAACAATTCCTGCACAAGTCTGATCCACTCTTTGCTCACAAGATAGCTCAAGACAAACCTTAGCCTATTCTGCTGCTCTCCAAGCCCCTATTTCCTTGTGCAATTCATAGAGGAATTAAACTCTATTTAATGAGGAAATCCTTCTTCCATAACTACACAATCCAATCTTAGGTCCTCAATTGATTGCATGCACCATTTGTACAACTCAAAAAATTATACAATTGATAGAACATTGTCCCTACACTCTAATCTCAACTAGGCCTTCCTCTAAACTGAAATGCATGAGTTATTCTTGAGTGAATCTCTAGTCAGATGGAGTAGCATTGAGGATACACCAGTGCACCAACCCACCACTAGACCTCTACTAGTTCCTCCAACAGTTAGAACTAGTTTAACTACCTATAACTCAATCAAACTGAGTTTTCTAATTACAACTCCAACAAACTCAATCTGAACCAGTAAAACTTAGGGATCACACTTACATGACTCTAGATAGACTTCCAACTCAACTTAACTTATTTAACTATTACAAGTTGCTATGAGAAAAGAATTAAAACTTAATTCACAATTTAATTAAAGGACAAATTAAATTGGAATTTTTAGATGTTATTTTTAACATTTTTTGTTCCTAGTTTCAACACTCCCTCTCAACAAGAAAGGAATTCAACTCTATCCTGATACTAAGCCTTTGGAATGTTATGGATGCAACACTTATCTCTAGTGTTGTTTCTACAACAACTCCTGAAACTGAAAAAGAATCAAACTTGAATCAGTATGATCCATCTGTCATCAAAGTCTCTGACTGCTACTGCCGCTGTCGACTAAAAACTATGCGCTTTTGCTGATTTTCCTTTCTGCATTATTGTCAACTCTTCTCTGTGCTCTTCGGTATCTGACTGCTCTAGCCTCTGTCACTCTGATCTTTGACTGCATCAACCTCCATTGATTCCTCCTACTATTATGTAGTATGATCTCTTGTAGCAAGGTACAATCCATGAGACAAAACCTCTTAATGGACCCTGCCCAATTTCAGCCCTCTTGAGCCTATCACTTCACATCACCCGACCTCACACCTAGAGGTATGGCTGCATGTGCTCCCTCAACCCAATTGGCTTGAAATATCCCCCTATTGGAGGTCTTTACTTGAGTGGATGCCTCCACTCGGTCTCCTCTGTGCTTCTCCAATTTTGGCTACTCTACAATTTTATGAGACTGCTTCTTCTCTACTTGAGTGGATCTCTCCACTTCTCCAATTGTGGTTGCTCCACAATTGCGTGAGATTGCTTCTGAGGCGTCTTCTGGGGTTGCATGTTGAGAGGTAGTTCACTCTCCCTCTCAACCACCAAGTCTCTAACCTTTGCCTTGCTCCTCAAAGCTTTGCATGTATCTTGTACCTTAAGAGCATACAAGTTCTTGGCTCACACGCTAATCTCTTTCATCTATCTCGGCATCACAATTTTTTTTGAAAAATGAGATGATTTGAAATCGGCGATATCTCCCTCATCTGAACTCCGATTCGGATGATTGTTTTTTTGGAATTTGTGTATTTTTCCACAAGGAATCAAGATCTGCTATTTGTTTTTCAATTTTTTTAACAAAAAATTTCAGATCTGCTTTGCAAACTCGCCACCCAAAAAAATAATTTTCCTCAATCTACCCACTAGCAGCCTTCTAACTCCATTAAGAAGTTTGCACATAGGGTCTTCTAGATCTTCCCTGAACTAGAGCTCCATCAATCTGTAAGGATAAATTCAAATTATTCTTTTCTATACTGTCTTCACCTCTGATACCATGTATATAATTTCTACTAATCTAGCTCTGATACCATGTTGATTTTACTCTAGATTCACAACTCATGTAATGTACTAAAACACAAGACAATAATCTACTCTACCTTCAAACAACAGAAACCAATGATTGATGAAAACAATAATCAGCAAGAGTAAGATAATTAATGACACAACATAATATCTATCCGGGGAAAGCCACAACTCAAAACCCCTATTATCTATATTACATTAATCAAAAATTTGAGTGAGAATACAAAGCTTGTTCTCACTAGAATAATTCCTGCACAAGTATGATCAACTCTCTGCTCACAAGCTATCTCAAGCCAAACCTTAGCCTATTATTCTACTCTCTAATCCCCTATTTCCTTGTAAAATTCCTAGAGGAATTAGCCTCTATTTAATGAGGAAATCCTTCTTCCATAACTATGCAATTCAATCTTAGGTCCTCAATTGATTGCATGCACCATCTGTACAACTCAGAAAATTATACAATTGATAGTACACTGTCCCTGCACTCTAATTAATATCAACTAGATATTCCTTTGAACTGACATGCATGAGTTATACTTGAGTGAATCTCGAGTTAGCTAGAGTAGCACTGAGGATGCACCAGTGCACCAACTCACTGCTTGACCTCTTCTAGTTCCTCTGACAATTAGAACTAGTTTAACTACCTTTAACTCATTCAAACTGAGTTATCTAATTACAACTCCAATAAACTCAATATGGACACCTAAAACCTAGGGATCACACTTAGATTCCTCCATATAGAATTCCAGCTTGAATTTCCTAAGCTAACTAAGTCAACTTAACTTAGTTAACTATTACAAGATTCTATGAGAAAAGAATTACAATTTCATTCAAGGACAAATTAAATTGGAATTTTTAGATGCTATTTTTGACATTTCTTGTTGCTATTTTGAACACACCTCCACACAGCTTCGTTTGTACAACTACTTCCTAGCTCAACAATGCCCTTCAATAAGGCATTGACATTTAAAGCTGATATTAATAAATGTGGGTATTAGATATCATGGACACGAAGCATTCATTATGAAATATGTTCCTAAATTAGAATTAACGAAGATATTTGTATATTTATTATTTTAATAAGTGTTGGACAAATAATTCGACATAGTGAAAGCTATGCACACATACATTTGTTCGCTACACATGATTCCTCTGAACAACACAATCCATTGCATGCAAAATGATCTCAAGATTTCATTGCATGAACCTATGCACTTCACAAAATATATTAATATTAAAATAAGCACCACTCTTGTGCACAATCTACAAATATCAAAAAGCATTACAATTCAAATATCCCTCTGCACTTCCCTTATGGAACACAAATTCTGTACATTCATTTGTTCTCTGCATAACCTCCAAACACACACAAATTCTTTCACACTTAATAGCATCCTTCAATAATTCATTGACATTCGAACTAATACTGACTAATGAGTATACATCGTGAAATATTTTCATGAACTTTCATATAACTCCGCACACGCACAACCACGTCCACACAACTACTTCCACACTCAATAACACCCTTTGGTAAAACATTGACATTCAAAAAGTGTATTAATTAATGAGCATACGTTGTGAAATGTGTTCCTAAATAAGAATTAAAAAAGAGAGTTGCATATTTATTATTTTAATAAACTTTGTACAAAACTTTCAACACAGTCAAAGCTATTTGCACATACATTTGTTCTTTACACAAGCTACCTCCGAACATCTAGCTCCACATAATGACCTTTGCAGAGCTCCCTCTGCACAACTACTTCTATAGTTGCGAAATATGTTCCTAAATAATAATTAACAAAGAGATTTGTATATTTATTATTTTAATAAACCTTGCACAAAATGTTTTGTACATTTTGAGAACTAGGAACTAATCTAACACAAAGGACTAACATGTACCAACTCCTTTCAATGCAAGGATTGAATTGGCTCACTTTGTTTTACCACACAACACTTCTTCTTCACATAGATTGAAAACATAATTTATTAAGGACCCCCATCTATTTAAAGGAGTCCTAGTTCTCCCTCCCGTACTTCTTAATAATATGAATTAGATATTTGTTCACCCCTCCCTGTAGGGCCTATGCAAAAAACATGCAACCACATCAATTCTTGCATCATTGATCAGAGAACTAACATAATAGTATCCCGCAACTGCATGTCAAATGAATTGAAAACAAGGTTTATTTAATATTGCATAATAAGAGTAGCTTTTATAGTCCAATGATTACGATAATTTTTAAAAGAATGATACTTTCTCCCTCTACACACCCGTTAGTGTTAGAGAACCCTTGTCTATGTAAATGACCCCCATTTCTCTCGCACATACTCTATCTTCCGCATAGTAAAAGTTTTGAACAATGAAACTGTACCAACTACCGCATCATTGATTAGTGTCAAAACACTCACTATGCAAAGGACCCCAGTTCTATAACACATACTCTGCCCTCCACACAAGGAAACATAATAATATTAATTCGATATTTGTTCAACCCTCTGCCCTCCTCAAGGCCTATGCAAACAACCTGCAACCAAATAAATTCTCGCATCATTGAACATAACACTAAAATAACAGTGTCCTGCAAATGCATCAATTCATGCATCATTGAACAGAGCGCTAACATAAGAGTGTTAGTGCGAGAGCACTCACCAATACAATGGCCACTCACAAAATTACTTTTATTTGAATTTTAAAGTGAATTGTTAGGCACTGGAAAAAAATGAAAATAAAATGCCCTCCAGCAGGGGAATTATGTCCAATCAGAGATTCCTCAACCAATGGGAAATTATAAAGAACATTTACTGAAAATTTGAAAATTATTTTTGAATTTATGCAAAATTAGAAATATTAAGTATTTTCACAAAACTTTGGTTAAAATTGCAAAACCATATCCAAATAATTGACAGTCAATGCATCTTGACTACAAGGCGAATGCTATAGCCCTAATGAGGGAGCGACTAATAACATATTAATAATAAAAAAACTCAAGCTTTGTGTGGTTGTACAAAATTTGTATAGCTAAAAGGTAGGTATTTGGGAAGTTAATTTGATATTCGACATTTCAACTTCCACTATTATATTTAAATTTATTGATATAGTATATCAAATCATCCCTCCAAATTAATAAATTATTATTTTTTGTGCTTTTATTATTAATATATTAATGTTCACTTACTCTTTATTAAATTATATAATTATATTTAATTAATTATATAAATTTATTTCTTAATATGTTTGCCATATTTTAAAAATAATGTATTTTTCATCATATTCTCTATCTTCCTACATTTTAGATCCAACTTAATCAATAATTTTAGTAATTTTATTTGCATCATACTAAACATAAATAATATTAAGAATATAAACCGAGACGAAGGCCTTATCATAAGCAACACTTGGAAACCCTTAATAAACCATTTCTCTCTTAACAACAATTCTAATAATAGGATCATTAACTTATAATAAAATTTATAAACACATAAATTTTGATTTATTGCTTCAACTTATAATAATTAAATAAAAAATAAAATAAAATTTATTATTAGCTTTAATAAATTTATTAAGATTAAACTTAGTAATGATTAAAAATAACTAGTGAATTTAAGATAAAAGAATAAAAATAATAATTAACATAAATCATTGATAAAAGTAATACTTATTATTGAAGTTTTTAAATGATTAAAATAAATTTATAATCATATTAACTTTGATTCTTAACTTATAATAATTAAACATAAAATTTATTATTCATTAGCTCTAATAAATTTATCAAGTTTAAACTTAATAATGTTGATATATTTAAGTAACTTAAACTATTTCTCACACATACAACTCCTAACAAATTAATAAATACTTTTAATAATAGTGATTTCTAATATCAACAATAATCTTAAATCTCATTCAATTTCATTCAAATTCATAATAACCTAAACTAAACCAAACATTACAACTACACATTTTAACAATTAAATTTAATATAAAACAAAAATAACTAACAAATCATAAATAAATAAATGATACATATTTTTTAGTTTAAATAATCATTCATTAATGTTATTTATACATTATATAATAGTGTAATTTAAAATAACCATGAAATAATTAAAAAAATTATCATATATAATTAATAAAATTGCTTTAAAATTACAAAAAGCAGAATAATAATTTACACCAACCGACCCCAAACCATTCCCCTCATAAATCAATCCATCAGTATATATATCCTACCTATTTCGTGCCCTAATCCATATCAATCTTCTCAAGAATCTAGGCGTTCCCCTGAAGATGGACTCACATAGTAGTCTGAAATGTTGGGTTAAAAAACTCTGAATAAGTTATTCCACCATTATTTTGAATATTAAGAATTTATCATATATATATATATATATATATATATATATATATATATCCAAGTTCATTTCTAAATAATAAATACAATAGTGCCATTAACCTAATCCAATTTAAGGTCTTTGAGCATTTCAACATGTTATTTTCACATTATAATTCTATTATATCATTGAATACAAAATAATATATTATGAATTGAAAAACAAAAGAAATATCCACAAGAGAAAGATTGGAAGGAACCTTAGAAGTTAGAGAAATGAATTTCTACAGAATGTTAGTTTCGTGTCCTTATGTCTCCACGAAACTATTCGCAATGGAAAATTCTAAACTCTTATTCGGTTTCGGTAACTTGAATAAGCATCTGAATGCATAAGGATTTAGAGGAACCTTTATCGCTCCTAGCTTGATTACCCTCTTTCTCAAATCAAAATATTTTCACAGAATTTTTTTTTTTCTCTAAAATCAAAGACCTTTAGAACACACCTAACATTCACTAATTTGGTACTACAAATCTTGTTACTTGTTTTCTCTACCATTGACAGAACCATTGACAGATTTACATAGTATTCATACATTCTCGTCTAGTCAAATTTATCATCGATATCATCAAGTGAGTTAATCATATCACTACAAATAGCTTCTTTCCTTTGCCTGCTACCCATTTTTTCTTTGTGGCAAAAAAAAATCCAGTGTCAATGAATAATATATTCACATCCAATTTCACTTTTACAATTCTCTATTTTCTTCATGAACATTGTTTGTTACTATTACTCATGTGAAAACCATTACACATGGCACTCTGAATAAATAGAAATTAAAGATACCAAATCCAACTTTTATGGACAATAATAGGAAAAAAATTCAAAATTCCAAAATCATCTTGTCCATCTACTTCACACGTTTCTCTTGTTTCAAGATCATTGATATGCATGTAGTAAGAGATAAAAACTTACAATATACAGTAATAGACGTTGTCTACTAAGGCCATAGATTTTCCACATGGCCAAAAATCACTGCAGTCTAGAATTTTTTGTTTTATAATAAAAACCCGATAGCACAAGTGTTTGAATCATGTTTTGTTATAATGAAAATGGATTCAACATTATCGAAAACTCCATTGGAAAATTTTCCATACTACCAAAAATCGCAAAAAACTGTATTGTTTTCAATAAAAATAAGAAAGCACGATTGTTGACACCTGATTGACACCCAAGATCATGAAAGATGACAAATATAACCTCGAGTTACAAAAAAAATTTGGCATATTTTATCAGGACGGGTGAAGATTTCCTTTGTTTTTCTGGTCAAATTTGAAGACTCGTAAAACTTTCAATAATAGCTACAAATAATAAAATGCAGGAGTACATTCACAACTAAATATTATTCCAACATGTATTCAACTACTTTCTATGAAAAGTAGACTTGATATTTGGTCCCCACTACTTTGTAAAACCAAAGCAAATTTGATTTACGAATAACTTGGCACACCTATTTCCCACAAAATTGGACATGCAGTTTCAATGTAGTGGAAACCTTATTCCACACAAAAGGATTTAATTTTAAACTCTTCGATTTTTTCATATGCGAGACTAATTTAACTACTAAAATTTGATATCTGTTACTTCGAGCTACAAAAAAATTGTTGCCACATTTTATCACGATTGTGCTATAATTTCCATTGTTTTTTTGTCAAATTCGAAGACTCGTAAAACTATCAATAATAGCTAAAAATAGTAAATTTACATTCTATAACAAATCAACTTAACAATTGGTACCCACTACTTCGTAAAACCAAACAAATTTTGATTTACGAATGAGTGAACATGCCCATTTCTCGCAAAATTCGATGCATAGTTTTGATGCAGTGGGAACCTTATTTTGCAGAAATGGATTTAATTTTTAACTCTTTAATTTTTGCAGACATGAAAATAATTTAATTACTAATAAAAAAAACTTTAATACGTAATGTAATTGGAACAACTGCAAAAATAAATTTTAAAAGTAGAAGTAACAATTATTTTGTCGATTAAATACTTATTAATACTATGTAATATTCAATTAGTGTCCTTTTAATGGATCCCAACAACTCTACGATAAAATGTATGTGCAGAACAAAGACAGGAAAAGTTGATATGTTGTGCGTATTGGTATATTGAATAAAGACGTGTGCACATACCTAGACGATAAATTTAGTGTTTTCTATTAATAAGAGAACCTACATCGTAATAGTTTAAAATCAATAAAAAACCAATGACTTTGACTAAACTACACAAGTCAAGCAATGAAAACTAACACTATGTCATATACTTCCAAGATAAAACAAATGCATATACTATTACCGATGTCAAAATTGCTACACATGATAGGCTTAATAATTAGCAATCGAATAAACCAAATCTAATTATAATACACTAATTTAATATCAATTTTATATGTGTCATAAAAAAAATAAATTCACCATACAAAACAACTTTGAACTAACTATAATCATGATAATCAGCTAAGAAATTGCCAAATGAGAACAAGAAACTAGAAAAGGTGAATTGGTTTAAAATCTTGTAGTATTGTAGAGCTTATGTATTTTGGCATTACTGTTATTGTCCATGATTTAAAAGAAACACCATTGAAGATGAAATCTCATCTCTTAAATGCAATTTGCAAAGAGAAAACACTAAACAATTTTCTACTCTAAATACGTAAATGATTAGAAAAGTCTCCTATCGATATTAGAAAATAGTTTGTTTCCTTCCTTCGTTGACGATTTCAAAATTCTTGTCAACTCATTTCCCTATAAATTGCCACATGTATGACACAAACTATTTGTATTGAAGATAAAGATGACATCCAGATCTCTCTATCGTTCCAATGTTTGTCCCATCATTAGTACTTATTATTATTATTATTATTATTTCACAAATCTAATAATAAGAATGAAATGATTTATTCATTCTATCACTCCAAATAACATTTTTCCCTCACTATACTAACTATTGCAAATGTTTACAGACTCATTTCCCTAAAAATCACTACCTGCCACTATTTTGCATTTGTAGCATTACAAATATAAAGCCACCATCCAGATGTTTTATCGTCCCAATGTTTGTCCTATAATTATGAAAATAGCCTTGTAGGTAAATACAAGTCCTCTCAACATTCAATTCGCTGACTGCACACCTGCTCATGCATTCAAAAACCACATAAGCACTAAAGCACAAATCTAGAAGCATGATTTTCATATAATTTCAACATAACACGAATGCATATGTCTGAGAATGCAAAGCAAATCCATTTGTGCACAAAAAACTCTCAATTTTTTCATTGCATGAACCTCCACACGTCTCACAATCTATTATAAACTTGTTTTTCATAGCATTAAAATGTCAATACGAATGCATACTTTCAAAATAATTCAAATGAATATCTACTCTAAAGAAAAGTAAGCAATTAAATTATCGCTCTATACTTCCCTCATTCCACTCAAATCTTGCAGATCCCTCATTCATCATATCCATTTATTTTCCGCATAACCACTACGCATGCACAACCACAGCCGCACAGCTTCATCGGCACAACTACTTCCAAACTCAACAATGCCCTTCAATTAACATTTGAATATGATATTAATAAATGTGGGTCTTAGATATCGTGGGCATAAAGCATTCATTGTGAAATATGTTCCTAAATAAGAATTAAAGAATATATTTGTATATTTATTGTTTTAATAAACGTTGGAGAAAGAATTCGACATAGTGAAAGTTATGCACACATGCATTTTTTCTATGCACATGAATCCTCCGAAAAACACAGTCGATTGGGTGAAAAAATATCTCAATATTTCATTTCATGAACCTGTTAGTGTTAGCTAGTTCTGCTTTTCACCAGTTATCAAAAATGCTCTTACATGGTTTTTTAGGGGCCCCAAAGTCAAATTTTATCATTTCACTAGGTTTTCAAAATAAAATTTGGTCACTGGCTAGTGTGTTTAGGTCTATTGTTGCTCCTTCGAGTTTTTCATGTTTTGGTCACTGCCATCACTCAGTTGGATGTTACATCATTGAACAAATCATCATTTTCATCTCATTCATATCACCATGGTCTTCGTTCAGCTCAGTGTCACCATTAGGTCATTAGGGTTAGATTCATCTAAACTATCATGCCATTCATAAAACTAGGAAATGAAGGAGTAGTGATAGGGTTTGATCAAAAGGTTTTGTTCTAAAATGTAATTCATTTCAAAGTGATGTAATAAGCTTATTTTCTAAAGTTGCATGTAAAAGTTCCAAGTTACATAGTTATATCAAAAGCATAATGAAAATGTATGGTGGGCCACCCTACCATTATAAAGTTGAGTTCTACAACCTATAAAGACCACTTCATTCCACCTTTCTCTCTTATATCCATTTCCAAAGAAGCTCTCGTCCACCGAAGGACATTTCCTTATCATTTTTAGAGGCAAAAACACTCCCAAGGGTCATCTAAATTGTTTCACTGCGCTTTCTAATTGCTTCTCTGCATTTTCTCTCTTTTTGTTGTGTTTTATCAGTTTCGTTGTGCTTTGTTAAGAATTCACCGTGTTTTCTTGGTTCCGGCCCTAAACACCTATTCTAAAAGGTTTCTTCAGCAATTCAAATGTCCAGTAGCCTCCTGCAAGTAAGTTAAACATTCTTCATCTCTCCATAAGCTTGTTTCCTTTGTTTTCAAGTTGAAAACCTATTTTGCTCCCTTCGCTATTTTTTCTCTGTTCCCTAGTTTGACTGTGTTTTAATTCCCTAGACTGGACCCTTCGCTCATTTTCCATCATTTAACTTCCTAAATATCCCTAACACCCCTCCCCACCTCCCTAAATTTTCCTACTCCTTTTCCCCTTCCTTAAACCCTCCATCCCATCTCATCATTCAAATCCCTTGTTTTCCCAATTAGGGTTTCACTTGCTCATAGTAAAAATGGAGGAAGAGAAGAAATCATGTAACAAAGGAGGTCAAATCTTGAGATATGAACCACTAAAAACTGAGGAGCTGATGTCTTCCCCACTGTCTAAGCAATGCTTTGAGAATGCAGAGTGTTTAGGGTTTTGTGAGCTAGTTCAAAGGGTCAAATACCATGCCAAATTGACTAGTTTGTTTGCCACTCATTTGAGGAGGGATAAGGTCACTATTGCAGGTGTTACTTTCACTATTTCAGCTGAAATCATAGTAGTAGCTACAGGGATACCCAACAATGGATAAAAATTGTTTAAAAATCAGGACTTGGACCTGCAAAACTATCAAACTTTCATTAAAGGCCACGTTGCATTTTCCAGAGTACCTGTGGGAGAATGCATTTTTGAGGGGCTAGGAGTAACCTTTTTCAGCTCCTAAAGAGTCCATATTGTAGAATACATCCTCATATTTCCATTGAGCAATCAAGATTAGAATTTGGACTTCAGGAAGGCCTTCAAAAACCAGTTTTTTCCAAATCCGCTGCGTTTTCTCCAGTTTCATTGCGTTTTCTCATAAATTCGTTGTGTTTTTTCCTGTGGCAGTTTTTCTCCAGTTTGGTTATTTCATTTCAAATTTATATGCCGTAATTGATTAATCCTAATGTAAATATGATCTAATAGTGAGTAATTAGTCTTGTTAAATTTATTTTTATGTAAATTTAGCCTCATTTATGAGAGTGGTTGGAGTCAAATTTAATTGGAGAATTTGTTTTAACCTCCCTAGTCTTTAGGGTGGTTGGAACACCTCATGGATCAGTTCCTAGACTCATGGATTCAACCCCTAAGAGAAGGGAGATGTTGTTTTGGTCTATATGTATCATTTTCTCAGTCATAGAAGAGTTTGGACATAAGAGGATAGAACTATTATAGCATGTACTTGGACATTTACTAGAAATCAAAGGATACCATTTGCAACTATTATCTAGGAATTCATGTGCAATAATTTTTTGATGTTGTTTTTTCTTTGTTATAGCTTTATATGAAGATATTCATCTTCCCTTCCCATTCATCAGTTCTTCAATGGTTTTCCTTAAATTTATAAACAAAATTCTTTGCAAAAAGCTTTGTTTTTATGGGAATATCATTATGTGTTAATTTCCTTCCTCTTTAATGAATTCATGTACTCATACTCATTAAGACACTTTTTCATCTTCCAAACACTACACTACACTAACAAACCCTAAATCCATCACAAAATTATTGCTACCTTGCTCCTCTATATCGTTGTTATTGTAACTCTTTGATCCTTTGACCTAGCTGCCTGGTTTTTCTCCCTTATCCAACATCAAACCCTAAAAACTTTCATGCTCTATCTAAGCCTAGTATACCTAGCCTAAAATCTATTTCTTTTCTATTCAATTCATTGGTTGTGATGATAGAGAGAGCCCTCTTTGGTTTGGTAGGGATAGCTACCGAACTAAAACCTTGGTTTGTGGTTACCTCCGTCGATCTCCTCTCAGCCTGGGACATTGAGGATAATAGAACCTACACACTTTGCAAAATCTATTAATTATAAAATAAACACCACTCTTGTGCATAATATACTAATATCAAAATGCATTATAATTAAAATATCCCTCCACACTTCCCTCATTGGACACAAATTTTGTGCATGCATTTGTTCTCTGCATAACCTTTGAAGACACACAACCACCTCTGCACAGCTACTTCCGTACTCAATAATGTCCTTTGGTCAGTCATTGACATTCAAAACTGATATTATTTAATGGGCATACATCGTGAAATATGTTCCTCAATAAAAATTAAAAAGGAGATTTGTATATTTATTATTTTAATAAACTTTTAGATAACTCTGCACACGCACAACCATGTCCACACAACTACTTCCGCACTCAATAATGCCCTTTGGTCAAACATTGACATTCGAAACTTGTATTAATTAATGAGTATACATTATGAAATACGTTCCTAAATAAGAATTAAAAAATAGATTTGTATATTTATAATTTTAATAAACCTTGTACAAAACTTTCAGTACAGTGAAATCTCTACAGACATACATTTGTTCTTTGCACACGCTACCTCCAAACATCTAGCTCCACACAACCATTAGGGGAATTTTGAGGTCTAAAATGGGCCTCCTAAGGAAATTATAAAATAATATTGGAAATAATAAAATAAGATTAGCTTACATCATCAAATTTTAGAGGGAAAAAAGAAAAAACCATTTTTTCAACTCGTATTTTCAACTTATCTCCTTATGGGTTTACTCAAATTTCGAGTGGAAACACTCGTTGGATGCAAAATTTGATTCCTCATCCAAGGAGTACCCATGTTTCATACTTTTAATTGACCCTGCTACATGAAAAACGAGAAATACATGAAAAATGTGATTGCAATCACACTTTTCATGTATTTCTCATTTTTCGTGTAGTAGGGTCCATTGAAATATGCAACATGGGTACTCTTTAGATGAGGAATTAAATTTTTCATCCATCGAGTACTCCCCCACAAAATTGGAGTAAAACCTTATGGAGATAAGTTGAAAATGCGAGTTGAAAGAATAATTTTATTATTTTATTATTTTATAATCTTTTTACTTTTTTACTCCAAAAATGGTGAATCATCCCCCATGGTTGACATCATCATATTTAATCCTATTGATTCTTATAAAGTTTATTTTGGTTGAATATTTTTCTTAAGAGGACCATTTTAGACCTCAAAATTCCCCTAATGCACCTTTGCACTACTCCCTTCACACAACTACTTTCGTAGTTGTGAAATATGTTCCTAAATAATAATTAAAAAAGATATTTGTATATTTATTATTTTAATAAACCTTGCACAAATATTTTCACACATTTTGGGAACTAGGAACTCAAATAACACTAAGGACTAACATGTACCAGCTCCTTTCAATGCAAATATTGAATTGACTCACTTTCTTTTACTACATAAAACTTCTTCTTCACATAGATTGAAAACACAGTTTATTTAGCACCCCCATCTATGCAAAGGAGTCCTAGTTCTCTTGCCTGTACTTCTTAATAATATTAATTAGAGATTTGTTTACCCTCCCCCCCCTTGAGGGCCTATGAAAAAAACCTGCCACCACATCAATTCTCACATCAATGAGCACAACACTAACATAACAGTGGCCTACAACCAAATGTCACACAAATTTAAAACACGATTTATTTAATATTGCATAATAAGAGTATATTTTATAGTCCAACGATTGTGATAATTGTTAAAATAATGGTGCTTGTTCCCTCTACACCCTCGTTAGTGTCAGAGTCCCCTTATCTATGTAAATGACCCCCAGTTTTACTGCACATACTCCATCTTCCGCATAGTAAAAGTTTCGCACAATGAAACCATACCAACTACTGCATCAATGATCAGTGTCACACACTTACTATGCAAAGGATCCCAATTCTCTCCCACATACTCTGTCTTATGCAGAAGGAAACATAATAATATTAATTCGACATTTGTTCAGCCCTCCATCCCTCCTCAAGGTCTATGCAAACAACTTGCAACTGCATCAATTCTTGCATCATTGAACAAATCACTAACATAACAGCTTCCTGCAACTGCATAAATTCTTGAATCATTGAAAAGAGTGCTAACATAATAGTGTCAGTGTCAGAGCACTCACCAACACAATGGTCACTCACAAAATTACTTTTATTTTAATTTTAAAATGAATTGTTAGGCACTGGAAAGAAATGAAAATAAGACATCCTCTACCAGGGGAAGATGGGATTTTCTCATATCACTTGGCCCTTGAGTCAAGTCACCAAGGGACGAGCGAAAGCAAAATTATTTTGGTCTGAATCTCAACAGAAGGCATTCATAGATTTGAAATATCACCTCTGCTCGGCACCAATGCTCACATTACCAGACTTGCAACAACCATTTGAGGTCGAGACAGATGCCTCTAACTATGTTAATGGGCCAATCCTTACTCAACACGAGAATCCAGTGGCATATCACAGTGAGACACTTTCAAACAGAGTCCAAAAGTATCCCACTTGTGACAAAGAGATGTATTCCATTGTATAGGCCTATCGATAATGGAAGCATTACATTTTGGGGAAGGAAATGGTCATCCACATAGGCCACCGACCCCTATAGCTCATACAAATGCAACGGAATTGCAGAATGATCGCCATCAGAAGTGGTCCACATACCTGCAACAGTTCCATTTGAATATCAAGTATAAGAAGGGCAACACCAATAATGTTGTAGATTGACTTAGTCGACCACCGATCATGGTTAACCACCATGCTCAACTCTTGTCGGCATGAGACTTCTGATTGGCCACTTCTCTACAAAAGTGACCCAGAATTCGGCCACACATACCAGGCACTCTTGGAGGGTCAGCATGTTCCATATTTTCTCCTCCAGGATGCCTTGTAATGCCACCTTGGTCACCTTTGTGTTCCTTCAAGTGAGCATTCCAAGATGATTTGGGAAGCACACTATAGTTGGGCTATTGGGAATTTCGGGGGTGAGAAAATGGTGCCAGTACTATAGAAGTATTTCTATTAGTCGAATCTTTGACAGGATGTCAAGAAGTACATCAGATCATGCACTGCCTGCGCCATTGCCAAACCGACCATCAAGAAGCAAGGCCTCTATACGCCGCTGCCTACCCCTAGTCGACCTTGGGAATCCATCTCCATGGATTACATGTCAAGCCTTCCTTCCACTAACCATGGAAACGATTGTGTTTTTGTGGTCATCAATAGGTTCTTGAAGATGGCCATTATGGTGACCTACAAGAAGAATATCATAGTCGAAGCCACTGCTAAACTCTTCTTTGAATGAGTGTGGGTACACTTTGGGATATCACAGTCTATCATCTCAGATTGAGATAGCAGGTTCCTCAGTACATTTTGGTCCAGTCTCTGGCCAATGTTGGACACCAAACTCACTAAGTCCACAGCCTTCCATCCTCAAACTGATGGCCAAATAGAGGTTGTCAACAAGATGATTGTACACATTCTGTGCATGTACAACTCAAAGCATCCACGCACATGGGATGAGAGTGTCCCTTATGTTCAGCACAACTACAACTGGGCTCTCCACAGCTCGACTAGCGATAACCCTTTTTACGTGGCCTTGTGTTTCTAGCCACTATGTCCCATTGACATGGCCATGCCATTTGTAGCTACTCATGCAGATTAGGCTCATGTCCAATTTCAAACAGATAAGGCAAACAAATTCACTGAGCAGATCCAACATATTCACCAGCAGTTCCATGACATTCTGGAGAAATCAAATACCAAGTACAAGCAACGATATGATCAACATTGGGTGCCACACAAGTTTCAGGTCGGCGACAAAGTCTGGTTTCATTTGCAAAAGGAATGCCTTACTGGAGCCTATCGGAAACTCAGACCACTCTGATATGGTCCTTACACCATTACCAAGGCCATGGGAGACAATTCATTTTAGCTCAGCATTCCCCCATTCCTTTTCTTGCACCCGGTGTTCAATGTGGACCAGATTCATCCATACTTTCCACCATTACCAGACACATCCAACATTGCAGAACAGCTCACACCCACAGAGTTAAATCCAGATTGGATGGAACAAGTTGCAACTGATCGGATCATGGACACATAGATCAAGCACACTCGCCAATAGAATATCCAACTATATCGAGTTGTCAAAGCAGGCCAACTCCTTCACTAGGGCAAGTGGCTCACCAAGGACCATGTTCAACAGAAGTTTCCTCATCTCATGGAGGAACTCAACGCAATGGGGACCATTGCATCCTAAGGGGGAAGGAATGATCCAGGTGGATATTTGTGGCCACCCGACAATTCCACTTGGACCACAACCATTGCTTCTTTCAGTTTTTTAGTTTCCTTAATTGTAGCACAGCTTACTATTCTTAGCAGTTTTTAGGGTCCTAAACTTTCGGAGCCTTTTGAGGCCCTAAACGACTTTTTTTTCGAAATCTACATCCAATGGTTTTCTGCCTAAAAATGTCTTTTCCCTCGTATTCCTCGGAGAGATATTTCCAACAGGTTATCATGTGCATCAAACAGAGATAATATGACCATGTCACGACCCCGCGAAGTTGGCTGTTTAACTCACCCCAACGGGGCCCATAAACTCTTGGTGTTACATCTCCTCGGGTTAGGGTTTTGGTTGTTTAGGGTTTGCTCTTGTTTTTCAATAATAAAAAGGCCCTTGAGCCTCACTATAAGGCAGTTCAGAGGCATGTAGCCACCACATCTCTTCTCAGAGATAATATACCATCACCCAACCTGGTTTATTTCCATTTCTATTTGTAAGAATATTTTAGTATTTTACATTAATGAAATGAAGTATTATTTCCACTACATCTCTGTGTTTATGCTCATCTCTGTAATTTGTTGCATTCCTGTTCAAATATGGATCAAACCCCCTAATACTTTTTACTAGTTTCTACCAGAAGGGAGCACCTACCCCCAACAAAAATTCACCAGCTACTACTGGAAGGAAGCTTTGACTCCCTTAATAAAGGCTCCAATCCTCAACACCTCTTTTGGACCATGTTTCATAATGTTTCATACTGGATCCACCTGACTCAACACATTAAACTTGTTGGCCACCTTTTATCATATTTTCAGACTCAGCCCATTTCCATCATTAAGCCGAAACCAAGTAATAATATTGAATTAAATCATCCAGTCACTCTGATGAGCTCCAGTATTGTAGCAAGGATGCTGCAACTCCTGGGACTACCAACTTTACTTCATCAACCGGGGGTTTGTACAAACTTGGAGGTGACATTGCTATATACACAAACAGATGTAATGGGCCCAATCATTGTGATGAGCCCCAAAAATGGGTAACTTATTGGGCTCATTTTGCCTATTATTCTCCATAAATCCACCATTCTTCATAGTTTATGCATGCTTTTGAGTCTATTTATGTTAATTGGATGAATGAGAATAGTCACTTGACCATGAAGGCTAATACATGTTTATTGCAGATTTTTGGACAACTTTTGGACCATGTTCAAGCATTTATGAGCCATTTGACAGCCAAATACGAGGGAACAAGGCTGAGGATTCATAGGAAGGGTGTCTCCTACACTAAATGGCCCTTCATCGAGTTCTCCACCATCAGGTCGGAGTTCAGCAGCGCATCAAAGCTGATTTCCAAGGGCAGCCGAGCAGCTTTTGTGAAGTGGCTGAGTACTTGTAGTTTTGAGCAGCCAAGCCCTTTGAATTAAGGAGGATTGTTGGAGGTCCTCATAGTGCATAAGCAGGAAGGCTTCCAGCCTTCGTAGTTTACTTTATTGAACATTTTTTATTTTTCACTTTAGTGCTGCTTTGCCTTTCAGCTCATTTTGGAGCTTCTGTTGTAAAACATTTTTGTGACATGGTTATTTTCTGAGTAATGGAAATCAGTTTTAGTTCGCATTAGCTTTGAGCTTCTTCTTAGGAGCCTATAGCTCTTGGGGTTGGGCCCAACCCAAGTGCCAGGTCTTCCTCTGTGTACTATTATATGTTTTTGCTGTCTTCATAAAATAATTTCTGCTAGTAGATTAAAATCTTGCTTGGTTACCTAGGTCATTTTTGATGATTGAAAAAGATTTTCATGTTTCAGAGTGATTTGATAGGTTGGTAACAGAAAATATCTTTGAAAAAGGCCATCAAGCAACCTTGGATCTCACCTCTCCCTCCTCGGGACCATGAGCTAAGACCAAGGTGTCCTTGCTGCCACAAAAACACTGTTCTTGCTTCTTCATGCAATTGCTAGTGTTAGTTTCTCAGTTGCAAAAGTTGATACAAGATGAAATTACATGCTTAGATCCATTCTTTCTTCGTTTTCATAGTTATTTTACATGATTTTCTACCAATGAATTTCTGTTCATCATGGTTGCTGGTTCCTAGGTCAAAGTAGGTTAGAATAACTAGATATTTGGTTTGCATGGTCTTTGTTTGGTCAGTTTCAAGAAATAGCACGCAGAACACCTATGATACCTCTCTACCTACCCTTCCTCCATTAGTGCAACCTACTCCATCCCCTAACTTAGATTCTTGCCCTTTTTTTGCCACATTTTCTCACTTTGACCTAATTTCCATATTTTTGTGCAACATTGCTCTATCCATCCTTGAACAAATCCAACCATCCTCATCACTTCTCAGCTTCATTTGCTAGGTCCTATACCCCTCCACATCCTCATCCAACCTCCATCTCCACTTTTCCACCTTTCTTCCACCATCAACCCTTCAAAATCCCCTTTTGGGACATCCTGTAGAACATCTTGTAGAACCCCTGCAGACTTCCTATAGAAGATCATGTTGGCAGTTTTTAGAAGCCTAAACACTGTGAAACTCTCTGGAAGGGTGTTAGGGACCCCTTAGGCCCTCTTCTTACCTTCCCAACCTCCTGCAAGTGCATACCCCATTTCCTTTCACCAATCAACCTTTGCACAGTTAAAAACAGTTAAAGCACATGCACATATGATTTTTACAAAATCACTCAAAAATACAAAAAGATGTTCCTTTTCAGATTTCACTTCAGAAGTAGCTTAGACACATGCACTTTACCTCCCCAAGAGTCAATGGCATCCCTTTCTGTAGTTTCATCCTCTTCTTTTTTGCACAAGTAGGGGTAGTCAGTAAATCTAGGGTTTGCTAGGGTTTGCATTTCCTTTCAACTTTCAGCCTCTTTCTCCAAGTAGATTAGATTCCTTTGAGTTACTTTCATCCATAATAGTTAAAAGATTCTTCTAAGACCTCATAGAAGTTGGCTTAAGCTCCTAGCAGACTTGTGCCAGCTGATCCAGTGACAGCCTGCGGCAAGAGCTAGTGCTTGTGCATATAGCACCGTCGCTTCCAAGTTTGTTACAGACTATCAGGTTGACAAAAGTAAAGAAGGGAGTCCCAGGAGTTGCAGCATTATTTCTGCAATGCTGGAGCCCACCATCTTTTTGACGCTATTGCTGGGGACGCGTCAGAGTATTTGTGATTGAGGCTTTTCTTCTATTTTCTACCTCAATCTTCTGTTAAATAGTTTATTTCAGCAAGCGTAGAGTAGTTGTTTCATTTCCATCCTACAATTTCATTTCCGCAAAAGTAGATTAGAAATTTCCTGCTTTCATTTCATTTCAGCAAGCATAGATTAGGTATTTTCCACTTTCATAGATTAGCATTTCAATTCTGCAATTTCAATTCTACAAGCATAGATTAGCATTCCAATTCTGCAATTTCAATTCTGCAAGCGTAGCTTAGCATTTCATTTCAGCAACATAGATTAGTCATTTCCTGCTTTCATTTCAATTCTGCATTTTCATTTTAGCAAGATAGATTTTACTTAGTTACAGTTCAATCTCTTTCAGTTTTGCAGGTACAAACAGAAAAAACACCAAAACTCCACCAAAAATATTCCATTTCATGCCTCATAGGAACAAAGACAATATAGGGAAATTCTTACCCAACAGCCCCACCACATCATTGAGTCACCCTTCTCTCTTCTTTGGTGGCAGTGATCTAGAAGAACCTACAGTTGAACCTCCATAGATATACAAAGATCCTATAACAGAAGAAGAGCAAGAAAACATTCCTCTTGAGGCCATGGCTGAACACAAAAACGGTATAGGAGATGAGGAGAGAATAGAAGGTGCCTTTCCCATCCTAGAGACCAATGGGGACATCAAAATGAAAAACATAAGTCCCTCGGCCTTACCTCACTTCCATGGATTGACCACTAAAGACCCTAATACCTTCCTGTTTGAGTTTGATGTCCTTTGTCGAACTTATGACTATGCAGAAGACGAGAAAAAGTTGGAACTCTTTCCCTCTACCCTCAAGGATGCAACACTACGCTAGTTCATGGGGTTACATGGAAACAGTATCACAACTTGGGGCTCAGATGTAGCAAGCCTTTAACAACAAATACCGAGAGTACTGTAGGTCAAAGGAAACGAAGGGAGAGATCTTTCAGATGACTATGGGAAGTGATGAATCTTTAGAAGACTATGAAGAAAGGTTCCAACTTAGTTATAAAAGGGTCAGGTGCACAGTTGACCCCGAATCTCTGAAGTTGGTTCTACTCTGAGGAGTCCCTGAAGACCTTCTAGATACCCTCCATTTGCTAGCTAGAGGAGACATCTACCAACTACCTTATGAGGACATAAAGACTATGTTTAGAAACCACTCTAGGGCAACCCGGAAAAGAGGTAGGGGGAATCCACTTTCAGCTAGTGCGACCTTCTCCAAGCATGAGTTTGCAAATCAGATAGAAGACCTCAAAAGTGAGATAAGACAGACCATTGCCATGCAACTGGATACTTTCTGAATCCAACAGAAGAAAGAGGAAGCTGAGAAGGCTTTGGCCATCTTTTGTCCCAGATGTACAAGGAAGAATCCTAAGAATGAATGTCCATTTCACTCAGTGGAGGTATGTTTCATTTGTGAGGAAGACCACCTCACAAAACAGTGCCCAACGTTACCCGGACTTAAAGTCATGTACCAAGGGGCTGAAGGAGCCACTGGAACACTTTACTTCCTCAACCAAAGGAGGCCACATGGATCCAGACCTTACCAGCAAGGGATTCAAGGGACATCCCAAACATATTACAACCCCAACCAATCCGCTCACATGCCTTCTTGGGGCCCCGCTGCTCATCCTTCCTAGTCCGCACCTCCTCCTTGGTCTTGTCCACCTCAATACCATACTCAACATGTTGCTCATTCGTTTCACTCTCATCTTCAGCCACAACCTCAGTCGAATGCACCTCAACCGGGGTGGAGGCCCCAATACAACTCTCCTCGCGCTATTTTTCCTCCACCGCTTGCTCAACCACAACCATTACCTCTTGATCCTCTAAGAAAGCCCTAAATGCCTACTCAGCTGAACCTGAACCTCGACAATAGACGGGCCTAGCAGGTATACACTGGAGAGACAACATGCCCTACCTATGCTGTGGAGATTTAGGAGATCAACCTTCGATCTAGAAAGGTCCTTTGAGATCGCCAACCTCCTCCCCTAGAGGATGAGGAAGGGAAACAGGAAAGTGAACCCAAAGCCATTCCACCCTTTCTTGAGAGACTAATAGTAGCCACGCAACCAAACCCAGAGGAGACTGAACTTCTGGGAGAACTTAAACAGTTGTGTGTGAAAATCCCACTTCTCTAGGCCATAAAAGATGTACCAATCTACAACAAATTGATCAAGGAGAAGTGTTTCAGGCACTCAGGCAGGCGCAAGAGAGATGCCCCGACTACCAATGTCATAGGACAACTGTCCGATTTGATGTTGGGGCAAATAATCTGTCCAAAATATTTGTATCCTAGGAGTCCTATAGTTGATGTCCACATCAATGGCACCATAATCCCCCACACCCTGATCGATCAAGGGGATGCCATTAATGTGATCACTAGGGACACTATGCTCAAACTAAACCTTCAGAGTTCCTTAAGAAAGACCTCGACAGTACTACAGTTAGCAAACCACTCCACAATGACTCCCGAAGGGAATGTGGAGGATGTCCTAGTCTCTGTTGATTCTTGGGAGTACCCTATGGAATTTTTGGTCCTTCAGCTAAAGGAAATACTCACTGGATACCCCCTCATTTTGGGAAGGCCTTGGTTAGCTACTGCGGATGCTTACATCAGTTGTCGAGCTGGGAGCATGACCATCAAGAATGGGCCTATGTCCAAACAGCTAGTCCTATATCCTCCTGCCCAACCTCTGCTAGAACATGACTTACCTCTCTGGTTGGAGGAGGAATATGAGGATGAAGTCTACTCTGCACTAGTGTGCAGAGTGGAGGCCACCTGGGGAGGTCCTCAAACTGAGGATGACCTAATTGTGAATTTGATTCAAAAAATCCGCCTCTCGGTGTGCTTCCATTAGAAGAGTTGGTGGAAGGCACCCAAGCTAGCGCTTTAGTGGACCTCTGTGTGGCTAATCCAACCTCTCCCAGAGTTAAGAATGTGGAATTTGGCCCTAAAAGAACCTTGAAGATCAACTCATCCTTATCTCCCTCTCAGGAGAAGGAGCTATGTAGCTTATTGAACCGCCATTTGGATGCTTTCGCTTGGAACTATAAGGAGACGAAAAGAGTCCATCCATCGGTCTGTATCCATCACATTTACATTAAAGAGGATTGTAATCTAGTCAGCTAGCCTCAGAGGAGAATGAATCCAGCCCTTCAGGACATTGTTCAAGAAGAATTGCAGAAGTTGTTGGATGCAGGATTCATCTACCCCATCTCGGACAGCGAATGGGTTTCTCCTTTGGTGCTTGTGCCCAAGAAAAATGGGAAGTGGAAAATTTGTGTAGATTATCGAGAACTTAACAAAGCCACCAAGAAGGACCATTTCCCTTTGCCTTTCATAGATCAAGTGCTAGATGGGCTGGCAGGGAAGAAGTTCTTTTCTTTCCTAGAAGGGTTTAGCGGGTATAACCAAATCCGAATCAGCCCGGAAGACCAAGATAAGACCAAATCCACTTGAAGGGGTACCTTTGCCTACCGGGTCCTCCCTTTTGGCTATGCAACACTCCTGCCACTTTCTAGAGAGCAGTACTAAGCATATTTGCTGAGCTGGTTCATGATTCGGTAGAAATCTATATGGATGAATTTACTCCTTATGGGTCCAACTTCCAAGAAGCATTGACTAACCTAGGAAATGTTTTAACCAAGTGTATTGAAATGAACCTGTCCCTCAGTCCTGAAAAATGTGAATTCCTGATGACTGAAGGGACTGTGCTAGGTCATACAATCTCTCAACAAGGATTACAGGTGGATCCTAAAAAAATTGCGATCACCAAAAGGTTCCACCTCCTCAAAAGGTAAGGGATGTTCAGAGTTTTCTAGGCTTAGCAGGATACTATAGAAGACTCATTAAACATTTTAGTAAGCTAGCCTCACCATTGTTTGGTCTTTTAGGGAAAGATGTTAAGTTTAAATGGACTGACAACTGCCAAGAGGCTCTAGATGAGTTGAAAGATACACTGGTAACTACCCCAATCTTGAGAGGTCCCAACTGAGCCCTACCTTTCCACATCCACACTGATGCCTCGAACAAAGCCATAGGGGCAGCCTTAGGACAAGTTGAAGAGAAGCTACCATATGCCATATACTTTGTCAGTAAAAACCTGTCCAAGGCAAAGTTAAACTATACCGTGACTGAGAAAGAGCTCCTAGTTGTAGTCCATTCACTAAACAAGTTCAGACACTACATCACTGGTTATCAAACATTTGTACACACTGATCATGCTGCACTAAGGTATTTGAGGAATAAACCTGAGGTGAATGCTCGTATCATTAGATGGCTACTTTTATTGCAACAATTTGACTTAACCATTGTTAACAAGCCAGGAAAGGAAAATGTTGTTGCTAATTTTCTGTCTAGATTAGATTTGCCTGCAGGTTAAGAAGGGATAGTGGATGACCAGATGCCAGATGAACACCTGTTTGCTATTTCAGTACTTTCTCCATGGTTTGCTGATATAGCAAACTACTTGGTCTTAGCACAGTTCCCTCCACACCTATCCTCAAAAGAGAAGAGCAAAATTGTGAGGAAAAGTTCCCCCTTTACTTGGATTGGGGCAACTTGTTTAAACTCGCCCCAGATCAGATCCTGAGGCGTTGTGTTAGGGAGGAGGAATTTTTTGACATTCTCCTAACCTGTGACGATGGACCTTGTGGAGGCCACTTTGCAGCAAAAAGGACTACCTTCAAAATTCTATAGGTAGGCTACTATTGGCCCACTCTTCATCAAGATGTCAGAAGATACATCAGCCAATGTGGCCGATGTCAAAGGATGGGGAGACCGACTCCAAGGGATGAAATGCCCCTCCAACCTCAAGTGACTTTCGAGCCATTTGAGAAGTGGGGCATGGATTTTGTGGGTCCTATCAACCCTCCTTCAAAGCAAAAGTCTTACATCATTGTGTGGACAGACTACCTGACAAAGTGGGTAGAAACAAAGGCAATCAAGGCAGCGACAGAAGAAAAAGTGGCTGAGATTTTAAGGGAAAATATCTTCTACAAGTTTGGCTATGCAAGAGAATTAGTCATAGATCAAGGAAGTCAGTTCACCTCTAACCTGATTGAAGATCTGCTCACTCATCACAAGATTAAGCACAGAATCTCCACCCCTTATCATCCGCAAGCAAATGGGTAGGTGGAAGTCACTAATAAGGCTTTAGAAGAGATTTTGACTAAAGTGGTGAGCAACAGCAGAAAGGATTGGGAAGATCGCTTGGTTGAGGCCACCTGGGCCTACAACACCACTTGGAAAACCACAATAGCTTTCACACCTTATGAGGTGGTCTACGGGAAGAAGGCTTTGTTGTCCATAGAGTTTGAGTACAACACATTAAGGTTGGTAGCTCAGCTGGACCTGGATCTCATCCACGCGCAACAGGAAAGGTTACTATAGCTGAATGGATTAGATGAACAGAGAATGCAGGCCCTCCTCCACTCAGAAGTAGTTCAACTCCAGAGAAAGATATGGCATGATCGACACCTTAACGAAAAGCAATTTTCGCTAGGATATTGGGCACTGTTATATGACTCAAGATACAAGGATTTCAAAGGGAAGCTGAGGACAAGGTGGCTGGGACCATATGCAGTGGAGAAATGCAACGACAATGGTTCAATCCTTATCAGGACCATTGATGAAGAAGCCATCCCCATGCTCGTCAACGGGCATTGATTGAAAATCTACAGGAAGCCCCTTTCCAAGCAGGAGTTCATTGAAACTCTGGATAAATCAGTGCTGGTAGTGGAGCAGGGCCCTGTCTCTACTCCACCCATACCTTGATCATTAAAAAAATAAAGAGAAAAAAGAAAAAAAAGAAAAAAAAAGAGAAAAAAGAAAAAATAGAAAAGAATAAAAGGATCCTTGGGTGAAAACCTCTTAGAGGTGCCTGGGGCAGACAGTGGGGGTGAAAACCTCCTGGAGGCACCCCAGCTATCTCCCCCCACAAAAAAAAAAGAAAAAAAAAACAAATAGGCCTAATTTCTGTTGAATAATTGCAGGTTGCAGGGAAGACATTGTAGGTTAGGAGGGTCATGCAAAACAAGGACAGAGGTCAGCAACAGGCTGCAAGCATCCCTCATAGACACTTCCTCCATGACCACTCCCCTTTCCTAGGATTTGATCACATTCGGGTTAAGATTTCACCTTCTACAGGAAGTTCTGGGCCTTCTACAGGAAGTTCCATGTCTTCTACAGGAAGATCCTGTAGAACCTTCAGACAGGCCAAAATTGATCTTGGAAGGGAATCCGAAGGTTGGAATCTGCCTGCTAGGCCTGCAAACACCCCTGTTTCTATCCATCACCACATGTCACCCTGTTTCATCTCTTTACACCTCCGTTGCACCCATCCTGTTATTTGTTCCTGCACAGTCACACAAAAAAAACCTTGTTTTCCTCATACTGCCAGCAAAACCTTTTATTGACAAATCAAGAGCAGTTTTTTTCACTTACCATACCTGTCAATCTCCATCTGGACTCCTCGTTAGTCGAACCCCTCGACAGTAGTATAGCCCTACTCGTGTTAGCTTGCATCCTAGGAGGAGAAGTAGCTACAAGACATCCTATAGGAATCTTGTAGCAGCCGATCCCTCTGAGAGACATACTCTGGAGATAGGGACAACCGAAAACGACAAAGGAAACATGCAAAGGGCTCATCTCGAACGAAAAAATATTGTTAGCAGCCAAAGCCAAGAAAAACCTATGCATGTAGCGGTAGCAAATGAAGGAATGGTTTCCAAAACCCGCGCATGTAGCATTAATGAAGGAAGGAATGGGTTCTAACACCCGTGCACGAAGCAGCGGCGAACGAAGGAGTGGTTCCAAGACCTGAAATCTGCATAACTCAGCCGTGACCAGGTAGGTAAGTGCCTAAACTCATTCTTCAATTGCATAAACTATATTTTAAGAGCTGCATGCCTATGGAAATGGTTTGGATTGAATGGAATCGGTGGCCAGTCAACTAGCCACCCTCGGCTAGTTACATAGCCTTGTGGAATCTGAACGAGCTAGCTACATTCAAAATTTTCGACGGGGTGTGCAGCCAACATGTGTGGAGTGTCCATTTAGGAAGAAATCGTCGGGACTGGTAGTGGTGGTGGCAGTTAACGGCAAAGGAGAGGTGATGGCGGTCAGAAACACACAGAGAAATTATGGCCATGACGTCGGATCAATGGTTCGATCTGGTCACCTTATCCCCTCACCACGAATCACGCCACAGTTAATAGATGCTCGGCTAAAACTCACACCACCTTCTGTTCATTTTGCACTTGCAATGTCCTCGACTGAAGTACGCGTCCTCTGCTTCCAAAAACTGTTAACTAGTTGTCCTCCATCGATTTTTCTACCAATTTTCGAGAATCTCCTGCGTATCGGGCTTGCTCAAAGGCACAGAGACATTCTATAGGAACCAGGGGGTATTCTACATGAAGGTTTCTACAAGAAACCCTGCACAACTTTCTGTAGCAAAGAAGCCTAGGATTTTTCTTCATCGAATTTGGGGCTCGAAACGAAGTAGGCTCGAAAAACTCTTTTATGCATGGTATGATTTGAAAAGGTGGTGAATTGAATAGTATCAAATTGGGGAATCAGAGAAAAATCTGCTTGTGAATTGGAAGTAAAACGTTTTCTTGTGTGTTGCACTGGGTTTCTCAGTTGTTTCGGCATCAAGATTCTCCTCCACATTCCCATTTTTAAAATTCTCCTATAGGGAAGATATGCAACTGTGGGGGCCAGCTTGTGTATGAAAAATTTTGAATTTTTATATCTGTATGTGTGCTGAGAAGAAAAATTGAGCTCTGTACTCTGTCTATAGAAACAAAATTCTTCCTTTCATAAACAGATAGCGGAGTTCTGGGAAACAACAATATTGAAAACCGAAGAATATTTGCTAATTAATAGTGGATACCTGAGAAATCCCTTCTTGAGTTGAGGGGGAAAACCATAAACACCATTCCTTTTTCTAATCAAAGCAAAAAAAAGAGCACTCTCACCATGCCAGGGGGATTCATAAGGAAAGAACCCTCTGACCCCAGCAAACTACATGAGCATCCTGAGGTGGTGGACCTTTTCACCCAAGCCAATTGGATGTCATTCTTTGACAAAATTCTAGGTCATGACAAGGAAATAACGGAGGAATTTTTAATGTCCCTGAGACCTTAATCAAAGACACAGGCCACAATTAGTTTTAGGGTTTTGACCCTAGAACTTACCCCTGAGATCATCAGTCGTGTTACTGGTCTACCATTAGCGCTCCCTTGGAGCAAAGAAGAGAGGTCAATGGGCCAAGTTGCCAAGAAAACATTCTTCCTACCTGAGGAACATCGTGTAGAAGACAAAAACGGGGTTAGAAGAACCAGCTTACCTCCTCTCTAGAGTGAGGTCACTTTCCAAATTATGAAGTACATTACATGTGAAGGGAGTTTTAACATTGTCTATGGTTATCATTTCAAGTTGCTGTGTGAACTACGACATGGAATTGATTTACCTCCAGACAAGAAACTGAGCATCCCCTATTTTCTTCTCCAGTCACTAATTGAATGTGGTACAAAATCGAATGAAGGGATCCCAGATCAGTTGGCCCATCATGGGCTCATAAAGCTATTAGTGGAAGATGCCCTGCACAACTACACTATCCCCATAGCTTGGGAATCTTCTGAAACATGTCCCGGGATGACGATATTAGAATTCTGGCCAAAGACATCACCTCATCCAGTAGTGAGGAGGGAGAACACACTGAAGAAGGTAAAAAAACCAATGGTGAAGGAACACAGGGCATTCAAGCACAACAAGTATAGAAAGAAAAAGGGGGAAAGGGCCAGATTGCTGAGCCTAAAACAGAGGAAGAAACAATAGCACAAACACCAAGGGAAAAGAGAATGCAGAGGAGAGCTAAGAAGGCAGAAAAACCCCAAATGAAGGCTGTCACAGCCAAATAAGACACACAGAAACAAAAGGGAAATACACATCCTGAAATGGCCACAATACAGACATAAATAATTGACACAGGGACTTCTATAGGAAGCATGGAAAAAGAACAACAAAAGGAGAAATCAGCTGAAATATTGGCAAGGGAGGCAGCAGCTGTGCTTACCGCCTTAAGCACACCTCCAAAACAAAAAGGGAAGAGAAAGAGGAAAATGTCCATGTACTTTAAAGCAAGGAGGAGCACACAAATCAAAGTGGGCAGACCCCGGCCACAATCAAAGGAGCCAATTTTCATTAAGGACACAACACCTAAACCAAAAGAAGGGTCTCCTTCAAAGTTATCCATCACCTATGAACGAGGAATGCCAAAAAACTCCACTCGGAGAGAGAGAATTAAGAAGATGGACTCAAAGACAGCTCTATAGGAAGCTGAGAAATCTCTATAGGAAGCTCAGGCTAAGCTATAAGAGACCGAGAAATTGGAGGAAAAGGCGGCCAAACAATCATAGGAAGAAGAAAAGACAGAGGAAATATTGGAACCAAGCCCTCACCCTAGCTTGGGCTCATACTATAACCTGTTAGAATCTGGGAAAATAATTCCCCAGAAATTTGTGATGCCACTCTTCCTTGCACTAGAAGAGGAAAGAATTAGGACTCAAACTTGGATGAGGATTACCAAGTCCAAGGGTGTGGCAGACATAGGCCACCTAGAAGAACAACTCAAGGAGTCAAGGAAAGAATTGGCAATGGTGAAGCATGTGGGAAGCAGTCAAAGGGCCAAACCATAGGAATAGAATGAGCTGTTGAAACAACAACTACGGCTACAGGGACGTTATAAGGAAGACAGGCCCTCCATTATAGGAGAACACCAGCAACAGGAAAAGCCTCCAACAGACAAAGAAACCTCTGATAAATAGTAGAGAGTGGACGGGCTACAGGCTGAGGTCGAGGCGCTAACAAAACAGCTACGGAGAAGGAGTCTCAGAAAGTAGAGGAAATACAGTGTCTAAAGCAACAGGTACAAGAGAAGGAAGCCCAACTAGCCTGCATGGCTAGCTGGGAAGTAGAGGCTTTGCAATTTAGGCAACCTACCAAGCCATATGCCTTATATCTTAAAGATCAATGGTTGCTATTCCAGATTAACACCTTGGCCCAAAGGGGAACTATTCCATTTTAAAATTACCATCAATTCGTGACGTTGTGTGACAGCAGTTTAGCAGAAGATAAGGCCAAGTTATCCGAATTCTATTTACACAACTTGGCCCTTCCAAACATGACTCTGTGGGACCCCAATGCTACATTGGGAGATGTGCAACTTATGGCCATGGCCTCTTGGTTAAATCATGAGGAAAAGAGGACAACAGAGATTTATAATATTATGAATAGAGAGCTAAGTGAACCACTCATGATCAGGGCAGAACCAAAGGATACATCAGCTTTAATATATGCCCATCATCTCCTGCCCAAAAACCCTTAGGTTTTACTAGATTACATTGAACATCAAGCTCAAGCCATTGCTCACTTTGAGGACATGGAAAGATTGTTGGGGGGTAACTGCAGTCATGCTTGCACAAGGAGGTGGAACGCACTGCCCCATAGTCTGAAAATAAGAGAATACCACTCCCCAACCAGGATGAGGGAGGCCTTGGCAAGGGCACCCCTCTATAATTAGTCAATGCAAAATCTGTAGGCCAACTGGATCGGCCTAAAGTTCAGTCCTCGCTTTCTTTTAGGATGCTAGAAGGAGTCAAAGAAGAAGAGGAACATAGGCAGTGGGAGGAGGTAGAAATAAAAGTAGGATTTCATGACCAAGAAGAAGACATCACCTTGGAGGCCTGGGATGTGAGAGAGGCAGTCAAAGCAATCAAAGATGATGAGCTGGATTAGTTGCTCAGAGGATGAGCAACCCATTTAGCAGGGGGTGATGATGAGCCCCAAAAAAGGGTAACTTATTGGGCTCATTTTGCCTATTATTCTCCATAAATCCACCATTCTTCATAGTTTATGCATGCTTTTGAGTATACTTATGTTAATTGGATGAATGAGAATAGTCACTTGACCATGAAGGCTAATATGTGTTTATTGCATATTTTTGGACAACGTTTGAACCAAGGTCAAGCATTTATGAGCCATTTGACAGCCAAATACGAGGGAACAAGGCTGAGGATTCGTAGGAAGGGTGTCTCCTGCACTAAATGGCCCTTCCTCGAGTTCTCCACCACCAGCTCGGAGTTCAAAAGCCCACCGAAGTTGATTTCCAAGGGCAGCCGAGCAGCTTTTGTGAAGTGGCCGAGTACTTGCAGTTTTGAACAGCCAAGCCCCTTGAATTAAGGAGGACTATTGGAGGTCCTTGTAGTGCATAAGTGGGAAGGCTTCCAGGTTTCATAGTTTACTTTTTTAAACATTTTGTATTTTGCACTTTAGTGATGTTCTGCCTTTTAGCTCATTTTGGAGCTTCTGCTATAAAACAATTTTTTATGACATGGTTATTTTCTGAGTAATGGAAATCAATTTCAGTTCGCATCAGCTCTGAGCTTCTTCTTAGGAGCCTATAGCTCTTGGGGTTGGGCCCAAACCAAGTGCCAGGTTTTCCTCTATGTATTGTTATATGTTTTTGCTGTCTTCATAAAATAATTTCTGCTAGTAGATTAAAATCTTGCTTGGTTACCTAGGTCATTTCTGATGATTGAAAAAGCTTTTCATGTTTCAGAGTGATTTGATAGGTTGGTAACATAAAAGATCTTCGAAAAATGCCATTAAGCAACCCTGGATCTCACCTCTCCCTCCTCAGGACCATGAGCTGAGACCAAGGTGTCCTTGCTACCATAAAAACATTGTTCTTGCTTCTTCATGCAATTGATAGTGTTAGTTTCTCAGTTGCAAAAGTTGATACCAGATGCGATTACATGCTTAGATCCATTCTTGCTTGGTTTTCATAGATATTTGACATGATTTTCTACCAATGAATTTCTGTTTATCATGGTTGCTGGTTCCTAGGTTAAAGTAGGTTAGAATAGCTAGATATTTGGTTTACATGGTCTTTGTTTGGTCAGTTTCAAGAAATAGTGTGCAGAACACCTGTGATACCTCCTTTCCTACCCTTCCTCCATCAATGCAACCTACTCCATCCCCTATCTCAGATTCTTGCCCTTTGTTTGCCACATTTTCTCACTTTGACCTAATTTCCATATTTTTGTGCAACATTGCTCTATCCATCCTTGAACAAATCCAACCATCCTCATCACTTCTCAGCTTCATTTGCCAGGTCCTAGACCCCTCCACATCCTCATCCAACCTCCATCTCCACTTTTCCACCTTTCTTCCACCATCAACCCTTCAAAATCCCCTTTCAGGACATCTTGTAGAACATCCTCTAGAACCCCTGCAGACTTCCTATAGAAGATCACGTGAGCGGTTTTTCGAGGCCTAAACGCTGTGAAATTCTCTGGAAGGGTGTTAGGGACCCCTTAGGCCCTCTTCTTACCTTCCCAATCTCCTGCAAGCGCCTACCCCATTTCCTTTCACCAATCAACCTCTGCATAGCTAAAAACAGTTAAAGCACATGCACATATGATTTTTACAAAATCACTCAAAAATAAAAAAAGATGTTCCTTTTCAGATTTCACTTCAAAAGTAGCTTAGACACATGCACTTTACCTCCCAAAGAGTCAATTTCATCCCTTTTTGTAGTTTCATCCTCTCTTTTTTTGCACAAGTAGGGGTAGTCAGTAAATCTAGGGTTTGCTAGGTTTTGCATTTCCTTTCAGCTTTCAGCCTCTTTCTGCAAGTAGATTAGCTTCCTTTGAGTTACTTTTGTCCATCAAAATTAAAAGCTTCTTCTAAGAGCTCATAGAAGTTGTCTTAAGCTCCTAGCAGACTTGTGCCAGCTGATCGAGTGACAGCCTGTGGCAAGAGCTAGTACTTGTGCATATAGCACCGTTGCTTCCAAGTTTGTTACGAAATACCGGGTTGATAAAAGTAAAGAAGGGAGTCCTAGGAGTTGCAGCATTATTGTTGCAATATTGGAGCCCACCACTTTGTCACTGCTAAGCTGGGGCGATAGACAACTAGGGTTTATCAAACTAGCCTTCTATTGATTTAGAAGAAGTTTGATTACCAATTGAGAAAGGAGAATTTTAACCTAAGTGAGAGAATTGAAATGCTACCTACTATAGTAATGAAAGACCGAAATAGATGCCTAAAACACATAACTCATCTAGTTATTTGTTAATGTACATTGATTTCAAAAGAATTCTAATTTAACACATGTGAAATCTTAACTACCTTAAGCATGGAATCTGATCTAAACAAGCACTTAACTACCGTGTGCATGAATAAACATAACAACCTTTTTCTTTTTATCTTTTTGTAAAAATATGAATTCTAATCCTTCTTGATTGCATGGAAGGTGAGATAGTTGTGGAGGGAGATGAGTGTAATGGGTCAGATGGCTTGGGAGGAAAGCAGGGGTATTCTCCTAGTTTTCGTGATGTCTTTTTCACAAATTTGGCTCAAAACAGGCCACTACAGGTTTTCCTACATGATGTCTAGAGGATGTCCTAGTTCACCTACAAGATCCCCTGTTTTCCTATAGGAACAAGCCGAAAGCATAAGGAGTGATTTCGAAAGTGGTATTGAGCTTAGGGAAGGTGAGGAATTGAATAAATAAGGCAAGGGAACAGTTGGAACTCACTCAGAACTCAAACCAAAGCTCTATGATGGTTGAATTTTCTCAATAAGCATGGCAAGTTTTTTTTGTAAAACTATACTTCGAATTGAGAACTTGGTGGTCCTAGGTGATCATGAGTGGATATGGTTTGGATAAGGCTGATGACGTAAGGTCTTCTTGCAATGTAGAAACTCCTGCAACATATACATCATTGATGGAATTTATCCATAAATCATCTCAAAACAAGAAGGGTTTACAAAAATATAAGAAAACATAATTTGCATCATTTATTTTCCAAGTTCATTGCTTGGAAATGATTGAAACCTATTACGAAAGAAACATTAAATCTAATACAAAACTTCATATATCAGAAATGACAACTGCAACCTATCGTCTAAAACTGAAAGAGGATGGCCTAATTAGCAGAAGAACCCTAAATTTCATAAGAAACCAAAATTCTATCTTTTTGGGTTGAATGGGAGTTGTTCCTCAAGCCAGGGTCCCTGAAGGGAGGAATGAGGTAGGAGCGACCTGTTATCAGCCTTTTTTGAATATTTTCCTATCTCTATAATGTTGTTGTTAAAGCTATGCACAAATGGAAGCAAACTAGTCAAATCTACCAATACTTGTAACTTAACAACACCAAAATCAATTTAACAACTAATCTATGAGATAACCTAAGCATACAAGTACATTAAGAGGAGCCTTTTCTACTACGGTTGGGCCCTAACCCAAGAGATTCATCCCTCAGAGTCAACTCAATGTTGGATCAAAGGAACGCTGCTCATTTTCATTAACAAATCAAAAACTACATAACAGTGTTTGGTCACAATCCTTTAACTTGAAAAATGCTTTGCTATCTTGCATAAAAAATCTAAATCCTAATGAGGCTCTAGGCCTCTTTATTTATACAACTAAAGTTTCCAACAACTTCCTTAAATCTAGGGAGGCTTGGCTCCCAATCTTGAGATGAACTAGTTCTTAACTATCACTGCCTTGGCTGTCAATGATCCTCATGACTCGGTTGCTTGCAACTCCAAGCTGGTGTGATTTGATTGAGGGATATTTGAGTGAGTGAGGATTTAATGAGGGAGATCCATCTCCTATAATATCTCCTTCTTGTCTCATTCGAGTTCCTTCACCCTAATTAGCCATAATTTTCTCCAAAAAACCTGCAATCAATGCACATTAGACCACTAGACATGACATCTTACTTTTACTCATCTCATTAAGCAAAATATAATTAAAAAATGTAAAGAATTATGAGAATATTTTATTTTAGTAAGCTTGGAGGTGGATTAAGGTCCATATATTTTACCCAATGATGAGCCTCATCATACTATAGCATCAACAAACCAATCACCTTGCAACTATTCCATATTAGATATAAGATATCAGATATAACAACAAAACCATGCACTATTCATCATCATAGAAACACAATGATGTCACTACAAACCCTGATTAAACACATAATAGAATATATATGCTACTATTTGGAATCATACTTTCGTATGTATGTGCTTCCCCTGAAGATCTACATACAGATCTCAAATCACTGACTATTAAGCTTTATGTTAAATTGAATCATTGGGTCAGGTGCTCAACGCTAAATCATAATACATACATCAATACTAACTTACTGAAAACCCAATCATAATGGAGCACCATCACTGATCAATATACCAAGTCTTATTCAACCCAATCAACACTGTAAAACATAAATTATCACGATAAAGACATCATAAACATACAACAACAAACAAAACATAATCGATCAAATATCATCAACAAGTCATATTGTAAAACCCTATCATATGTACATGACTTTTACAAAGCATATCAACATATGTACGCACTTTCTATTCACAACACCCACATACAGAGCTATAAAAACTGAAAGAAATTCACAAAATATATACACGACTACCCAAAAGAAAATCCATGTATGTACATGAATAACCTAAGTAAAACAAGCGTACATATCTAAAATTAATGAATTATACTTTCGTTGCGCAACAAAACATCAGTCAAACCAAAATTCTCAACTTACACACTATTAAGTCACACACCATTATACCATCATCATAAATCTATCAAACCATAAACATATTAAGCAATATGTATTCATTTCATATCTATCATATCTGATCCATCTCCATGTTCCTTGGTGCACACCTTTTTTAGATCAAATCATTCATAGACAACTCATTACTTACCCCCATAAGAGTTTGATCTCCATATCCTTATATAAATTTAGCCTTAGCCAATACCTTAGGACAATACCTTAGTAATGTAGTTAGTATTCTTTGAAGGGATCAAAGAAATTTTGTCACACTCATTACTATGGGACAATACCATGGTAAAGACCCCTGGTATTCAATTTACCATGGTGAAGATTTTGTATGCAACTTTTATTCACAATACCCACATACTTACGTGACCTCACTTCTCATGACCCGCTTATAATTTCTCAAACTTTACCTGTACTTCTTTTTCACACATATTTTTAATATAGTTCTCAACATATATATATATATATATATATATATATATATATATATATCATTCAATAATATTTTCTTATGATTGGACCAGGATGTGAAAATAAAATAAATAACAAGTTTTAATTGGAAAATTAGTAATCTCACAAATGACTGAATTTAATCCATCATATTATCCATTCATAAAATGAGGAAAATAGATTTGAAGCAATACTTGTAGATGGAAAAGAAATAATAATGGCCCAAAGCATTTAGATATTTATAAATAATTTCATTCATTTAGAATTATGATATGTATAGGATACCATTCAAAAGATCTCATGCTTTAAATTAATTAAATTCTTTGAAACAAAAAATGAAATAAGCTCATACAATAGCTCTCTGTGAGAGTAAAAAATACTACAAATTGAAGTTTAAGTTTGAATAAAGTGTGTTCCTATAACACTACACAATGTTCGTAATACATAAAAAATAAAAGGAATGCATTCATAGTAAATGGACTAGGATGGGGCTCCCATGAAGCAAATAAAGTAGTATGCTAACATTGAAGTAAAAGAGAAATGTAGTCAAGGATCATATTTACAAATGAACAATACACTTCATAAATATAGATGATGAAAGACTAGGATGAAAGAAGAGGAATTGTTTCAAGTAAGTAAATAATACACTCACAAAAAATGTAAAGGAATGGATGATGGAATGGTATCTCATTGTAGCATCTAAGTGATGAAGTAAATATCATGGGTTTGAATTCTTCTTGATGTAACCAACTTTGGTAGTGATTGAGGATTAACAATTACTATTAAGGATATTCTAAGCCAATGCTGTATATACCCCTTCATTCGTGGAACTGTAATATACTACTTTACCCTGAATGAAAAAATATATTTCTATATGTATTTTAACTAGAAGTGTAATTGTTCAATGTTTTCTGATGGTCATCATTTTCATTTCAAAGGGGAACTAACCATCATTTAATCTCCTCGGGATATTCATTAAGATTATCAAATTAGTTGGCCCATGAAGGTTTTGTTATGCTACGTTATTATTATAATTGATATTTAAGGATTAATATGGACTCTCTCATAATTTATTTCCATACATGTCCTAAAAAAATTTGATTTCTTTGAAAAAAGAATCACTTCTTTTATCATTAATATTCATGCAACTAGCAATAGAATCTTTCAACACTTGTATTCTTGTAGACCACCCTACTTCTACTTTCTTTATTCTTTGAATTTATAGTAATCCTTTATAGCTTCTTTGGAATTCACTTATACTTGAGACTCTTGAAATGAATGCATTTAAATCATTATCATAAAAATGTTTATCATGTTCTAAATATCTTTGCAAATATTGAATAAAAGAAGAAATCCTTTGTGAAAGATTTCTTAAATATAAAATGATGTCTCAATATTCCAAAGTAATATTCAATCACTTAGTGATGTTTTCTACAACATATATTCTTACTCTACTTAGTAACTTGGTGACCTTGTTTATCTTATTGGATGTGCTGCCTATACTTTGGAACATTTTATGTGGAGCACTTATGTTTAATGGAGCCACAAATAGATGTCTATGTATGAAATCCTTTTCCAATTTACTTATATTTTCCTTTTATTCTTATATTTTCTAACTCCAACTATGAGACAAAGTGGGAAAGATAATCTCTAATAGTCATATGTAGTTTCACGTCTCACTCCTGAAACATCCACCTCTAATTTTCATTTGTGGGCTATCTCATTATTCCTGACATGCACTTTTTCAATATGTAGCTTCCATTTTATTTTTTCATATTGGGAATTTCATAGTGTCAAAAAATTCTCTTAAAAATATTCAACTCCTCCTAAGCCAACTCCCCTACTATTTTCTATAGCTCCATCATTCTTACATCCACCCACTTTAGGATTATAGCACTATCAACTTCTATATACGTAGCATATTTTGGACCTTTAGAATGTTGCGAATCATTTATTCTTAAACTTCTCTTACTCTTTGATTGTGAAATAGTATAAGCCTTATGAAGATATGTGCAAGGAAGTCCTCACCATTATCCGTTCCATTCTAACATAAATCATTACTCTCTCCTCTAATTATACTTGTTTTGGATTTCCTACATGCAAAAGAGGAACTCTAAGGAGCAGAGGAAGATTGTACATTTTTTTCACTTTTCCCTCTACTTTGTTTTAGTTAATTGATGTTAAGGATTCATACTAATTTTGATATCCACATCCTCATTTTAGTCATTCTTTCTTATTACCTCTACCATTCTTGTGAATATATTACCATATGTCATAGATTCCAAATGTTGAGAAAATATTTCCTTAGGGTCAAAACCTTTGAGAGGTTCACTCCCTTTTAAAATCACGGACTTAAGATTTTCAGATACTTTAGGTAGGTAAAAATAATTCCTCATAATGGAATAATATATATTAAAATGTGATGAAACAAACTACGTATTCATCTTCTTGTCAAAAAGTATAGACCATGAACACTATCTCCTACAAAACTCAACAATAGAGTATCTATCACAAATAAATATTGGAAGTAGTAAAGCACTTCCTTCATACCCAAATAATTGGATGTGTGATATTTTTGATACACACAAACTCCTTTTCATTTGAATAAGTATCTTTCTTCTTGAGTTTTTCTTTAGGATTTGGTTTGAGTCATCATACATCTAAATTCATTAACAAAATGGTTCTGGATGAGGCAAAAATATAAGGGAACTGTATGTTTTTAGAGAATGGTCTACTAGAATTGAACTAGTTCAACTTCAATATTTAAATTACTTATTAACAAAAAAGCTTCAAATACATTATAGTAAACCACCACCACAACTAGATAGGTAGTCATAAAATGTCCCTAGGTCTTTTGATAATTGGCACATTGAAAATAAATCTCATTTCAAATAACCTTTGTATAGTAAAAAATGTTCTCCTTAAAAAAATATAGAACATAAATAAGTGATATGGGAATGTGGGATTGAGTCTCATCCCATCAACCATGTAAACAACCAAGAAATTTCCTAATAAGTCTCTCCTAGCATTGAAGTGTCAATTCCAAAGCGATTAGAAGGTATTTCAATTGATTAAACTATAGAATAATTTAGCAAATCAAAACAACCACCCTTGGAGTAAAAGAAAAGAGATATCTCTTTAAATCACGAGGTTTTTATTAGGGTTGCATAATTCGACATTCTTCTGAAAAATTTGGGCATGAGTAGAAATCAATTCTCCCCTTTAATAGATACTAGAATCATTCTTCTATTTGCATCAAAATGTTAAGCACACTTCGAAAATAATTTATGAAATCAAAAAGCTCAAGAACAAACTCAACATTCACTAACCCAATTGTCCAAATTCTATGTTTCAACTTTTGTTTGGGAGTTAAATTTAAAACCCACTAATATGTCGTTGACCAATAAAATTTTGTATCTTGGTGGGTAAGGGAATTCACAGTATCTTCACAATTTCTTTCTTTTAGTAACCATTCTTCTTACACTCCTAATTCATTTTGAGATACATGACACCTTTAGTGCCACATTACGAAGTTTTTTGTTGTTCAAAAGCCAAATTTACTCAACATCTTCATCATGTACCATATTCTTCGACATATCAAAATCATAATTGGAAGTCAATTTGATAAAAGGTCATATGGAAATATGAAGTGATTAGCTTTTCTTACACTAAATCACCACCTTTTTCCTTGAATATTAAGTTTTTTTTAATGCGTCTTGAATTTCCGTCAAGAGGTGTACAACACTATTTTCCATGGATTCTTCTATTTTGAAATTATAGATAAATCACTCTTGCAAGAGTATACAATATTGTAGTGAATGTGTATACAATTATGTGTGGAAGTATTTATCATGTGAAGATTTATTTTTTTGGAGAGAGGGTGAATGAGAGAGTGGATTATGTAGAGAAATGGAGGGCACCAATATATTCTACATAAGGAAAATAATCAACTAAGTAAAAATTAGTGTGGAAGAGTGGTGTGTGAAGTGTGGAATGTCACTTATGAAAAGTGTGAAAAATCATTTTGGAAAGAGCGATTTCCACAAAAGTGTTAATTTTTTTTTGCTAAGTATGAACTACTCATAACTTAGGCTTGAAGGTAATGAAATATGAACTTCTCAATAGATTGTAACAAAGGTAAATAAAGAGAACAGAACTATGAATTATGGACGAGACATGAAAATGGATCAAAAAACTTTAGAATATTCATCAATAATATAATTAATTAATTGGGTAAGATAATTATCCTTCACGCAAGACTTATTTAAATCCCTACAAGAAATAGAACCCATGACAATATCCTATCGCTTAGTGAATGGACTGATGTTGGATACCCATTTATTTAATTGAACTAGATACATAAAGTCATCATGAATAACCTTTTCAATTTAGATATTGATGGTAGCTCCTTTCTTGGGATTAACTACCTAGATATTTTGCTAAAGATGCTTTAATTTGTCATACATTTTGTTACCATGCATGATAATATAGGGATTAATGCTAGGCATCTCTTCATATGTACAACCAAAAAAGTCATGAAATTATTTGAATAGGGTAGGGTAGAGTATGGCATCTTAATGAGAACATTCTTGATTCATAAAATACCATAGATATTCCATTGGACGATTTGTTGCAACAACTCTATAAAAATTTACTAAAATATGAAATATATAATATGAGGGTTAGTTCTTACTTATATTCATAGATTATAAAGTTACAGTTCTCTTCTTATGCATACAAAACATAAAATAGATAATAGATAATAAGCAATCACTCACAAACCATAATAACACAAGTTATGACTTGGGAAATCCTTTTGAGAGAAAACGCAACTATAAGGGGAAATCCTTTTGAGAGAAAACGCAACTTGAAGGTGAGGCTTATCTACTCTCTCTTTCTGTGAATGGAAATTGGTCAAATACAAAGGAGTGTGATTTTTTTTCCCATGGGATGTTATTGAACACAAACCCTCTGTATTATACCCTCTCTCTATCCACGCTCATGTACTCTACTCAACTATGGAACAAAATGCACTAGAATACAATGGAACCCCTTTTCCTCCTAGTTGCCCACTTATAATACAACTCAATAGCCTACTAGTGGTTAAGGTCGACTCCTTCAACTATTAACTAGAGTTACAATACTGACCCTTATATGGTATTATTCATGATGTTCACATGGCTAGCCCCTTTTCAATTATTAATGGGGATTATGTGATATCTTCTTGAATCATGGTGGTCAAAACAAGAAGGTCAATTCTCGATGGCATGGCTTTGCATACAGACTTTGTTTGAGGTGATTTTTGTGTCATTGGAAAGGTATATGAGTGTACAAAAATGAAAAGGATTCTTGAAAAAGAAAGAGTTTAGGGACCCCAACAAACTTCAATAAATTCCTCAAACTACCTCTAGAACTTTTAAAACGCCATTTCACCAAATTGGGACCCACTGGTAAAAATGATCCTGGTAGGGTGGAAGAGAATGGTGTGTGGAGTATGGAGTAAGAATATTTTTCATCTATGTTAATGCTTTTAGAGTGGAAATATAATATAATGATATAATACAAATATATTCTACACCTATTAAGATGTTTTTTATGACTCTTAGTTTAATTGAAATATTGATGGGTATGGTCTTAAATATGTTTTCTAAGTTCCCTTATAAAATCACATCATGTATCATAATGTGAGATCTGTGGGATTAAATATTGTTAATAAAAAGCAGGATTATTGTGTCAACCTCCAACATTTCCAAAATAGGAAATACAATTTTATGATGATGCATATCCTCCTAAGTCTTATCAATTGAATCCATGATCTCCATGATGGCCTTGTCTAGAGATAGCTTAATATCTAGGAAGTCTTGTTGGAGCTATTTATTAATGTCAACAAATGCTAAATAGATCACCTAGTATGAAATTTCAGCCACACTGAGTTGCATAGATGCTTTAAATGACTCAAATTTTGAAGAATAAGAACAATCAAAGGATGATGATATCCATGATGCATTAAATCACTTGAGGAGATCATAGAGAGAAGAGAAATAGTTTGTGTGGTAAAGGTGGGTGGTAGGGTAAATGTACCCATAATAAATGAATCCTTAAACATACCCACACCAATGTTTTACCTATCAAGGAACTACTACTGAATGGAATGTTTATGCCATTGTTAGTCCTATAGTTGAGAATTTAGTAATCCAATTAGTCAATCATCACTACATCCCCTTGATGAGGAAAGTGAAGAACCCTAAATAATGAGGGAACTATAATTGTCATTATATAGAACCAAGTTATCACAAGAGAAATATTATAATATAATAGTGCATTGACATATTCAACTTTGATTATAACAATCTTTCCACCTAACTCTAATACAATTATGCATTGACAAAATTCAATTTTGATTGTAGCAATATTTCCACCTAACTCCACAGGATAGGTGGAAATGATTCCATGAGGCTTGAATGTGTATAGATCAAATTATTTCAACATGGTGCTATTCTAAGAAATATTTGGATAACTAACATCTCATCAACAATGAAGTAGACACGATGCAAGTTGAGGATCCCTCATCGACAACAATTCTAAATATATTGGTCCCACATGAGATGACTTGTATTTGAAAATAAATATACTGGGGGTTCCTAGGTATAATTTACTTTTATTCCAATGTAATTAGAGTAGTATCTAAAGGGTCCATCCTACCTATGGAAAAGAAAAATTCATTTTGGTATGTTGGGTAGCTTTGAAGAACTTTTGAGGCTAACATGGCACATGGTACGGGATCTATTTCTTCCACAATACCATAATTATGGGTATTCTATGCATCAATATTATGGGTATACATATGAAGTATGCACCCTTGTGTAGATGAAGCATTATATGAAGTGGTTTCTTCTCTATATATAGAGGGCCATCACATTAGGAAGTAGACAATGGTGTTTATTTGAAAAATCAATCTCACGATTCTTGTAATTATGATATCATATTTGTAGATCTATTGTCTAATCACACATGTAGATTTTAATACTTGATGATGCATCCCCATTTAGATAATAACCTATTGTACCCCCTTATAGAGTAGTAAGATTTTCATAAATCATTTTGTTGTTGCTTGGGAGGGAATTGATAGTCAAAACAATAGGTTGTTGTAAGGCACCTTGCGGCCATGAAAAACATATGAATATCATCCATCCTTGGGAATTATTGAGTGATATGGTATATACCATGATCATTTACAGAGAAACTTGAGCTTATCATTTTCATTGGCTCCCCTAGAATTAATGTTTTTGGTTTTCTTAATCCCTTACTCGACAAAAACATTTTTCTTCTTGTTCTTCTTCTTTCCTATAGGTATTTAGGGATTATTTGGTTGTGTGGACCAATTTAATTCCCATTTGAGGTATTATTTGGAGGCATAGTAGTTTTGGTTGTTGTTGTAGTTAGATGGGCTTCATAGAAATATCCATTTGAATTAACTACCAACTCACCTAGCTAGCATAAGCATGGGAAACAAAACCCACCAACCATTAGAAAGGGGTCCTTGATTAGGTCTCAACCGATCTATTGAAAAACTTGGAGAATGGGAAATGATATCATACATAGTTCTAGACTAAGAGTAGATAAAATTTAAACATTAGTCATATGGGATTTCATACTCCTTGGTCACCACTCTAGTCATATGGGATTTCATGAATTTGATTATGTGTATGTGTGGCAGTGTTTTGATGTAATGACATCGAAATGTATATTCTAGTTTCATACTAAATAGCTAGCCAAAAATGTGTTAAAAAGGCCATAGCTAAGGAAGTGAAATCATGATAAGAAGTTCCTAGTAACTTAAATTAAAATTGATGGAACTTTTAGTCAAGGTTATCTAAAAAATATGCAATTGTATATAATCCTCCACCAAGGATTTTGAATATCACTAAAATTAGTAGTCCATAATGTGAGTAGTAGAAGCATCTTTTCCTAGATTTTTGTCAAATTCTGGTATATAATTTAAATTATATTGGAATTTACAACCACTAAGGTTAGTGATAAATGGGATGATCCATAATTCATAGTAGATCAAGAGCTGGAGGGACTTTTTGGTCCCCCCATATGAATGTTTCTTGATGCATGAGTACCTCCAAAGATATTTCCTCAAGGACACCAATTCCCTCAAAGATGTTATTTCCCTAAGGATATTAGAACTCAAATACTTTACTTCCACTAGGGACATTAGTGACCCCAAAATATTACTTCCCCTAGGGACATTAGTGACCCTAAAAATAATACTACCCCTAGGGAAATTAAGCATTATGAAAGAATTACTACCTGAAATACTAGTGAAGAGAATAAGCATAGGAATAAATCCTTGATTAGTATTCCAACCAAACCAGATTGTTAGGCCATATTTAAGAATACCAGAAGCAAATAGGAATCCACTCCCAATATAACTAGCAAGGCCTTTCCACCACTAAAAATGACTCTAGGTGTTGGTATTGGAAGAAAAGGGGAAGATTAACACTAGGTAAACAAATGGAAGGAAATGAAATAATTAGTGGAATTATCATTCCACATATGGAGTAAGTAGATGTGCTATGAATGATTATACATGCGTTTACCAATAATAGAGGGTAAGGATGAAGTAAAAGAGACTCCTCCCAAAGTACTTGGTGATCATGGAACATGTTCTCCCATGCTAGATGACCCACTCACACATAACTTCATGTGAAGTTGGTTGCATAAAGAGGATTGATGGCTAAATGGTTTATTCACCCCAATGAACATACAGTTGAAAGGCTCAATCAAAGGTCCTCAATCAAATATTAGATAAAATTTGGTTATGGACTTTAGTCAACCACATTAGCCTCTACATGATTACACTCCTTTGAATATGAAGACTAAATTTAAAATTCTAATGGTTTACTGTCATCTATTGTGGAAAACACCCTTCACCTAATGGATGGTGCTTCTTCCCCCTTAGGAGAAACACCACATTATTTACATGATTGGTGAAGAGGTTAGTCATCGACGATGAAAATATATTTACCAATAAAAAGAATGATCTTGTGGCCAAATAGAATTCAAGAACCAAAAGGCACACCCCTAGTAATTATAGGATATCAATAGGAAAACTAATGCACAAAGGGACCCCTAAAAACCAAACATTGGTGGATGTCAAGTGCCTAAGACCTAGTTAGCAAAGGTGTGTGAGATAGTTATGGCAACCCATACATATTATTCCTTACTATTGAAATTACCCTCATGAAGATGATAAACTTCCAAAGGAGTTTAAATATGGATTTTACATCTACCTCAAGTATCCCAAGTACTTCCCATTCATAATTACCCATGTAAAACCCTAGGAATGGCCACTATGGATACCAATTTGCAATTGATCATTGAGTGGAATAGTCATGGGGCAGTGCCACATATATGATAGGGAAACAAAGGCCTAAAAATCCATAAATGATCATCCATGAAGGAACTTTCACTTCATGAAACCATCATACATGTAGTAGTACAACAAACATTAAAACAAGTGAAGAGGAGATAACACTCTACTTGATATAATGTAGCTTCATGCTTGATTCGTCTATGAAAGGTGGTTTCCTAGTAAGTACTCCTTGACACTATTGGGTTTAATATCTCACTAGTGTTTTCTTATTTCTGATTTTATTGCCTTCAGAATTTACCCTCCAAACCTATACAAAATCCCTAAGTTCTAGCCTATGTTGGTTTCGTAAAATAAAAGGGTCTAATAATTTTAAATTAAGTGATATATTTTAATGGATATTGATTACCAAAGGGTATGATATAGATCAAAATTATATTGTGGCTCTTTTCAAACCTGAACAAAAAATGAAATGTGATGATGCACAAGAACATGATTTTATTTTCGATGAAATCTACCTATGGGAGAGAAGAGAGATATTTTATTTTTCAAAAATTTAACAAATTTAGAACAAACTCATACTCCAAATTATTCAAATATTATATAAAAAAATATTTCAAATCCTAGGCATAATAAGAAACACCCTAATTATTTTCCAAAACACAACCAAAAGCTCTACGTGAGTTGATCATGAAATGAAATATTTTTCTTTTTCTTTTTCACTAAGAAGTCTGAATAATGAAAATGAATCATACAAATCACAATAAATAACAAAAATACATGGACCATGAGATATTAGCAAAATCACTAATTACCTATCAATGTCTACGCTTGAAGCAAGGGTTTTCCATATCATATATTTGTTGTCATGGTGTTTGGTGTTTGGTGTTTGGTATATATTTCATATTTTAATCTATTTTGATCATATATGTTGTGATGAATTATCCATTGGAATATCCATGATGGTTTAAAGATTACCTTCTTAGAGTTCCTAATTACTTCTAAGTCTCATTCAACATCATCTTCTAAATGACAATATTTGGACCTCACACCTAGGAAAGACCAATAGTGAAGTGGTATTTTAGGGGAAAAGGGGGACATTACCTAGCATTAAATCTCCCATAAGACTAGAAGAGGATTGGGCCTACCACTCCAGAAGGAAAGGATATGACCTCAATGGAGTGAGTAGGATTTTTTCCCAATACAGGCATTTCATTAGATTTTTCTCCTCCTCCTTTATGAACTTCAATATTATTAGGGTTTTTTTGTATAAAATAGAGCTTCATGCCTATTTCCTTTGAGTGTTTTCTTAACTTCCCCTATTGCTTTAGTGAATATTTTGGCTAGGTATTTTCCTTGAAGAGATTTAGTCTTGCGAAGTCGATGGAAGGCATGGGGGGATTCAATCAATGAACCTCTAACATAGCACATGCATTCGTGGCATACTAAACAATACCCTTAATTTGACTTCATATTGGAAAATACCTCTAAATATCACTTTATTTAACCCCCTTCCAATACAAATCCAATAAACCTTCCCAATTTTAAAAACCCATACTTTCACTAGATATTGTAGGTATATATTTTTTGATTAACATTTTTTATACCCCTTTTTATTTTTTCAATAACTTTAAGCTCCATTTTTTATACACAACATATAGAAACCCTTTACCCCCATTATATGCTCAATATATTATGTCATTTTTTCCTCAATATATATTCACCAATATGAATGCATGTGGTATAGTATTTCTCCCCCACTGAAACCACCGTGAGATTAGGTGGGGAAGGTTTGGAAGGGTATTCTTGTCCTACATTGGGTCGTTTTATTATGTTTGTTTCCACCACTCTTCCTACTCTATTTAAGATACTACTTTTGGATGTGAGATACTTCTCTGCTTACTCTATCTGAAAGTGGTAATATTCATGGAAAACTTTTCATTTAAATTGAATTTGTTCATATCCATTAGAAGGAGGAAGCTTCAATTATCTATAGAACGTTGGATGCATTTTGGAAATGCTTTTTCTAAATCTACCTCAACATAGATTAGAGCATAAGAAAACATGTTGTCTCATGGTTTGGTGAAATAAATATGTTTTCCCAATGCATTTCTAATATTTATGAGCATTTCTTTATTCCAATAATGAACGGGGAAAAGGGAAAGTTTTACCAAGACTAGGATAATTATTGGGATATCATTTTTAGGGTTAATTTTGATATTCTAGGTGTCTAGATGTGGCCCTTGGAATCCTAGGAAATAAGGTTCATTACAATAGATCAAATACCTATCTCCTTTTCTTCAAACAAGAGTGTGAAAAAACCCTTTCCACAGAAGGAGAGGAAGAGCTTACCTTTGTTGTCATTATCTTAGCATTGATGGAAATGATGGTAGAATGGTTCATTTTTTTTAATTGATTGACATGCCCTATGATGCAATGTATTGGTAATGACTTACTCATTCTTCTATGATGGATCATTTATACCGAATAATTTAAGTAATTATTGTTGATCTAAAGATGATCTGAGGTTGTCATTGATGTTAACCCAAGCAGCACTAGGGGCTACCCTGATATTGCAAGGGAATTTTGACTTGAAAACTTACTCTATTTTTAGTCAAGGATCTTCTAGATGGATTCTACTCATTGAGATGTTTCCGTTGATAAATGGCATGCCAAGTAATTCTTCACGGTTTGAGAGATATTCATGTTTGAAGTTAGTAACCCAAGTTAGTGGGATAAAACCCTATGGGGTTGTGGCATGGCACTCATAATTGGTTTTGGTCATTGAACAGTCAATAATTAATAATTTTTTAAGCTCCTAAAATCCCTCCAACATTCTCTACAGAAGCCTCTCTCAACTCTACAAAAAGAAATCTCATATATCCTCCCAATAAATTGAGTGTGGAATTTTTGCTATAACATCATTTTTGCGAAGTCTTAGATTCTGAAATGAAAACCCATTTGATTAGAAATCCTGATGATCATTGGGACCAAATTTTATATCTTGGTTCTCTATATTTGCGGAGATATGATCTATGGAAGTTAGGGTTTTTGCAGGCTCCCAAATTTCATCTCAAAGAAGTGACCTTGGGAAAATCATCACAACTCTCTCTCTAAGAAGAGGATTGGAATTATGTAATATGTGGTATATAGTGCATGGAATGTAGTTTTTTTACATCAAGTTCAAAGTCGAAGGAGGCAACAGTGACACGTGGCATGCCATACAAGTTTGATCTACTGAACTAGTCCATAATTAGGTCATTATGAGAGATTGGGCCTAAATTTGTTGTGAAGAGTCCAAATCCGGTCAGACTTGTGGCATTGGAAAGAAGACTTGGAGGGATACTACAGGACCAGAGATCACGTATTGGAGATCTAAATCATAGAGATACATCAGACTAAATATCGTGCTCCTAGAAGGCGAGAAAAACTAGATCAAGTGTTGTCAAGGGGTGCAAATGACCAAACCTTCTAGGGTAGCAAAGAGCAAATATACTGAGAGGGGGGGTGAATCAGTATTAGCAAATCACTAAATTTTTCATTTCCATACCTAGATACATATACATTACTTCAATTAATGGCACCTGCTTGTACACGCAATTGTGTTTAATGTAACTAGCGTATATCCAGTAAACTTATAATTCAGTTAGTTGATCTTCAATGAGTGCATCAGAACATTATTAACCATATAACCAGTAAACAGGTGCAGTAACACAGAATAGATCATCACACATAAGAATCACACATGAACACCATGATATAAGGTGGAAACCCAATGTGGTTGAAAACCACCTACTGCAATTCATCTCTATCTTCTTTTAATAAGAAACTTCTCTTTACAATATTTTTGTACTGGTGCAGTCTTATACCAGTACGCAGCCTTCTGCCTATAGAAGGCTACAACCTTATCTCTTTCTCCAACTTCTTTTGGAAGGGAGCTACAACCCCCTTAGCTTTTGTACTAGCAGATGTACTAGTATGTAGGTGTTGACCTACAGAAGGCTACAACCTTCTCTTTTCTTCCAGGGACCGTGTTTCATAAATTTTCAGATTGGATACATTAATACAAAACAATCACCACTGCAATACAATCATTAACTCTGAATCAGCCAACAAATGAATCACTGAAACCCTGTCATCAAAACACAATCACCAAAACACAGAGCAGAGCCCAGAACTCTGCAACAACCACTAGAACCAATAGCAACCTCAAATATCAAATATCATAACGTATATGCTACTTAATTGTGTTGAACTAGCGTGTATACGCCCTTTCACCAGAGAGAACCCGCGTACAAATCTGAAAATGATTACTTATACCTTCACTGCAATTTTCAACTTCAGATATACCCAGAACATAAGATATAAAGGATAAGGCATGCATCAGCATTCAGATCTATTCATGATCATACCATATAATGATAATTCATTTTAGTCTTCATGATCCTGGTCCATCAACCTTTATCAACCGCATAGGTGCCTCCTTGGTTTAGATCGAGCAAAGCATCACAAACCCATAACCAACATACTAGATCTCACACCATCAGATATTCATGACTTGCTCACTTGCCTCTCTTGGCCTAATGATCTTCTCCTTATATAGGTTTAGGCCTCTCTCAATACTATGGTCCAAAACCACGTAGAAACAATACCTTGGACCCAATACCTGGGTTCAACACTTCGGACAAAATACCATGGACCAAATACCATGGACCAAATACCACAGACCAAATACCACAAACCAAAACTTAGTTTTCCAACATGTACTCACCTTTCCTTCTATGAACCTGCGTGTGTACGTATATGCACCTTTTGTTATGCTAACCTGCGTGTATATGCACTTTCATCAAGGTTAACCTGCATATACCTCTCTCTTGACCTGCTGCACTATGATCTATCATCTGAGTGAGTTGCCATCAAGGACAACACCTGTATCATACCTCTGGGTGAGTTGCCATCAAGGACAACACCTGTATCATAATGCCAACAATATCCCCCTTTGGACTTGATGGCAACCACCACACCAAGTCACTCTCCCCCTTTGAAATTAAGGGCAAAGGGTAGACCAAGATGTTCTCTCCCTTGGTATACCTTTTTCTGTCAATACTCCCCCTAAGTACCTGCTGAAATCTTTGATTGAGCTCCCCCTTTGTATATGGCAAGATGTACCAGTCCGTCCATGCTCCCCCTGAGCACATGCAAGGTCTGTAAAATCATAACATGACTCTATACATACATCAATCTCCCAACCAAGTGGGAATACACCATTTTTTACTCATCCACCCAACCAAGTGGGGATATACCAAATGTTTATACATGACTCAAAAACAAGAAACATTAAGTCATCCATCCCATGCATAGTGGGGTAACAAAATACATCATATGACTCACAAAGACCAAGGACCTAAACATGACCATGATAGTTATCAACAACTATCATACACCATATGATCTACACCATAAGCATATAACCTGCAATCCATTCTCTTGGTCAATCAACAATTAGTAGCAAGACGTGTCAATAAGCATCATCACCAAGGACTTCTAACCATAATGCCAACAATGCATTATTCGAAGCATATGCTCTCCCTGAGCATGTGCCAACCATCATATACCATGACCGAACCATTTCCTGAGTTCATTCTGCTGCTTTTTCTTCAAAGCTCCATATACGTGACTATGTAGCCTATAACTCACGTATATACGTGACTTATCTTCATAATATCTGCGTATGAAAATTGGAATACTAAAGATCTACACTTTCAATTTCCCCGGTGTCTGTTATGTCAGCTAACTGAGTTATGTCACACCTTTCTGTCTCTAATTCTGTCTTCTTCAATACCTGGAATTGTGATGACGTATGATCCTCTTGCTTTTGAGTTTGAATTTTTCTCTTGCATTCCCTTACTTTATGTCCAAACTTGTTACATGCATAACATCTTACATGTTTCATATTCCTCCTATAGCATTCAATGGCTTTGTGACCAAACATATTGCAAGCAAATCAATATCCCTTGAAGTACCTAGAGCGAGATGATCTTTCTGTGTGATGGCCTTGACCCATTTTGCTTCTACATCTAGCTACAATATGTCCAAAGTTATGACATACATAACATTTATTCATTTGAGGAAATAACTGATTATCACTTCCATAGTTAGGAGGAAAAAATCTCCTTTGAAGAATTTATTTCCTTGGTTGTTGCTCGACTTGACCACTTATCTCTTCATTGATCATTTCAGATTTTGCATTAGAATTCCTTTCCTCACGCTGTGAGCTAGATTCACCTTTGACAGTTTCATAAAAGCCAAGACCAGTTTTGATAGCAGGGGATCTTTGACTACTAAGAATATCATCCAAAATCTTAGTACTGTCTTGAAATCGTAATAGCTTATCCTTTTCTTCTAATCTACCTTTTAAGATATTTACCTCAACCTGATGTTGTTCTTCCTTTTCCAGATATTGCTTCCTTATGTTTCCTTCAACTTTTCTTCCTTCTTCCACTTGTTGCCTTAATTCGAGTACTTCATGTTCTTTTTCTTCAAGAGCTTCTTTATTCTACTTCTTTGATTCTTTAAGATCTTCTTTTGGACAAAGGATCTTAGATTCAAGTCTTTTAATTGTTATACTCTGATCTTTTACTACATCCTACAGCTTCTCCCTTACTCTGGTTACTGTCTCCAGCTGTTCTTTTTATCTGGTAACTTCTTCTATTTCTATGTCCTTATTTTCATATGCCATGAGAAGTCTAATGTCTTCATCACTATTAGATTTTTATCATGAGTATAATAACTTCTATTACCTTCTTCAAATATCTTTTCTTTGTTATGAGGGCATCTAGTAGCGTAGTGACCAACTCTACCACATGAAAAAAATTTGAAAGGTAGCTTACCTTTGAACCTTCCAGATCCCTGTTCAAGATTCTTGACAAAATTTCCCTCATATTCTTCTTCTGAAATGTATCCTGATTCGTTGAGTTTTTCCTTTTCATTTGCTAATACTTTGAATGCATCTTCTCTCATATCTGATGGTCCTCCTTTTCTCATCTCAAAAGCAGCTAAGATTCTGTGACGTTGCATCATAGTGATTTTTTGCAGATCATCCTTTTCTTCTATGGCAGACACTTTGGATTCAAATTTAGTAGACAAGGATCTCAAAACATTCTCAACTAAGACAACTTCCTTAATTTCTTCACCTAGATTCCTCATACAATTGACAATCTCATCTATACGCAGGAAGTAATTAGATATGTTTTCATTACTATGCATCTTAAGAGTTTCATACCATATTCTGAGAGTTTGAAGCTTAGTACATTTTACCTGATCATATCCTTCGTAGCTTAGAATGATTTTGTCCCATATTTATTTCGCTAATTTGAACTGCATGACCTTGACAAATTCTGATTGTGACAAACTTCCCAATAAGATAGTAACATCTTTGGCATTGAGTTCATATTGTTTTCTATCTGCTATATCTATAGGAGTTGCTGATGGATATGTGTATCCTCCTTCCACAATTCCCCAAACATCTATTCCAAGCGATTGTAGATATGTTGTGGTTCTTATCTTCCAATAGATAAAATTTCTCCCATTGAAGATTGGTGGTCTAATGGATCCCTCTCTTTCGTGATTACTCATCCTGATGGATCTTCCTTTAAGCGATCAAGCTTCTTCTGAAGGATCTGCTCTGATACCAATTGTTGGAAATAATACCGAGAGGGGGGATGAATAAGTATTAGCAAATCACTAACTTTTTCATTTCCATACCTAGATTAATATACGCTACTTCTGTTAAGGGAACCTGTGTGTACACACAACTGTTTTGAATGCAACTAGCGTATATCCAGTAAACTTATAATTCAGTTAGTTGATCTTCAATGAGAGCATCAGAACATTATTAACCATATAACCAGTAAACAAGTGTAGTAACACGGAACAAATCATCACACATAAAAAGCACACATGAACACCATGATATAAGGTGGAAACCCAATGTGGGTGAAAACCACCTGTTGTAATTCGTCGTCTCTATCTTCTTTTAATAAGAAACTTCTTTTTTAAATATTTCTGTGCTCGTGTAGTCTTATACTAGTATGCAGGCTTCTCCCTACAGAAGGCTACAACCTTCTCTCGTTCTCGAGCTTCTTCTGGAAGGGAGCTACAACCCCCTTAGCTTTTGTACTAGTTGATGTACTAGTACGTAGGTGCGGACCTATAGAAGGCTACAACCTTCTCTTTTCTTCCAGGGACCATGTTTCATAAATTTTCATACTGGATCGATTAATACAAAACAATCACCACTACAATACAATCATTAACTCTGAATCACCCAACAATTGAATCACTGAAACCCTGTCATCAAAACACAGTCACCAGCACACAGAGTAAAGCCCAGAAGTCTGCAACAACCACTAGAACCAACTGCAACCTCAAATATCAAATCTCGTAATGTATACACTACTTGATTGTGTCGAACTAGCATGTATACGCCTTTTCACCAGAGTGAACCCACGTATAGATCTGAAAATAATTACTTATACCTTCACTGCAATTTTCAACTTCAGATATACCCAGAACATAAGATAGAAAGGATAAGACATGTGCCAGCTTTCATATCTATTCATGATCATACCATATAATGATAATGCATTTTAGTCTTCATGATCTCAGTCCATCAACCTTTATCAACCACATAGGTGCCTCCTTGGTTCAGATCGAGCAAAGCATCACAAACACATAACCAACATACTAGATCTCACATTTCATCAGATATTCATCACTTTCTCACTTGCCTCTCTTGGCCTAATGATCTTCTCCTTATATAGGTTTAGGCCTCTCTCAATACCATGGTCCAAAACCACGTAGAACCAATACCTTGGATCCAATACCTGAGGTCAACACTTCAGAAAAAATACCATGGACCAATACCAACATACCATGGACTAATACCAACATACCATGGACCAAATACCACGGACCAAAACTTAGTTTTCCAACATGTACATGCCTCTCCTTCTGTGAACCTGTGCGCGTATGTATACGCACCTTTTGTTCTGCTAACCCTTTTGTATACACACTTTCATCAAGGTTAACCTGCGTATATCTCTCTCTTGACTTGCTGCACTATGATCTGTCATCTGAGTGAGTTGCCATCAAGTACAACACCTGCATCATACCTCTGAGTGAGTTGCCATCAAGGACAACACCTATATCGTAATGCCAACAAGGTGCAGCAAAATGATGCAGCAAAGGTAAGCTACAGCCAAGTATCTTCTGTATATGCATGTTCATCTCTTAATTGCATTAGTTTCTTTTTATTCTAATTTGTTGCCTTTTTTTATCACTGACATATGTTTTGTAGGATGAGCTAAGTTTTGCTATTATCATGTCATGGGTATTTCTTTGAAGACTTTTTGTAGTTATTATATTTTCATCCAGAGAAGACTCATTGAATAATATAGTGTTCTAAAGAGTGAGAAATGGTAGCATGTCAAGAGCAACAATCAAGGTGCAGAACAACAGCAAGAAGTTCACCACATGAAGTCTTCAAGTGGGAAGCACTACATAGAATCATTGTAAAAGTATCATTATATAGAGTCATTGTAAAAGTTGTACAAGTGCCTATCGGCCAAGAGTTGAAGAGGCAGTGTTGGGAGGTCTATCATTAGGTGGTTGTGTCATAGTTGGGATTATGGTCTAGTGTGTCTTCTTCATCTACATCATTCTACATCATTGTAAAGTGGACCATTTTCCCTGGTACGAGATTCCATTCTTCTTTTACTCTTCTATAGGGTGGTAGGGTGGTGCTAGGCTAGTGCCTAAAGTCCCCAATAGGTTCAAGCCTGTGAAATCTTAGGGTGGTAGGGTGGTGCTAGGGTGAGTTGTAGCTCATTGGGTGTTGGGGCATCCATTCAGTTGACTACTGAAGAATATCGAGCATTGGAGCGTCCATCCAGTGGGAGTTGGAGAAGAATTCTTTTCTAGAATTCTAGGAAGTTGTTGCTTTCATTTTAGTTGGGGCTGAAGTTTAAAGAATTTATTAGAAAAGCATTCGGTGGATTTTGTCCCGGAGGGGGTTTTACACCTAAAATCTTTGTGCCTCCTGGGTACTTTTATTTATTGTTATAATTGCATAAGCATTAATAATAATTGAATATTAAATAATGTTATGAAAAGATTTAAAAGTGCTAATTACTAAGGAATACTGAGTCACCCCCCCCCCCCTCTCAGTATTTTCCAACTATTGGTATCAAAGCTTGGTTCCTTCAGTAACAACTTAACTGCTGGAAGTCAGTTTTCAGAGCATAGATATGGGAAAGTCAAAGAAGTGGGTTACAAGGACTTCAAAGGAAGGTATAGGTACAACAAAGTATCAAGAAAGTGAGTATTGTGTACTGACCCCTGATTTTGATGTAGATAATTACTTGATATGGGAATCCATGATGGAAGTATCTTTGCAGGTACATGAAGTATGGGAATCAATTGTTTCTGGAGACACATCTACTGACAAAGCTAAAAGGTACAATTCAAAGGCCATGAATATAATTTTTAATGTTTTACCAAATTTTGTGAAAACAAAAGTTGGTCAATGTTCAATAGGTAAAGCTCTTTGGGAAAAGCTTCATAATCTCCATTCAACAAAGAAATTAGATCAAGATGTTATTGAAAACTCAGATCCCTCGGAGTATGATGAAGAAGGGTTGACCATAGAATAATTTTCTAAGGAGGATATCAAGCTTATTAAAGATCTCAAGGATGAGAATATCCATTCCAATAGTCTTGAAGAACAAGTTCAAGGTCTCAAAATTGAAGTTGAAGAACACAAATGTATTGAAGAGTCACTTCAAAAGAAGTTGGAAGAAATCAATAATACATCGACATGAGACCTCAAGAGAGAAGTCCAACAGAAGAAACAAGAACTTGACACAGCATTTGTAGAGATTAACAGGATCACACAAGAGATGCATGAAGAAGAAATTGAAAGGAAGGAATCTAATCAATGATACATATCCACCATTGACCAAAAGCAAAAGGAATTAGAAATATCTTCAATGGAAATAAGCAAGCTCAGGATTGAAAATGAGAAGCAGAAGGAACATATACAGTTTCTCAACAGAGAAGTAGAGAAGACCACTCTTCTCAAGCTACAGGTTGAGGAGGCAGAAAAAATAAGGAAGATCTTGAAAAGATGGTTTCAAGAAGATCTTGCTCAAAAGCAAGAAGAACTTGATGCAACTCGTAATGAGATCAACAAACTCAAGGGATCACAAAAAGAATACTTACAAGATAAGATATATGAAGAAGTGAAAATGAAGGCAATTAAGGATTTTAAAGCTCTAGTTGATGAAGGTACAAGCTCCATAGCTTGGCAGGATGATTCTAAGAAGGAATTTGATCAAAGTGAAAAGCCAAAGAAGAATGTTGCAACTCCAAGGAACAAGAACAAAGAAATCAAGAATAAAGGACCACAAGAAACTACAACACCGCCTCCAAAGAAGAATGAAAAACATTCCAGGTATGTTCGTTTATTTAATGGTTATTGCTTTTTATGTGCTAACTATGGACATATGGCTAGGGATTGTAAAGTTTTTGATAGGTACAATCATTACATGCAAAACCCTAAAAGCAAGTTTGCAGGATCACGAGATAGGTTCCATGATGATTTTTTTAGAAGAGAATACATGCTATATGGGCCAAATATTGTATGTTTCAAATGCCATAACTATGGCCATATCGCTCGTGGTTGCAGATATCATATGGAATTGCCTATGGAAAACATTGAATGATTCAAGTGTCATAACTATGGGCACATGGCTCGAGATTGCAGGAATAAGAAGGTTTGGAAAAGGAAACAGGTATAGGAAGACAAAGCAGATAACAAGGTTTCAGAAGTTATGCTTTTAGGATTGGTAAAAGCAAAAGGTCATGAGGAATTAGTAGTTGCTTCAGATAATGACTCAAGTCAAGATGGCCCATTAGGTGACTCACTATTTTGAACAATCTGGCTTGTTGACTCCTTAATGTTTGTACAAGAGGATTTTATGTAGAAGTATATGGCACAAGTCTACGATTGATATGAAGGTAGTTTGAACAAGATGATAGTTTCATTAAAGGTCCAGGGGGAACAAAAAAGTTGAAGGATTACAGGTTACTAGGAACAAGACAAGATTAGTCTGCAAAGGATATGCACAAGTGGGAGGTATTTATTTCGACGAAACATTTGCACCAGTTGCTAGAATGGAAGCCATCCAGATGTTTCTTGCCAAAATAATTCTTTGATATCTAAAGGGCACAACAGAATATGGCTTGTGGTATCCCAAGGGCAACAATATCATTATTCAAGCCTTTATAGATGCATATTGGGCAGGAAGCGTTGATGATCATAAGAGTACTAGTGGAGTAGCATTCTATCTAGGTGGTTGTCTCATATCATGGCTAAGAAAAAAGAAAACCTCAATCTTGTCATCCACAATAGAACTAGAATATATTGCGGTAGCAGCTTGTTGTACTCAAGTTCTCTGGATGAAGAAAATTTTTCAAGATCTTTAGGTCAAGTTTGATGAGCCTATTCCCATATTTTGCGATAACACCAGCACCATCAGTATCTCCAAGAATCTTGTTATGCATTCCAAAACGAATCACATTCCAATTAAATATCATCTTGTTAGAGAGATGGTTGCCAAAAACAATATCAAGCTTGAATATGTTTGTACGAAAGAAAAAATCGCTGATATATTCACTAAACCTTTACCTCGTGAAGCATTTGAATATCTTTGCCAGAAGCTTGGGATTCTCCCAATTTCTCATTAGATTTTCCATATTCAAAAAATAAAGGGGGAGTGGAAGTGTGTACAAGTCTGCATGATGGTTGTGTGTTAGGGGAAGTTACTCTTTGCCATTTATGTCAAAGGGGGAGTGAAGGCAGTAGGAAGAGGTGCCCTGATTGCAGGGGGAGTACTTGTGTTGCCATCAATGCCGAAGGGGGAGATTGTTGATCTAAAGATGATCTGAGGCTGTCATTGATGTCAACCCAAGCAACAACAAGGGCTACCCTAATCTTGTAAATAAATTTTTACTTGAAAAATTACTCTACTTTTAGTCAAGGATCTTCTAGATGGATTCTACTCATCGAGATGTTTCTGTTGATATATGGCACGCCAAGTAATTCTTCACAGTTTGAGAGATATTCATGTTTGAAATTAGTAACCCTAGTTAGTGGGATAAAACCTTATGGGGTTGTGGCATGGCCCTCATAATTGGTTTTGGTCATTGAATATTCAATAATTAATTATTTTTTAAGCTCCTAATATCCCTCAAACATTCTCTATAGAAGCCCCTCTCAACTCTATAAAAAGAAATCTCATATATCCTCCAAATGAAGTGATCGTGCCAGTTTCACTATAACTTCATTTTTGCGAACTCTTAGATTCTGAAATGAAAACCCATTTTATTTTCAATCTTGATGATCATCATGACCTAATTTAAGATCTTGGTTCACTAAATTTTTAGAGATATGATATGTTGAAGTTAGGGTTTTTGCAGGCTCGCGAATATCATCTCAAAGAAGTGACCTTGGGAAAATCGTCGTAACTCTCTCTCTGAGAAGAGGATTGGAATTATATAAAAAGTTCTAAATAGTGCACAGACTGTAGTTTTCTGTATATCAATTTTAGAGCCGAAGGAGGAAATAATGACACGTGGAACGCTATACAAGTTCACTCTACTGAACAAGTCCATAATTAGGCTATTGTGAGAGATTGGGCATAATTTTGCCTTGAAGAGTCCAAATCAGGTTAGATCTATGGCATTTGAAAGAAGACTTAGAGGGACAATACAGGACCAAAGATCACATACTAGGGATATGAAATCACATAGATACATCAGATTAAATATCGTGCTCCTAGAAGGCGAGAAAACTAGATCAAGTGTTGTCAAGGGGTGCAAAGGACCAGACTTTCTAGGGCAGTAAAGAGTAAGGTGTAGAAAAATGATGCAACAAAGGTAAACTACAGGCAAGTATCTTTTGTATATGCATGTTCATCTCTTAAGTGCATTAGTTTCTTTGTATTCTAATTTGTTGTTTTTGTTTAGCATTGACATATGTTCTTCAGGATGAGGTAAGTTTTGCTATTATCATGTCATGGGTATTTCTTTGAAGACTTTTTGCAGGTATTATATATTCATCAAGAGAAGACTCAGTGCATAATCTAACGTTTTGAAGAGTGAGAAAGGGTAGCATGACAAGAGAAGAAATTAAGGTGTAGAACAACAATGAGAAGTTCACCACATGAAGTCTTCAAGTGGGAAGCACTGCATACAATCATTGTAAAAGTATCATTGTATAGAGTCATTGTAAAAGAATCATTGTAAAAGAATCATTGTAAAAGTTGTACAAGTGTCTATCTACCAAGAGTTGAATAGGAAGTTTTGGGAGGCCTAGGATCATCATTATGTGGTTGTGTCATAGTTGGTGTTATGGTCTAGTGTGTCTTCTTCTTCTACATCATTCTATATCATTGTAAAATGGACCATTTTCCCTAGTACGGGAGTCCATTCTTCTTTTATTCTTCTATAGGGTGGTAGACTGGTGCTAGGCTAGTGCATGAAGTCACCAATAGGTTCAAGCCTGTGAAAACTTCAGGGTGGTAGGGTGGTGCTAGGGTGAGTTGTAGCTCATTGGGTGTTGGGGCATCCGTTCAGTTGACTACTGAAGAATCTTGGGCGTTGGAGTGTTCGTCCAGTGGGATCTGGAGAAAAATGCTTTTGTAGAATTATAGGGATTTGTTGCTTTCATTTGAGTTGGGGCTGAAGTTTAAAGAATTTATTAGAAAAGCGTTATGTGGTTTTTGACCCAGAGGGGGTTTTCCACCTAAAATATTTGTGTGTCCTGGGTTCTTTTATTTATTGTTATTACTGCATAAATGTTAATAATAATTGAAGATTAACTAATGCTATGAAAATATTTAAAAGTGCTAATTGCTAAGGAATACTGATTCACGCCCCCTCTCAGTATTCTCCAACAATTAAGGATCTAATGTAGCTTTCGTAATAGCTGAAAAAGTGTTGAGGCTAAGAAAAAAAAGTGATATTAGCATTTACATTGGTTGGTCACTTCCACTCTATGTAATTACATGGAGTTGTAATGTAAAGGTTGCATAAATTACAAATTATGTTGGTTATAAGATTGTGTAAATGTTTCCAGGATTGGAAAATAAACTACCCCTCTGGCGTCTCAAAGAACACGATTTCTCTTTACATCATCTCAGTTACCATCAACTTTTACCATGGCAATTTCACATCAGCCCCATGATATTTTCAACTTATTTACAATTAAATTTCCCATTGTAAAATCCTTGTGTAACTCTCATCAATCTGGATATCGAAACCAATAAATACTACATCCAAATCTCAATTTAAGCATTGGTCATGGATGGAGCCTGTGATCTAAAGACTAAGGTGTGGCTAATGGAAGTCGGGGTCTGAGACAAGTAATGGTGGTTGGTTGCACGACTGATTTTGAATGGTATTTTATTCTCTAATCAAATGGTGGTTGCATACTTCTTCTCCTAGTTTGTGCATGATCCATCTGCATAGTAATACAATGTGATATAGTGAAAGTTAACCAAACATTAATTAATGTCATAATGTGAATTATTGAGAATGCTTAAGTCACCATAATGGGAGAGTGCAACAAAGGAGCAATCAAGTGCATAAGGTGATAGCTCAATAAGTTTATTTTATTTTTCCATTATTAGAAAATTATATATTACAGAGCAATGGAACACATAAAATATATTGTAGAAATATAAACACAGAAAACACATAAAACAAGAGAGACACATATATACGTAGTTCACCCAATTTGGGCTACGTCTATGGAGAAACAACCCATCCTTCCTTTTATATTATACAACAAACTGAAGAGATACAACCTACAATAGATCCGTTGTAATTCCCTCTTCACTCTCACACAATCTCCTCTCTCTTTCTCACTCAGAATACAGATCTACATAGACACAATACAATTCCCTCATATATAGCTAGGGGTTTCCTTCTAGGGAAAAAAACCTTAAATTAAAAACATTCTACCATTAGATCTTTGCCTAATGAATGGCCTAGATTGACCATGAAATTACAACATTTTACAAGGCAATTTTACATCTATTTTTAGCTTTGGGGGTGCTGCTCCCGATCCACCGCTAGGGGGGGCTCCTAAAGATCACTATCACCCCCTGGACCACCCTTGCAGATCAAATATTACAGGCGGTGTTACCGCCACATTACGAACTGGGGTCCAATGTGGTGATATCTCTGAATAAAGAAGATAATCAGGCTCCACACCCAACAATCTCCCACTTGGAGACTAATTATAGCGACTCCATTGTTGCTTCATTTGCTAGAAAATGACTCCACTTTGGACCTGGCAGTTTCTCATCTTCTTCATCATACTTGAAGACCAATTGAAACTGAGCAGAATCTCAATTTCTCCTTGGTTACAACTTTTGTTAACATATCTACAGGATTCTCGCTAGTGTGTATCTTTTCCAACTTCAACTTTCCATCTTCCAACACTAACATTATGATATGGTACTTGAGCTGTATATGTTTAGTCTTGGAATGAAATGCAGAGTTCTTTTGCAAGATGTATGGCACTCTAGCTGTCACTGTATAACCTGCCCAACTCCTGCTTCTTACCCAATTCATCCAGAAACCTTTATAACCAAATCATTTCTTTACTAGCCTCTGTAGCAGCAACATACTCTACTTCCGTTGTTGAGAGTGCAACAATATTTTGTAGTTTTGAAACACAATTGACAGATGTTCCATCTACAGTAAACACATACCCTGTTGTGCTCCTCCTGTTATCTTTATCACCCGCCATATCTGGATCAACATATCCCTATAGAGCAATTCTTGAACCACCAAATCATAATGCTTGATTTGTGGTACCTCTCCAATACCTGAGAATCCACTTCACTGCCATCCAATGTTCTTTTCTTGGATTTTTCATGTACCTGCTTACAACTCCCACTGCATGTGAAATATCAGGCCTTGTGAGACCATTGCATACATTAAGATTCCAACTACTGCTACATATGGAACTTTAGACATATAAGCCATTTCTTCCTGAGTCTTGGGACACACCTCCTTACTTAGTTTGAAATGGCTAGCCAAAGGTATACTAACTAGTTTTGCATTTTGCATATTAAATATTTTCAAAACCTTTTCTATGTACTCACTCTGAGACACTATTAATTTTCAATTCTTCCTATCTCTAGTTTTTGTCATACCAAGGATTTGCTTTGCAGCACCCAACTCATTCATTTCAAATTAGTTCGCCAATTTTCTTCATAGCACATTTATTTCTTGCATGTTAGAACCTACAAAAAGCATGTCATCTACATACAATAACAATATAATATAACTGCCATCATTTTTCCTTTTCAGATAAACACAATGATCAGAGTGACATCTAGTATAACCTTGTTCAGACATAAACCTATCAAATTTTAGATACCACTGCCTTGGAGCCTATTTTAAGCCATACAAGCTCTTCTTCAACCTTCACACTAGTTTCTCCTTCCCTTTTACCTCATATCCATCTGGCTGCTGCATATATATCCCTTCCTCCAAATCCCCATGGACAAAGGTTGTCTTTACATCTAACTTCTCAAGATGCAAATCCTCAGTTGCTACTAGACTTAAAATAGTTCTAATTGAAGTTATTTTAACAATAGGAGAAAATATCTCATCAAAATATATACCCTTTCCCTGTGCAAACCCCTTCACCACAAGTCTATATTTATACCTTTTTCTACCTCCATCTTCTTCCTTCAACCTGTAAACCCATTTATTCTGCAATGATGTTTTACCTGAAGGCAACCTAACTAAGTCCCAAGTTTGGTTATGTACTAAGGATTCCATCTCTTCTTTCATGGCTTGTTCCCACTTCTTCTTGGTTTCTACCTGCACTACTTCTTCATAACATTCTGGTTCACCAGAGTTAGTCAACAATACACAATATATTGAAGGAGAGTATTGTTCAGGGGGTCTACTTATCCTAGTAGATATTCTAACACCACTTTCAGGCGTTTGAGGTGCTTGTTGCTATTGTGGTGGTTGTTGTTGTTCTGGTTGTTGATCATTATGATTTTCAAGCACCTTCACTTTCTATGTGATCTCATCAAGCACTATGTATTCTCTGTTTTCTTTTTCCTATTTCTTTTCTTGTAGCTGATCCTTAACTTTTTCATTGAATATAACATCTTTGCTTCTAATGATTTTGTGTTTTTTATAATCATAAAAGTGATAACCAAAATCAGTAATACCATATCCAATAAAGGTACATTTCTTTGATTTTGACTCAGGCTTTGTTCTATTTTCTTTATTAATGTGGACAAAGGCTTCACAACCAAAAGTTTTTAAAAATGAGTAGTTTACCTTTTTACCTGTCCATGCCTCCTCTGGAATACCACCATCCAAGGAACTTGAAGGCCCTTTTTTTATTAGACAAACATCAGTATCTACAACATCTGCCCAAAATTGTAAAGGCAATCTGTTATGAAACCAGCTCACAAAAATATAGACAAGATAGATCAACGCCTTAGAATTCAGCCTCTTTGAGGGGGCAACCTCCTTTTCATTACACAAATGAACAATTCTTTGATCATTCAAATGACAAAACCTCCTTTCTATATATAGGAGTCTAAGGGGTCACAATATAACCAAGCCGACCTAACAATAAGAATATAAAGGCACAAAAATAACAATAGAGGGATTCTATGGGGCACAATAATAATAATATGGGGACAATAGGGGCACAACAATATTAATAATGGATACAACAACAATAGTAATGGGGGAATAAATAGTATTATAGGGACCTAACATGATCCTCTCCTTCAAAAAAGTGTTGTCCTGAACGCTTCAGTAGTTCTGGATGCTTCTGTATAAAATTCTCATTCTCCCATGTGTAAGCTTCAGCGGATAAGTTCTTCCACTTGATGAGATACTCCGAAATTGATCAATTTTGTAGCTGTCGAGTTCTTGTTTCTGTGACTGCCTCCGGTTCCAATATAATTTTTCTTTCTTCATCAAGTTTTGGCAATATTGTTTGAACTAGGAGCTTGTTGCCTATAACCTTCTTTAAACATGAAACATGGAAAACTAGGTGCACTCGAGAAGCTGTAGGAAGCTCCAATTTGTATTCCATAGTACCAATCTTTTGCAACACCTTGTATGAACCATAATACTTTGGTGATAATTCATTATCCTTCTTAGCTTGCTTGAGGGACATTTGTTTATATGGTTGTAACTGTAGGAATACCCAATCACCTACATCAAAACTTCTTTTGTTGCGATGTTGATATGCCTGTTGTTTCATTCATTTTGTGCCAACGTGAGGGTATCCTTTAAGAGTTGGAGAACTTGTTGTTAATGCTCAATGTGATGTTCCACTGCTTGAACCTTAGAATTTTCTCTTAAATATGATGTGATGGATGGCGGCCGATATCCATAAAGAGCCATAAATGGGGTCATTTTTGCTGCAGTATGGAAGGAAGTTTTATACCACCATTCAGTGAGAGGCAACCATTTGACCCACTGTGTTTGTTTATCAGATACAAAGAAACGAAGATATCCATACAAACATTTGTTTACTATCTCACTTTTCCCATCAGATTGAGGATGATAAGATGAGCTATGAGTTAACTGAGTACCAAGACAAGAAAATAATTCTTGTCCAAAAATTTCTAGTGAAAATGAGATCTCTGTCACTTACAATAATATTTGGGTTTCCATGTAGCTTTTGAATTGTTTCCATAAATGTAGTAAAAACTATACTGGCTTTAAATGGATGTGATAAAGCACAAAAGTTTGCATACTTGGTAAGTCTGTCAACTACCACCATGATGACACTCTTTTCTTCAGACTTGGGTAAACCTATGATAAAATCCACCGAAACCTCCTCCCAACGTTGTCTTGGAATGGATAAAGGTTGTAATAGACCTGGGGTCTTAATTGTTTCAACTTTATTTTGTTGGTAAACCAAACATTCTGCCACAAACGTTTGAATATTCGATTTAAGGCCATCCCAAAAAATTCCTTCTAACCCTGTGGTAAGTTTTTAAAAATCCTTAGTGCCCTCCTAAGGGAGAAGTGTGAAATTCCATAAGAATCTTTTGTTTGAGTTAGGAATTCTTACAGAGGTATAAGCGATCATTGTACCATAATGAATCATTTTTCCACCTAAATGTATCATATATACTGGAATCTTGTTGTAACTTTCGAATAAGTGCCCACACTTCTTTGTCATTCTTCAATTCCTCCCTTGATTCGTTTATCCAATCTAATTGGATAATAGAAATGGCACACAATATTGCTTCCACATCCTCATCCTTTCTTGAGAGTGCATCTGCCACAACATTTTGCTTCCCTTTTTTGTAGATGATTTCAAAGTCATAAACCAACATCTTTGTGACCCATTTTTGTTGCTCTTCAGAGGAGAATCTATGTTCTAAAAAGTATTTAAGGCTATCATGACCCGTTTTTACCTTGAAGTGTCTTCCCATTAGGCAAGGTCGCCATTTCTTAAGTGCATGTAGTATTGCCAACATTTCCTTCTCATAAATAGCTTTGCGTAAATACTTTCCCTTGATTGGACAACTTTCAAAAGCAATGGGTCTTTCATCTTGCATTAAAATAGCACCAATTCCATTTCCTGAAGCATCACATTCCACAATAAAGGTTTTTGTGAAGTCTGGTGTAGCTAAGACCGGTGCTTGGAACATTGCCTCTTTAAGATGTTCTAAGGCCTTTGTTGCTTCATCAGTCCATGAAAATGGATCTTTCTTCAATAATGTTGTTAGAGGTGCTGCTATTCTCCCATAATTCTTAACAAACTTGTGATAATACCCTGTCAACCTGAGAAATCCTCACAGATTCTTTATGGATGTGGGGATTTCCCATTCTTTAATGGCTTTAATTTTTCTAGGGCTACCTTAACACCTTCATGGGATACAATATGACCCAGATATTCCACCTCTTGTACTCCAAAGAAACATTTGGAGCTTTTTGCATATAATTGTTTCTCCTTCAATAGTTTGAGCACCCTCTCAACAGTTCACATGATCCTTCCAAGACTTGCTGTAGATTAGTATATCATCAAAAAATACTAACACAAATTTTCTAAGGAAGGGTTTGAAAATGGAATTCATCAAACCTTGAAATGTAGAAGGTGCATTGGTAATGCCAAAAATCATGACCAAAAAATCATAATGACCCTCATGAGTTATAAATGTTGTTTTCGGAATGTCTTTAGTCTTCATTTTGATTTGATGATATCCTGAACGAAGATCCAACTTGGTGAAGTAAATTGATCCATGCAATTCACCCAATAATTCAACAATGACAGGAATGGGAAATTTATCTTTAATAGTGAGCTTGTTGAGCTCCCTATAATCTGGACACATGCACCAAGATCCATCCTTCTTATGCACCAATACTACTGGAGCAGAGAAAGAACTTTGAGTAGGTTGAATTATACTAGCCTCTAGCATTTCTGCAACCATACGTTCAATTTCACTCTTTTGGGCATAGGGATATCTATATGGCCTGATGTTTGGAGGAACACTTCCTGGAATCAAATGAATAGCATGATCATGATCACGAATAGCTGGGAGACATTTGGGAGTCTCAAATACCTTGGAATGATTGTCCAATACTTTTTGGAGATTTGGAGAAATAGATGATTTCGATGTGGAAACATCTAGTGAACATAATTGTACAATTACACCTCGTTGTTCCTTCTTTAGAAGCTTTGTCATACCGTTAGAACTGATTATCTTTCTTGGTTTCCTTGCAATACCCCTTAATTCAACTTCCTTTCCTTCCACATAAAATTTCATGAAAAGTTCTTGAAAATTAAAAGATATTGTACCCAAGGATTGTAGCCATTGGACTCCTAGTACAACATCAGCACCACCCATTGGAATGGAAAGCATTGGGCTATTCAATACATATTCTCCCATGGATAGCTTGATATTATGGCAATTTTTAGAGAAATTTATGGTTCCTCCACTTGCAACCATCACTTGACACTCTGGTGGTGGATATAAGAAGAAATTCAATTCTTTTGATATCTTACAATGAATAAAATTGTGGGTACTTCCTCAATCAATCAACACTATTACCCTTTTCTTATTGATATGTCCTTCTATCTTGATGGTTTGAGCAGTGGTAATTCCAGCCAATGCATTGCAAGATATGGTAGGATTCATTTCATCTTTATCTAGGGTTTTTTCCTGGAGTATATCCTCTTCTTTTGAAATTTCTTGTTCCTTTTCTTCCTCCTCTTCACAATATATGTACAATAATTTCTTCTCAGCACACTTATGACCTTTACTGTATTTGCTATCATAACTGTAACAAAGCCCTTTTTCTCTTTTTTGTTCCAATTATTGTGGTGTCAACCTTGTAGGTTGTGGAAGGCTAGGGGCAACAACACTTCCATCTTTATAGTTGTGAGCAGTAGGCTTCCTAGTTGCCATAATTTTGCTTTCCATTTTTCTTGTTAACCTGAATGCCTTCTCCAATGAATCAGGTTCCCAAAGGCGAACCTCATGTTGGATATTATCCTTTAAAGTCCATATGAACACATCAATCCTATGCTCCTCTGGAATATCTTTTACCCTTATGTTCAATTTTTGGAAGTCCTAAATGTGCTCCATCATTGAAGCCTTCTATTTGAGATTTATCAATTGGCTTAAAAATGTGTTGCTTTTTGTATCCTCATAATGTGCTATCATTTCTTCCATAGAAATTGCTCGAGTGGCAATTTGTTTACGAGAGAAAAGCCATCGACACCATATAAACTGATTTGGTTCCAAATATAGAGTTGCAATACGTACCTTTTGTGTGTTTTGCACATTATGGAGATTGATAAATTGCTCCATTTGTAGTATCCATGTTCCGGGATCCTTGCCATCAAACTTCCTCATATCGATCTTTGGAACATGGTGGTTCTTCGATCCAATGTTAGAGTCTATGAAATCATGATTAACATTTATTTTGTTTTCAACATGAGTTTCCTTTACTACCCTTTTGTTATTAGTAAGAATTTCTTGTAGAAAATTTGTCAAATCTGTCTTCAAATCTCCCATTCCTATCTTCAAATCTGTCTTCAAATCTATCTTTAAATCGTCCATCTTAGCTTCCACGTCATTCATCTTAGCTTCTACGCCTTTCTTTAAACCATCCATCTTAGCTTCCACGCCTTTCTATAAACCATTCGTCTTAGCTTCCACATCTTTCTTGAAACCATCCATATTAGATTCTATTACTTTTTGTGCGAGTGACATTTGTTGCACTTGGTCTCGTAATTTTGATATATCATGTTGCATTTCTTCCTCTTCTTCATGAGTCATGCTAGAGCTTTCAGGTTGCTTACTAGGTGTTTCCATTTTCTTTCTTCAGGTCATCAATTACTGATAATAATTCTTCACTATGCCCTTTGAATTCCTTCAAACTATTTGTTCAAACCAAGCTAATGTAAAAATTTTAAAAAAATCTACACACCTTTTTTCTTGCCACTTTGTAGGAGCTTGATATTGCGTCTAATGTATCTCTGTAATTTCAGATCTTTCAGTTCTGAAATTGTGACCTACAGTAGCCCTCTGTGTCCTCTTTCCAATGCCACCAGTCTGATCGAATTTAGATTCTCCAAGAAAGAGTTATGCACAATCTCCCAAGATGACCTAATTATATACCTTTTCAAAAGAGTGAACTTGTATGAAGTTCCACGTGTCACTGTTTTGACCTTAGGATCTGAAAAATATACACAGGAAACTATAGTCTGTTTTCTTTCTGTACCTTACAAAATTTCAATCTAATGCTCAAAACCAAAGTTATGACGATTATTCCCAGGTCACCTGTTTGGAATGTAATTCAGGAGTCTGCAAGAAGGCCAACTTCCTCAGATCCTATCTCCACAAATATAATGTGAAAAGCTCTGAAATTCAGTCCCAAGGTTCAGAATGATTTCAACCCAAATGGGTTTTCTTAGTGTCTAAAACTTCATAGAAAAAAAGTTATAGCGCAAATGCCACGATGACTTCTTTGGAGCAGCGAAACCCTAGAATCCAAGGCTCTGATACCAAATTTTATGAAACCAGCTCACAAAAAGATAGAAAAGATAGATCAACACCTTAGAATTCAGCCTCTTCGAGGGGGAAACCTCCTTTACATTACACAAATGAACAATTCTTTGATCATTCAAATGACAAAACCTCCTTTCTATATAGGAGTCTAAGGGGTCACAATATAACCAAGCCGACCTAACAATAATAATATAGAGGCACAAAAATAACAATAGAGGGATTCTATGGGGCACAATAATAATAATATGGGGACAATAGGGGCACAAGAATATTAATAAGGGATACAACGACAATAGTAATGGGGGAATCACTAGTATTATAGGTACCTAACACAATCCAACATGCAATCTCATGCACCTTGCATGCTCCATGATTGTCATGTTCATCCTTTCTTACACACCATTTTCTTGTGGTGTTCCTGGAACTGTCTTCTCTCTGTGAATTCCGTTCTCTGAATAGTACCTATCAAACTCTTTGTTACAATATTCACCTCCATTGTCTGATCTGAGACACTTCAACCTTTTTCTTGTCTCATTTTCAACCAAAGATTTCCATTTCTTGAAAGTATCAAATACATTAGATTTATTTCGAATGCAATAAATCCAGGTTTTTCTGGTTGCATCATCAATAAAAGTAACATAATAATGAGAGCCACCGAGAGATGATACCTGAGTAGGTCCCCATACATCTGTATGCACAAGCTCTAACTTTTCTCTCTTCTTTTCTTTCCGAACTCTGAGGAATCTGACTCTCTTCTATTTTCCATAAACACAATTCTCATAGAATTTTAAATCAACATGCTTCAAACCTGGCAACAAATTTCTTGAGTGAAGAATATGCATCCCCTCCTCACTCATGTGGCCAAGCCTATGATGTCACAATGTCGTGTCTGCTCTTGTAGAGGTTAAAGAATTAACAAAATAAAAAATACCATTGCATAAATACAATGTACCAACCTTTTCTCCTTTTTCTATTACAAGGGCTCCTTTAGTTACCTTCCAAGTTTTATCTGTAAAAGTAGTTACACAACCTTCTTCTCCCAACTGCCATGTTGAAATTATAGTTTTCTTCAGATCTGGAACATGCCTTACCTCCTTCAATAGCCATTGATTTACATTCTAATGTTTTATGAAAATTGTACCCATTCCAATGATTTTACAGGGTTTATCATCACCAAATCAAACCTATCCAAAATCTCCTTGAACACAATCATGAAAATGTTTCCTATCAGGTGTGGCATGGAATGAGGCCCCTGAATCTACAACCCAAGCATCAATAATATTTTCTAATGAAATAATCAAAGCATCTTGAAACACATCACCTGTCACATTCGCTTCATGATTGTTTTCTTGTTGCGTGTCTCCTTCTTTTCCTTTTCGAGATTTGCAGTATTTCTTCAGGTGTCCTTTCTTCCCCCATTTCCAACACACTATCCCCGATCTAGACTTGGATCTACCTTTCCTTGAATTATTGCGATATCCTAGGCTCTTTCCTCTTTCCATTTTTCTTCCCCTAGTCTCTTCCGTCAAAGAATTACTTGATGTCTCACTGGAGCTTTTACATCACATTTTGTTGCTAGGGATTGCATCGACAACATCATCAAACTTTAAAGTACTAGATCTAGAGATAGAGTTACTAATGGCCATAACTAAACGATTCCAACTTTCTGGTAATGAGCACAAAAAGAACAGAGCCCTAACATCATCATCAAAAGCTACCCCTACAGAACATAACTAACTGGTAATTGTATTAAATTCATTTAAATGATCAGCAACAGATCCACCTTCTGACATCTTCATATTAAATAAATGCTTTATAAGAAATACCTTATTTGAGGCTGAGGGCTTTTCATATAGTTTGGCCAATGACGACATTAAACCCTCTATTTTCGTTTCCTTTAAAATATTAAAGGCTACCAACACCGCCAGGTATAACCGTATTGTTCCAAGTGCCTTTCTATCGAGAATATCCCATTTTGTATATGTCATACTCATTGGCTTCTTTTCCTTTCTGCTCAATGGTTAGTACAGATCTTTCTAGTACAAATAATCTTCCATCTGCATCTTCCATATCTGGTAGTTTTGGCCGTTAAATTTTTCAACCCTAAACCTACCAGCTTTTGCCATTGCTCCCAATCAAACCAGAAACCCTTCTCTCCTATGAGTTTATTAGCCAAATAGACGTTCACCTCTTATACCAGTGGTTAGAAAATTATACAATACAGAGCAATGGAACACATAAAATATATTGCAGAAATATAAATAAAGAAAACACATAAAACAAGAGAGACATAGATATACGTGGTTCACCCAATTTGGGCTATGTCCATGGAGAAATAGCCAGTCCTTCCTTTTATATTATCTAGCAAACTGAAGAGATACATGTTGAGAATAACAACAAGAAATGCTAAAAATAGCATTCAGAATATTCCAATTTTAGTTTTTCCTTGAATTAAAAATGAGAATTAAAATTCGAATCTAGTCTCACCAGCTGCTTGAAAAATAATTAATTAATTCATCTTGAATTAATTAGTTGGAGAAATTCAAGCTAGAAGTCTTCATGAAGTCATGCAATAGTTATCCCTTAAGTTAAGGATATTATCCCTTAATTAAGGAGATCAGGATGAGTTGTATTTGAGTTGTAATTAGTTAGCTCAGTTAACTGAGTTATGTCCAGTTAAACTAGTTCCAAATAGTTTGAAGAACTAATTGTGAGTTCAGTTAGTTAATATATGCATGCATGAAACCAGTGTACTCCAGATAACTAAAGATTCTCTCATAAATAACTCATGCATGTCAGTGCAGACAAAGACCCAGTTGAGATTAAAGACAGGGACATTGTACTATCAGTTGGAGGAATTTTCCTATAAAGGAAACTCATACATGCAAAAGGAACAAGGGTACTTGAGGATTGCGTAGCTTTACACGGTGTGAGATTAGTGTGAGTGATCAGTGTTACACTTGGTAATAGCTGGATCACCCAGGAGAAATAACACAAGGAAATAGGAGGCTTGGAGGGCAGAGGAGAAGGTTTGTGAGAAGCCTTGTTTTCCTATGAGCATCCAGGAGGATTGTACTGAGCGCTGGCTAGCTATGAGAGATAAAGATTTGAGTAAACCTGAGATATTTCCACCTTGTATGATAATACAGATAGTGGGGTTTTTAGCTGAGGCTTTCCCCTGAGTATTTTATGTGTTTCATGTGTATTGATTCTTCTTCCCTGTTATATGTGTTCCACTTGATCTTGCTCAAATCTACTAAGCTTTCGCAAGCTTGATTGTAGAAGTAGATTAAGTATTTTGCTTTAGTTATATTGCATAATCAGATTGATCTACAGTGAGAATTTCTACATGGTATCGGAGCTAGCTGATTTGTAGAAACTTCTACATGGTATTGGAGCAAAGGTGATCGAAGCTGTGAATAGTATATAGAGAAAGGAAATTTGAAGTTTTGAAGTTCTTGGTTGCAGGTACAAAATCACATTCTTATCATACTTCAAAGTTCACCAATGGCATTCTATGGCTTGAGACTCGAGTATGCCTTGGATGGCAGCTCAAATTACATAGCATGGAAGGATCGCATGGAGGCTGTATTAGAAGACAATGGCTTGAAGGATTTCATTAATCGAGAAATCCCAAAGCCAGCCTCAACTAATGCACAAGAGTTGGCTGAATGGAAGAAGTATGTGGCGAGGGCGAGATGGATCATCCTTGAGGGAGTTCGAGACCATATTGTCTCGAGTCTCCATTGGAAGGATACTCCATATTCAATGTGGAAGAAATTAAAGGTCCTCTACTAGAACAGTAGTGATCAGAGGAAATTGGCACTCAAGGACGAACTTCAAAGAATCAAGATGGAGAATAGTGATACTATTTCCACATATCTGAACAAGCTCACCACTTGTAGAGATGAGTTTGTAAGTGTGGGAATAAATACTACCGATGATGATATGGTGAGCCTCACTCTCCTTGGATTTCCAAAGAGCTAGCATAGCTACCAGGACTCTGTGAATGGAAGGGAGAAACTACAAGATTGGGAGCAACTATGGTCATATCTCATGTAGGAGGAGATCAGGAGGAGCACACGAAATGGTTCTTCATCCAAGGATGATGAAAAAAATCTGGCCTTAGCAAGTAAGGCAAGGAAAGGCAAGGAGAAGGATTCTCATTCCAAATCGAATTATTCTCATGGAGGGAAGAAGGTTGACAAATCTAAAGTGAGATGCTTTAATTGTCATGAGATGGGTCATTATGTGACTAATTTCCCATCGAAGAAGTCCAAGGAGGGATCCTCGGTTGGAGCGGAAGGTGAGGCATTAGCCTCTCAGTTTGAGATGGAATTTACTCTCATCGCATGCACGGTGTCATAAATAATGGGTTATGGTTGGTTTCTTGACAGTGGAGCCTCATTCCACATGACCAACGATAAAAGTTTATTCATTACCTTGGAGGAGAAAGACCTCAAGATGCACATAGAGATGGGTAATGATGAAAAGCATAGTGTTTCAGGAGTGGACGCGGTTGCTTTTTAGAGGGAGCATGGAGCTCTTATTATCTTGATAGATGTGAAGTATGTGCCTGGACTAAAGAAGAAGTTGATATCGATCACGATGCTGGAGGACAAAGGCTACGATGTTGTCTTCAGTAAGGGACAAGTTTTCCTCAGACACATCACCACGAGACAAGTGAATCAGATCGGTTCACGAGTCAAGAACCTGCATGCTCTTTAGGTTCAAGATGCATGCAAAGCCTTGAAGAGCAAGGAAAATGTTAGAGACTTGGCAGTTGAGAGGGAGAGTAAATTACCTCTCAACATGCAACCACAGAAGAAGTCTCAAATAATTGTGGAGGTGCCACAATTGGAGATGCTGAGAGGAGACTGAGTGGAGGCATCCACTCATCCAAAGACCTCCAGTAGGGGGAAATTTCAATCCAAGTGGGCAGGCAGATCACATGCATCCATACCTCTAGGTGTGAGGTGGGGCGATGAGAAGTGATAGCCTCAAGAAGGCTGAAATTGGGCAGGAACCATTGAGAGGTTTTATCTCATGGATCGTACCTTGCTACACGAGCCCAAAGTACATAATAGTGGGAGGAATTAGTGGGATTGATGCAGTCAGAGATCAAAGTGACAGAGGCTAGAGCAGTTAGATACTGAAAAGCATAGAGAAGGATTGACAATAGTGCAAAAAGGCTGAGACAACATAACCGTAGAGTTTTCAGTTGATAGAGGTAATAACAGTCAGAGACTTTGATGACAGATGCATCATAATGATTTAGGTTGGATGTTTTTTTGTTTCTAGAGTTGCTAGAGCAACAACACTAGAGAGAAGTGTTTCATGTAAAACATTCCAAAGGTTCAAGATCGATATCGAGTTGAATGCCTTTCTTGTTGAGAGGGAGTGTTGAGAATACCAACAAGAAATGCTAAAAATAGCAATAAAATATTCCAATTTTAGTTTGTCCTTGAATTAAAATTGAGAATTAAAATTTGAATTTAGTCACACCAGCTGCTTGAAAATCAATTAATTAGTTCATCTTGAATTAACTAGGTGGAGAAATTCAAGCTAGAAGTCTTTGTGAAGTCATGCAACAGTTATCCCTTAAGTTAAGGAGATTATCCCTTAATTAAGGAGATAAGGATGAGTTGTATTTGAGTTGTAATTAGTTAGCTCAGTTAACTGAGTTATGCCCAGTTAAATTAGTTCCAAACAGTTTGAGGAACTAATTGTGAGTTTAGTTAGTTAGTGCATGCATGCATGAAACTAGTGTACTCTAGATAACTGAAGATTCTCTCATAAATAACTCATGCATGTCAGTTTAGACAAAGACCCAGTTGAGATTAAAGACAAGGACATTGTACTATCAGTTGGAGGAATTTTCCTATAAAGGAAACTCATCCATGTAGAAGGAACAAGGTTCCTTTAGGATTGCGCAGTTTTACAGGGTGTGAAATCAGTGTGAGTGATCAATGTTACACTTCGTAACAGCTGGATCACCCAGGAGAAGCAGCGCAAGGAAATAAGAGGCTTGGACAACAGAGGATAAGGTTTGTGAGAAGCCTTGTTTGCCTGTGAGCATCCAGGAGGATTGTACTAAGAGCTAGCTAGCTGTGAGAGCTAAAGCTTTGTGTAATCTTGAGATATTTACACCTTGTATGATAATACAAATAGCATGGTTTTTAACTGAGGCTTTCCCCTGAGTATTTTCTGCGTTTCATTTGTATTGATTCTTCTCCTCTATTATATGTGTTCTTCTTGATCTTGCTCAAATCTATTAAGCTTCTGCATGTTTGATTGTAGAAGTAGATTAACTATTTTTCTTTAGTTATATTGCATAATCAAATTGATCTACAATGAGAATTTCTACAATACAACCTACATCAGATCCTCTCTAATTCCCTCTTCGCTCTCACACAATCTCCTCTCTCTTTCTCACTCAGAATATAGATCTACACAGACACAATACAGTTCCCTCATGAATAGTGAGGGGTTTCCTTCTAGGGCCAAAAACCTTAATTTAAACATAACTTCTACCGTTAGATCTCCACCTAATGAACGATCTGGATTGACCACGAAATTAAAACATTTTACAAGGAAATTTTACATCTATTTTTAGCTTCAGGGGCACTACCCCCGATCCCCAGCCAGGGGGGGTGACTCCTAAATATTGTTGCCGCCCCCCTGGACCCCTCTTGTAGTGCAAATATTATGGGTGTCGTTGCCACAACATTACAAATTGGGGTCCAATGCAGTGATACCTCTTAATAAAGAAGATAATCAGGCTCCACACCCAACATCCATATCACATGATTAATTCTTTGCATCCTAGACATATGGTGTAATAAATAGGCATTAATCAATGTGATAATGTAGGAATTTTTGGTTTGAGCAATTTGAGATACAATTACAATTTTGTTTTTTTCTTCTCCTAGAAAAAGTATTATCATCAATCAGGTGCGAGGGCATGGCCAAATCTCTGTGATATTGTTTTGGTTTCTCTGTGGCTGCATATCATGTTTGGAGTAAGTTGGTGAATAAGATATCCATGTGATTAGTCATGCAACATGTGTATGATCTGGAAACAATCTGATGTGGTCGACTTGTAATGGATAGCTCAGTGTCTGCAAGGGTATGTTATGATAATGGTGTATTTAGTATTGTTGGTATTATTTTGTGATCTTGCATGACTCAACGGAGGGGAATTTTGTTTCTCAATAACTTGTGTAATGGTAATAGTCACACTAGAGTGTCGTTGGATTTGGATCTATGAATGGTGATGATGGTGATAATTAAATTATTAATAAATAGTGACCTTGCAATTTGGGGCATATGGAAACCTGGCGAAAATCAATCAAGTGTATGGGCATTAGAGAAATTTTGAGGTCAAAAGCAAGCCTCAAAACAAAAATGTACAATAAAAATCAACTTTATAAAAACCAATAGGATTCAGTTTGATGATCTCAACCATGGAGAATGATTCGCCATTTTTGGTGTAAAAAGGTAAAAACATAAAAAATAAAAAAACCTACTTTTTCAACTCATAATTTCAACTTCTCTCGCTATAATTTTACTCAAATTTCAAGTAGGAGCACTCATTGGATGCAAATTTTATTTTTTCATCCAAGGATTAGCCATGTTGCATACTTTCGATGGACCCTACTACACGAAAAGTGTGAAACACATGAAAAAACACGATTGCAATCGCATTTTTTCATGTATTTCAGATTTTTTTATGTAAAAGGGTCCATCAAAATTATGCAATGTGGGTACTCCTTGGATGAAAAAATAAATTTTTCATCCAACGAGTGCTATCGCTCAAAATTTGAGTAAAATCATGGGGAGATAAGTTGAAAAACTAGTTTTTTTCTTTTTTCCCTCCAAAACTTGATAAGGTAATCTAATATGATTTTATTATTTCCACTGTTATTTTATAATATTCTTTAGGAGGCACATTTCAGACCTCAAAATTTCTCTAATGGTGAGTAGCTGATTGTGTATGAGTAGGATCCGATATGTGTGTAAGAAGTGCAGATTAAGACAAGAGCTTGAGTGGTTGTGTAGTGCAATATGGTCCATCCCCTTTGATTTGAGCATCAATGGAGGTAAGTGTAAACTGGAAATCATATTAATAAAAATGTTATGACGTTTCAAGCCCATGCTTACTTCTTATCAATAGAAATAGGTTTTCTGCCACAGATTGTTGGACAATGATGTTTTTTTCTAACTTGGTGATTGCTTGATAATTTGATTAATTGTATTAACTTTGTAGAGCTAATTTGAAAGGTCTAAGATATTGATGGTAGGGGGAAAGGACTTCCAAATAAATTATAATTATCCTTGAAATAGGGTCAATTCTTACTTTGAGCAGAGCTATTTTTCAGATCTACGTTTGCAAGGAATATTTGTGCTTACTGTTGTATTGATTGGTACATCAAAAACTATTGTAATGGTATCTATTTACAAGAACAAAAAGTAATGATAAGATGATGAAGGATACTATGTAACAATAATGTTGTTGTGACCCATATATGTTACAAGGAATACTAAGAGTGACAAAGGACATGGGATAATGTTAGAGGCCTGTTTGACATATCAAGACCTAGTGGGTTTGATACAAAAACAAAGTTTGTCTAATAAATTTTTTTATGAAAGAGTATGCACATTGGGTATTGACCATTTTGGTAACTACGGTTAAATGTGTTTGAGCTAAAACCAAATTTATATTGTTCTCAATCAATTCTATTTATGACAAAGTTGTAGCCTTGAACTTATGTAGTTCATGAATTCTAGTCCGAATATGTTGGTTATAATCACTAATGAAATTGCTTATTGAAGGTTAAGACTTGTCGAGCTCTCCATTGTCTAGGGTTTTCTCTTATTTTCCTAAATACAAATATTGTATTCTAGTGTTTGAACCATTATGTTTTTTTGTTGTCCCTTGTCTTGAGGAAGTCAAATCCATTATGATATTTATGTTGACGTGTTGAATACTACTGAGAACTAATGTTATGATGATCATTTTAAAATTGAATTTTGACTAGTTGGTTGACATTTAGAATTGTTTGTTGACTTATCTACTATTGGAAGTGTTCTTGATTGTCCACAAGTAAGAATATGTTTTTGAACTTGATGATGATAATTGTTGGAGCCTGATACATTGCTAATCAAATGTCCAAGGTTCCATGTGACATCAAAGGTTTGTGTTGTCATTTTAGGGTTGATGATTATTGAAGTTGTTTGTTGAGTAGCCTAGTAAGGTTTGAGAAAACTTCTTCCTAAGAGTTTGTTGCTGATTATGATGACTTGTTGATAATAGGGACTAATCATTGTACTTAAAAGTATGACTTTGTGATGGTGTGTTACAATTTGTTGATGAAAGGGCATGTGGTTACCATAGGATATTAATGATGTACAAGAGGATTGTTGACTATTCTGATTGAGATTGATGTTGTTTTGAAAGTATTGGTTTGTTTTTGAAGACAAAGGATTAAATGAGTTTTTTAATTCACAGTTGACTTTGAAATTGTGTTAAAGGGATTCGATCTAGTTTGAAAATGAATGAAATGGAGGTCCATCGTGATTTGGGGATTGGTGCCTCTAGCTAGTTGGTACCAACAAACTGATATGGAAAGTGGGTGCTTCCTTCTAGTGGGTTCCAGTGAAATAGTGAAGGGAGTGGGTGCCTCATACTGGTGGGTGTCGGAAAATAATGGAGTGGATGCTTCCATTGGTGGGTGTGAGAGAAAGTGAAGGGAATGAGTGCTTCCAATTGTTGGGTACTCACAAAACATTGCAAAGGGAGTGTGTGTTTCCTATTGGTCAGTTCCAGTGAATATATGTAAGAAAATATTGAAGAAAAAGAAGAAAAACAATAGTTTTCTCCCTTTATGGGTTGCCACCTAAAATATTTGTGTTCTTTTGTATGACATTTATGACTTTCTTATGTGTTTCTTGATGATGCATATATAATCGAATGGTGGATTCTAATGAAAGTATAAATTTGTAATAATTCCTCAAATTCGTATTCACCCCCCCATGTACTTCCAAAAACCTTTGATTAGAGGGCTCTTGTCAAAACCGAACTTGAAAGTAGATGGGGATGGCCAAATTTATGCAAACTAGTTGATTAGTTGTTGATCAACCAATCTTAGGGCCATAAATGTTAGATTGTAGTACATGAACTAGTACTTGGTGATATCTTCAAGTCACTTTACAAAATGAGATTGTTGAGGCTTCGTAGATCAAATGATCGAATATATCAGTGTTGCAAATACAACAATGTAAAAAATAATGGGCGGAAGAGGTAAGGTTCCTGTTGAGGACTAGGCCATGATGAAGCACCATGAGTGTTGGGTTTGTGTTATATTATTTGCACGACTTATATGTACCATGCACATGGGGGGTCACATAGGGGGGTTACAAACCCCCACTTATTCGAGGTTTATGAAATCGGGTAGTAGCCCCACTGCAAAAGGTTTAGTGTAGTGCCTAAAATAAATGGTTGATTTTTTTTGTCCATTTTTTGTGGTTTTCGACATGTGGTTTTTGCTTTTAGCAATTTTTAGGCACATGGTTTTTTTTCCCATGATTTTGTAGATCTGATCAAAGGAACTATTGTTTTATTCTAATCCAAGGTTAAATGGATTGAGGATTTATGAATTCTAATGCACATACATATTGTATTGTAACACTGTAATGATAAAATATTGAAAAATATTCCTAATTTTGCTAGTTTTGGTCTTCCAAGATAAAATATTTGTGTTAATATGTGTGTTTTCCATTTATTTATTTTTTGTTTTATTGAGAATCTATTTGCAGGAATTATATGTGAATGTTTAAAACCTATAATTGGTATGATAGTAGTTTTTACTTCAAGGGGATGTATTTGTGGATAAGGGGATTAACTCGGGCTTATGGGAGACTTTGTTATAGTGGAATATTTATAGAAATGATTATTTTAGTGAAAAGGAAATGGAGAGAAATTCAAAAATAGAGATCAATAAATTCAATGGGCATAATTTTGAGTTGTGGAAGATCAAAATGGAAGATTTTTTGGTGGAAAGAGTTTAGTGGATCATCATGGATCCATGTACTGCACCAAGAAGGATGTTAATAGTAGACGGAACCAAGTTGGATCGAAAGAAGAAGAGAAAAATATGATTATGTCTCTCAAACTCAATATTAATTAATGTTTCATGGTAAGCTACAACAAAAGCTTTTTGGGGAGGTTAAGGTATTTATATCAATATAGTTCCATGCTAAACAAAGTTCTCCTATGGAATAAACTAAATAACCTAAGGATGAAGGATGGAGACTTATTTACAGAGAATATGAATGCCTTCAACAGTGTGGTAAGTTAGCTATTATCTCTTAATATTAAGATTATAGATATAAAGAAGTGCACCATTTTGTTATGTTCTCTACCATACCCATGGGATAGTCTGGTTGTTTCCATAAGTAGTAATGCAACTATGTTAAAGTTTAAAGAAATAGTATCATCATTATTATCGAGGAAATGAGATAGAAAAGTAGGGAAAGCTAGAATGGAGATACCTTGTATGTAAGAGGACACTCCCATAATAGAAATAAAAATAAGTCCTCAAGTGGGGGATCTAAATCTAGAGGAAGATATAAATATCCAAGAAATCTCGTAGAGGTACGTTGGAGATTTTGAGGAAAAGGGCATTACAAGAAGACTGTAGATCTAAAATTCCTCAAAAAGGGAAGGGATCCAAAGATGCTCCTTCTCGAGAAGTAAAACCCACCTCTAAGGAAGGGATATGTACTTGGATTCTTCAAGGACACATGTACATCATGAGGCATGGTTGGTTGACTTAGGTGCATCATTTCATATGACTCCCCACAGGAAGTGGTTCTGTGAATATGAAAAATATGATGGTGGTAATTTTTTCTTAAGATATGAGTTGACAAACAAAATCATAAGATAAGGAAAAGTTATGTTGAAGATCATGGGTGGAAGGATGATAGCACTCCCTGGTGTTTTGGACATTGCATAATTATCTATAAATTTGATTTCTGTAAGCAAGATGAGTGATGCAGGAATAAGAAATATGTTTAAAAAGGATACTCGTAGGATGGTTCAAGGAGCAATGGTATTACTGAGGGGATTTCAAATTGGAACTTTGGTCTAAGTTGTTGATAATTACTGTTAGTGATGGGTGAAACAGTTCTATTTTTCTTGGGAGTATAGAAGAAGAAGAAGGTAAAACTAATGTAGTCTATGGAGAAAGGACTATGTTTGGGCATTAAAGACTAGGATATATTGGAGAGAAGGAATTTTGAGTCTTACATGCTAATGGTATGGTAGAGGGTATGTATAATTTGTCTCTGCATTTTGTTTTCTGTGAACATTTTTTTATATGGGAAGGAAAATCATATAAGATTGTCCTTTGGTGCTAAAGGGCAAAATGGAATACTACAACTAGTGCACAATGATGTGTTTGGACCTACGTTAGTTCCATTAATGGGTAAATTTTTGTACTACATTTCATATATAGGTGAGTTCTCAAGAAACACATGGATATATTTCCTTAGGAAGAGATCTAGAGTCTTTGAAATATTTGATGAATTTAGGGCTCAAGTGGAGAATCATACAGAGAATAAAATAAAGGTGTCAAGGATATATAATGGTGGAGAGTTATGTGGGAAGTAATTTGAAGATTTCTATAATAAGTGTGGTATAGTACGCCACAACACTACCCAATACACACTTAAATAGAATGAATCTGCATAAAGAATGAACATGAGATTGATGGAAAACAAAAGGAGCATGCTCAGTGTTAGGTTAGGATATGATTTCTAGGTAGAGGGAGTGTATATTGCACACTACTTAATAAATATACCATCCTCATTAGCTTTGGATGATAATACTTGACATGAGGTATGCACTAGGAAGAAACCACCTCTCATACATCTTAGGGTATTTGGCTATGATGTATATGTACATGTTCTAAAGGAAGGCATAACTAATTTGAATGGAAATTTGAAAGGTGCATCTTTATTGGTTATAAAGACGATTTAAAATGTTACAAGAGTTGGAACCCATAAATAAAGAAGGTTATGTACAATTAAGATGTGGTATTTAGAGAAGTGAAAGGTGTTATAAAATAGAAAGAAGGTTATGTACAATTAAGATGTGGTATTTAGAGAAGTGAAAGATGTTATAAAATAGGAAGTCCTAACAAGGGATAAAGAACTAGGGAAGATAGAGTTAGAACTAAATGTTGATGAATCAGACTCTACAAAAAAAACAAGAATAAGAATAATAAGAACCACAAACTTTGGTTTTGAGGGGATCAGTTCGTGAAAGAAGGAAGCCAAAAAAGTATATTTCACTGATTGTCATTAAAAAGTTTCTTTATTTATTACTAATGATGATCTTAGAAATATTAAGGAGCAGTGGATTTAAGGGACAAAAAGCTTTAGGAAAAGGCCATAACAACTTTGGACAAGACTGATGTTTGGTATTTATGGATTTTCCAACTAGAAGTAAACCCATTGGAAACAAAGGGTGTTTAAGAAGAATTTCAATGCAGAAGGAAAGGTGGAGAAATACAAAGCTCAGTTAGTAGAAAAAGATTATTCTGAGGTGTAGGGAATTAGCTTTGATGATACTTTTTCTCATGTTGCAAAGTAGGCTTATATTAGAATTATTTTATCTGTTATTCCTACTTTTGATTTTAAGATGGAACAATAGATGTGAAGACAACATTCCTACATGGTGATCTTGAAGAAGTGAAATACTTTAAGTAGCCAAAAGGATTTGCAGTGAAGAGTAAGAAAGAGTTGGTATGCAAGAAAAAAATCTCCTTGTGTGGGTTGAATAAATCATCAAAGGCATGGTATTTATAACTTGATACATATGTATAGGGACTTTGTTTCACGGGAAGCAAAGTCTGTCATTGTGTGGATTTTAAATTATTTGGTGATCATATTATTTATTTGGTCTTGTATGTAGATGATATGTTGTGGATTAGAAATGATAGGGAAATAATCTAAGATGTGAAACCCCAAATGTTGTCCTCCAGATTTGACATAAAGGATCTTGGTGCTACAAATTTCATTTTAGACATGGAAATTAAAAGAGATTGGGTGAAGATGAAACTATGGTTAAATTAGAGAACGTATGTTGAGGTGATATTGCATAGTTTTAATATGCAGGAAAGTAAATTGGTGAAGGTCCCTATTCCTGTAGGTGTGAAGTTATATACATATCAATTTCCCAAGACACAGGAAGATGAAGAGGACATGTCCCATGTTCCCTATGCCCATTTGGTTGTAATTTTATTGTACGCAATGGTTTTACATGACTAGACATTACACATGCAGTGCGAGTATTAAGCAGGTATATGTCAAAACTAGGGAAGGGGCATTAGACAACAATAAATAGCGTTTTCATGTATCTATGTGGCACTGCTAATTATGGTTTGTGCTACTAAGGATAACTAGTATTAGACATAGTGTTTCATTAGAGAAATTTTGAGGTCTAAAATGGACCTCCTAAGGAATATTATAAAATAATAGTAGAAATAATAAAATAAGATTAGATTACATTAACAAATTTCAGAAGGAAAAAAAACTACATTTTAACCCGTATTTTTTACTTATCTCCCTACGGTTTGACTCAAGTTTCGAGAGGGAACACTCATTGGATGTATAATTTAATTCCTCATCTAAGGAGAACCCATGTGGCCTACTTTCAATCGACCATGCTACAAAAAGAAACGGGAAATACATGAAAAATGTGATTGTGAGCACGTTTTTCATGTAGCAGTGTCCATCAAAAGTATGCAAAATAGATATTCCTTGGATGTTGAATTAGATTATGCATCCAACCAGTGCTCTGGCTTGAAATTTGAGTAAAACCTTAGGGAGATAAGTTGAAAATATAAGTTAAAAAAACACTTATTTTTATCTTTTTTACTTTTCAATCTTTTTTATTTTTTACTCCAAAAATGATGAATCATCCCCCATGGTTGACATCATCATCTTAAATATTATTAGTTCTTATAAAGTTATTTTTGGTTGTACATTTTTATTTTGAGGCCCATTTTATACCTCAAAATTTATCTAATGGACATAAATGGATTTGGTTATGCGTAATGGGCTAGAGATTTGGATCGTAGAAGATCTATAAGTAGGTATGTGTTTAGCCTATTTGGAGGAGATATCAGTTAGATGAACAAGAAAGAGTATGTAGTGGTGCTTCCAACTACATAAGTAGAATACATAGAATCCAATCATGCAAGCAAGGAAGCAATTTGGTTACAAAGACTGTGCTTAAGTATGGGGTTGGTACAACAAGTTATAAGGATAGACTGTGATAGCCAAAGTGAAATTTTCTTGGTAAATAACCTTGCTTATCATTCAAAAATAAATCATATTTATGTTTAGTATCACTTTGCGAGGCATATGATTGAAGACAAGAAGGTGTTGATGGTAAAAGTGGAAATTTTGAGGAAAATTGCAGATGCATTAACAAAATATGTGAGCACTAAGAATTCCTCTTAGTGTAGAGAAATAATAGGCATAATTTTCTTCGATCATTGATGTGTGTACTCATGTGGCTCCCTTTATGCAATGAAAACAACAAGTGGAAGAATTTTGGGTATGTGTTATATCCTTTGCATAACTTATATGCACCATGCCCATAGGGGGGTTTCTATCCCCCTTTGTTAAGGAGGTATACAAGGGGGAGATAGGTCCCTTTCCACGAGGTTTAGGGTAGAGAACTAAAAAAATAAGTGGTTTTTTGTATCTATTTCTAGTAGCTTTCAGCATGTGGGTTTTGATTTTAGTAACTTTTAGGTGCATAGTGGGTTTTTCCATACTTTTGTATATTCAATCAAGGGAACTATTTTTGTATTCTAATCGAGGGTTAATGGATTGGGGATTTATGAATTATAGGGCATATAGACATTGTATTATAATATTGTAAAGATAACATATTGAAAAATTTTGTTGGTTTTCCTAGTTTTTAGTTTCTACGATAAAATCTCTAGGTTAATGTGTGTGTTTTCCATTTGAATCTTTTCTATTTTATTAAGAATCCATTTGAAGGAATTATTTGGGAAGGGTTAGAACCTACGTAAAAGGTTAGTGCTTCTTCACACATTGTTGTAGATCAAAATCCCCAAACTTAAATTTTAACTTCATTAAGTGCTTAAGGACTTTAGTGAACAAGGGATATTGATGTTGGCATAGATGTTGATATTGTCATATTGAAGATTATTATTTCTTGTTATAAAAATAGTATCAAAACTAAAAAATATAATCTTAATTTCAATTCGAAAAATAAATAATCATCTAAATTTTTAAGAATTAAAAACTAAAAAATATTTACATTTCAATGTACATACATTATAAAATTATTTGCACTTCAATTAAAAAACATGTAAATTAAATAAATATATCATTTTTAAAAAGTAAAAATAATATATTGTCCGTCTACATATTTTCAATTTAAAAATAAATAAATAATGATTACTTTAAAAAATTAAATTTAAATAAAACTTAATAATATTTTCTCTTAAATTCATAAGCATTATAAAACGGTAGCTAATTTACCTAACTAAACACATTTTAATAAAAATTAATAAGAAAATATGTTTTCTTTGCTTCATTAATGTTTTTAGAAAATATTTGAGCTAACACCATTGAAAGCATGAATCCATTTAACTAATACAAGAGGGTTTTTAATAGTATTTAAATATATCACATTCAAGTTAAATCAATCCAAAGTGATGGTCAACCAATATTATAATTTAAAAATTCAATAATGCCTTGTAATTAAATACATAAAAAATTGATTATAAAAACTTTGAGAAACAAATTTAATTTGAAAAATATTAAAAATGAAATAATTATTTTCTTATGAAATTCATAACCTTTGAAAATAATTTTGGTTAATTTACATAATTGAAGATATTGTAATTAAAACAAAAGTAGTCCTTAAAAGAAAAACTGATATTTCTGTCTTTGGCCGTCAAAGTAGGCCGACAAAAATGTTTAAAACCTGTAACTTAGACAACAAATTGTACCCCACAGATTTTGGGGTTAATGACTTGATGTGGGTGTTGCACTAAAGAGGCCAAAAAGGTTTCAGGACCTCTTCACTCCCCCAAGTCAACTTTGTAAGAAAGTAATCAGGAGAAATTTTCAAGAGCGAGAGCAGCAACATTCAACATTCTCTCAAATAGTTACCCAACAGAAGCAGGTACAAGAATAAGGAAGATTATTAAAAAACCGAGTTCTTGTCATCCCCACCTTTTTGTGACTTCACAAAGGGAGGAATAAGCATGTGTGCAGTCAATTAGATAGGGACTCATATTACTTTGATAGTTGCTGGAAGGGGTAGTTGGCTCAGATCATTTCAAGGGAACCCTAAAATTCAAGCCATAGGCGACGAAAAAATATTTTTGTGACTTGCCACAACCACCATCATTGCATTGATGGAAGAAGACTTCCATGATAACCCGTTTTACTGGGTAGCAAGTGTTCTTGAACAGTTCCGTGTCGAACAGGAAAACTGTGCTCTATAACAATATCCTTTACCTGGATATTTATGAATTGATTCAAATTTCAACTCAAGAAACCGATGTTGAGTTTTGGGTCAAATGGATTTGCGATCATGCACTATCAGGAAATGTATTGATGTGGAAACCAAAATCACCCAGCCATAGTTATATTGTAAAGTATTCACTAATGGAACTGGGCTATTTGGCCCACTATTGAATCTGTGGTCTGGCTTAGGAATTTATGACATTTTTTTTTGTTGAAACTGCTTAAACAAAGCAGTAGAAAAATTAGAAGGTAGACGAAATCTGGCCAGCACAGATAAATATGTTAGTATTCGATCAAAATATCCTAAGGTGACAATGAAGAAAAGGGAAAAGTATGAACAAGAATGTGGAAGTTAGAACTGTTGGTTTCCTGCAATGTGGATGAGTCAGGACCTGTTGGGACAAGCTACCCACTTTAGCGTTGTAGAGGAAAGCCCCTTGAGATATGGCGTGGAAATGTTTTTTCTTTGATCGCACAAAGAAATTTAATCACAATCCGGAAAGCAATTGATAAATTGAAATTTAGAAATATTAAATATATTAATTCTATTTTATAAAAGACAGCATGAAACAAAAACGACGGTGGCCACCATTGCGAGATCTACCTGCATGTATTACACATGCACTGCCGAATGTAAGAGTGCATTGTCCAATCTTCTCACAGATCAGTTATAAAACCAGCAATGGTGTCATCATCTTGTTGCTATTCTTCCCCCCTTGGCCGCCCAGAATCGAACCTCGATCTCGAGCTATTCTTCTGTTGAAAATATAATTTCAACTGCGCAACAGTTGAGCCATGCAGCAGCATGAAGACTATAGCCGTGCACTTCACCAAGGATCGGGAGGCAGAAACACTCAAAATTTAAAATTGCAGGTTAAGGATCCACCTTAAATCTCAGCCATTGAATCTGGCCGATCAGCGGTCTAGATCGTATCGGTGTATCGGAAAGTCGGCATATCGGCGGGTTGGAGCATCGGAGTCAGGCAGCGCCAGCGATATAAAACGTCGTCGATGAGCGATCGCCGATATCGCATTGGCGAAGTTGCAGCGGAGGACTTACAAAGTGGTTTTGCTTTTGTGCGATGAGCGATCGCCGATATCGCTATCGGCACATCGCTATCGGCAATGTCATAGGGTCGGGGTCTTTAACATGAGTAAAGTTGCGACGCGATGGAGCGGACCCGACAACATTATAAATAGTTTTTAATAAATTTTCAAGTCCGCGCTCAGGGCATTTTCAATGTATTTTATGTATTTTCGAAATATAGGGAAAAGCAAAGGATCGGCCCATAGTGCGAGCGGCATATCGAAATCGGGGAAACCATGGGTTCACAACCTTTTTATATATGAGCGCTATGCGATGAAGCACGGACCCGATGGCTTCCCAAAACCAAATTGTATAATGTTTGAAATCCACCCAAAGGCAATTTTTGTGTTTTGCAGCGTTTATGTATGTTTTCAAATATATGGAGAAACAGAGAATTGGCGCGGAGGCAGTTAAAGTGAGCATGGAACAGTACAACATAGCAGGCAGAAGCCTTCAATTTTCAGCATGGGCAAGAAGGAGGCAGGTTGCGTTCAAGCTCCTGCACATTGAATTTTCAACTACCAGAGTAATAGCTCAACTCAGTCAAGGACGTGAAGGACAGTCTCGAGCAGTTCACAGTATGGGACTCCATCATTATTCATCAATACCAATCAGATTTTTTATGTAATTGTAGTTGTCTGTTTAGTGAAAAAAGAGAGTGTGAGTGTAAGGGTGTAGAAGCGCAGCAGCGCAAGTGATGTATGTTTTTACAACACGCAGCAGCGTAGAATGTAATCTGAATTGAATGAATAGAGTAGTACTGTTTTTTTTTGGTGAATCCCTCTGAGCAGAAGAGGAAGAATTTTGTATCAGGCTTTTCATTTTAATGAATACAGATCCTAGTTTATGGGTGTAATACTCTGTTCTGATAAATAATTTTTAGCTTTCCGCTGTGTGAAAATCCTGGAGAGAAACAGAGCATTGTTCTCTGTGTGCATTTTATATTGTGTTTTTGGGATTTTGACAGAAAAATCTCCAACAGTGGTATCAGAGCCAGGTTCAGGCTCTTTGAAGGTGTCAAAGAAGCTGAAGAAAAGACTTTTGCTGCAGCAGCTTCTCCAGCAGCGTGAAGACTCAGCAAAAGAATCCAAGTTGAAAGTGTAAGAATGGCTGGCACTAGTACCAGCAATAACATGGGTATGCAACTCCCACTATTTGATGGCAAAAATTATGACTATTGGGCAATTACAATGAAAGTCTTGTTTGCTTCCCAAGACTTATGGGAAATAGTTGAAGATGGTTTTAAAGAACCAGCAGATGAAAATGAGTTTAATGCATTAACTCAGGGAGAGAAGGATTTGTTAAAGAGCTGCAAGAAGAAGGATTCAAAAGCCCTTTTCTTTCTGTATCAAGCAGTGCATGGAAGTGTGTTTCCAAGGTTGGCAGCAGCTAAGACATCCAAAGAAGCATGGCAAACTCTTAAAACAGCCTATCAAGGCATGGAGAAAGTGAAGACAACAAAGCTACAATTGCTGAGGAAAGATTTTGAGAATCTGAACATGAAGGAGTCAGACAATATTGACTCATTCTTTACTCAAGTAATTGGCCTGGTCACACAAATAAGATCTCATGGAGAGATACTCGAAGAAAGGAGGATTGTGGAGAAAATATTGAGGGTCTTACCCTCAAAGTTTGATGCGATTGTCACCACCATTGAAGAGACAAAGGATCTCTCAAACTTTTCAGTTGATGAGCTTCATGCATCACTAATAACACATGAACAGAGGTTGAGTAGAAATGAAAACTCATCTCTAGAGCAAGCCTTCAAGACCCAGATGTCCTTTGGAAGAGGAAGAGGTCAAGGCAGAGGAAACAAGAGAGGAAGAGGCAGAAGCCAGAACAGAGGTGGAAGGAACAGTCCAGCAAATGCTCAAGGAAGAGGCAGCAATCCAAATCAGAATCAAGGTCAAGGCAGCAGCCAACAAAGTGGACAGCATCATGCTCATGGACAAAGGTATGAAAAATCCAATGTCCAATGTTATTACTGTAAAAAATATGGACACTATGCCAGTGAATGTAGGAAGAAGCAGCATGATGAGAATAATAGATCTAATGCAAATATCACTAGAGAAAATGTCAGTCAAGGTAATGTGTTGTTAGCTTGTAACATGGCTGAAACAAACAATGAAGACATATGGTTTTTAGACTCAGGTTGCAGCAACCATATGACAGGAAACATAGCCTTCTTTTCTGCCCTAGATAAAAATGTGAAATCAAAAGTCACACTAGGAACTGATAACAAAATCTTTGTTATGGGAAAAGGAGAGGTAAAAATATTTACAAAGCAAGGAGAAAAGAAAACCATAGCAGATGTCTACTATGTCCCTGGAATGAGATGTAACCTCTTGAGTATTGGACAGCTTGTCCATAAGGGGTACAATGTTTTCTTTAAAAATGATGTATGCACCATCATGGATATAGCACCCAGCAAAAGATGCATTGCTGAAGTGAAGATGACGAGGAACAGGATGTTCCCTCTTAGAATAAGGGCAGATTTGAAAAACAAAGGTGAAATTGCAGCTGTTACCCAAGAGGCTTTCCAAAGCGTGCCAAAGGATGAAAATTGGTTGTGGCACTTGAGATTCGGACATCTCAATTTTGGAGGTCTAAATTTGTTGAGTAGGAAAGGAATGGTAAGAGGATTACCATTGATAGAAAAACCAGACAGCCTTTGTGAAGGCTGCATATTGGGAAAAAAACATAGAGAAAGTTTTCCATCAGGTAAAAGCATAAGAGCAAAGGCACCTTTAGAGATCATCCACTCAGATTTATGTGGACCAATGCAAGCTCCATCATTAGCAAGCAGCCAATATTTCCTAACATTTATTGATGATTTCACAAGAAAAACTTGGATTTATTTTTTGAAAAACAAATCAGAAGCGTTTGAAAAATTCCGAAATTTCAAAGCACTTGTGGAAAATCAGAGTGGGCTGCGCATCAAAGTTTTGAGAACAGACAGAGGAGGTGAGTATATCTCCAAAGAATTCCTGCGGTTTTGCAGAGAAAATGGAATTCACAAGCAGTTTACAGCAAGGTATACCCCGCAGCAAAATGGAGTTGCTGAAAGGAAAAACAGGACCATTATGGATATGGCAAGGAGCATGTTGAAGGCAAAGCATTTTCCAAATGATTATTGGGCTGAAGCCGTAAACTGTGCAGTGTATATTTTGAACAGGTGTCCTACAAAAGCAGTCATGAACAAAGTGCCAGAAGAAGCATGGAGTGGGAGAAAGCAAGGAGTCACTCACATGAAAGTTTTCGGATTTGTGGCCTATGCACACATTCCAGATCAGCTGAGGAAGAAGTTAGACAACAAAGGGGAGAAATGTATTTTCATTGGATACAGTGAGGAATCCAAAGCCTACAGGTTGTATATCCCATCTACCAAGAAGTTTTTTGTCAGCAGAGATGTTCAATTCATTGAGGAGGAAGCTTGGGATGGAAGCATAGAGAAAACAGTGAATGTTAAAAACTGTTTGTCTCATGATGAAGATGATGAGGAGGTGGCTGAAATGGATCCCCAAACAGCAGCGCCAACACAAGGACAGCAAGGGACACCATTGAGGATAAATGAGAGTGCTTCTCCAAGCACACCACAAGGAGGAAATTCAAGTGCATCTTCAAGCACTTGCACACCAACTGAGAGAGGTAAGAAATTTAGAAATCTAAGTGATATTTATAATGAAGGAATGAATTCCTTATTTGCCTTGTATTGTCATGTTGATGACCCTATTCATTTCGAAGATGCAATTAAAGATAAGAAATGGATAGAAGCTATGGATGAGGAGATGAATGCCATAGAGAGAAACAAAACATGGGATTTGGTTGAGCTACCAAAAGGCAAAGAAGTCATTGGTGTGAAATGGGTCTACAAGACCAAGTGCAATGCTGAAGGCAAGATAGAAAGGCACAAGGCAAGGCTAGTAGTCAAGGGATACAAGCAGCAATACGGGAGAGATTATGAGGAGACTTTCGCACCGGTTGCAAGAATGGAAACCGTGAGAGCAGTGTTGTCCATAGCAGCTCAAAACAGATGGAAAGTCTACCAAATGGACGTGAAGTCAGCATTCCTAAATGGAGTGTTAAAAGAAGAGGTGTACATTGAATAGCCTCTCGGATATGAGAAGAAAGGAGAAGAGCACAAAGTGTGCAAATTGAAGAAAGCTCTTTATGGGCTGAAGCAAGCGCCAAGAGCATGGTACAGCAGGATAGATTCATATCTATTGGATAATGAATTTGACAAATGTGAAGGAGAACCCACAGTATACATCAAGGAAAAGGATGGTAAAATTTTGATTGTTGTCTTATATGTTGATGATGTTATTTTCACAGGCAATGATGTTTATCTTATTGAGAATTTCAAATAAATCATGAAGGATGAATTTGAAATGACTGACATGGGTTTGTTGAGATACTTCTTAGGCATAGAAGTAGATCAAAATGAAAAAGGAATTTTTATATCTCAAGCAAGATATGTAAATCAAGTTTTGGGCAGATTTAACATGCAAGAATGCAAGGCATCCATCACTCCCACAGTAATGGGATTAAAGCTCAGCAGAGAGGACAGCAGCAAGGATTTTGATCCAAGCCTGTATAAAAGCATTGTGGGCAGCCTTATGTATTTAACAGAAACTAGGCCTGATTTAATGTATGCTGTTAGTTTAATTTCCAGATTTATGGAGAGGCCAAAGGAGGCACATTGGCAGGCAGCAAAAAGAATTTTAAGGTATGTCAAAGGTACCAAAATGTTTGGCATATTATATAGTGTCTCAGAAAATTTAGATTTGGTTGGATACACTGATAGTGATTGGGCTGGAAGTGTAGATGATCGGAAAAGCACTTCCGGTTATGTTTTTCACATGGGTTCAGGAGCCATTTCATGGGCTTCCAAGAAACAGCCAATTGTGGCGTTGTCTACAGCAGAGGCAGAGTACGTGGCAGCTACAACAGTAGCATGTCAAGCAGTGTGGATGAGAAGGATGTTGAGAAGCCTAGGCCAAGAGCAGGCAAAAGCAACAGTAATTTATTGTGACAATAGCTCTGCTATTGCACTGTCCAATAATTCTGTGTTTCACAAACGAACCAAACACATTGACACAAAGTTCCATTACATCAAAGAATTGGTGGTTAATGGAGAAATCAGTTTACAACATTGCAGTACTCAGGAACAGGTAGCAGATATTTTGACAAAGCCTTTGGATCAGAAAAACTTTGAATTTTTGAGGAAGTGTTTGGGTATGATTGAATGCCCGACAGTTGAAATTAAAGGGGAGTGTTGAAAATATAATTTCAACTGCGCAACAGTTGAGCCATGCAGCAGCATGAAGACTATAGCCGCGCACTTCACCAAGGATCGAGAGGCAGAAACACTCAAAATTTAAAATTGCAGGCTTAAGGATCCACCTTAAATCTCAGCCGTTGAATCTGGCCGATCAGCGGTCTAGATCGTATCGGCGTATCGGCAAGTCGGCATATCGGCGGGTTGGAGCATCGGAGTCAGGCAGCGGCAGCGATATAAAACATCACCAATGAGCGATCGTCGATATCGCATCGGCGAAGTCGCAGCGGAGGACTTACAAAGTGGTTTTGCTTTTGTGCGATGAGCGATCGCCGATATCGCTATCGGCAATGTCATAGGGTCGGGGTCTTTAACATGAGTAAAGTTGCGACGCGATGGAGCGGACCCGACAACATTATAAATAGTTTTTAATAAATTTTCAAGTCCGCGCTCAGGGCATTTTCAATGTATTTTATATATTTTCAAAATATAGGGAAAAGCAAAGGATCGGCCCATAGTGCAAGCGGCATATCGAAATCGAGGAAACCATGGGTTCACAACCTTTTTATATATGAGCGCTATGCGATGAAGGACGAACCCGATGGCTTCCCAAAACCAAATTGTATAATGTTTGAAATCCACCCAAAGGCAATTTTTGTGTTTTGCAGCGTTTATGTATGTTTTCAAGTATATGGAGAAACAGAGAATTGGCGCGGAGGCAGTTAAAGTGAGCATGGAACAATACAACATAGCAGGCAGAAGCCTTCAATTTTCAGCATGGGCAAGAAGGAGGCAGGTTGCGTTCAAGCTCCTGCACATTGAATTTTCAACTACCAGAGTAATAGCTCAACTCAATCAAGGACGTGAAGGACAGCCTCGAGCAATTCACAGTATGGGACTCCATCATTATTCATCAATACCATTCAGATTTTGTATGTAATTGTAGTTGTCTGTTTAGTGAAAAAAGAGAGTGTGAGTGTAAGGGTGTAGAAGCGCAGCAGCGCAAGTGATGTATGTTTTTACAACACGCAGCAGCGTAGAATGTAATCTGAACTGAATGAATAGAGTAGTACTGTTTTTATTTGGTGAATCCCTCTGAGCAGAAGAGGAAGAATTTTGTATCAGGCTTTTCATTTTAATGAATACAGATCCTAGTTTATGGGTGTAATACTCTGTTCTGATAAATAATTGTTAGCTTTCCGCTGTGTGAAAATCCTAGAGAGAAACAGAGCATTGTTCTCTGTGTGCATTTTATATTGTGTTTTTTGGATTTTGACAGAAAAATCTCCAACATCTTCTACCCCTCTCGCGGCCCAGATACCGGAAACCTTGGTGATGACCATGAAAGAAATTGTCGAGCACGCAGCTCCGATCGGATCTATACGCGATTAAAGCGTATCGTGACAAAATAAATTGAAACGCACTGCAATTTTAAGGGTTTCCTTCGCCTAACTCGCGGTAAGCCGCAGATGCCCTTCCTGGGAAAGCCTGCCAACCAGGGAAAGAACACATTAAGCATCAACCACATATCTTCCGTCATAGACAAGGAAACTAACAAAGGAAGATAGATAGCTCTTGGCACTTCACTTCATTCCCTGCACCCCTCGTAGCATATAACCTCTACACGGCAATTGGTATAAGCCCTACCGCCTATCCTCTCAACTGTCCTATATTTCGATATGACCCCGAGGAAAATAACTAGCTCTAAGATCCATTCACATTCCCACTCACCCCAGCTCTTGCGTATCCTCTAATTAAGCAAAACTAACCAGCTTTTATTCGCCAAATACAAGTTACAATAGACAAACAGATGTGTCTAAGGTTGGCTGTAAGAGAAAGAATCCTCTAATTAAGCAAAACTAACCAGCTTTTATTCGCCAAATACAAGTTACAACAGACAAACAGATGTGTCTAAGGTTGGCTGTAAGAGAAAGAACGGTCTCGAGGGCCTCTTGCATCTCTAGTTTGTAATGCTCGCTGGGGATCAAGTTGGTTAGCACTTGCCACATTTTGCAGATTTTTGACTAACGCAACGAGATTATCACACCAACCAGCCTGGAATTGTAAGGATACAACGAGCCATTTACACAAAAAAATTGAAATAGCCAAGGTAGGAAATTTTGATTATGTAGTTTTTAACCTATTAGATATAGAGCATAATTTGTATAGAAATTCTATTAGATATAGAACATAATTTGTATAGAATTTGCATCAAACATATCAGATTATGACAAAGGTCTATATCAAATTATGATAAAGAGTTGTACCGTTTTATTCAGCAATACAGCGACAAAACATCATGACCAGCAACCAGACAAAACAACATGGATAGCAAAGGTTTTCAGAGTTCGGGCAATAGGACAGTATTAGGTTCCGGAAAACTCCAATGAATCTTGACCAGTGGCAGGCTGCCATATAAGAATTTTTTTGAAGGGGAAGAAGAAACATGTAAACCAGAACATGAAAACATGTCTGGTGTATCAGAAGGGTAGAAATTTGACATTGTGGCCTTAGTGACTCAAGTCGCTTGTCTACAGATAAAGAGATAAAGAGGTACAAAACCCTATTGACAACAAATCAACAACCCTCTTGAAAACAAATCAGCAGATTAGCAACCTGCATGTAGATGGTTTCATATCAGTTAATTTCAACCCAGCATTACTCGATTATCTCATAAATTTTCAAAAAAAATCAATAAATTTCAATTTAAGCCAAAGTTTCATGGTCTGAGAGGCTAAACAAGAACTCAAAACATTTGATTGGTTAACATAAAACTGTCACAATGTTTAATAGGCTGAGAAAAAGGTGAGGAAAAATTCAGAAAGGCATGTACAACAAAATTTTGCCAAATTTGAATTTAAACCTCTGTTTTTAAATGTCCGCGCATTTTCCAAAGCATTTCGATTACAATAGTCCCTGTTGCCTTATAACAGGGACTAATAATAAGCCGATATATATTTCTTTTAATTGCTTGAATTTTTACATTCTCAAAAAGTATTTGAGCTAACATCATTGAAACATGAGTCTATTTACTTAATAGAAAAGATGTTTTAATAATATTTAAATCTCTCATTCTAAGTTAAATCAATGGAAAAGGACAGTCCAACATTATAATAATCTAAAAATAAAATTATGCCATGTAATTAAATATGTCAAAGTTCTAATTATAAAAATTCTAATGAAAAAAAAATAGTTTTGAAAATATTAGAGATGAAGATCTCTCAGAAAAAATCTCTTGAGAAAATAATAAATTTTGCATTTTGAATCCTACAATAAATGTTGGAAAAAATTGTTTAATAGTTAGAGTTCAAATAAAAGTTGATACTCTTTCATATTTTAGTTTTTTTAGTATATTTTTTTGTTGTCATTTTGTTTAAAATCTAGTAAATATATTTGTTGGAATTGGAGTTTAATTTGTGTAGATTACACTATTCAAATTCCTAAAAATATTTTCAAAGTACTAAATCTATTTATCCAATTACAATGCAATCTAAACAATCAAATATATATATATATATATATATATATATATATATATATAGGAGAGAGAAAGTTTTTAGGTCCATATTAACCATGAATTTATCAAGCATTAAGTACTATGTTGATGATGTTAGACCCACCAACATTCAGGGGATCACCCTGATATGAAGTCCCAATCAAACCTCACACCGTTTGGTGTAGGAATCATATATAGTATAAAGGCCTGGTTGCCAAATACTTGAAGATTTTCCTTGGCTCTAGCTGTTAACACAAGAGAGTAATGAAATGGTATCTTCAAAAAGCAAAGTGAATGTACTTGGTAAAAAGCAAAGTGAATGTACTTGGTGAGTTTGCAATGCAACTGTGTCTTGGTTCTCTTACTGCAAAAGAGGGAGAAAAGTGAGCCTCTAAGTGAGAGGTAATAGTACCACCCAGGAAGAGGCACACATGAACCAGAAGGACATGTCTAACATCCAACAGAATAATCCACGATGGATGTGACAGTTGTTACAACTAAAACAAGGGAAGTTTTGTCTAACATCCAGCGAACCATTACAGCACATTCCCAACAACATAACCACTAAAATAATCGAAATAGTTCAACTATCTTAGTACATGTCAAAGCAAACATGAAATAAAAACGTTCACGGAATAGTCTTACAAACATTCATAAGTCATGCATGAAGAACATGTTGGCCTTAAAGGGCTTCTATAATTAAGGAAAAGTTCTAAGACACATTTTTACATTGCACATCACTAGCCCCAGTAGTGGGACATGGAGCCACTCCTTGCTCCTCAAAGAACTAGCTGATCTCTCTAATGCCTTGTGGGAGGAGCCAAGGTGAAAATTCATTTTCTCATACAATGAGGGGGTATATATAACCAAGTTGTGATTCTTATCCCTTATGATTCATTGACTACTCTCATGATTGTTCAACTTCCTACGACTTTTCAACTTACATGACTCTTCATATTCATGTGTGTCCATTAGACTTCCACTTTATCATACATTTGATTTACAATATACATGGCCCACAATAGTGATATGGAATATGACAACTCATGACACTGCTGACATGGACTGGATTGACGATGTGGCAATGTCAAGCTGATATTTCTATTGAGTAATAGATGTGTTCTTGGATATGCTTTCTCTTCTCCTCTGCATAGGTTGATGATGTGAGGTCTTTAATGACATTCGGTATTGGAAGGTGGTTGCACAATTGTGTTCCTTTTTCTTGCTCCTGTTAGGTTCATTCGTCCATTCAACTACAAGTGAGTCTTTACGAATGGTTCCTCCTTCTTCTCCTTCATCATCATCTCACCATGATTTGATAATGTACATGTTCTTGCAATTCACTCATGATGGGACGACATCAATCTGAAAACTCCCTAGTCTAAGATGATGTATTATTATCCATGAACCAAGCCCGAAACTAGTGACAGGTTGGGAGAGAGGGCCCAGTAACTGTGCATTGTATAGTTCCAAGCGACAAGGATAGGGGTTGATCACTGAGATTGCGCACAGCAGAGCTCAGGCTTGATTGAGGAACTTTTGAACCCAATCCTCACTAGGGAGAAAAATTTCGTTGTGGCCATTGGGATTCAAGATTACGTAGTTCAAGGAAATAGTGGTTAATGCGAGATGGGACCCTGCAAGACAGATTGCATATTTTTTAGAGGCAAGTGGGACTGGGCAGTAGAGAGACTTGGAAGACAAATTTGTGCATTTCTTGAGGTCAGTGAACTTTGGCTGTGGGAGGACACTGTGGGATACCTCTGGGATACCTCTGCATAGTTCTGGAGGTCTAGAGAGGTTGGTTTCTCTACACATTGTGGGGTTCCAACAGACAAGGGGAAAAGATTAAGGACTGAAAGTGCGAAGTGCTAAGTTCAAGTCAGATTGGGAGAAACTGATACGCAATTCTAGGGGTCAAGGATTGTTGTTGGGCTATAGAATTGTGCAATGCATCATCCCTGGAGGACAGTGATGATGCATTGCATAGTTCCATGGAGCAAGGTCACAATAATGAGGGTTGAGACTGTGCAGTGCGTAGTTTAGTCAGGGTCCAGTGCAACTGAGTTGCCTGGTCGGGAAGATTTTCGGAAAAGTGGCTAAGTGCCGGAGGAAGATAAGCTTGTGATGAACTTGAAATTGTGATCACACACTTAACATACTTCAACAACACCACAACATAGACCACCAGAGAAACAAGAGAGAATTTCCCTCTATGTGACTATTTCATAACAAGAAGCGACAAGTGTGACACTTGAGATAGACTTTAGGATGCCTGTGAAGGCACTTGTGTGACAATGCTCAAAAATTTGTGTATGAGTGTAGTGGGTGTTTACATAGCTGGGACTGTAACTCATATACACAAATAATGACCTTCAAAACCACCAGGAAAGGTCTGCAAGCATGGAAAAATAATCAAACAAGCTAGAAGAGGACAACTGATCCAAAAAGCAAAAGGTGCTAAAGGACTTTAGGAAAGCTCATGAAATGAGCTTAAGTGTTTACAATAATCAATGGAAAGACCAAGGAAGGCTCCAAAAATTGAGTGCATGCCAAAATTTTAGAGGGTGTTGCAGCCGCTACAACTCTTGGTGACACACTGTTTGGATTCAGCTTCTCTGTCATGGTTAGTTTCTTTTGTATAGGGCCTTGTTCCTTCAAGGAGTATTGATTCATTTTGCAGATTACATTGGGTTTCCGACATACCCCATCAGTAGACATGATCCCCTATGTACCTTCCCAATTGAATACAACATAAGATTCAACATAACCACAATGTTTCGAATTAGGAAGGGTAGTTTAGCTCGCAAGCTTAATATTTTCAAAGTATAGTTTTTCATCTCTATTGTTGCTCCGATGCCAATAGGCCTGGACAGTACCCTGGTGGAGTTGCTTGCTTCACCTGTCTGCGCAACAAGTATTTCTCTTCTTTCTCCTTTATTTACTTATTTAAAGAGAATTGTACATCAAAACTTATTTATTTTGGGGTGTAAGAGAGATCTTGACTTATTGAGAGCAGGAGAGGTTGTTCCTTAAGAGAAGCATATAAATACCTATTATTTAGGTCTTCTTGTTTAGATTTTTCCCCTTATTCATTTCTACTAGTTGGATAGGCTTAAAAACACCAAAGCCGAAAAATGAGTATATGCCTGGAGTTTCCAAACTAGACACAAGTTCATGGTTGGACCAAAATTCTCCTTACAGACAGACTGTATTTTTCGTCAAAACTTCATCATCCAAAAGATGCAATCAACACAAGGAAGATAGACAAAGGAATACCCAAGTGCTGCAGTGTCATAAGTCTCTTTGAACTTCAGCCACACACATAGTTGGAAGCCACAATGCAGTAAGGTGCAACACTTATTTACATGATCAAAACAACAAAAAACTGAAGCAAAGACATAAACAACAAACAATGAAAGACTATGTACATAGCTCGGGGTGCAGCCCCAAAGCTTCATTGAAAATATTGTTTTAAGTCTTGGTCGTTGATAGGGAGAGAGTTAATCTTCCCTTCAAGTGATTGAAGATGATACATGTGTTGGCCAAGCTTTTCGTGGACTATGTAAGGACCAATCCATAGGGACTAAAAATGAGTGTGTTTTTCGTTGTCCTTGTGGGCTTTGTACCACTTCAAGACTAAGTCACCCACACTGAAGCTATTCTTCCTTGCGGACTTTTTATCGAACCATCTCTTGATACGAATATAGTGAAGTGATTTTTTTTATTTTTCTTTCAACCTTTCTTCATGTAGATTATGCAAAGTGTACATCCTACACTGAACTAAAAGACATGGCTTGCCTTGGGATTATTGGGACAATTCGAGAGCAGGCAAGTAGATGTTTGGTGGGAGGATGGCTTCTTTCTCGTACACCAGGAAGTAAGGGGAGATGTTCAGAGAAGGCTTAGGCATGAATTAGTCATCCCATAAGGAATTCACCAAAGCAGAGTGCCAGTTTCATTGTTCAGCTAATATGGTCTTTTTAATGATATGGATGAGGTTCTTATTCATGGATTCAACAAGGCCATTCCTTTGTGCATAATAATTAGTAGAATGTTTCAAGATGATACCATTTTCCAATGCAAAATCATAAAGCTTTAATGAGGAAAAATATGGTGCATTTTCAAACTCAAGTGACATAGGAACGCCAAACCTGGAGATGATATTATGCTGCATAAAGCCAATGACTTCCTAACCGTTCACTTGTTTTACTGGAACTACCTTTGTCCACCACGTGAAATAATATGCAGCAGTTAAGATATAACAGTGTTTCTTCGACGAGTGAGGGAAAATTTCCCCAATTATATCCATGCCCCACTATTGGAAAGGTTATTCCAATATAATGGGCTACAGCAAGACTGCTAACCTCTCATTTTTGTCGGCACACCTTTGACACACTAGACACTTCTGAGCATAAGAATGAGCATCCTTGAATAATGTAGGCCAGTAGAAGCTGGCCCACATGAAGTTATGCTTTGTAGTGTTTCCTGTGAACTGTCCCTCGACTAGTCCATCATGGATATCACGTAACACCTTTTCTGGATCATGTGCCTCCAGACACCTGAGAAATATCTGATTGTGGTGCTTCCTGAACAACGCCCCATGCACTAACTGATATGACAATGCTTTGATTCAGGGTGCCCTCTCATTATGCATAGAGAAGTGAGAGGGAATGGTGTCATGCTCAAGGTATTGGCACACATCAACGTACCAAGAGTTTCCATCTAAAGTGGGGGAGGCTTGCTTAACATTGTACATCGCGACCTCTTGCTCCCATCCTGCTAGTTCTTATTCTTCCTCATTTTCGTTGATTTCTTCTGCTACTAACCTGCAAAGACCACGACCCTTGATATTGTGAACTGGATTGATGTCAATATCATATTACTATAATTTTCTCATCTAGTTTGCCCGTCTTTCACCCATCTCTTGTTGAACAAGCAGTGACCTGACTATTGGGCGTGGAACAAAGATAGTACATTTGTTTTCCAAAAGATAGGGTCTGAAGTGTTTTACCGCCTTGTACATTGCATACTATTGTTTGTCCACGACAGGGTAATTGAGCTATGGTCCTTGTAGGCTTGCACTCATAAAGGAGATAGGGTGTTCATTGTTCAACTCATCCTTCTAAGTGAGCACGCCAGTAAGAGATGTGTTGAAATTGAAAGTGTAGAGAAAGAAGTCTTTGCTAAAGTCTGGGCTATACAATGCAGATGCTTCTGTTGTAGCTTTCTTAATACGAGAGAATGTATCATTTTCCCTTTTATCCCATTTATATAATGGGTCTTTCTTGATCATCTCTTGTATAGTCAGAGAGGGTTCAATAATCTGAGCATAGTCAAAGATGAAATTTCAGAGGAAGTTGATCTTCCCCAAGAAATACTGCATGGCTTTCTTGTTCACTGGGTGGGAAATCTGCGTAATGGTTCTGGCCCAGTTTGGGAACACCTCGATCCCAATTTTTCGAATGATGTGTCCTAGGAGATTACCTTCAAACACTACAAAGATACTCTTCTTGGGATTACAGGATATCCCGTATTTACGACATCACCCAAAAAATTTCTTCAGGTGGCGTAGGTGGTCTAACTGTTGTTTGGAAAATACTGTCATGTCATCAAGTTAGACCACTACTGTCTATCCAATAATACCATAGAAGGTGATGTCCATTGCACATTGGAATGTTGCACCAACATTGACCAACCCAAATGATATTCATCAAAATGCTAATGTGCCCCACTTTGTTCAGAATGTATCTTTTAATCTATCAATATCTACTACCAGAACCTGGTTGTAACCCAAAAATCCATCAAGAAAAGAAAACATTTCGGCCCCAAATACTATTTGCAATATCTAATCCATGGATGGTACTAGGTAATTCTCCTTCTCTGAGGCACGGTTGAGATTTCAAAAATCTATGCATAGGAGGATCTCCCCAGACTTTTTTCTCACAGGGAGTAAGTTTGATACCCACGTTGAATGTCGTACCTTGTAAATGATCCATGCATCCAACAATTTTCTCAATTATTTTATATGAGGGGTGTTATCGTTCTGTATTTTTGAGGTTGAGGGAGTAAAAACATAGGATAACATCAAAACCACTTTGGAAGCTAGGATCTAGCCCTACTAGCTTCAGAGAGGGATCTCTCTATAAACTTTAGCTACGTTTGACATGAATTTTAGGCTAGTTATGATTGTACTGATTGTTTTTTATTGGATTGCTAGGTTGATTAAATTTTTATAATTCCATTAGGCTATGGAGTCTAAATATTAACTTGATCTGCATCAAACTTTGAAGGAGTTTCACAGGGCAAGCTAGGTTGCACTAGTTGGATATTTTATAATTTTAAATGGATCATGAAACAAAAGAAATGTAAGATTCAGTAGAAAATTAGAAGCAATGAAGAATTACTTAATTTGACTTCAGCAGAAAACATATAATTACTAACAACCCAAATAGGGTGCTCTGTATAACATATCCTACTCATCACAGTTTCTGTTATGTAATTAAGCTTTTCAGAAATGACAGAGAAATGAGACAATGATTAAACACATGAACAAAATAAAAAAATCACCAATTCGTGCACCGCATGAATGCTGTGAAAATTTCCTTGAATTATTGATGCTTCTAGCAACTTGAAAATTACAATTCATAGAGGAAATTATATTAAACAATCAACATCTATTACTTCAAACTATGAAGTATTTATAAAAATTTTAAACTAAAATATCTTCAAAAAATATCAATATTTGTTTACAAATATCTCAAACTGTCTTACACAAATAGAACTAAAATATAGGACATTGAAAACTAATTAATCTACTTGGCACTCTCTTTGTGGATTGATGGTGACAAAGAAGAGCAATTCGAATTTGATAGCAACTCTTATTTGATGAGGTGGCCTCCAAGTCAGTAACTGTCTTTGCGATTTTTCCTCCCGAAATTCTGAAAAATAGGGTCGAGTCATACCTTCGAAGATATCCATTTGAGCTATATGTTCGAAAATTGAGAGAGGGTTTTGTAGCATAGAACCCGAGGAACAAAAACCTCCTCCAGTTTACCAAAATTCATTTATTATTATCAAAAATATCCTCTGCATAATGTGACTAAAGTAGGAAATTGTGTAGTCGAAAAACACATGCTAAAATGATGAGAGCGAATCTCCCAATCCCTAATAGATGTATGAAAAGTGAGATAGGATTTTGTATCTTGGAATATTAGGAATCAAAACCTCATCCATTTTCCCAATATTCATCTCTGATTATCCATAATATTCTCTGCAGAAAGGTGACTTAAATAGGAAATTTCTAGAAAATATGCCTTCAAAGAATCATTAGCATCTCCCAAACCATAACAATTGTTAGAAAAATGAGAGATTTTTTTGTACAAGAGAATGTTAGAAACAAAAATCTCTTTTAGTATTTGAAAATATGTTCTCATTGTCTGTAAACCGTGTTTTAAAGTATTGCGTTGTATAGGGAAAAAACATAGTTTTACATGGCCATGAAACAAACATAGGATATGGAGGCCATAGGTGAAATGGAGGTGGGCGATAATGTGGAGACACATGGTTGGAGGAAATATGATTAAGTGGAAGAATAGGAGTGTAGGATGAGGAGGGACATGGTGGGTGTACATTGGCACGAAGGAGATATGTTGTAGTAGGGGAGTGAAAGTGAAGTGGAAGTGGAGGGTAACGTAACAGGGATCGTGGATTATGGCAGGAAAAGGTGAGGAGGTTGGTGATTTTCGGAGGGGGGTCAAAGCAGTAAGAGGGTTGTGGGGGGGGGGGGGTCTGAAATGGTAAGGTGATGACATGTAGAGTGGGTCCAGTAGGAAGGAGAACAACCTTTCGGACCCCCCCCGGCCAATAAAGGTAGGATGATAAGGGGGGAACAAAAATCCCTGTTGACCATTGATTTGATGAGGAGTCCATTGAACCGTTAGATGGAGCACATAACTTAATAGATATGACAATCACCTTTTTTTGCTTGCAGGTTTCATTACATATTAATTAATCGTGTTTAAATTACACAATTAACTTTATTAAAACAAAATTAATTTATGCTAAAACATAATTACTTTATCCTAAGGGCACATTTTGTCTTGCAAGCCCATTTCTTTACTTTTTCTATTTTTTCTTGGAAATAATTTGTAGGATGAAATATTATTTACATCTCTCAAACCCAAATAATAAGGTAAAACAAGAACTCATCCTATAAAATTTATATGACGCTAACAAGGGGCTCAAGCATTGGGTGTACTTTCCTTAGTTTCTGTTGAAATGGCTTGGCCCCTTCCTTGATTACTATCACATGCTGGATTATTCACATGTCATATGTCTTTAGATCACCATACATCCATGCGAAGACAACACGGTACTAATTGTATAAGTGGATGAAGGCTTGCCACTCTTGTGGTGTGCAACAGGTATCGATATTAACATACTTTGGATCTTTCTCAGTTCCTAAGTTAAATTGCTAATGCGACAATGTAGAAATGTGGGTCATGGCATTCACAGGTCCCCGAAAGTACTTTTTCATATCATGCAACTTTTCCATTGATACCACACTCTTAGGGATGAGGTTGCCTTTACATCCATTGGTTGTGTCCTAAATTGTTTGCTCGTGCTCGTCCTCATCAGTCGATGCGTCTTTGAATACGTCAGCATTGGCCATAAAATACAGTATCTTCTTGTCATCATAAAAAATGCATAAGTTAGTTATGTGATCTAGGACAAATGGTTTATATAGAATTTCAATAGAAAATTTGTCCCTTAAAGGTAACATCCTAGCAGTTGTGTTTGCCAAGGCATCCGTAGAAGCGTTACGCATTCTTGGTGCTAAAATAATATTAAAATCTTGGAAGTGAGAGATGAGTTTCCATACCTCTTGTTCATAACTATTAAGATGTTGTGACACCCAATGTACATTGTTACATACCTTATGCACCACGATTTCAGAGTCACCTATCAATTTTAGGACAACAACATTGAGGTCAATGGCCTTCAGTAGCCCAAAACTAGTGCTTCATACTCTACAGTGTTGTTTGTCTACTTGAATTCTAAGCGACTAGAGATCAAGTGTTTTATCTGTAGTGGGTCTATTAAAACACAAGTAGCTCCATAACCCTCCTATGTCTTGGATCTGTCAAAGTACATTGTCCACATATCATATGTATAAGGACTGCTTACTGCACTAGTACTACTATTTCTACTACTACTACTGCTAACTATACAAAGTTCATTATCACCAGTTGGACATGCAAGGAGGTCCAACTTGTGTCTAGTGGAATTGGGGATGGCTTTGCTAGATAGCACCCCAACTATGTTTCCAGAAAATAATTGCAAAAAATAAGTTCTGCGAAACCCATTGGCTCATTATGCCCATTCAAGGGAGTTATTGTGTGCTTCATGTATCTCTTTGACTCTATTTGAATATGATTATTCTTGCCTCTGTACGAAAGCCATAAGGGTGACCAGTTTGTAGAAAAGTATCATTGCATCTTGCTTGACCAATCTCTTATCAATAATACGCCATATGCTTTGGGAATGTCCATAAGTACAATGTTAATGCATTGATGAACTCGTCTGTAAGTTGATAACTAGATGATGGCATTCTTAAGTTCACCACCTGTCGAGACACAAATTTTGTTCAGGTGAGTGATATGTGCATATTTCTTGTCCCATTGAGAATTGATCTTCTTGGCCATGGATAGTGGCATGACATTTACCAATGCGTTAGAATCAATCACGAAATTGTGTACATTGAAGTTGAAGATTTCAAACATTAAAAAGTACAGTTGGAGGAGTGTGCTTCCCTCCAGTTAGAGTGCATTAAGCACATATGCGAGAGCATGAAGAGACTTACTAGATCCCTTGTCTAAAGAGGTAGCATTAGCAGTAGAATTTTTTCCAAGTGCCAATAGAAGGATGTCCCGCTGGCTCATGATCTTGGTAAGTTCAAACAGGTAGATGTTTGCACAAACCTTCTTCATATATTCTACAATGTTGTAATCTACTGCGGGAAGACTGACCGAGGTGTCTGGGAATGGAGCTGGGTTTACGGTTTCCAATCGGATTGTTCTAGATTTTATGCTAGTGGAAACACTTTTCGTTGGAACTATTTTCCTAGACTTTCTCTAAGTGTTATGCACCCAATTAGCCAGAGGACTAAGTTTTATTTTAAAAAATATTTGAATTTTGGTTTTAGCACCTCAATCACAGTGGTAAGCCCTTGAATTCTCAAGTTTTATCGATTACTCTGCTTCTAGGATGGACCATCACTCAGAGGTTCCTTATCGGTAGTACAGTTTTGTGTTGCAAGAACACAATGATACATGTTTACTGCATTCCCAGTGCTTGGAGCTTCATCTGCTGCAACAAATTCTTCCTCCTCTTCATCGAGCTCAACCTATTCCTCAACCATGATTGAGTCCATAAACAACACAATTATTATTCTTACAAGTTAGTTCCACTATGGGCACGTCTTTTCTGAATGATTCTCATTACGAAGTATGTAGTACGAGTCCATGCCAATTTTTTCAATGTTCAACACCACATTGAAACTCTACGTAGATTTTGCAGGTTGATTATTGCTACTATCAGAAGCTAGATTCCTTCTCATTATGTACTTGGGGGGCTTGCTACTCATGGTAGTCTCACTTTTCCTTTGTTTAAGTTCATCCATTTTGGTGGTCAAGGACTTGACGAGACGAGTAAGGATTTCAAGATCATTTGGTTCCTTTTCCTTAGCCTTACTCACAGAGGCTTGAGACCTCTTACCTGTGTCCTTGGAGTCCTTTGTGGGTTCATCATTTGTGATGACTCCAATAGTGCGCAAGTCCTTCTCTACAACAATAACTTCTTTGTAGTTTTCTGTTAGTGTTGGACTCGCAGTTTTCTTCACGAAATGCACAATACTTATTGGCAACGCAGAAGTGTAGTAGTCGATGATGATGGAGTCATGAGGTTTTGTGTCATACAATAACTTGTTTAAGATGTGATTGAAACTCTAATTGAAATATTTAACCTTTTCCTTCTGCTCCAGCTTAAGACTCCCCAACTCCTTCAATGACATGCCAGGGGTCTTATCTTGAGAAACTTTATCAAGAAAGAATATTTTGAATGCCCTACAATTCTGGATGGAGTTTGGAGGAAGGTTGTGGTACCATACAACTGCTCTACCATCTAAGGTACATGGAAAAATTTTACATGCAACATCATCACAATGTACCTCATGTGTTTGCAGATGTAGGTAAAAGTTGTCTAAGTGATCTTCGTCAAGAGCTTCATATTTCATCAAGAGCTTCTCTGCGTGCCTCAACATCTTATTCAAGACACCTAGAAGTGCTAATGGGCCCTGAGCCATCTAATCCAGATTCTTCTCTACCATGTATTCTTCTTCGTTTTCCTCTTCTTCCTCTTGCAAATCTGATGTGTCCTCTTCTTCTTCTTCTTCTTCTTATTTTTCTTCCTCCTTGCCTACCCCGATGAAATTTGAACCTGAGAGTACGGGGTTACCTCCTTCTCCTCCTTGAAAGAGTGGAGGTTCCTCTTCCCTTCCACAACTATTGCTAGTTCTTCAAGAGTGGCAAGAATTTTTTCTTAAACAGACGAGACCACCAATCTTGTGGGGGTTGTATTTTTCTTCTTTTGAGAATATGGAAGAGTGATTACTCCTAGGATCAGTCCCAAAACTTTTTCAAATTGATGGGTGATGGGGCAGATAACCCAAAGTTGATGGTACGATCTTTCACGTTCGGGCTTAGGTGGTGAAGAGCTACCAACTTCAGAATTACGAGTAGGGAAGATGGATTTAACATTACTTCCTTGACTGGAAGATGGATTAGTGGGGTCGGACAATTAGCCATAAAATAATGGTTTCCTCCTTTCTGCACCAGAAATGCTGATGATGCTATATCTACCAAAATTCAGGGGATCTCCCCAATATGAAGTCCCAATCACACCTCACACCATTTGGTGTAGTAATCTAATCCATTATAAAGGCCTGGTTGCCAAATACTTAAATATTTTCCTTGGCTCCATTTGTAAGCATAAGAGAGTGATGCAATGGTATCTTTGAAAAGCAAGGTGAGTGTGCAATGCAATTGTGTCTACGTTCTCTTACTGAAAAGGGGGAGAAAAGTGAGCCTCTAAGCGAGAGGTAATAGTGTTACCTAGGAAGAGACAGCCATGAATCAAAAGGACCTCTCCAACATCCAACGAAATAGTCCATAGCATATGCAACAGTTGTTACAACTAATTAACAAGGGAAGATCTGTCTAACATCCAGTTGAATAGTCTACAACGGATGTGATTGTCCTTATCAATGATAAGAAAATAAATTTATGTCTAGTATACCACGAAATATTCCACAAGGATGAGATAATAGTAACAACCATTACAACACATTCCCAACAATATAAGCACTAAAATAACTGAAATAGTTCAACTATCTTACTACATGTCAAAGCAAGCATGAAATACAAACGTTCACAAAATAGTCTTACAAATATTCATAAGTCATTCATGAAGAACATGCTGTCCAAAAGCCTTTCGTAATTAAGAAAAATTTCCAAGGCAAATGTTTACATTGTACATCACTATCCCCAGTAGTGGGGCATTGGAGCCACTCCTTGCTCCTCAAAGAACTAGTTGATCTCTCTAATGCCTTGCGAGAGGAGCCAAGGTGAAAAGTCCTTTGCTCATACAATGAGGGGGTATATATAACCAAGGGGTTATTCTTATCCCTTGTGACTCTTTGACTACCCTCATGACTATTCAACTTTCTATGAGTTTTCAACTTACATGACTCTTAATATTAATGTGTGTCCATTGGAATTCCACTTTATAATACATTTGATTTACAATATACATGGGCCACAATAGTGATGTGGCATATTTAGAGGTCATCAAGAACATTGTTCCTGGGGATGTTCTTAATTATTTTTATATGCTATCTTTTATTAGTTTTCATATTTGTGCGGGAAAATTTTATGGTATTATGGTGTTTATATAGTTATTTAGGTTTGTTTGTAAAATTATTTTTTTGTGTGAAAAATAAAAAATATTGGTGAAAGGGAGTTGTTGGAAAAATCAAATGAAGAACTAATTATAGAATAGATTAAAAAATTTTGAATTTGGTGGTTCTAGATGCATATGGTGACACAAGAACATATCATGAATTTGATGGTGTATACTCTGTTATAAGCTGGTGGCGTCGTGTGGAGATAGGAACATCAGCTTATAGTTTAATTTGATTATGTGTTTAGAAGGTCGTCTTCTATAATTGACTTCTGAATATATTTAGTACCGAGACATCCTTCCTAGATAACCAGGGAATACAGTGGAAGACCATGTGTTCAACAAATGGAGGGATGCCCATAGGATGGTTAAGTATTGAGACTGATGCATCGTTCTCCGGGAGGTTGAGAAGCGTCAATTATGCAAATTACATAAAAGATGGTTTGAAGCAATTATGTTTTAAATGGAGGTCAAGTGACAACTTGAAGATGTGGTGGTGAAGAAAGAGCGGTGTTTGCAAGATTCCAAAGTGGATGTGAGTGTTGATGAAGACCAATTATAAAGATATCATATTGTTATTGTAATATGTGTTTTTAAGGTTTTCCATGTAAGAAGTAAGGGAGGGTGTTGGAAATAATGCTTCCATGTCATGTGTAGGTGTCATTGTGAGTCCTTAGGCATAAGCCTATGTTGATTCCTATGTAATGAGTTGGATTCATGATATATATGTGTCAAAGTTAGTGTGTTAAGTGATATATATTGTAACTGTTTTGGTCAATAATAAAATAGTGTGTGTGGTTGATTTGTGTTGTGTGCAACCATTGTCTCTCTCACTGCTTTCTTTAAATTGCTATCACTCTTCAAGATTGTTGAATCATTTTGTTATGTCATAGAATTCTAAAAATATTTAACATTTTAGATGATTAAAAATAAATAGATGGATAAGAGTTGTGTCTTTTGAACTTCAAGGGTGCAAAGCATGATTGATTTAAATACTCTTGAATATAAACTTGAACTTGCAGTTAACAATTGTGTCCAGTTTAAGCCCACATTGCATTATTACACTCATAGGTGTCCCCCTATTGGAATTGGCTACTTTAATCCTTTAGCTAATTGATTTTTTTGATCAAATGGTATAAATTGAAACATGTGAGTATATTCGCGTTGTCGCCACTATATCAATAGATAGAATTCACACCACTATCTTCCTTGCATATCTAAATCACATGTTTAAAGCATACTTGAATTTATTTTTTACAAAGCATGATTAAAATTTACTGTACCTATTGTTGATAACCACGTATGTTAATTAGTGAGAAGTGAGTTTAAACAAATTATAAATATATATTGAAACGTGGATTGATTCTAAAACCTACATCTATTCACATTCTTAAATGTATGTCTCTTCAACCATTTTCCAAGTGTTTTGTCTACTCCATTATGTAAACTGAGTGTTTGCCTATGCGTTACGAATTCCCTCATCCATTTCATGGTTACCTGGTTGCATTACAAGCCGAAGAAATTTGAATTTGTTTGATATTTTGAGCTCAACCACTACCAGAGCTCATTTCATGTTTTCTCATCACTGGTTATTTACATTTTTAGAGCTTGCAAGCCTTCAGTTCCATAAAGGTTCTTTTAGTGATTTTAGATGGTATTTTAGTAGAGGATTGTTTGGCAGTTGTACATTTATCAATCCTAAATTTTAATATCCATATTGGACCTTCCTGTGAGTTTGAGAGAAAGATTGAAGGAGAACGATTTGTCATGTTTGGTGCCAGATACTCATATCAATTCCCTCTAGGTTTTAGCTTGCTTCAGAGACTAGAACTTGAGTTCTTTCAAGTGTTGTTTCTTTCTACAAAATTAACAGGTAAAATGAGGTTTTACAATTTGATAATTTTAGAACTAAGGAATTTGTCTTCACTTTTTTATTTTGTATAGAAGAGTGAAATGATGCTTTAGGGTTTTATTATAAAATAGAGCTAAGGAATACTTTTGTGTTGTATCATACCCTCAAGTTAATACACAAGCTTATCCACCCCAAGTATACCCTCAAGGTTACCCCAATATTATCCACCACAAGTGCCACCTTCATAAGTGTCACCTATGTAGACGCAACAACCCTATCAGGAAGCACCAACTAAAGCCACACCATCGATTAATGGAGAAAGGATATACAAATACTCTTATGTTTTTTCTTTGACCTTCATTGTAGCAACTTTTTTATGGTTCTTATCACAGTTAGTGTGTTTATTGGGATTGGTAATTTTGGTTGCAACCTATGTTTTTTTCATTTTTGTTGCATCATGAATTTCTACTATAACATTATGAATTGCATGCCCTCCCACTCTCACATTGAACGATATGCCATGGGTGACCAACAAATTTTGATGGGAAACCTTCACAAGGATACTACCCTCTTTTACATAAATTTATATTATGGTATTAGCATCCGTGATGTGGCAGTTGATTGTCTTCCTTGGAAAAACAGGTTTCATCTTCTAGTTGACTAAATAAAGAGTTAGTTTTGCAATAAATGTTACAAAAATATTGGGGATTTTGTAATGTAAACATTTATGTTCATTTTATTGTTGAAATATACGATGATGTTCAAGGAGACTAATGTAGCCAAAGAAAATGGTTTGTTTTTATTTATTAAAAAACAACAGTGTGGTAAGTATCTTCCAAAACATTGTCTTTAAAACAATTTTTCATCTGGAAAATTGTGAGATATCAAAGAAAAAAACTTGTGGTTTTTTTATTAAAAACTATGTGAAATTATAGCACATAAAAAAAAATTTCTTTTCTAATTCTAAATTTATCATAGTGCTTTAATTTAGTTGTTAAATATATTGCGTTAAATGGCCAAGTTGTTGGATTTCATTTTTAGTAACAAGATTTTTGGCTATTGGATTGAGGTGGTTGTTGGATTGAAGTGTGAATCTTTTTAATATAGTTTCTTAATAGATTTTTATCACTATGATATTTAACAAAATAATTTGTAGTTTCATATACATTGATTAGATATAACTATTTATAATTTAATATACATTGATTTAAAACAAAGCATTAGTGGTTTAATACAAATATTGTCATTGGATTGAGGTGCGAATCATTTTATTACAGTGGCTTCATAGTTTTTTACTTTTAACAAAATAATGTGGACTTTGATATACATTGGTTTGATAATAATAATTTTTAATTTAATATACATTGATTTAAAAACAAAACAAAACAAACAAAAAAACATTTTTTAATAGACATTGATTTTAATATAATACATTGTTTTAACCTATAATGGTTCCAAATCATTTTAAGATAATCACTCTTTGATCTTTAACACTCTCATCAATACAACATTGTGTAGTTTAACATACATTAATTTTATATAATAATTTTTAATTTAAGATAATATATAATGATTTAATGCAAAACATTGTTTTAATATATAATGATTTTATATGCTACTTTGTAATTTCTGTGATTTAATGTATAGTGATTAATCTACTATAAATGTATAAATACTAATTTAATTAATATGTTTAGTAATTAAAATAAACTAAGATATGTCAAGTCTCACTAGCACAACTGGTTGAGGATGGGCCTCGTTAGAAAGGTGACGTAGGATGAAACCTCATGGAGGGTATTACGCCCGTGCAAGGTGGACGAGACATGCTAAAACTCTAGCCAACTTAAGGTTGGTGTGCCCCAGGCCAGGTGCGATCCTCGGGAAACTTTGATGGATTAGATGCCCCTAGGTCATGGTTTCTCAAGCCACAAGTCAATCCTGGAGGAGCACAAACAACTTGACAAAACAAAGTAACTAAGATATTAATTTATTGATAATAACTTTAATAATGTAATGCTTAATCAATATATAATTAATATATTAATTTTTTATATTTAATATATTGTAGGTTTGAAGTTGAGATTTAGTACAATTGACATATTAGATTTTCTATCTTTAAATTCAATTTAGGATAAAAAATCCCAAGGGAAATATTGTCAAGAAAATCATACAAATATATGAGATGGAGTAGAAATAAATATGGAGGAGAGAGTGTTTGCAGTAAATTTGGTAAGGATGGGTCACTCAAGGCTTGTATATTAAAATATAACCTTGTTTATTCCAAACATTATATGAGTATTCTCATTTTCATTCCACTAAGACATTAAACCGCTACAAGAGGTCATTTCATGTTTTCACATCACTTGTTATTTACATTTTTAGAGCTAGCGAGTCTTCAATTCCATAAGGGTTCTTTTAGCGATTTTAGATGGTGTTTTGGTATAGGATTGTTTGGACATTGTACATTTATCAATCATAATTTTAATCTCCACAGTGGACGTTGCTGTGAGCTTGGGAGAAAGATTGAAGAGAATGGTTCCTCATGTTCGATGCCAAATACTCATATCAATTCCCTCTAGGTTTTAGCTTGCTTTAGAGACTGGAACTTGAGTTCTTTCAAGAATTGTTTCATTCTAAAAAATTAACGAGTAAAATGAGATTTCACAATTTTCTAATAAAGTAGAACTAAGGCATTTTTTCTTTGTTATTTTGTATAGAAGAGTGAAATGATGTTTTAGGGTTTTATTATCAAATAGAGATAAGGCATAGTTTTCTGTTGTAGCATACCATCAAGGTAATACACAAGGTTATCCACCCCAAGTATACCCTCAAGGTTACCACAATCTTATCCATTGCATGTGCCACCTTCATAGGCATAGCCTATGTAGATGCAACAGGCCTATATGGAGGCAACCACCAAAGCCACACCATTGCTTGGAGAAATTTTTTATGGTTTTTATCACAATGAGTGTGTTGATCAAGATTGGTAATTTTGATTGCATTCTGTGGGTTTTTCATTGTTGTTGTGTCATGAGTTGCTACTATAACCTTATGAATTACATGCCTTCCCACTATCACATTGAACAATATGCCATGGGTGACCAACATATTTTGATGGGAAACCTTCACAAGGATAGTACCCTCTTTTACATAAATTTATACTCTTATATTAGCATCCGTGATGAGACGGTTGATTGTATCCATTGTACAAACATGATTCATCTTCTAATGGGCTAAATAAAGAGTTAATTTCGTAGTAAATGTTACAAAAATATTGGGGATTTTGTAATGTGAAAATTTATGTTCATTTATTGTTGAAATATGAAATGATGTTCAAGGAGACTGATGTAGAGAAAGAAAATGGTTTGTTTTTATTTATTAAAAAACAACAATGTGGCAAGTATCTTCCAAAACATTGTCTTTAAAACAAATTTTTACTAGTAAATTGTGAGATATAAAAGCAAAAACTTGTGGTTTTTTATTAAGAACTATGTGAAATTATTGTACATAAAAATAAGTTTATTTTCTAACTCTAGGTTTATTACAATACCTTAATGTAGTGGTTAAATCTATTACGTTAAATGGTCGGGTTGCTAGATTTCCTTTCTAGTAACAATATTTCTCGCTATTGGATTGAGGTGGTTGCTGGATTGAAGTGTGAATCTTTTTAATATTGTCACTTCATAGGATTTTAGCACTACGATATTTAAGAAAATAATTTGTAGTTTCATAAAATTGATTTGATATAAAAATTTATAATTTAATATACATTGATTTAAAACAAAGCATTAGTCACTTAATACAAATATTGTTGTTGGATTGAGGTGTGAATATTTTTATTATAGTGGCTTCATAGTTTTTTAGTTTTAAGAAATTAATGTGGAATTTGATATACATTGATTTGATAATAATAATTTCAATTTAATATACATTGATTTTATACAAAAAAAAAAAATTGTTTTAATATACATTGATTTTAGTACAAAACATTGCTTTAACCAATAATGGTTCCAAATCATTTTAAAACAATCATTATTTAGTCTTTAACACTGTCATCAATACAATACTATGTAGTTTAACATACATTAATTTTATATAATGATTTCATACAAAACATAGTTTTAATATATAATGATTTTATATGCTACTTTGTAATTTTTGTGATTAAATGTATAGTGATTAATCTACTATAAATGTTATAAATAATAATTTAAGTAATATGTTTAGTAATTAAAATTAACTAAGATATGTCAAGTCTCACTAGCCTAACCAATTGAGGATGGACCTCGTTAGCAAGGCAAGCCAGGATCAAACCTCACAGAGGCTATTGCACTCGTGCTAGGGGGAGCAGACATGCTAAAAATTTAGTCAGCTTAGGGCTGGTGTGGCCCAGGTCTGGTGTGATCCTCGGGTGAATTTCACGGCTTAGATGCCCCTGTGTCATGATTTCTCATGCCACAGGTCAATCTTGGAGGAACACAGACAACTTGACAAAAAAATAATTAAATAAGATATCAATTTATTGATAATAACTTTAATAATGCAATGCTTAATCAATATATAACTAATATATTAATATTTTGTGTTTAATATATTGTAGGTTTGAAGTCGATATTTAGTACAATTAACCTATTATATTTTCTATCTTTCAAATCAATTTAGGATAAAATATCCTAAGGGAAATATTTTCAAGAAAATCATACAAATATATGAGATGGACTACAAATAAATATGGAGGAGATAATGTATGCAATAAATTTTCGAAGGATGGGTCATTCAAGGCTTGTCTATTAAAATATAACTTTGTCTATTCCAAACATTATAACAGTATGTTTATTTTCATTCCACTAAGACATTCAACCGCTACCAAAACTCATTTCAGGTTTTCTCATCACTGGTTATTACATTTTTAGAGCTAGTGAGTCTTGAGTTCCATATAGGTTATTTTAGCACTTTTAGATGTTGTTTTTGTAGAGGATTGTCTGGCATTTGTACATTTATCAATCATAAATTGTAATCTCCACAATGGACCTTGCCGTGAGTTTGAGAGAAATATTGAAGGAGAACGGTTCCTCATGTTTGATTCCAGATAGTCCTATCACTTCGCTCCAAGTTTTAGCTTTCTTTAGAGACTAGAACTTGAGTTCTTTCAGGTTTAGTTTCTTTCTAAAAGATTAACCAGTAAAATGAGGTTTTACAATTTGATAATAAAGTAGAACTAAGGCATTTTTTCGCTTTGTTAATTTGTATAGAAGAGTGAAATGATGTTCTAGGGTTTTATTATATAGTAGAGATAAGGCATAGTTTTCTCTTGCAACATACCCTCAAGGTAATACACAAGGTTATCCACCCGAAGTATACCCTCAAGGTTACCCCAATCTTATCCACCCCAAGGACCACCTTCATTGGCGTAACCTATGTAGACGTAGGGCTATGAAAAGGCACCCACCAAAGCCACAACATTGCTTAATGGAGAAAATATATACAAATCCTCTTATCTTTTATTCTTTGAACTTCATTAAAGCAATTTTTTATGGTTTTTATCACATTTAGTGTGTTGATCAGGATTGGTAATTTTGGTTGCATCCTATGGGATTTTCATTTTTGGTGTGTTATGAGTTGCTACTATAACCTTATGAATTACATGAGCTCCCACTCTCACATTGAACGATATTCCATGGGTGACCAGCATATTTTGATGGGTGACAAGCAGATTTTGATGGGAAACCTTCACGAAGATACTACCCTCTTTTAGATAAATTTATTTTATGATATTAGCATCCGTGATCAGATGATTGAATGTATTCATTTTACAAACATGTTGCCTCTTCTGGTTGGCTGAATAAAGAGTTAATTTCACAATAAATGTTACAAAAACATTGGGGATTTTGTAATGTGAAAATTTATGTTCATTTTATTATTAAAATATGTGATGATGTTTAAGGAGATTGATGTAGCCAAATAAAAGGGTTTGTTTTTATTTATTAAAAAACAACATTGTGGTGAGTATCTTCCAAAACTTTATCTTTAAAACAATTTTTCGGATGGTAAATTGTGAGATATAAAAGCAAAAACTTGTGATTTTGGATTAAAAATTATGTGAAATTATTATACATAAAAATAAGTTTATTTTATAATTCTAAGTTTATTATAGTTCTTTAATGTAGTGGTTAAATATATTACACTAAATGGTCGAATTTTATTACAATACTTTAACGTAGTAGTTAAATTTATTGCGTTAAATGGCCAAGTTGTTGGATTTCCTTTTTAGTAACAAGATTTCTCGCTACTGGATTGAGGTGGTTGTTGAATTGAAGTGTGAATATTTTTAATATAGTCGCTTAATAGGTTTTTAACACTATGATATGCATTGCTTTAAGAAAATAATCTATAGTTTCATATACATTGATTTGATATAACAATTTATAATTTAATATACATTGCTTTTTTTTTTGTAAGCTTGGTGGTACCTTTCTAGTAATTTTCAGAAATAAAGCAGGTTGCAGCCATATGTCTGAGACTTAAGTGGCCTCAACCTATCTTGTAGGAAACCAGGTTTGTTGGCCACCTAACGACAAAATATATCATCTCTAAGTAAAAAATAATAAGTTTTTCTATCCATGCTATAGATACCTGATAGTCTTTATACTTCCCATTCTCTAAATAATGATGAACATAACTAATAATATGTCTAAAACTATAGGATTGAAGCATTCAAAATGAAAACCATGGGTACATTGTCATTGTTAATCATCAGCTGAATCCACTGAAGCGAGGTCCTTCATAGTAGAACTAGGAAGCTCCGAGTGGGGTATGCAAGGGATGTGATGCTCAATTTGGCTCAGTCGACCACTCTATTGTTGCAGTTGGAAATTTATTTTTTGTAGGCTTAAGGCTGATAACATACCAAGAATCACTACCAGTGACTACGAATGATGATTGTCTCCATAATCCTCGAATTCCCGTCGTACATTAGTTCCATAGGAGTGTAAGTGCCCAAGCTACCCTCCCCAACAATCTAAATAGAATGTTTCTCCCTCCAACTATCCTTAAAGCTATGCCACCCTCATGCATTAAACCTCGCATGCTTGATACCACTGCTCCAAGTGTTGGCTGCATGTAGAGGGTGCCCGTGAAGATCTTAATGATCCACATTAATCTTTGGGCCTGAACAATCCAACTAAGGTTGGCTCGAGCCCTGATCGGGGATAATATGCATTGATTTAAAACAAATCATTAGTGATTTAATGAAAATATTATTGTTGGATTGAGGTGTGAATCTTCTTATTACAGTGGCTTCATCGTTTTTTAATTTTAAGAAAATTATGTGGAATTTGATATACATTGATTTGATCATAATAGTTTTTAATTTAATATACATTGATTTATACAAAAAAACATTGTTTTAATAGACATTGATTTTAATACAAAACATTGTTTTAACCTATAATGGTTCCAAATCATTTTAACATAATCGCTCTTTCGTATTTAACACCATCATCAATACAATACTATCTTGTGTAGTTTAACATACATTAATTTTATATAGTAATTTGTAATTTAATATAATATATAATGATTTAATACAAAACATTTTTTTAATATATAATTATTTTACATGCTATTTTGTAATTTCTATGATTTAATATAGAGTGATCAATGTTATAAAAAATGACTGATCATCTCCTTAAGAGTGGTTGTTACAAAAAATTAAATAAAAATCCCTTAAAAAGAATAACCAATACAGTTTGTAACTTAATCAAGGCAAGCAATGAACGAGACAATAAAAACCTCTTAGAAAGCAATCCTTACACACCCAAAATGTATGGTGCTCCCAACATGGTATATCTCTTAGAGCCATAGTTAACACTATCGATGGACCTACCTATCATCTTGCTAAACACCTTGCCAAAAAACTAAATCCTCTAGTTGGTAAAATTGATTCATTTGTTAAAGACTCTACACATTTCATCAATGAAATCAAAAACATCAAACTTGATCAAAATCACATATTAGTTAGCTTTGATGTAACCTCTCTTTACACCAATATACCTATTAATGAAGCCATGGAAGTGGTTAGAAAAATAATTTATCCTGAGACATGTAAAATCATTGAAACTTTCTTGAGGTCCACATTCTTCAGCTTTATGGGTGACATCTATGAACAAACTTGTGGTGTTGCTATGGGCTCTCCTTTATCCCCTATCATTACCAATTTGTTTATGGAAGACTTTGAAACTAGAGCCTTGAACTTTGCCCCCCTAAAACCCAAATGGTGGAAAAGATTTTTTGGTGGAACCTTCGTCATCTGGCCACATGGGAGGGAGAAACTAGAAATCTTAAAACATCACCTCAATAGTCTATCAAAATTAATCAAATCCATTATGGAAACTGAGATCAATGCTTCATTTTTTAGACATTCTCCTCTCTCGAAACCCAGATGGATCCTTATCCCACCAAGCATATAGGAAGAAGACTCATACTGAGAAATACCTCCGCACCACTTCCAACCATCATCCAACCCAAAATGTTGGTGTCCTCAACACCCTAGCAACCAGAGCTATGAGAATTTCTAATAAAGAACACTTCGAATTAGAAAAGGAACATCTAATGGATGTGTTTCTAAGAAATGGATATAAAAAACACCAAGCTATCAAGGCCTTCCACAATGCTAACAAACCTAAAAATAACAATAATAAAGATAACACTGTTGGAAAGGTAAACTTACCTTACATTCTAGGTACCACTGACAAGATTGCCAATATCCTAAGAAAAACAATATCTTTGCCACTTTCAAACCCATTAACACCATTCATAGTAACCTAAAATATGTCAAAGATCCCCTTGACCCTAAGTGCCAAAAAGGTGTTTATATGATCCCTTGCTCCTGTGGTAAACCTTACATTGGGGAAAATTGTCTCTCCATTAAGATCAAGCTTCAAGAACACTTTGCAAATATTAAACACAATTGCTCTACAACCTATGCTCTAGTGGATCATTCCAACAATAGTAAACATCATATATGCATTGAAAATTCCCGTATCATAGCTAAAATTAATCATTATTTTCATAGAAAATTCAGAGAGGCCCTAGAAATCAATAAACATCTCAATAACCTTAACTGAGATGATGGATGGAAAATAAGTGAGAATTGGATTCCCACATTAACCTCTAAATCAACACCCTCTTAAAACTTACAATTTATTCTTAAAAAACTTACATATATTTCTCTTATTTAATTACATATCTATGTAGCTTAATTTTGAAAATCATAGCCCTTACCACGAACATTTTGTTCACATGGAATGATTTCAATCTATCTCCTTATAACATTTGCCAACAATAAAAAAATATTATCACAATTTTAAAGAACTAAAACATAAGTAATTATGAATATTAATTAAAACTTTAAATTTCCCATTATTTATATATTTTTAATATCATATTATATAACAATATTATAACCACAATAGAATAATATATAAAAAATTATTCCAACCTATCACACTAACGTAATCTAAAAACAAAACTAATTGATATTAACATTTATCAAATAATTTAATTCCATTGTTTTAGAATTAATTTATTATAATCACATAATTTAATTTTAAGATTTTAAAATTAATATATTATAACTCTATGATTTATTATGAACAATATTAAAACCAACATAAAGACATTGGAGAAATTTTGATTTATTAATATGAATATATTCAATCTTACCTTTTAACAATTTCGGGTTACCCTGTTGGCTTTTTCTTTTCTAAAACCTAAAACGCTAACCTATTTATTAGACATTCCTCAGATCAATTATTTCTTATATTTTTACATCTTGATAATGAAGCTCAGTAAAATGTTTGAAACGTCGATGAAAATTTCTCAAATGCAATGGACCCAGAAAACTCATTACAACAACACACGGATCGGAGAAGCCTAAAAACCGAAAATAATTTAATTAATATGTTTAGTAATTAAAATTAACAAAGATATTAATTTATTGATAATTTGTTTAATAATGCATTGCTTAATCAATATATAATTAATATATTAATGTTTTACATTTAATATATTATAGGTTTGAAGTTGATATTTAGTACAATTGCCATATTAGATTTTCTCTCCTTCAAATAAATTTAGGATAAAAAATCCTAACGGAAATATTGTCAAGAAAATCATATAAATATATGAGATGGAGTAGAAATAAATATGGAGGAGATAGTGTTTGCATTAAATTTGGTAAGGATGGTTCATTCAAGGCTTGTATATTGAAAGATAACTTTGTCTATTCCAAACATTATAACAATATGTTTATTTTAATTCTATTAAGACATTTTTTTCCTTTTTTTTTTTCCATTATTTATACTTATTATAACACTAGGGTTTATAGTATTAGGTTATAATATTAATCCTAAGGCTTATAATCTTATGGTTTATAATATTAATATTAGGTTTAAAATCGTAGGTTTTAAAACATTAATTTTAGGGTTTAATCTTAATACAATGGTTTATATTATTAATCCTAGAGGCACAATTTATTATAGTAATATTAGCATTTGTAAATGCAATATTAGTGTTTATAATATTACCGTTAATAAAAAATATTAATTGTATTTACATTTTAATTAAACATGGAAAAAGAAAACCAACTAAGGTCAAATGTGGTAAAACAAAACTCAACCATGGTCAACTTTGGTCAACCATGCTCATCCCTCTCAACCTAGAAAACTCGTTATTCAACCCATTCCTAATATCCACTTAGGGTCAACTAAGGATAAACAAAAAATATATCTTAATTTCAATTTTGGTTATTTAGTTTCAAGGGTCCATATTCCTAGGGTATAATATTAATCATAGGGTTTATAATATTAATCCCACGGTTTAATATAAATCCCATGCATTTATAATCTTGGTCAACCATGGTCTAATCTCACATTATCAAAAATATTGTCTCAATATGAAAATCAACAAGTGTGAACCATGGTCAACCATGGTCGAATGTTGCATTGTGACAAATATTATCTTAATATAAACATCAACCATGGTAAAATGTCACAATACAAAAATCAACCATGGTTAACCATTGTCAACTATCCTCAACCATCGTCAACCAAGGTTGGTGATGATCAACCATGGTCCAATGTCACATTGTGACAAATATTGTCTCAATAGTAAAATAAACCATGGCCAACCATGGTCATCCTTCATCGAACGTCGCATTTTACAAATATTGTCTCAATGTTAAAATCAACCATGGTCAACCATGGACAACCATGTTTATTTCAGGGTTTATAGTATTTATCTCAGGGTTTAGATAGCTAGTGTTTATAATATTAATCCCTTGGTTTTATAAACCATTGTCTTTTAGTATTAATCCCTTGGGTTTATAATATCAATACATCAAGTTTATTAATTTAAGGGTTCATATTTCTAAGGTATACAATTATTCATAAGGTTTCTAATATTAATCCTTTGGTTTAATATAAATCCCTTGTGTTTATAATCATGGTCAACCATTGTCCAATGTCACATTGTGACAAAAAGTTTTTCAATATGAAAATCAACCATGATGGAACATCGCATTGCGACAAACGTTGTCTCAATATGATAATGGACCATGGTAAACCATGTTTATTTTAGGTTTTATAATATCTATATTAATTTTTATATACATTGGGTTTATAATCTTAATATCTTGGGTTTAATATTATTCCCTTGGGTTTATAATACCATGGGATTTTAGAATGAATCCCTTGCATTTATAATATCAATCCCTTGGGTTTATTAATCTAAGGATTAATATTCCTAGGGTATAATATTATTCATAAGGTTTATAATATTAATTCTAAGGTTTAATATAAATCCCTTGGCTTTATATTCATGGTCAACGATGGAAACCATGGTGCAATGTCACATTGTGACAAAAATTTTGTCGATATGAAAATCGACCATCGTGGAATGTCGCATTGTGAAAAAGGTTGTCTCAATATGAAAATGGACCATGGTCAACCATGTTTGTTTCATGGTTTATAATATTTATCTTAGTGTTTATATATGTTGGGTTTATAATATTAATCCCTTGGGTTTAATATTATTCTATTGGGTTTATAATACCTTGGGATTTTAGAATTAATCCCTTGCATTTATAATATCAATCCCTTGGGTTGATATTCATGTTCAACCATGGACAACTGTGGTGCAATGTCACATTGTCCCAAATGTTGTCTCAATATAATGAAAATCAACCATGGTCAATCGTGGTCGACCATGGTCCAATGTTGCATTATGAAAAAAGATTATGTCAATGTGAAAAACAACCATGGCCAACCATGTTTATTTCATAGTTTATGTATTTATATTAGGATTTATATACCAAGGGTTTATAATATTAATCCCTTGCATTTAATAATATACCCTTGTGTTTTTTGTATTAATCCCTTGGATTTATTATTCCCTTCAGTCTATTATACCAATTCATTAGGTTTATTAATCAAAGGTTTCATATTCCTAGGCTGTAATATTGTTCATAGAGTTAATAATATAATTCCTTGGGCTTAATATAAATCCCTTGTGTTTATAATCATGGTCATCCATGGTCAACCATGGTCCAATGTCACACTGTAACTAAGATTTTATCAATATAAAAATCAACCATGATCTGACATCGCATTGTGACAAATATTGTATCGATTTGAAAATAAACCGTGCTCAACAATGGTCAACCATGGACGAACATAACATCTTGACAAAGATTTTCTCAATATGAAAATGAACCATGGTCAACCATATTTATTTTAGGGTTTATAATAGTTATCTTTCGATTTATATACCTTGGTTTTATTATTCCATTGGATTTATAATATCAATCCCCTCAGTTTGTAATATTAATACTAGGGTTTAATATAGATCCCTTATGTTTATAATCATGTTCCAAAATGGTCAAGCATGTTTATTTTAGTGTTTTTAATATTTATGTTAGGGTTTATATACATTTGGTTTATAGTATTTATCTAAGGGTTTATAATATTAATCCCTTGGGTTCAATATTAATCCCTTGGACAATGGTCAACCATATTTATTTCAAGCTTTATAACATTTATCTTAGTGTTTATATACATTGGGTTTATAATATTAATCCTTTGGATTTAATAGTATTTCTTTGGGTTTATAATACCTTGGGATTTTAGAACTAATCCCTTGCATTTATAATATCAATCCCTTGGGTTTATTAATCTAAGGGTTCATATTCCTAGGGTATAATATTAATGCTATGGTTTAATATAAATCCCTTGGGTTTATATTCATGGTCAACCATAGACAACTATGGTGCAATGTAACATTGTGACAAAGATTCTCGTCCAATGTCGCATTGTGAAAAAAATTGTGTCAATGTGAAAACCAACCATGGTCAACCATGTTTATTTCAGGGTTTATAGTGTTTATCTTAGGGTTTATATATCAAGGGTTTATAATATTAATCCCTTGGGTTTAATAATATACCCTTGGTTTTTTAGTATTAATCCCTTGGATTTATTATTACCTTAGGTTTACTATATCAATCCATTGGGTTTACCAATCAAAGGTTTCATATTCCTAGGCTATAATATTGTTCATAGGGTTAATAATATAATTCCTTGCATTCAATATAAATCTCTTGTGTTTATACTAGTACAAAATGGCTAATTAGTTACTAAAACAACAACTAAAATTTGCATATAAACAACCATTTTTCATTCAGTGACCAGTAGTGGCTTATTTACACTACCTTATAACGTGACCAAGTTTTAGTCATTTTTAGCTTAGTCATTAATTAGTTGTCTCAGTTTTATCATCTAGTACTATATTTAGCTATAAATTTGGTCATTAATTTAGTAATTGATTTAGTCATTAATTTCCACTGTTAATGACCAAATATACAAAAAAACATATTACTATATGATCATCTGAGAAAACCATTTAATGACCAAATAAATATTACCAAAATGTTGGTCGTGTTATGAGATACTGTAAGTTAGCTAGTAATGGTCAAATATATGAAAATTTTAGTCATCGTTTGAAACCAATTAATGACCAAAGAAATATGACTAAATTTTAGTCGTGATATAAGATATTGTAAATTAGCTACTAACAGTCATACATATGCCAAATTTAGTTGTCATTTGTAATCGCAAATTTATCATTTATAGTAGTTATTTATCCTTTTTTGTTAGTTTCATATTCATTATATAAATGACTAATTTAGTAGTTTAAATTCATTTCATTTACTTTCATTAATAGTCATTATAAATGACTATTTCAGTCATATATTCATTTTATTTGTGTTCATCATTAATCATTATAAACTACTAATTTAGTAGTTTTAGATTGATTTTATGTGTTCATTATTAATAAACATAAATTAATTAGTATGATTTTGCGGCTAAATTAAAAAAAAAAAGTCATATAATGTGCACTGGTTCATCTAATATGAAAAAACAACGTTACATATGTTAATTAAAATACTAAGCAATATCAAGTGCAACTATACATAATTTCAACCACATAAATTTTATTATATGAAATGTCAAATATTACAATATGATTTTTCAACTTAATACTGGTTAGACTATAATTTACACATGAAATGTTGTTTCAACACTTCAAAACATTACCAATGTGTTCCCAAGGCATTGCACATAAATTCACCAACTCTGAACACTTGAAAATCAATATCTATGTGTGTGTCTTATGTGGGATATTGGATTTAAGGGTATCACTATATCGATTATCTTCTCTCTCCTTTTTCCTTTGTCACTCCAGTGTTATTGTTCTCCTCTTTCTTCAGATCTTGTTTCTCACCATCAATACTGAGTTCTTTTTCTGAAAACAATAAAAGATACAGTGCAGTGTGTAAGACATGAAAGGAAATGAACACTAAAATATAAACTAAAGTATACTATAAGGGATTTATATGAAATATACCTCAACATCAGCAATGTTAAAGCCATTTTCCCCCATAAAAGCAAGAAAAGCGAATCAGATTTATTTAGTTGAGCGATAGTGGCCACTATGTGGCCAGATGAACTGTATAAAGAAAGAAAATAAAACATCACCATAGAAAAGAACACCTTAGTAACTTAGTGTTTAACCTTCAAGGAAAGCTTAGGCAAAATCACGCCAACTAAGTTACATGCTAAAAAGCTCAAGCTGTAGATAACTTGTGAAAACAAATAATTTGAGGTCTGATATCTAATCCTTGTCGTTTGATTCGCAACAACATTCCATTTTCTAATGCATGAACTTGGTCAGGTATATGACTAACATGTGCTAAAATAACAACATGAAAGTAAACTTTTCTAACAGTCATGAAAATATTTCAACGCAAAACCACTAAAAGGATTTCAATCAATATTGTGTAATATTAATTTCATCTTCAAGCTTTGATTGTTGTTTAAATGGAAATTATACCACATATTTTCAATTTCGTAGTTAAAATACAAAACAAAATCAAAATAAACATTCAAAATACAATTAAAAAATAAAGACAGGATGTCATGGAATGTACAATGCAATTATAAAAAAAAATTTGACCTATCCATCGATGTGTTGTCAAGAATTCATAAAACATTTGCTTTCCCATTATAAAAATGAGGTGAAATAATCACAACATTAAAAACCATAGGAATCCCTACTAGAAACTTTTCCCAACTCGATGGCTTAGGTGCCTGAGGGATCTCTAAGAGAAAATGAATCATATCCAATATGTGCTCTTAATTGTATCCACATCCTTTTTCCTATCGCATTTCCTATAACCTTGCCACACCAGAGTCAAGTAACAATAAAACGAAGGCATTGACATCTTTTATTATCTTTTGTATCTATAAAATTAGAATCTAATTTGTTTTGCGAAAATATTAATTCATATTTAAAACTTTGCTGTCATGAGAAGGTAGCAATCAAGTAGGACATCAGAAAAATTGACCTCAATGAGGTCCTCAAACAATTTCTACAAAATTAATATTTTTCTCAGTGTGATATCTTGGATAGAAAAAAGAACATATATGGAAAATAATAAGCCATATATTACTTATGTTCCAAATTTGTATATGGTGTATTCCTTGGTAGCTTTTTAAGATGTTCCTTTGCCTTTACCAAAGCATAATGTAGCTTGGCTAAACTTTGTATCCTTTCATTCAACATCAATTTTTGCAAGATAAATGTCACACATTATTCTTTCCCATTTATCAACATGCTACGTGATAAATTGAAAGTCACATAAAACCAAGGGCAAACCATTTTATAACCAAAACATGTTGAGATTGCAACAAGATGATGGAGCTTAGTGAAAAGAGTCGCCTTCACTAAGTGGGCCCGCAGGCTATTTTTGGCGCAAGTCTATTTTTAGACTATGTCTATTTTTAGACATATGGATCATGTCTATGTTTATGGATGATTGATCAAGTTGGGAAAAATAGATGGACTTCTATTTTTGATGAAAGTGTGAGTGATCACAGTGTGAGTGATCAAGTCTATTTTTAGACTGGCTGTCAAAAATAGAAAAGTCAAATATTATTATCTCACAATAATATTTGGACTATAAACTTAATCTTATTCTCTTGGAGCACTTCAGTTTGAGCTATGGAAGTGGCACATGCAGCTGTCAGAAGGAAATTCGTTTTTCTTATGAGTCAGTTGAGTTGTTGCATGCATGACTTCAGTTAGAACTCAAGTGAGTTGAGTTTAGTGGACTGGAGGTACAGTTGATGGAGTTGTGTTCAGTTTAACTTAGTTAAACTGGTTGTAGTTAGTCTAACTGCAGATAGACTAATGATGAGTTGTTAAACTAATTATTAACTCATAATACAACTAAAGAATACATCAGTTAACTCAGTTGCATGTCAGTGCATGTTCAGTTCAACAGGGACAGGTGGTAGAGAATCAAATTGCTATTAGTTGTGACTATAGTTGTGCACCAGATCTTGCACAATCAAAGGATTGAGTATGCCAATGAGTTTGCTCACGTATTTGGCCCGCATTTTAGCCTTTGCTCACGTCCACAAAGAGTGAGTGACTATTTTGCAGGTGAAAATCGAGTTTGGGAAGCAATTCTCATCAGTTCTTGAGCAGGTATTGAGCAGTGGAGGCAGGCAAGCAGTGGAAGAGATTTGGAGATCAGATCTGAGCTGTATTGTGTGTAACAGAGGTGGAGATACTTGTGAGAAGTATTATGCTGTGTAATGTTACATGACTCAATCATTAATATACAGATAGTGTGGGGTTTTTAGCGAGATGCTTTCCCCGTGATACATACTGTGTTAATGTGTGAATGCTCTTGATGTTTTATTGTTATTGATGCTGCTATATTCTTGATCAACGTAGAGGAGCTTATGTATTGTGTATGTTTTCCGCATTAGTACATGATCAGGATAATCTCCATTGAATATGTGTTAAATTATTCAAAATTTCTACAAAACAAACAAACAAAAAGTGCCTTTAATAAAAATTCACACCTCATAAATTACTCTGCCACGTGCTCAGGCTAGGTGAGATTATTTGAATCATATTTATGTCATATTTAATGAGATATTTTTATGTTTACCATGATGTCAATTTGGTGCTAAAAGCGATATATAAATCCAAGTTATTATCAATGAAATTCAAGTATAATTCGAAAAAATAATGTCATTGCAAGGTAGTGGACAGAGAAACATCCTCATAATTAGGCTTCTCTATTTTATTTTGATTTGAGTTTAGTTTGTATTTGAATATATATTTTTATCTAAAGAAGCGAAATAGAAAGATGAGAATCGAAATAGCCCTATGAATTTTTAATCAATTCATATTATATATCTCTAAAATAGTCAGGTCATCCTTCTCTGCTATTTGATATAGATTTATTATGCATAGAAGAATAATGAATTAACTATAAAACACAATGATTAAATATATTAACAAAGGAAAGAAAAATTACATGACTATGGTATTTGTGTGCTCAAAGGAAATCCAACAATGAATGCATGCTTTCTTCATCATGAAATAGTCTTGAAGATAAATGTCGGTTCAAAAATTGAACTCTATTACCAATTGAAGATGGTCATGTTGGGTAAGAAAATGATGCATTGAAGGGCTCAAGGTCGAGCTCCAATACATAGTTATCGTTGTCACTGAAAAATAAAAATTTGTCATCATTTTCTTATCCAGGTAAAAACAAAAGTGAGTATGTATTTTTACACCTATGATAGTATATGGGAAAGAGAGCAATAGTGTACCCTAGAGAGCCATGTCTCTCTCCTCCACAAATACTAGTGTACCCTCAACACTATTGTACAAACCACTAAAGTATGGAATTTTTTATTATACTTAACACTATTGTACAATGTTATAACTACAACCCTACTAAAGGAAGAGAATTGTGGTTGGAACACTATCCAAACCACTTAGATAAGCTAACTCTAAAGACATGGAAAAAAACAAACCTTAAAAGCCATGAATTTTGCATAAGGGACATGAATAACACCATTTTGAGAAGAGATTTACCAAAGAAATAATTTCCCATAACCTTCTTCTTACTTCCCATAATTATCCTCTTTCTAAAAATGCATTAAATCCTACTCCCAATGCTCCAAAACATAATTAAAATGGTTGGCGTGGTTGTGGTAGCTCTTGTTGTGAAGAAAATGAGTGATAGGAAGAGGCTTCTTACAAGGAAAAATAACCAAGACAACAAATTTTGATGTTAGTGATAGACTCAATTTAATTAATTTCTAGATGAATTATTGAACAACAGAAATACATCTTAACCTTAGATTTAGTAAACTTGGAGAGAGACATAAAACAAAAATAAAAAGATTTTAATACTTAATACATCTTGATAATTACTTGTGATGTTTTTTTATTACGATTCTTTATATCTTCTTTCTTTTAGCTCATCAAGCAATTACCAAAGCAACATCACATAAAACAATAGACACCATATGTAGGCACTATGCAAGGGAAAACCCCCCTCAAGGGGAAAAATCAGTCAAGAAATTATTCCTTTCAATAGTATTATTTTGAGACTCTTCACCTTAGACGAAGACCATAATTTCCCTCCACACCAAATTAGCCTCCCATAATTTCCACCCCTTTCTAGTAACTTCAACTAGGCAGTAGCTTCTATAAACAATGAAACTTGGAAGACTTCAACCTCCCAATCTAGGGCACGAAACAGAGAGAGAGAGGAACATAATTTTTTATTTTTCTTTTCTACTTAGACTTCCCGAAACTCGCACTTCATTCAGCTTCTCAGCAACATACTTGACACTTTTCCCAACTACAAGAGATATCAAACTTCTTGTGAGAGAGTGATGATCCAAATGAACTCAACTTCCTTGTATTTATAAGCTCCATGTGAGGTAAAATTAGGGTCCTTAGGCCAACTTGATCTCTTCTAGGCCAACTTGATGTGTAGGATTCATAAGTTATATTTGAATCAATACTTAACATTTTTACATGATTCAAAAGCCCAAGAAGGGTCTCTTTAAAAGTACAATGACTCTATAGACTAAGAATAAATCCTAAAATTCCTCAATGGGGACTTTGACCTAAAACATAGTGACCCAAGAATGAAACCCATGCTTTAATAAGTCATAATAATAATAATAATAATTGTTTTCTTTATTCATTTGATAAGTACATTACATGATGACTCAAATATATTAAATGAAGACCGAACCTAGTTACATTTTCTAACATCATGGTGTCTTCCCACATACTGTAGTTTTTTGCACCTGAAAGTTTTTTTGTTAAAGCATTTGACACGCCATGGATAAGGGATGATGCCATTTGCACACAAATTTCACAAGTTCAATCTTGTTAGTTGAACTCAATATCAATTTAACTCTGCTTTGTTACCAAATGTTATTTTTCTATGGAGACATAACTGATAAAAGCATAGAAAACTATAATAAAAAACAATCAATCAAAATAATACATAACACACTAATTTTGGGTATCATATACCCTACAAGCACTTCACTTAAATTAACTTGGTTTCTATTGATTAAAAATATTTCTTTAGAATGCCCAACTTTCTCGGTCTCATCCTTAGCTCTCTAACACGGATCTTCTCTGGTCTTCAATCTCATAGATTCCAAATATCTTATTGCTCTAATACAATTTTGGGAGATAAAGTTAGCATATCAAGAAACAGTGTGATGCCTAATTGGGAAAAAGTAACTTATAAAGGAAATAGAATAAGAAAGACGAGTGGAAAATCACGTTAGTTCTTTGTGCCAGGTGATTCTTTGTTGATCAAGTTTCTCAAAAAATGAAAAATTTAGAAAAAAAAAAATCATATTTCAATAAGAATCACGTTTCTAGATACATAAGATCTTTGAATGCAATTTGGCATTTTGGTCCTTAGGTGCACCCCGCTAGCAGAGACACCAATTAAAACCCTCTAAAGGAGACTCACATAACTTTACATCTTTGCCCTAATTTAAATAACTTAAGAGTTTCGTCACTTTCATGATCAAGTATATCTCTCATCAACTCTTTGCTGATGGAAGAATTATCCTAGGACAAAATCTACAAACAAATGCTAAATATTGTCCTTATAAAAGCATGATGGAGTGGACTGATAAAAAATGGCACTATCTATGCCTGAAATCATCTCCATTCCTAGGAAAGAACCTTTCAAATCTAGGAGATCCATTTAAAGAAGGCTCTGGGAGCTTTCAGACCTCTAGGAATGCCTATCCGAAACAAATTAAAAGTAACTAGGAAGTGATAGCAGAGAAAAAAAGAGTCAAGGACTCAACCCTTACAAAAGAGATGGTTATACCAGGGAAGGATTCTCCATCTCTTGAATGCATCTTTTAGTTCATGCGTTATCTTCTATTGGATAATCTTTGTGCCTCTAAACATGTTCTTCAAGAGATAAGAAATGTTATCAGAGAAGATGCCCCTTTTAAACTGGTGTAGAATTTAATAGGAGGAAATAGTAATATATCATTTAACAATAACTAAGAATGTTTGGGAGTATAATGGACCATTCATTATCTACTTGTACATTAGGGTAAAGGCTTGTGTTCTATTGGAGTAGAGGTTAGGAAGAAGGTACTTGAAATTCTGACTTCCCAAAACACCATAGGTTGTGTTGAAGTGTAGTTCCATATAAGATCTTTCATACGCACATTATAATTCTATGTGAGTCCCTGGAAACTAAGTTTTGTAGAAGAATGCTTACCTGAATAGATATTTGTTTTAAAGGCTTAGAGTTCAATGGTTCATATGATGAGATTCCATCTTGGTACATTCCCATAAAATATTTATTTTCGTTTTTTCTATTAGATATTGAGAGATGATCTTAAAAAAATAATTCAGATTCCATAAAATAATTATAGAGATGATTGAACTAGGTTGCAAGAAGTCATAGTTCATTCTATTGATTAAAATAACAACTTCTTAAGGAGGCATGGAAAACATTCATGCTTATAATTGGTGTGTGGGATCATCTAAGTAGCAGAGGTGCTTACATTCAATTTTTGATATTGGAAACTTTAACCAAACTAGATTATGAACTGAATTATAACCATGGTCATCCATGGTTTAGCATGGTCCAAAGTCACATTGTGACTAATATTTTCTCAATATTAAAATCAACCATGGTCCAACGTCGCATTGTGACAAACATTGTCTCGGCTTGAAAATCAATCATGCTCAATAGTGGTCAACCATGGTCGAACATAACATCATGACAAAGATTTTTTCAATATGAAAATGAACCATGGTTAACCATATTTATTTTATTGTTTATAATATCTATCTTTTGATATATATATATATATGTTGGGTTTATAGTATCAATCCCGAGGGTTTAATATTATTTCCTTGGGTTTATGATACCTTGGGGTTTTAGAATTAATCCCTTGGGTTTATTATTCCATTGGGTTTATAATATCAATCCCCTGTATTTATTAATATAAGGGTTCATATTCCTAGGGTATAATATTACTCATAGGATTTAATATAAATCCCTTATGTTTATAATCATGGTTATAAATGGTCAAGCAAGTTTATTTTAGGGTTTTTAATATTTATGTTAGGGTTTATATTATTTATCTAAGGGTTTAAAATATTAATCCCTTTTGTTTAATATTATTCCCTTGGGTTTATAAACACTTGGTTTTTTAGTATTAATTCCTTGGGTTTCTAATATCAATATGTTGGGTTTATTAATCTAAGGGTTCATATTCCTAGGGTATAATTTTATTCATAAGGTTTATAATATTAATGATAGGGTTTAATATAAATCCCTTGGGCTTATATTCATGGTCAACCATGGATAACCATGGTGCAATGTCACATTGTGATAAATATTATCTCAATATAAAAATCAACCATGGCCAACCGTGGTCGGACATGGTCTAATATCACATTGCGAAAAATATTGTGTCAATGTGAAAACCAACCATGGTAAACCATGGACAACCATTTTTATTTTAGGGCTTATATTATTTATCTTAGGGCTTATGTTGAAAGAAGAACTTTGGCGTAAATCACATGAGGAAAGACCTTTGTCGACGCGTTTCGAACCAACTAGTGTGGTTCATCGTCAGGACAAGTTGAAGAAACAGATCCAGCTATGCAAGTTAAATAGATTAAGCAGAGCCCCCGACGGCTATGTTGACCAACGGCTAATTTTGACTTTGGGACCAGAGTCAAAAAGTCATTTTTATAATAAAGATATATTCGGAAATTATTTCCTTTTATAATAAAGTAATTTTGAAGTCTGAAATTGTTTCCTTTTTTACTACCCTTTTCCATCTCCTTACACCTTTTTGTCACCATTTTTGTAGCAGTCTCATCATGCTCAATGTCAAATTCAAATTATAAAATGGTATTCATCATCCATGTTTAGAATCTATGTTTCTGTATGAATTATTAAGAAAACATTCTTACACTAATATAATCTTAAACATGGAACTTAAAATTTGTAAATTCGCCTTTACATGAAATTGATAATAATTTGGGGCTCTGGAGATTACGGCTAGGGTTCTGCATTGTGATCAGACAGCTCAGACGGCACAGACTGCTCTGCGCAGACAACCAACAAGGACCTGACTATCCGAGCAGGCTTTTCAAAACAGAGGAGTAAGAGGGCGCAGGACACATGGGCGACCCCCAGGGGGGGGCTTCTGCAACCTCCCCCAGCGTACACGAAGTACAGCACCACAATGAGAGATCAATCCGGTTTGGATCAATCCATGAGAACGTCATCAATCCAGAAATCCTACGCCAGAATGAACGCAAAGGAAAAGAGCATCTGAAAGATAAGGTAAATGGAGAGAATGGGAAGCCAACCCCAACAGAGGGCGCCCAGAGGGTCTCTTCATCCACATGCAAACCAATAGCTACAGATCGACCCAGAATCGAACTGCCGGGGGAAAAAATAGAAGCAAGAATCCAATACATGATGGATCATGCACTCATTGGGAAGTTCATAGGGTTTTTGCCGACGGAGAAAGCCCTCTACAGTTGGATCGCAACGAAATGGAAACCTAAGGGAGATGTGACTCTGCAGTTAGGCCCAAAAGGATCCTTCACAGCAATCTTTTTCTGCCTGGAAGACAAATATAGAATCCTGGTTGAGGGTCCTTATTTCTTCAACTCAGCTGGCCTATACTTGCGGGATTGGGGTCCCAGATTCAACCCGGATCAAGAGGATCTTACATGGGCACCAGTCTGGATAAGACTTTACGGATTACTAGATGAATACTGGGATGAGGACATTCTGAAAAATATAGGAAATGGCCTAGGGGAATATATAAGGACTGCTGAAGAAACGAAGCTATGAAGATATACATCCTATGCCCACATATGCATCTTCATGCGCCTAGACAAAGCCCTGCCGGAATCGGTAAGTCTCTCCCACCGTGACTATGAGTGGATCCAGCCTTTAGACTATGAACATGTTCCGTTTCGCTGCCGTAAATGCCATGCCATAGGGCATCTATTTAGAGATTGCCCCCTGAATGCTCAAGATAAAGCCCCCTCACCCTCTGATCCGCAGTCCAATGATGGCTTCACCAAAGCCCCCACCCGCAAGAGAGCGCATAAAAAACCACCCACAGGGAAGAAACCCAAACAGAACACGGCCTCTGACCATGCAGTCAGGAACAGCTTTGGAATCCTGGCTAATATCTCGGACGAGCCTACTACTTCCTCTCCTCCAAGTTCTGATCACCCCACTTCTTCTTCACAGCCACCTCCCGAGGCCCCTCCATCAAAAACCCCTCCCTCTAAAGATCCCCCAGCCCACACCCTGGAGAACAAAGAGAAGCAACAGGACAAAGATATCGAAATGGAGGTTGATGGATCCTCAGGCCCCGTCCAAGATCCAGATATTCCCACGGAAGAAGACAATCAGGTGCAACAAATGGAGGAAGAGCCGGAAAGTATAGATCTACATGGATTAGACATACTCGAACTAGAAGCAGCATGCAAGAAGAAAGCATATGAAAGCATCCCTGAACTACAGCTGGACAAATTGGAAATGGTCATTTCCAGGGCCTATTATCAAAATCAGCTTGGCATCCAGCCAGGAAGTCACTGGGATCTCAGCCAAACCCCAAAAGATTCCAAAAGGAGGGGAAGAAGAACAGATCTCCAAAGAACAATAGCGCTCGGAAAGATTCTGGTAGACTCCGGTAGGTATGCTAAGCTTACGAAGTACTACAAGCCCTCCCCCAATAGTGAATCATGAAGCTCATTTCATGGAACCTCAGGGGGCTCAACGGCCCAGGAAAACTCAGAATGCTTAAAAATATGGTAAAAATGGAAAAGCCACAAATTTGTTTTTTCCAAGAAACAAAGTGTAATAGCACAACTCTAGAAAGAATCCTCTCCAAAGCTTGGCCAGGATGTCAATCAGTTTCTGTAGATGCATCTGGCGCTTCAAGGGGATTAGCCATTGCATGGAACTCTCATGCACTCACTCTGTCAGACTTCCATGCTTCACACAATCTCCTGCAGGCTACCTTCCACATAGTCGGCACAAATATTCATGGGAATCTCTCGAATGTTTATTTCCCTCAGGAAGCAAAGGAAAAGATTGCTCTCCTCCACACCTTAGAAGTCCTCAACGCCAATCGCAGGCACCCACTGTGGATAGCGGGAGGGGACTATAACATGATCACAAAATTAGAGGAGAAGATTGGCGGCAGAAACAAGATGGAACAGGAAAACACCTACTTCAAAAACTTTATTCAGAATGCATCCTTGATAGACTTACAGTTCTGCAATGGCACTTTTACGTGGAGTAATCGCAGAGCAGGCCTTCATCAAATAGCCTCCAAGCTGGATCGCTTTCTCATATCAGATAACTCGATCCACTTGGGGGGGGATTTCTCCGCGACCATTCTACCACACTCTGGCTCTGACCATTGGCCGGTCGCCCTTCAATGGCAACGTCCAGGCAATAACACGCGAAGACCTTTCCTCTTTGAGGAGTTTTGGTTCACTCATCCCTCTCTCAGAGACTTCGTCAACTCCACATGGACCTCCTTCCGCCCTCAAGAAGGTTCCAAAATGTTTCAGTTTCAACAGAAACTCAAACATCTAAAGCTCTGTCTCAAGAGATGGAATAGAGTGACCTTTGGAAACATATTCAAGGCGCAAAAAGATCTTCAAAAAGCTCTGGAGGAACTGCAAAGAGAAGTAAGTACATGCGGGCACATAGAGAGAACACTCGAATAGGAGCAGAGCATCCACAATTAGTTTGAAGAAAGAAGAAAGCAGGAGGAGATATACTGGAAACAGAAATCAAGGATCAGATGGCTAAAAGAGGGAGAAAAAAATACCAAATTTTTCCACAGAACAACTGTGCAACGCAGAATGGGCAACAATATCCCTTACATTCAAAATTCAGGAGGAGAAAAGGTGGAGCAACATGAGGAAATTGAAAAAATACTCCTCGAACACTTTAAGCAGGTCCACCAAGAACCTGACATCAACAGACATCAGACAATTGAAAGAATTACCTGCAATATACCAAAATTAATCACAGCAGAGCATAATGAACTCCTCCTTAGCCCAATTCAAATGCAGGAAGTGGACAATGCAATGACTCAGCTTAAAGATGGAAAAGCTCCCGGCTCGGATGGTTTTATCACTACTTTCTTTCACAAGTTCTGGGATTTGATAAAGCCGGAAGTTTGGGAGGTGGTGGAGGAGTCGAGAGTTGCTCATTGGCTGCTTCCCTCGCTCAACACCACCTTCATAGCCCTGATACCAAAAGAAGAGGACGCGCTCAAACCGGACAAATTCCGGCCAATAGCACTTTGCAATGTTATATACAAAGTCATCTCTAAAGTCATTGCAACCAGGCTAAAGCCCCTCCTACCCATGCTCATCTCACCGGAACAATCAGGTTATGTGGAGGGAAGACAAATTTTGGACGGAATCATCCACACGCATGAGATCACCCACACTCTCAAGCATTCAAAGCAGGCAGGTATGCTCCTTAAACTGGATCTTTCCAAGGCTTTCGACAAACTTAGTTGGAATTATATTCAGCAAATGTTATCTGCTTTTGGATTCAGCCCCACTTGGATTCGATGGGTTATGAGCCTTATCTCCTCCACTAGCTTCTCCATCCTAGTTAATGGGATCCCCTCTCGCCCTTTCTCCCCCTCCCGGGGTATCAGGCAAGGTGACCCACTCTCCCCCTTCCTCTTTGTTTTGATGGCTGAGGGCCTGGGTCGTCACATTAAGAATGCCCTCCATACGCACCAACCTAAGGGTATCTCCATTCACCACCTGCCAGCTACCTCCCATCAGTATGACACGATGCTATTTGGGTACCCATCTGTTCAAGAAGCCTCAATTTTCAAAGCAGTCCTAACTGATTTTTCAGAAGCCTTAGGGACCAGCATCAACTGCTCCAAGTCGCAGATTTTCTTCTTCAACACACCCCCGGTAGTCAAGTCGGCCATAATCCGCATTCTGGGATTCCCCATGGCCACCCTCCCCTCTAAGTATCTTGGGGCTCCCCTCACTACCTCTGCCATCAATCACTCCTCTTGGCGCAATTTAATTGAAAAACTTGAATCTCGTCTCAATCAATGGACTCACAGAACCTTGAACCTAGTCAGCAGGGTGGTACTTATTAAAGCCATTCTTCTAGCTATGCTGCTGTACCTTTTCTCCATCCTGGCAGCGCCAAAATGGGTCCTAAAAAGACTAAGGAAAATTTACAGAGATTTCCTTTGGGGGAGCAATAAAACCAATTGCAAATGGGCTCTGGTAAAATGGAGCACAGTATGCAAGCCAAAGGAAAAGGGAGGAATTGGTCTAAGGGATCCGGAGCACAGCAACGCCATCATGGGAGCCAAGATCTGGTGGCAGTGGCTCACCAATGCAGGCAAGCCATGGGTCACTTTATGGAAAGCAAAATATGCCAACCAGCGACCCCAGGAAGGGCTTATTAGATTGGAGCCCAGTAACAAAGGTTCGTTAATATGAAATGCTGCCAAGGAACATTATAAGATGATCCAGCAGCACATTTTCTGGGAGGTAAGAAATGGCAATAATGCTAGATTCTGGACGGACGCATGGAATCAAATGCCCACCCTCAGTAATGCTCTGAACCAGCCCCCACACAACATGGAGGAGGAAACACAGCAAGACAAAATCAGGCAATTTTGGACCCAGGAAGTGGAGAAAGGATACCGAACCTGGAAACCAGGCAACCAAATCCTCACAAATGATAATCGCCAGACATCCACAGCTTTGGAAACGGAGCTCAGCAAAAGGAAAATCAGGTATGACGAAAGGGAAGATATCCTAAGGTGGGGCTATCTACCAAAATGCGCGTTCACTATGTCTGAAGCATACAAAATAATCTGCAAAGACTCTGCTCCTCAGGATCCGATCTGGGGCCAAATATGGAACTCTGGCTCTTGGCCTAAGATCTGTCACTTTCTCTGGTTGGTAGGGCATCAGAGAATCCTTACATGGGACAAGCTCCGAAGAAGAAATTTCCATGGACCCTCCATCTGCTTCAACTGCTGTGCCCATGAAGAAACGCTCCAAGACTTGTTGGACTCTTTCCCCCTTGCCAACCAGCTATGGGAGAAAGCAAGCTTTCGATGTCAAAGAAAATGCAGGCTTGAAGATGAAATTACGAATTCCATACGACAGTGGCAAAAGGACCCGTATAAGAGCAACATCCTCAATCATCTTTGGCGATTGATTCCTGGGCTAATCCTATGGAGTATATGGAAGGAGCGAAACAAACGCATTTTCAAAAACCAACGCTCTTCAATGGACAATATTTGGCATAGGCTTTGCAAAAATATCCAAGAAACTCTGATGCTAAGACCCTGGAAGGAGGAGGATTGGCCTTCCCTAGCCAACGAGAAAGCTATCATGGATAATTGGCAGATCAGATGTACCAAAAGCATGTACCAGCAGAACCCCCCTGCAGCCAGCACTGAAAAACAAGTCGAATGGAAGCCTCCGCCAAAGCACACTTTCAAACTCAACTTTGATGGAGCCTCTAAGGGGAATCCTGGGTCAGCAGGCTTTGGTGGAATAATCAGGAATCATGAAGGGGCTCCCATGGCACTCTACTATGGAAATATTGGTTGGGACACCAACAACTCAGCTGAATTGGAAGGGTTATGGCAGGGTCTCCAACTGGCTAGGGAGCTCAACCTCCACCCTCTGGAGGTTGAAGGAGACTCCCAAATTCTCATCAATATGGCCAAAAAAATCCTAAATGGATCTCAGGCCAAAAAATTAGCCACCAGCTGGAGGTTAGAAGCACGACTGGAGGCAATAGAACAGAAGTTTCACAGCAACAGAGCTATCACCTTCACCCATACAAAGAGGGAGGGCAACAAGATAGCGGACTTCATGGCCAATGTGGGAGTGGGGAGTAATCACTCTCTAATCACAGGACAGCTAAATGCTATATTACCGCATGAGGAAGCCCAAGAATGCTCTCGACTGGTCCAAAAGGAGGAAACTCCCCCGGATGCGGGTGATTAAGGCGATGGGACGGGAGTCGGGGGCTGGCCACATGCCGCCCCTCAGCCATCACGTGGCATCCCAAGCGCGAAGCTGGATAGGACGGAGAAGGTTAAAGGCGAAGGGACCTGGGGCAGTTAATGCCCGGAGAGTGCACTCGATCCAGAGCAAGGCAGCAGTAATGGAGGAGGAGTTCCTGAGCAGGGTAGGTGAGGATGAGGAGAATAAAACTGGGCTGGAGCAAGGAATGTTGGTTGTGATGCATTCGGTCAGCCTCTCTGTCATTGAAGCGGTCCCTGCTCAGACGGATGGGTCCATCACGTGGTTGGCTCTTGCAGTTGATAGTCTGGTTCACTTGGTTGTTTGTTGGAAGTCTCATCCCACTATGGTGAGACCCTGACAGCGGATGCTAAGCCGCCGAGGCTCATCCAGAGGAGGGGGCTCGCGCAGACCTGAAAGGGATAATTTTGGGCATTGTTGCCACTGCAATCTTGCAAGCTCCATCGGAGCCACCCCCCTACACTCAGGTCAACACATGGATGCCGAGGCTTCAGGCTCGGCCACCTTGCCAACTTTTGGTTCTACCATCTTCAATTTCACTAGCTCAACATTAAACCCACGCATCAGCGCGCATGTTTCCATTCTGTTCATTGAGAATCCTCCAGAGGTTGATGACCCCATAGATGCTCGGGAGCAAGGGATGCAAGACTACCCAGGGGAAGCAGAGCAGGCTCCGACAGCTGAGACGGAGCAGGAAGCAAAGGGCCGGGGTACTGACAAGGAAAAAGCCAAGCATACCCAGAATGCTCCAAGCATGGAAATTGGGGAAGAGGCAGCGACCTCTCCTACTGAAGCTGAGCCGGACTACTATGGGTGGTGCCCAATTGTGGAAGAGCAACCGGACGAACCGAACGAATGACGGAGCCAGTGCTCATGCTTCTCCAGGTCGCTCAAGGTCCAGTTATCGTTTTCTGTTTTGTTATCTGTTCAGTTAGTGTTTTCTGGGGTGTTATAGCTGTTGGGTATTTTGTGTTATTAACGAAAGCAGGAATTGTCTCCCCTGCGCGGGAGGATTTGGTCGGCATCTTTTTGTCTAAGGCCCCTGCAAGGGCCTTCGTCTATGGACAGTCTTGGTATTTCAATTTAAAAACCCTGCGCGGGCTTACTGTGGGGAACTATGTCTTGGTTTTTATCAGTCTTAGTTTCTGTCTTTGTCTGATGCCCCTGTGAGGGCAAGAGCTTACTGGTTTCTCCTAATGTAATTTTGAACTCTGTACATATTTAATAGATTATCCTTTTTACCAAGAAAAAAAAAATATAATCTTAAACATTCCACATCTAATGTTGAATTCACAACAATATCCATGGTTAGACAAGTTACAACGCTTCAGCAAAAAGATGAGGAATATTTAGATATGACAAATGGTTACCACATGGATGAACACTTATCGACATGACTTGGCAGACTATGAATATTGAGAAATCTAAGATTCAAACTCAAATTCAAACTCTAAGAATTATGGTGCAATGGTTAAGTAAAGGCAACATGAGAATATGATGATATCAAGCACGTGTGTTGAATATATGTTTAGTCATTAGGATATGGTTCGAGAAGAATCTCTTATAACTTGCTCCTTCAATAGCAAGTCATAAGGAGATAAATTTTTAAACTGAATCCATTTCATATATGTCGAATTAGATCATTTCATATCAGCATAGAACTCTTAAAAGTTGTTTAATGAAATTTGTAATAAGGTCGAAAGCTGAGACCCAAAAGATAGTTTGATTATTAATTTTTATTGTGGTTTTGTTTTAAGACTATGATACTTTTTTCTAGATTAATACAATTTATTTGTTCTCAATGCATGCATAAAAGATATTTTGATTGTTAGCAGACCTGCATTCACGGGAGGGCCCCCTACTGAGTTGTGAGGTCATTTTATTTTGTTTCACATTTCCAGTTTGCTTATATCATAATAGTTCTCTCAAAATTTTCTTAATCAGATTCATTACAAAGATATTTTGACCAACTATTATTTTGATTTTAGAGTACACATAAACGGAAAATACAAAGAAGATTTATTTTTTATATTCATTCTCTTTCCAGATTTCAGAGTTTATGATAATTTCTTAGATGATAATAAGAAGAATACTTTTAGAGTTAACTACGCACACGAGTAATCATTTCAAAGTTACAATTTATTTACATCTGATATTTCCTCTATAATTAGAAGTTAAGACCTTTTGATGCAATTTCATTTTTTGCAATTAGTATAGAATTTCCTTGTTGCAATCTAGTGTAGAAGTTTTTTTCTACAAAATAGTAGTTATAGTGTTTTCAATTATGCAAGTAGCATCAGATTCTTTTTCTTGCAATTTAGCATTTCCTTTTATGCAATTAGGAATAGGTTTTGAATTCTGCAATTAAGATATACTTTCAATTCTGCAAAGTAATGTAGGTTTTAATGTAACTTTAAATTGAAATAATATGTGCATAATTATTCTCTAAATCTCATCAAAAAAAATTGTCCATTCTTAGGTTAATTTCAGCTTTAGAAACAATCAATCCATATAAATAATCCTAACATATATAGTGCACATTCATCTCACAAATTTTTTTTTTCTCGTTAAGACTATGCTATTCTATTATGTACAAAAACAGGAAAACAGTTACAGTCATGAGGTCATATTGCCAGAGGCCAAGGATGGCACTCTGGACTGACAGTGATAAAAAAAAACATCCCACGCAGGGGCCACACCATCGAGACAAATCACCCACACAGGGGCCCTATCACAGAGACAAGTCACCCGCGCAGGGGCACCACCACTGAGACAAATCACCCGCGCAGGGGCACCACCACTGAGACAAACCACCCACGCAGGGGCACCACCACTGAGATGGATCACCCACGCAGGGGCGTTAAACCGTTGAGGTGCAGTAAGAGCAAAAATTGACATCCCACGCAGGGGCACAAAAAAGAAAAAGAAGACCTTCATAAGGATCCCTTGCAGGGGCATTGACAAACATTGAACAGGATAATTCTCGAACCAAACAGAAACAACCAAAACATACAGTAAGCCATTGTAGCAAACATAGCAAATCATAAGAGAACCTGAGCAGCGTCTGAAGGGGAGAACCTGAGCGAACGGACAACTATTCGTCCGGCTCCTCCTCGATGATCCAGCACATACCTTCCGGGAGAGAGTCCCAAGCGGCCTTGTCCTTCTCTGGCGGAGGTGCTGCCTGAGTCGAAGGTGGAATGTCAGCAGGCTCTGGGCTAACCTCTGGCAAACCCTCAGCATCCCTAGAGCTTCCAGCCTGGTGCAACTTTGTGCTGGGTTGTTCCTCGCCCTCCTCCTTCGGTTCTTCAAGAAAAAGGACCGAGACATGGGCGTTGATGCGAGAATTGCCCTGGGAATTGCTGAAGGAGAAGACTGCAGTTCCAAACGCAGGTAGCGGAGCCGAGTCCGGATCTGGATTGCTGGAGTCCAGGAAGTGGCTCGACTGGATGGGATGAGCCTCTGCAACTTGATGGCATAGACATCGACAGCAGCGGGAAGGGGGAGTTGCCACTGAGGGGCGAGAGGACCCGCCTCTGCTAGAGCCTCGACGGCTGAGAAGGCGTTGTCGAGGCCTGACCATGTTTCCACTGATAGCAGGAAAACGAAACAGAGCAGGATAAGAGGAGTCGGAGAGATTGAAACACCCTTCACCCACCCTCGCAGACCTGAAACCACCGTCAATTGCCAAAGGGACGATGTGAGCACCAGCTCTGTGAGCCGTCGACCATAAACCCACTTCCGAAATCTGAACTCGACCCAACACATTACATTCCATTCCCTCACCATTCTTATGCTCCTCTGCTCTTCCTCGAACTCCGCATGCCATAACTGCTCTCTGAATTCGCATTTGAAACCCGAACAGAGCAATGAATTGCCGTCCCTTATCGCCCCTGCACCCACGCTTGAGATCCATGGCGGCGGATCACAGTAAATGCAAGTCTTAAGCTTGGGGTTTCCCATGGTGACCATGTGGCACCGCATTCTCAGCCATCGTGTCACCCGCATCCGGGGGACATTCATCTCACAATTACAAGAACCTTGGTTGATAATTAATAATGTAATTTAAGAACAATTAAATTACCCAACATTTTGTAGTCATTTGCAGGGAGGTGTATATAAGATTCTATTTCTGATTTCCATATCATTTTAGGTACATTCAACATTTTAGATGCATAATTAAAGCATGGTAAAAATCATTTATGCATAGAGAAAGGGATTCTAGGGGTAGATTTGTAAGTAGAGGTAGAAGTTCAATTCCAACATCACCACTCAACCCCGATAGACCTCGTAGTTCCACACCATCCACTCATACTCACATTCCATCATTAGAAGGTAGACATAGACTTCCTGAGGTCCATAGATCTGAAACCCAACCAAAATATACATCAACTTCCTCTACCGAAGTTGTAGTTGAAAAACGTACATCCCCAACAGAAGGAGTAATTTTCCTCTCTTCAACAAGAGAGAAACTTCTAGGAAAAGAACTAGAGGTTCCTGGTGAATAACAAGAAGAAGAAGGGACTTATTATAACATACCATTAGTAGAGGAACCAAAAGAAGAGCTAGACAATCCTATTATAGAATCTTATATTACCTCTGAAAAATCTACAATGGGAGGGGAAAGAGAAGAAAAAGTAAATAATTTAAATGGTGAACTTAGGATTGGAGGTGGAAGAGGCAAAGGAGGAAATAGAGGAGGAGGCAAAGGAAGAGGTGGTAAAGGTGGTAGGGGAGAACCATATCCTTATGGATTTCCCATCTTTTATTTAGATACCATAGACATAATGAAGAACATCACACCCTCCATCCTTCATAATTTTCATGGTTTGAGAAATGAGGACACTAAAACATTTATTTATGAATTTGACGTTTTATGTAGAACTTATGACTACTTACTTGATCCACAAAAATTGAAATTATTCCCAGCAACTCTTAAATGTGGAGCACTTAAACAGTTCATGGGATTAGGAACACATATTATTACAACATGGAAAGGAAAGAAAAATGTGTTCTTAAGAAAATATAAGGATTATTTCATTCCCCATAACCTTAAAGATGAAGTCTTTAAGATGATGTAGAAAGAGGGTGAAATACTAGAAGACCTAGTTGAAATATTTTGTTCCAACATAAAAAGGGCTAAGATGTATAATTTGGATGATGAAACGCTAAAATCTATCTTGTTAAAATCCATTAGAAATGAATGTATTTATCTTCTTTATTTAATGGGCAAGGGATATGTTTCACAAATTTCATTTAGAGAAACTTGTGATTTGTGTACACATATTTCAAGGGGTAAGGCTAGAACTACCAAAAATCCAAGAGATCATGTGATGTATAGAATTAATAAATCCGCAACTAGAACAGTCAGTACAGCTAAAATAGGCAATTTGCTTGATAATTTAAAAACATATATCCTAGGGAGTCTTAGTGAACAACTAGATACCCTTAAGATACAAAACAATAAAAAATCTGATAATGTTGCATTATCTATTTTATGTCCCCAGTGTAGGAAGAAACATGCCTTAAGAGAATTTCCCCTTGATAGTATAGAAATTTGTGTCATACATGTTTAAAATTGTAATACGAAGGAATGCCCTTCGATACATGGTCTTAAAGTTGTTTTTAAAGATGAAGCTGGAACAGGTCAAGTTGAATCTCTTTGTGTTATTGCCAAACTACCATGGAAAAATCAACAATCAAATATGTCTCAAGGTTTCAATACTCAATAATATGCGCAACCATAGAACAATTGGGTTGCACCCATTCCATGGCAACCTTGGCCCCCACAGTCTCAATATCCATCTGTCTAGTCAATTTAACGTCTTAAATTTCTCTACATAAATTATCAATCCGGGTATCGTAAACTGATGAAGTTTGGTGCACCATATGTGCTTAGTTAACCTTTTTCTTACTTCGTTGTTTTATAGATTTTATTTTGTTTTGGGTTTTTTTGTTTTTGTTGGTTTCCTAAAGTGTCTAATGCAAATGGAAATCCTATTCTAAGGTCTTAAGAATACTTTTAAAGGACAAGTATGGATAGAGATTTCAAGACAAGGCCTATGTCCCTAATGGTAACTTCCAAAACTTAGCACTTCAAAAGATCTTAAAACATGTTATTGATGGGATTAGTACTTGAACAAAAGTGTAAATATGCAGCTACTTCAATCAAAATGGAATGCAACAACCAATCAATGAGCTAGTGACTATGAAACCCAGTATCCTTGCTGCTGTATGAAAAAGAAAGTAAAAACTGAACTTAAAGCAACTCAAAGACTGAAAGCAAAGCAACTAATTTATCACACTACTTCAACTCTTATGATCCTTTACCCTTCAGCTCAATCTACCTTATGGGAAGCAATCATGAACAAGTTAAGCAATATGATATCTAAATTGCAAGAAATTAAATTGCATAAACGAAACTAATCACACTGCTTCAACTCTTCTGATCCTTTACCCTTCAGCTCAATCTACCTTATGGGAAGTAATCATGAACAAGTTAAGCAATATGATATCTAAATTGCATAAAGGAAACTAATCACACTACTTCAACTCTTCTGATCCTTTACCCTTCAGCTCAATCTACCTTATGGGAAGCAATCATGAACAAGTTAAGCAATATGATATCTAAATTGCAAGAAAGTAAATGAGCAAAACAAAACTGATTGAAATAACAATGCTGGAATTAGAACTCAAAAAAAATAAATCAGTAGAAGGACAAGATGATTCTGTCATGTCATTAATCATTAAAAAGCTATGTGCATTACTAACCTACAATCAACTGGTTGAACACACTTGCATGAATTAAAATTGCATGAATGAAAAATCTAATCTATCAAACTTGAAAGCAATTAAATGACATAATGAAATCAAAGCAAAATTATAAAATGAAATCTACTTTACCTTACATTCTATTATGCTCCATGAGATCTACTTCACATCTCCTTCCATGTTGAGAACATCAAAGCTTTATTCAAATTCTTCAAAATTACAAAGTACAACAAAGTTCTCCAAAGCTTTCAAAAGCCATCAAGGAAGAACTACAAACTCGAAGCTAAAGAACTCCAAACTCTAAGCTAAAAATAGACTAATAAGCTAAGCTCCCAAATGAAGGAGAGAGATCTTCTATTTATACAAAAAGATGAGAAGCCATCTCATTAATGAGAATCCATGAATCTCTCCCTCTACCTCTAGAGTCCTAATCAAAATAGGAACTGATAAGACACATGTCTTCTTAGAGTTACAATACAATTAGGAGATGTGACACATATCCTCATAATCCCATGATTCTTTCCACTCAAATTCGAATTTGGCCTTAGAGTGCCACATAAGAGTCTTCTAGAAGCCTCCTTTCAACCTACACGGTTCAACAATCTCAACCCATTTGTTAGGTATAAGCATATGCACATTATTTTCTAATTTTTAACCACAAATTCACTTAAAAGGCTTAGAATTAATAAAGATTGGAAAAACATAAATGTGGCCCAATGATAATGAAAGTGGGATGAATGTGGTGACATAGTAGTGAAATGGAGGTGAAATGGAGGTGATATAATGGACATAATAGTGAACGTGTAATGGAAATGAATGACATTTTCAAGACTCAACATACTCCCCAACTGAAGCTATTGCATGTCCTCATGCAATATATATTACATTAACTCTTTTGATCCTTGACCTTTGGCTTAACTTTGCATGATATCATTTGATAACTTCATATTTCTGCAAAGTGTTTCACTTGAATTGCAACATGGTTGGTTCTTGTGTTACAACCATTTTTTTTTTTTTTTGCTTTCTATTTTGATCTTTGAACTTTGCATAGTGATATTTTGATTATTGTTGCAAAGTATATCTTTATTGGATTGCATGATGGTTGGTTCTTGTGTGACAACCGTGATTTTGTTTGTATCCAATTTATCCTTTAAGCACTTTTTTCAAACGCCATTGTATGCTCATAATAGCAATGTAATAATTAATATATGTTGGAAGTATGTGAGCTCCTGAATATGATATGGACATGGCAAGATATGAATATGAATGTATCCCCCCCCCCCCAACTGATAGTATTGGAAATTTTATGAAATGAGGAAGAGAAATGTTTTTCCAACAATTATCATTCTAGCTTTTTATGGAATTCTATGGTCAAAAGTTAGAAAATGACGTACCTTCACTTACCCTTGGAATGGATGAGTTGTATGTGTAGTGGCTGAAAATTTCTGATCATATTCTTCTTCAAGTGGCTGAACAAGAGGAGTCATGGATAGAGAGATAGGATGACCTTTTATTGCTTCTACTAAAACTCGTTGAATCTGCTCCAAAATGCTGAAAATAATAGTCTTCATGTCTTCAAAACTCATTGGCACAATTCCTACTATGTGAAAAGATGTTCTGATGTCGAACATAGTAGGAAATTGTTGGCTTAGTGGCCATTAATAGATGCCACTAGTCAACACGAGAACTCTCACCATTGATGACAATGAGAGTCAAGATGCCCAAACACATCTTGCTAGGTACGAATGAATTTGCTGATGTTGAGTTACCTAGAAGATCTAACGAACAAGGGACATTAATGTATTCTCATTGTTTGTCAGCATGAGGAATTGCCATTAAGGCATGCAAGCCTCCATCACTATGGACTATGGACTCAATAATTTGCATTGAAGCAGGGCTTATTTGCGGAATGAAAATGACAGGAAATGGAAGATGAAAATGGAAGATGGCAATGGAGAGTAGAAATGGCAATGGGCAATAAGCATATGAATGAGCCTCTTGCTTTTATTTGTGGGTTATGAATGGACAAAAAGAGATGGAAAGTGTATGTGAATGTCAGTGGAAAGTATGGAGTGGAATGAGGTGAATGGTTTATTATGAAGTATGGATGTGATGGATGGATGTGATGGAGACAACAGTATCTGAAAGTTTTTTTTTTCAAGTGTTTGGATCTGATTTTGCATTAGCATATTTCCTCTTTGTTGCTGATCATCCTCTTATGAAACAAATCGGTCTCTTAGAGAGACACCATTCTCTTGTAGTCATTTGTCCTTCCTCCTGGAACCTGTAAAAAAAACTAATACTTCTTCTGCAATGGAATGTAAGATTATCAAAGGAGAGAGATGGCCAATCTCTCTAGTTATGATATTTACACACAAAACTAAGAATTTGTATTAGTGAATCAAGTTCTCAAAGGAAAAATCAAAAGAATTTATACCTGATTTGGAATTAGTGCCTCAAGTTGATGTTGCTTCTTTTCAGCAATTTATTTCATTATTTGCCATTTCAAACCCAAATGATGGATTTTGCATTGTGTAGATCTTGTTGAGATCTTTCCAATGGTACTTAAATCATCAAAATCTGATTTTGTATGAAAAAGTTAGGCTGATTTGAACAATGAGGTTTTTCTGGCTACGGAATTAGAGAACAGCTGCGGAATTGGACTTTAGCTACGGAATGTGCACGGTTCTGTAGCTAAAAATCTTGGATACAAAGTTAACCATTCATCTTTCATCATCAATCCAAAATTAATCAATACCTTCAGAAAAGTGAGCAAATAACTTATTCATTTCATTGATTCATTTTTTTTTTTGACATGCAGCGACTCAGTGTGGTGACTCAGTGTGGCGACTTAGTGATAAGACACAATTTGACTTCCCTTTGACCGGGGTCTTTTTCATCAAATTTGACTAAATGAATAGGACATCATCCATGTACTGACATTCCACCAGCTACCCATGTGGCTTGTTTTGGTTGATGACACCTGCAACCTAGAGTTTAACAAAACAGCTGCGGAAAGTTAAGCCAGCTGCGGAAAGTTGAACCAGCTGCGGAAAGTTAAGCTAGCTGCGGAAAGTTGAATCAGCTGTGGAAAGTGGCTAGATTCCGCAGCTAATGAAAACAAAGTGTAGAAAATACTGTGAAATGGAGTGGCTGTGTGCGTGGAAGAGAAAAAAAATGTGGAGGAGTGAAGGCTGTAACAAATTGCTGTCCAACCTCAATAGATACTTCATATCCAACAAGATCTTGCAATCTGAATGGACCTATTGGCATTCCAAAACTTGTGATGACTTTGTCTAAAATATCTACACCAAGAATTGCCAACATATGAGCCGATTGAGTGTATGGAAAGAACATTCGATTGACAGCAAAGCCGGCGAAATTTCCCACCACTATAGGGACTTTTTTTTTTTTATTCTTCCTAACATTTATAAGGTCAACAATAATCTGAGTTGAAGTTTTCTCTGTTCGAACAATTTCAAGGAGTGGCATCACATGCATAGGACTGAAAAAATGTGCCCCTACTATACGGTCTTGAACATGTGTTTTTGCACTAATGAGATTGAGATAAATCGTGGACGTATTAGAGGCTAAGATGCTGTGAAGAGTGGATAGAAAAACAATGCAGAGTTTTTGGCTGAAAATATGATCAAACTACCAAGCACGTCATAATAAAATTAAACACGTACACAAAACATGTTAATGAAGACAAGATGCATGAGTAGTAGCAATGTGCCAATATTTTAGCAAGTAAAACGTCGAGTCATAGGAATAGCTGTTGGAGAAGTGCCGTATTTGATTATCTTACTGTTAAATGGGCAGACGGGTGGCGGAAGACGTGTTCAAACTATTTCCTATTCATTTAATAAAAATATTTTCCTCTCACACATTCAGTGACACGGTAGATGACCTGGCAGCCAAGGAAATCGAATCTGAGCGGATTTCTCAAAGAAATTGACATATGGCCGCAACTGTTAAAAAAAACATTGTTTTTTCACACGCGGAAGGCAAAAAGAGGCTCAAAAGAACTAAGGATTTCTCCCAGACCACCAGAAATGTCTTCAAACGGTTTCTGGGTTATCTAACTGACCTAGCTAGAAAAAAAACCCATGTTTTCTTTTCGTGAAATTCACCTCTATTTGGGCAAATCGAGCATTTGAAGTTAGACGTTTTTTCAGCTGTTTATGTTTTTCCTGAGTTAATTTTTCTTTTTTCTTTTTTTTTGTTTTGCATTATTACGAATTATTGCATTCGGCCTTAAGATCAATCTCAGAGGGGGAAAAATTGTTTTCATATGCAGTCAATAACAAATGAATCAGTCAGGGGAGGAGATGCTATAAAAAAAATTCTTTGCGAGTCTTCCAATTGCAGAATTTGTATGGTATACGCCTGACTGCAACAATCTACTTCTTTTCATGGTGTTTCCGAAATGCCTTTTAAATCCTAAGGACAGCGATCACTTCAAAAGTTTCTTCTTTGGTTAGACAATTGCCAGCTGATTCAAATGTCTTTACTCTTAATTTAAATGAGTGTTCTTGAAATGCAACTTGAATCTTCTTGCTGCCTCAGTAGTAATGTGAACAGCAGCAAGATTCTCAAAAATTTCAAACTCACTAAAATTAATCGTTTTACTTGGCTCATTGTTATTATATTCTACAAGATATCCAATCTTTCTTTGAAAGCCATATCAGCAAGAGTCCAACCAAATCCCAAAACACAGAGTTTTTATTTTAACACAGCAGACTATGCAATTCGATCTATTTTTTTTTAAATGTTCTTGCAGGTTTGTTTTAAGGCCAAAACTTGAACAGGGATGCAGATTTCTTGTTAAGCCCACAGTGGAAGCTAGGATTGTTTTTCTCTTTTCTTCTTCTCTGAAATTGTAAAATTTTATAAAAAGGATTAATGATTTTCAATTTCAAGCAGCAAATACTTAAAAAAAAAACATGTTAATAACAGGACTTTGACTGAGGTCTTAGGCTAGTTTTTCATTGATCTGAGTTGGGTGACTAGGATAGAATCCATGTCGGGACGATTCTGGAGATGCCCATGTGGTCGATTTCTCCATTGGACGCTTGTAACCTACTAAACCTTGAAACAGTTGCGGAATTCTCAACTAGCTGCGGAATCAGGGAACTTTCCGCAGCTCAGCTGCAAAACCTTTTCAAAACAGGATACAGTGTTTTGAGGACCACTACAAACCATAACCAGTCAATTTTGGATAATTTGAACCTATCAAAGCAGTTGAGTTTCATTTTTTTTTTTTTTGAATTAATTGAAATGATGAAGTTTATTGTCTCCTCTTTATTTTTATTTTTTCTTTTCTTTTTTTACATAAAAATTCTTTTTCTGATCCTCCAGATCACACAAAGTGCAGGAGGAGAGCATACTCAAGAATTGTAAATTATTTTTTTTAGATGTAAGAAATAAGGTCTCCTAATTACACTTCCCCGGCAATGGCACCAAAATGTCTAGTCAATTTAACGTCTTAAATTGCTCTACATAAATTATCAATCCGGGTATCATAAACTGATGAAGTGTGGTGCACCATATGTGCTTAGTTTACCTTTTTCTTACTTCGTTGTTTTATAGATTTTATTTTGTTTTGGGTTTTTTTGTTTTTGTTGGTTTCCTAAAATGTCTAATGCAAATGGAAATCCTATTCTAAGGTCTTAAGAATACTTTTAAAGGACAAGTATGGATAGAGATTTCAAGACAAGGCCTATGCCCCTAATGGTAACTTCCAAAACTTAGCACTTCAAAAGATCTTAAAACATGTTATTGATAGAATTAGTACTTGAACAAAAGTGTAAATATGCAGCTACTTCAATCAAAATGGAATGCAATAACCAATCAATGAGCTAGCAACTATGAAACCCAGTATCCTTGCTGTTCTATGAAAAAGAAAGTAAAAACTGAACTTAAAGCAACTCAAAGACTGAAAGCAAAGCAACTAATTCATCACACTACTTCAACTCTTCTGATCCTTTACCCTTCAGCTCAATCTACCTTATGGGAAGCAATCATGAACAAGTTAAGCAATATGATATCTAAATTGCATAAAGGAAACTAATCACACTACTTCAACTCTTCTGATCCTTTACCCTTCAGCTCAATCTACCTTATGGGAAGTAATCATGAACAAGTTAAGCAATATGATATCTAAATTGTAAGAAATTAAATTGCATAAAGGAAACTAATCACACTACTTCAACTCTTCTGATCCTTTACCCTTCAGCTCAATCTACGTTATGGGAAGCAATCATGAACAAGTTAAGCAATATGATATCTAAATTGCAAGAAAGTAAATGAGCAAAACAAAACTGATTGAAATAACAATGCTGGAATTAGAACTCAAAAAAAAAAAATCAGCAGAAGGACAAGATGATTTCGTCATGTCATTAGTCATTAAAAAGCTATGTGCATTACTAACCTACAATCAACCGGTTGAACACACTTGCATGAATTAAAATTGCATGAATGAAAAATCTAATATATCAAACTTTAAAGAAATTAAATGACATAATGAAATCAAAGCAAAATTACAAATGAAATCTACTCTACATTACATTCTAATATGCTCCATGAGATCTACTTCACATCTCCTTCCATGTTGAGAACATCAAAGCTTTATTCAAATTCTTCAAAATTACAAAGTACAACAAAGTTCTCCAAAGCTTTCAAAAGCCATCAAGGAAGAACTACAAACTCCAAGCTAAAGAACTCCAAACTCTAAGCTAAAAAGAGACTAATAAGCTAAGCTCCCAAATGAAGGAGAGAGATCTCCTATTTATACAAAAAGATGAGAAGCCATCTCATTAATGAGAATCCATGAATCTCTCCCTCTACCTCTAGAGTCCTAATCAAAATAGGAACTAATAAGACACATGTCTTCTTAGAGTTACAATACAATTAGGATATGTGACACATATCCTCATGATCCCATGATTCTTTCCACTCAAATTCGAATTTGGCCTTAGAGTGCCACATAAGAGTCTTCTAGAAGCCTCCTTTCAACCTACACAATTCAACAATCTCAACCCATTTGTTAGGTATAAGCATATGCACATTATTTTCTAATTTTTAACCACAAATTCACTTAAAAGACTTAGAATTAATAAAGATTGGAAAAAACATAAATGTGGCCCAATGATAATGAAAGTGAGATGAATGTGGTGACATAGTAGTGAAATGGAGGTGATATAATGGACATAATAGTGAAAGTGTAATGGAAATGAATGACATTTTCAAGACTCAACACCATCTTGGGCACAAGGTTGGAAAAACCCTTATGGAAAATGTCCTTAATATCCTCAATTCCAAAAATCGTATCCTTATTTTCCACCACAATATTATCTGTTGGAAATAATACTGAGAGGGGGGGGTGAATCAGTATTATCAGATCAATAAAACTTTTCAATTTCATGCTCAGAAACATATACGCGACTTCAGTTAAGTTAACCCGCATGTACACGCCACTGTGTCTAAAGAAACTAGCGTATATCCAGAGATCTTATAATTCAGTTATCTTAATCTTCAGTAGATGCATTAGAACATTATTAAGCATATTAACAGTAAACAGGTGCAGTATAACAGAACAGAACATCACACAAGAGCCACACACATGAACACAAAGATATAAGGTGGAAACCCAATGTGGGTGAAAACCACCTGCTGCAAGTCATCTCAATCTTCTTCTTAATAAGAAAATCCTTTTACAATATTTGTACTGGTGCAGTCTTATACCAGTACGGGAGCTACAACCCCCTTTGTTTTTGTACTAGCCGATCCATTTACTAGTACACAGGCTGCTACTTGCTACAATGCTCCAAAGATCTCCCTTAGCTTTTGTACTAGCTTAGATACTAGTACGTAGGTGCTTGCCTACAATCTTCTCACCTCCAGGTACCACGTTTCATCAATTTTCAGACTGGATACACTGAAGCACAACACATAATCTGTAAGGCCACTTTTCATCCAATTTTCATACTGAACCCATAACTATCATTGAAGCTCAAAACAATCATCAAACTCTGAATCACTGAAACCCTGTTAACAACAGTCACCAGAACACAGAGCAGACACAGAACTCTGTAATAACCATCAGATCCATCTGCAACTTCAAATATCAAGCTTTACAATGTATACGCTACTTCGATGAATCAAACCCGCGTGTATACGCGCTTTTATCAAAGCCAACCCGCGTACAGATCTAAAAATAATTTCTCATAACTTGCAGCTGTACCAAACATCAGTCATACTCATAACACTTATAGAACAATACATGCGTCAGTATGTAGATCTAGAATAAGCATCATAAAGATAGTTCATTTCAAACCATTTGATCCCGATCTCTCCTTAGATCTAGTTCTCCATCAACAGGTGAGATCTCTCCTTAGCTCAGATCAAGCAATGCATCATCAACCCATAACCCTGCATACTGGATCTAATGCTTCATCAGATATTCAAGACATTTCAGATCCACTTGCCTAATGATTTCCTTCTCCTTATATAGCCTTAGGCCTTGTTCAATACCAAGAGCCAAAACCATAGAAATCCAATACCATCAACTTCAAAACTAGGGATCAACACGTCCGCCGAGACGCCAAGGTCCAAAACCATAGGCACAACTTCCAAGGAATAACCGCCATGGACCAAAGGTACTTTTCCACATACACGCGCTTTTGCTGAAGCCAACCTGCGTGTACACGCGACTTGGGCTTAACGAACCTGCGTGTATGAACTTTCTCTTCTTCTTATAGTCTGATCATCAATTCCTTGCTGCTGACCTTCTGTACTATGATTTGTCATCAGTGAGGTTTGCCATCAAGGACAACACTTATCTCATAATGCCAACAATCTCCCCCTTTGGACTTGATGGCAAAGCTAACTTGTCACACTTAGAACTATCATCTGATTCCTTTGAGCTGTCCTCCATTAGTCACATCTAATATCTCTTCTGAAGATTCACCCAGTTATACATAAGTGAGATATGCTTCTATCAGAGGGTTGCCATCAAGTACAACACATGCATCATAATGCCAACAATCTCCCCCTTTGGACTTGATGGCAACAACACCAAATCACTCTCCCCCTTTGACATCAAGGGCAAAGGGTGGACCAAGATATTCTCTTCCTTTGCTGAATCATTCCACTGTCCATACTCCCCCTGAGTACCTGCTGAAATCTCTTAATAGTCTCCCCCTTTGTATATGCCAAGGTGTACCAATCTGTTCATGTTCCCCCTGAGTACATGCTGAATCTCTGTACCGCTGAAGTGTGTTGTACATGCTCTTCTTGACTGTAGGCAAGATCTGCGAAAGATGTTCTTCAAGAAGAACATGACTCTATACATCATAAAAGCCCTTCCTATCACCAAAGACTCATACATACATCCATCTCTCAACTAAGTGAGGATATACAAAAATTGACTCATCCACCCAACCAAGTGGGGATACATCAAAAGTTTACATATGACAACCAATCATATTGCATCAATCATCCCAGGCATAGTGGGGAAACCAAAATAGGCCGTTACATGACCTCGACACCATGAAAGAGATACCACAAAAGAGATATATGACATAGAGACGAAATAACTAGACCAAGACTTATGAAAGTCACCAGTAGCATCTGATAATCACCATTCAGATCAGCAACCAAGAGATCCTTCTGTTCTCCTTTCGCCTTTGTTCCTCCTGAAATCAACACCAAATGTGAACTAGAACCAAAAGCTTTAAGATAATGCCAACAATGCATCATTGGAAGATTATCTGCTCCCCCTGAACCTGTGCCAGATGATCTCTGTCAGACCTATATCAGACTTTCTGCAACCAACATCTGTCCCTGCTGATTTCCTTCAAATCTCCATATACGCGTCTGTATACACATAAACAAGCGTATATACGCAGATATCCCTTACGCAACACGCGTACACCATATACGCGACTATCCCCTTGTAAAACGGCGTATGCACGCGGATATCTGTTAAACAACACGCGTACACAAATTTCCATATCAGCAACCTGTAAATGTCCTGTAGAGAATAGGTCATCAACCTATAACAAGGTATGTCTGCATCAATTCATCCCTTTGAACAGAATTCAGAGTCATTCACATTGTATCATGTGTGAAACCACCATAGCCATTTCATCAAGCTCTACATGATCCAAGTATCATTACTTGGGAACATCTGCATCAATTAACATATGTAAGGATCAACCTATCATCATATAGATAAGAACTCATCACCATGTCTCCAATAAAGCAACTTTGAGTAGTCATCCATGTATCAGCACTATGTATCTTGAGCTTGACTCTTTTGACAAAGCTTCTTGATATCATCATCAGCAACAATCCTTATCCACATGAGTGCCTGCATCATAACTGTATGATCTTTATGCATATGACAACAGCAGTATATGAGTGACTCATCATCAAGTGAGGAAGATGTGTATTCAAGTTTTGTACTTCTCCTTGTCCTTATGAAGATCACCATGTAAGCACCATATATGCATCATCAAAGAATCAACCATAAATCTGATCTAAACATCTTCTATGTAACTTCAAGAAAGAGAGTTTATCATAGACAACTCACAACCACATCATAGCAAGATATATTATTTAGCCATATAAGAATCATCACCAAGGATTATAAACCATAATGCCAACAATGAATTACTAAAGGCATATGCTCCCCCTCAACCAGTGCCATCTGTTAGATCTGATCACGCATATATCAGCAATAAGCATCAAGACATCATCATCATCAAGTTAGGATCAAAACACTTCTAGACATCTTACAGGTATCAAAACATTTTTACACATCCTCAACAGACTGTAACAATTAACCAATAGAGCAAATAATGGACTGAATCATGTCAGATCCCTTTTCTAAGCCTGTCTCCACTGCTTTTCCTCAGACTGATATATACGCGACTTTTCAGTGTCTAACTCGTGTATATACGCGACTTCCCTTTAAGAAACTTGCGTATGAGATTTAGGACACTAAAGTTTTACACTTTCAGCTCCCCCTGAGTCTGATATGTCTGAGCTGTGCTGTGTCTCAGTACATTGTGCTGACTGTACTTCCTTCTTCCTCCATATCTTCAAGTGTGATGAGGTTTTCTCCTTTTGGTGTGATGTCCATCCTTTGTTCTTGCATTCCTTTACTATATGTCCAAGCGTGTTACATGCATAACATCTTACATATTTCATATTCCTCCTGTAGCAATCAGCAGCTTTGTGACCAAACATATTGCAAGCAAAGCAATATCCATTAAAGTACCTTGAATGTGATGATCTTTCTACATGATGGTCTTGAACCCTTCTTCTTCCACATCTAGCTGCAACATGTCCAAGATTATGACATACATAACATTCAACATTATTCATAGGAGGAGTAAACGATTTTCTTTGAGGAGTCTCTTTCCTTGATTGTTGATGGGGTTGACCTTTCATCTCCCTTTTGATCATTTTAGTTTTCTCTTTAGAGTTCCTTGCCTCACCTTGTGAGCTAGATTCACCTTCAACAGATTCATGAAAACCAAGACCAGTCTTGATTGCAGGAGACCTTTGACTACTAAGAATATTATCCAAGGCTTTAGTACTATCTTGAAATCTCAAAAGTTTATCCTTTTCTTCTAATTTACCTTTCAAGATATTTACCTCAACTTGAAGTTGTTCCTCCTTTTCTAGACATTGCTTCTTCATGTCTTCTCCATCTTTTCTTCCTTCTTCCATTTGTTGCCTTAGTCTGAGAATCTCCTTTTCTTGTTCTTCATTCAGATCCTGCTGCATTTGACGAACTCGGAAGGCACATTCTAGTTGAGATTTTAAGCTAGTGGCTTCGTTTTCTTGTTTTGCAATAGCTTGGAGTAGATCTGTATTCTGCTTCTTTGATTCTTCAAGATCTCCTTTTAGTGAGAGGATTGTAGCTTCAAGATTTTCATAGTAGCTGGATCTATCTTTGAGTTTCTTGATGGTTGTGCTTCTTTCGTTGACTTCTTTTCTTAATGATGTCACTTCATGCTGCAATTTTTGACATTGGTCTTCCTTGTCCTTGAGAAGCTTTCTTACCTTGTTTCCTTCTTCTAGTTGGGCCTTTAGTTTGGTAACTTCTTCTTTGAAAGCACATTCCCTTTTGTTCAATAGATCTTGTTGATCTTTAACTTTGTCTGCAAGCCTTCTAAACATTGCCTCTATTTGACACTTTTCTTGCTCACCCATAAAAGCATGTTCAGTAGTTTCACTATCACTTCCATCACTTTCACAAGGAAATATAGCAGGAACATCAGAGGATAACACATTCATACCTGATAATGATTCTGAATCTGATTCTGAATTTGAAGAGCTTCTTATACCTAATCCCCAATCGACTCTCCCACTGTCATAGTCCTTCTGAGATGTCTTCTTCTTCTTATGAGCTTTCTTCTTAAGATTCTTTCCCATTGTTCCACGGATCTCCTTCAAGCGATCAAGCTTCTACCAAAGGACCTGCTCTGATACCAATTGTTGGAAATAATACTGAGAGGGGGGGGTGAATCAGTATTATCAGATCAATAAAACTTTTCAATTTCATGCTCAGAAACATATACGCGACTTCAGTTAAGTTAACCCGCGTGTACACGCCACTGTGTCTAAAGAAACTAGCGTATATCCAGAGATCTTATAATTCAGTTATCTTAATCTTCAGTAGATGCATCAGAACATTATTAAGCATATTAACAGTAAACAGGTGCAGTATAACAGAACAGAACATCACACAAGAGCCACACACATGAACACAAAGATATAAGGTGGAAACCCAATGTGGGTGAAAACCACCTGCTGCAAGTCATCTCAATCTTCTTCTTAATAAGAAAATCCTTTTACAATATTTGTACTGGTGCAGTCTTATACCAGTACGGGAGCTACAACCCCCTTTGCTTTTGTACTAGCCGATCCATTTACTAGTACACAGGCTGCTACCTGCTACAATGCTCCAAAGATCTCCCTTAGCTTTTGTACTAGCTTAGATACTAGTACGTAGGTGCTTGCCTACAATCTTCTCACCTCCAGGTACCACGTTTCATCAATTTTCAGACTGGATACACTGAAGCACAACACATAATCTGTAAGGCCACTTTTCATCCAATTTTCATACTGGACCCATAACTATCATTGAAGCTCAAAACAATCATCAAACTCTGAATCACTGAAACCCTGTTAACAATAGTCACCAGAACACAGAGCAGACACAGAACTCTGTAATAACCATCAGATCCATCTGCAACTTCAAATATCAAGCTTTACAATGTATACGCTACTTCGATGAATCAAACCCGCGTGTATACGCGCTTTTATCAAAGCCAACCCGCGTACAGATCTAAAAATAATTTCTCATAACTTGCAGCTGTACCAGACATCAGTCATACTCATAACACTTATAGAACAATACATGCGTCAGTATGTAGATCTAGAATAAGCATCATAAAGATAGTTCATTTCAAACCATTTGATCCCGATCTCTCCTTAGATCTAGTTCTCCATCAACAGGTGAGATCTCTCCTTAGCTCAGATCAAGCAATGCATCATCAACCCATAACCCTGCATACTGGATCTAATGCTTCATCAGATATTCAAGACATTTCAGATCCACTTGCCTAATGATTTCCTTCTCCTTATATAGCCTTAGGCCTTGTTCAATACCAAGAGCCAAAACCATAGAAATCCAATACCATCAACTTCAAAACTAGGGATCAACACGTCCGCCGAGACGCCAAGGTCCAAAACCATAGGCACAACTTCCAAGGAATAACCGCCATGGACCAAAGGTACTTTTCCACATACACGCGCTTTTGCTGAAGCCAACCTGCGTGTACACGCGACTTGGGCTTAACGAACCTGCGTGTATGAACTTTCTCTTCTTCTTATAGTCTGATCATCAATTCCTTGCTGCTGACCTTCTGTACTATGATTTGTCATCAGTGAGGTTTGCCATCAAGGACAACACTTATCTCATAATGCCAACAATCTCCCCCTTTGGACTTGATGGCAAAGCTAACTTGTCACACTTAGAACTATCATCTGATTCCTTTGAGCTGTCCTCCATCAGTCACATCTGATATCTCTTCTGAAGATTCACCCAGTTATACATAAGTGAGATATTCTTCTATCAGAGGGTTGCCATCAAGTACAACACATGCATCATAATGCCAACATTATCCTCCTCAACCAACTCAACCTTCTCAATTTCAAAATCCAAACCAACAACTTTCATTACCATTTCCTCAAAAAGCCAATCAACTACCTGCCCAATGAATTTGAAATCTAAACAATAAAAATCAACAAGTTGTTTATAATGTTGAAGGACAAAATTTTCAATCTTCTATGGTTACCCCATTAGGTCTAAATGATGTTCAGCTTAGATCTAGTAGGGTTTTAAAAAGAAGTCACAAATAACCACCATCCAAAAATCTAAAAAGGATGAAATTCATGAGAATGATGGAAATCTTGATCAATAAAATATTCCTCTAAAGGATGATATTCCTATACAATCAAATGATGAGAAAATAAAGCAAGATCCTACAATTCCTCTAGTAGAACAACCTTTTATTTCTCTACAAGATACACCTTTTGCCGAAAGTTTTAAAATTGATAAAGGAATAGAAAGGCAAATTGTTTTACCACACTATGATATGCTATATGAACTTAAGAATATTTGCATCAAAATTCCTTTGCTGCAAGCTATAAAGAAAATACAAATATTTTCAAAAGCTATTAAGGAGTTATGCATTATAAATCCAAGAGGAAAGGACAAAAGATGTTAAAAAAATATAATTGGTAGGAAAAATTGATGATATCATGACGGGAAAACCTATTTTTCAAAAATATCTAGATACTGGTAGTCCCATTGTGAAAATTCATATCAATGGTGTTGAAATTACAAACACTTTAATTAATATATGAGTAGTCATAAATATCATGAGTAAAAAAACAATGGAGAATCTTAAGCTTCCTAATATTCAATATGCTCCTACATTATTACAATTAGAAGATAGATTTTTTATCAAATCAGATGGAGTATTAGTATATGTGTCTATTTCTCTAGATTCTTGGGAATATCTTGTAAATTTCATGATTTTAACTCTAAAGAATAATTTAGGAGGCCATCCATTCATCCTTGGTAGACCTTTGCTAGCTACAGCTGATGCACTCATAAGCTATAGATCTGATGCACTCATAAGCTATTCCCAATATAATTAATTTAATTTCCATCATAAAATTCTAGACATATTAAATATTATTTACATCATTACAATATTAAAATTAATATAGATATATATATCATAATATATTAAATTAACCTATAAAGATATATATATATCATAATATGTATCATAACAAAAAAGATATATTTCATAACAACATTAAATCAACCAATAAGATATATATACCATAACAATATTAAATTAATAAAGATCATATATATCATAATATGGCAATGTAGGTAATTATAACAAAATCTTAACACGCATTAAATCAATAAATACACATCACATTACAATAAAACAAAACATAATATATATTAAAGCAAAAATCAATATTCACAATATAATAAAACAAAGCATAATATACATTAAAACAAAACATAATATATAATAGAACAAAACATAACATATATTAAAATCAATATATAATAACACAAAGCATAACCTAATTAAAATCAATATATATTAAAACAAAGCATAACATTTATTAAAACCAATAAAACAAGACATAACAGATATTAAAATCGATATATATTAAATCAAAACTTAATATATAATAAATCAATATATATATACATATATCTTAATACATTAAAACAATATGCTTCAACATAGTTTAATACATTAAATCAATAATTAGTTTAATAAATAAAACAAATTATGTCAAAACATAATAAATATAAATAAACATTTATATACAAATAAAATAAAATAATATGTCCATTCATAACAAAAATCATGATTAAGCCAAAAAAAGATTTAAAACACATTTTAAAATAATTAAAAGGATAAATGATAATAGTAAGAAAATATTTAAAAAATTAAAAATTAAATTTTTTTTACCTAAACCTAATTAAAAAAAAAAAATTACCTAAACCTAATTAATAAACCTCTCTTATTTAAATCTTGTCGGTCATGCACGCTCCCTTTTCTTCACCTATTTATTCACCCAATCCCATCTCTGACTTCTTCAATAAATCTCATCCTGATGATGAACCACAGAGGCTGGTTCGAAACGTCGATGCACTTAAACAACAGATGCGATGAATCCGGAAGACACAACCACACAGATATGTATATCTCTGATGGAAGTTCCACTAATAAATTTACATTGTATCCTCTTGCAAAAATAATAACTGTTATAGGTCGTTTTGTCACATCCATTACTGAGCCTCCTAATGGGATCAATCAACATCCTATTCTCCCTTTTCACCATCTTGTACAAAGCCCTAAGCATGTTCCCTTCATGCCCCAGAATTTCATCCCTAAACTACATCATCTTAGCGAGTTTTAGGACCAGCACTCCATGTATGCCTACTGGGGTGTGATCACCTACATGTTGCTCCACTGTGGCCTTCGTTGGTCACCATCAAGTTACTCCCCTTTGCACCTGCATTGGTTCTATAAATTTGGGAGAATGATGAAGATTTCAGAAGATTCCCTGTCTAGGAGTTTCCATAATTTGTTTTAACTACTTACCTTTGATAAAACATTCAGAGCCTATCCTATCCTACTTTCTAATTTTCACCACTTATCCTTTGATCTATTCCTCCATCAAATGTGGATCTCAAATCCTATATTGGTAATTGGATAAGAACTCCTAACTTACCCTACTTCTCTATATATTCTCAGCCTTCTATGTGGTTGGGGGTTGGCTTTTGGAGAGTGATTATTCCCTTATGCTACAGCAATGAGTCGTTATTATCTCATGCATTTAGGGTGATTGGAGGTGCATATTGTGACAAGGAAAGGGCAATTCAACAACTTGGAGGAGCTCTTCTACAAGATCAACTTCTACTTATGGTTGTAATCTCCTTCCATATATATTAATGTAAATAATTCATTTTTTTCCTATATGTGATGTTTTTATTTCATATATTTCAATACCATGTTGATCTATTGAATGAATTATTTAGATGATATTGCATAGATCTAATAATTTGTTGGCTTGTGTTATCTAACTGTGTAGTTTCTAATTTTGGCATTCATATCTGGAATTGGATCCTCCAAGCTAAAGAAGGAGTGAAGTGTGTGAAGGATTCTAGGTAGGCCTCACTCCATTGTCTATTTACTTTAAGGAAAAGAATTAAGTTCCTTGTCTCTCTGTTCTTCTAGGTTAGCCACCAACCTAGGGGAGATACTTTTGTCTGTAGTCATAAATCCTATATAATAAATTGGTGACCATACTAGGGAATGAAGTATTCCCTTGGTGACTTCCTTGTCCATTCTGTTTGATTACCTCCTTGAGAGACCTTCTTTGTATCATCCAACCAAGAACAGACCTAGGAAATGATTTCATTGAGCCTTTTTACAATTTTTGTGCCAGAATCCTCTTTCCTAGGCCCAATGCTCCCCTACTGCCTCTGACAAATAATTGCACCTCACCAAGACCCACTCCATAACAGTGTTGCAATGCACTGGTGCCTCTTCTGCACCAGGATTGGTCCCTATTTTTGCACAAATTTTTCCTTGGTTCTTGAGCCTCTCTTTGGTCAGCCTACTTCCACCTAAACTTCCCTAGGCCTTGAGTGTCTTATGGTCTCTCTAAAGCCTATATTTGGCTTGCATTTTTGTTGTTTTCCTTTGGGAAGAATTGTTTTTGATTTTTCTTTGTTCTTATCATTTGGTCCCTTGCAAACTGATTTTGTTTTATTTCTTATCTCTTATATGAAGTGTTGTTCTAGTCCTCATTCTGAAAAGTGAAATTAAATCAGTAATTCAACATTTGCATCTTAGTTTTCTTCATTTCAAAAATTAAGTGTGATGAAAAGAAAAAATTTGCATTGGCATTTAGGGTTTTTCATGTGCATTAGCATAGGAATAGTTGCATCGAAAAGGGAAATTTCATCTTGCATATTGTTTGCTGCATATTTTATGTTGCGTCTTCACTGTTCCTTCCCTTCCTTAGCTACATTTTCATTAAAAGAGAAAATATTTTTATTTTCTCATGCTAGATCTTCATTTTAGGATATTCAAGTGACATTCGTGGTGAGCCCCAAAACTGAAACATAATCAAAGATAAACAATATAATTTATTGAATCAACCTGAGGAGCATTTGTAACGTTAACGCAAACATATAGAGGTCTAGACTAGAGATGCATTTTGACATTGTAAAATGTAGGAGTTGTTGTTGTTGTCTAGCGTTTCGTCCTAGGAGTGAAATCTCATTCCATGTATGTGAGTGTATAGGATCATATTCCATGTACCTTCGGGTATATTGGTCGCACTCCATGCCCGTAAAGTATATGGGAACATTCTCATTGAATGGTTATGCATTAGGCATCACTACTACATGTTTAACTCCCACGTATCCATGTGTATATTTTGGGAGTACCCAGTAGGTTTCTATCCATCCATAGGTAACTGAGTCTAGTGCCTTGCATACCCTGATACACCAAACACATCATTCAGGAAGATTTTTCTATCTTACGTTAATTCCTTGGTTCACCAAGGTGTATATTGCAGTTCACAGTTTCTTGGTAATCCTTTATTCTTAGACTATCCTCTCTTTTATTTATTTATTTTTGTCTTAATAATATTTATTATCTAGTGTGGAAGAACAAAATACCCCTCCCCGTCATTTGCATAGAATGTAAAATAAGCCTCCTCTTCTTCTAGAGTCTACTCCTAACTGTCGTTGTTATCAGGAAATCTAGTGTCTATGCAGAGCTGCTAGTCCCACTAAGGCTGGTAGCTACCTTAGAAACAAATAAAATAAAACTACTTTCATTTTCCTTTATGAGAAATATATAAGAGGGGAATAAAGGAGACCAACCTCTGTCTTGCGCTTGGTTCCTTATTTGATTCCTCTCCCTTTTGATAGATATTTGCCACTCGCTTCCTCGTATACCCAGCTTCAAAGAGCACCTATAGAATCAAAGCAGCATAACACTATCCAAGAACAGAGATCTACTATCATAAACAATATAGGACCAGATATATATCGACCACACAAATGCATAAATCATCAATCATACAAGATTGTGGAGGAAAAATTGAATAGCTTTATTGATAATCAAGAAAGAGAAAAGAGGATTACAACCAATTGTTCTGACCCAACATCATCCTCTCAGCAAGAAAGCCCTTCTTCACCTCATGAAAATATAGATCACCCAACACTATGATGTTGCACCAAGAAACCAGCAGCACTTCCTTACAAGATACAAAATTCCAGTCTCTGGATCTCTGGGATGAGGGATCCATATATAGATGTTTACAAGGGATGTGAGTCAGCTTCTGAGATTTGATTAGTGTCCTCTCTCTGATAGTTCTTGATTCCACTTGGAGATTGATGATCTCTTACTCATCCCTGGGCGAATGCAGAGAGGCAAGTGTCACAGGAGAAGTTTCTCGAAGATTCCATGATCCTCCACCTTGCGGATTTAATCTGCCATTTGTCCACTCTCACCCATCGCACCCCATAGAAGGGCTTTTCAACATGCATCGCACCTACTGTGTGTATTTAGGTGGGATGCAATGCACTTTGACCATGGAGCAGGTGAAATGGTCAAGTTTTGACCAGTTCTGAGTAGTTTTTCATGGAGAACTTCTGGGAGATGCTGTAATCAGTTGACCTTGTTCTTTTAGGGGTTGGAAAAACACCTTTAGGGACTTAGGAGACCTTGGTTTACGGACATTTGTGATTGGGGTTGCAATGCCCAAAAATTTCTATAACAGTGGCCCCCTAAAGCATGAGGTCGTTAATCTTTTGATGTCGGGTGAAATGCTTTATCATGAGGATATGAACTTTTTTCAAGCTAGAAGGTGACCTGTAATAAGACACAATACAATAAATTATCTTCATAATATTTTCATGATCTAGCTGAGGCGGGCATTTCCCATGCTCAGCTTTATAAACTCATTTTCATGTACATAAGACAGACAATCGTCTGAGTGTAGACTGATGATTCTGGTAGAGCTATCATCCCTTGGATTGGATGATTATCTGCGCAACAATGATGTACATTTGATGTCTTTATTTTCTTGAATATATATCGCAGCCCGGATGGATGAAACTAGATCCGGGGTCTTCAATCTCGTTCGATCTTCACTCAAAGTACAAGTCGATCCATGTGAGAGATGTTTTGGAGTCGAACATGGAAAGACATCGCCTGATTACCAGCCAATGATGTAAGCTGTTAACAGGCACGAGAGGAATCACCGATAATGATGATGACCCTCAAGGTACTATAGTACAATTCACATGGTGTGAATAAGGGACTTGGCATCGAACACCACGCAAAATCTTTCGGTCGAAGGCCATTGATTTAAACCTGTCACTGGAAGTGAGAAACTTGCCATTAGGCATGCAAGCTTCAAAGTACTGAAAGGGTTGTTCCTAGATCGAATTCTTGGATAATGAGCTGATGTCAACAAGAAGCTACGTCATAGGAGGGCCTTAGTGAATCCCACATCAATGACACGGAACATAGCAAATGATTTTGATGGAGGTGAAAACAATCTGGTGAGTTCAGGGTGGCAGTCATGAAATAATGGAGCGTAAATGTATTGCAGTGGGTGAGACACAGGTGAATTCTCTGAGCGACTTCTCTTGAACATATTGGCGACACTGACATGATGGATTGGTAGCATTAACCCCAAATATGGATGGTGTGACGAAACCATGGTGATGTGACCAGTGAATGGAACAACCCAACATGACTTGGATGCAGAGTGAAAGTGTCATGTTCAAGAGCGACTTGCTACAAATAGAGTTTTCTTCAAGTTTTCTTCCCAATTTTCCCCAGTCATTGCTGACCAGTACCTCTTTATTTTTTTCAATCTTGAGGAGGATAACATATGCTTGTTCTATAATTTGCCCTTCGGGCAAACCCATCGCTATGTTTTAACGATCCTAGCGATAGTGAAACTCGTTCTTGTTTTTTATGGACAAGTTTGTCGCTATTCGGTTTTAACGAGTTTAACAACAAAGATAACTCGGTCCTTTTCAATTTTAGAGAGTCTGAAAAGGGACGTAAAGAAAACTCCAAAAATCCTTTTTCGTCACATAATCCCTTGAGTCCAAAAAAGTATAAAACAATACAAAAGGGATGAATTTTCGGTACTTTTAACGAGCCGAACAAAACAAGCGCTCGATATTTTTGTGTAATAATCCCTCAAGTCCAAAAAAGATTAAAATCTAAAGGAGGAATAACACTTCTGGTCATTTTAATGAGCTGGAGAGGCCAATGGCTCGGCAATCTTTTCATATTTTACGAGTCAGTTGAAAAGAGCTTAAAGGAGACTCGTTTTTTGAGGAACAAGTGATAGATTCAGGTAGCAGCTGATTCCAGGTAAGGTTTGGAATTTTCCAATCACGGCAGTGTCACAAGGATGGCTAACAGGATCATTCTTCGCAGTTGTTCCTCAAAAAGAGTAAACAATCAAATGGGGGTAAATGATCAGCCAATACAGAGTGGAGGTGACGATGAGAACACAACCAAGGCTTCAAAGGTTGATGGTAATACATTCGCAATGGTTATTTACTGGAAATTAGTTCTTTTTTTAATGAGCTTAAACTATGGAGGAACATTTGCTCATTGCTTATGTTTATTTTTTAACGAGCTTGAATTCCACATTAAAACTACTCGATTATCCAGTCGTATAATAAGGATGTCTCATATATAAACATCATCTTTTCAAAGCTTCGCCCCGCATCCTTTCTTTATGCAAGTTAGGAAACGACCAATCCTACGAGTTTAAAGGGTTAGAGGACCTATAAATTTAAAAAAATAAATGGTCTCTCTTTGCTTGCATGCCAAAAGGTTTGCATACCCCCAGGTATAGCGAAGTAGAGTTTCCAGGTTACCCCTCAATTTGCAGAGAAAACATTTGTTTTATCGGGAAAGGCCTACCTTTTCCAGGTTACCCCTCAATTTGTAGACAAAACATTTGTTCTAACGAGAAAGGCCTACCTTAATAGAGGCATCTTATTCTGGTCTAATCCCATTTTCCAAAATGGACGGGTGTGTCAGCCAATCATATATCCTCCATGGAAACCTACCCTATACCCAAGGTTTCCCTGTCGAAACAGGCCAGGGTGCATGCCCCCTGGGTTTCAGTCATATCCTCTGAATCACTCATGCCCATCAAGAGGATGGACTGGGGATTGATGAGACATTCCTTTCGTGAAAATACCATTTAGGGTTGGTATATGACAATTTTCTATGTGTGAACCGGGAAATGAAAGTTGGTCTATGAGCTTGACCACTCTTCCTTCATGCGGAAAACACATTACTCTAAAGAGTGAGGAGACAATGGCTCCCATGCAATAAATATAGTCTCATCCAAGGAGTATATTATAATCCAGGGGTCCTTGGACTACCATTACGTTCATGTGAATGGTTTTCCCTCTCAATGTTATCGGCACATTGGGAAGGATCCCTAATGGTCGACTGGTTCCTTTGTCAAAGCCTGTTAGATTTCTCATCTCAAGCAAAAGTGATGGCGAACCAAGCGCTTTCCAAGCAGTTGAGGAAAGGATACTCACAGAAGCCCCTTCACCTATCATGGTACTGGCCATGACCATTCTATATATTTGAGCAATGATTTGAAATGGTACACTAGCCGGTAAACGAGGTCTGCCTAGTAGATTCCAGTCAAAGGAAACAACCAGGTTGCTTGGAGGTGAGACCGAATAGATGGTTGGATATGACTCTGATGAACTTCCTTCCTCCAGTAAAGGAACGAGTAGACTGCCCCCATGTTCATTGGACTCTGTGCTTACGAAGAGAATTTGAACGGTGTCGTTCTTGTTCTCTTCGGTGACTGTACAATCTGAAGATTGATCCTCTGAAGGCAAGACCGGGTCAACTGTCGCCTCGACCTTTTGACTTTCGTCTGGTGTGGATTCAGATGGTTTATCTTCAATGATAGACGCTTCAGCTGACCACAAGGGCGTGTCAGCCCGATTTTCAACTAGTGACGGACTCAGCAAGAGTTTCTTATATCCAGGAGGAAGCCGTAATGGTGAAACCGGATGGTCATTCAAAACTCTTTTAGCTTCGTCTAAGAAGGGACAATGGTGGATGGCATGATCGCCTTCACACAATTTACAAGGAAATTTATATTTTCCTTTTTGTCCAGGGGCTTCACTTTCACTAGTTGATGGTGTATGCTCAACAGGATCATCAGAGGTTGATGACACCAGATTGTGCAAACGAGGAGACCAGTCCCTTAAGATCCGAGGGATGCAAGGACAATCTCGATGATAGTGGTCTCCTTTGCAAATGACACATGGTGATTTAGGCCTGGATGGTGCAGTGTGTGGCTTTTCGCTAGACGATGCATCGTCGCCCATTTTCACCTTTGGCTCCTTCTTATTCTTCTCCTTCTTCTTCTCGGTTACTCGATTTTTGGCTTTACCATCTCCATCAAGCAAAGAGGAAGGAGGAGAGGAAGAATTGGACGAAGTAGAGGGTTGGGGGGTAACTCTGGTATCGTTTATTTTCTTACTTGATTGTTCAAGAATCACGGTGTTCTGAACGACAGAATTTGAGAAGAGCCATACGGGCAAGCCAATTGTCAATCCTGGAAGAGACAATGTGGCCATATGGGGTGCACCAACATCTCCCCAAGAGGAGAAGGGACTATGATTTCTTCTAAGGGGAACTCCCTGGTTGGTGGTCTCCATTTTTCTCAACCTAAGACCAATGTAGGAAAGGTGATGTTTATTTCAATTAAAATAAATTTTAGACGCTTTGACACAACTTGTTCTTTCAATTTTTAAGAGTCGAGAAAAAACAAAAGATGACTCTAGTCACCTTCGATTTTTAATGAGCTTGAAGTGACAAGTGCTCAGATGGACCTTTTCCTTTAAGGAGTCTGAAAAGGAACGAAAGAGACTGCTCTGGAAATCTGGACAGAGGGATTACCAAACCAATCACAAAAGTGCAGAATACTTTTTACGGTACGGCAGTCAATCTTCTTGAATGTTGTGTTCAGTGCATTGTGATCGATAGGGCGGCAGACACGACTTCCTATGGATAAAGGATAAAGCCTATTGTGGTCTCCCAATATATACTCGACGGTACGTGGGAGCACAAGTCTGTACTGGCACTTATCGTCTCAAAGTGGAGCAATCACCCAACCAACAGTGAAAACAACAGTTACCAGGCTTTACGACGCCAGAATATGTCTCTAGCCTAGACTTCTAAATGTTGTGCGTTAGGTTCCAAAGCATTTTTAGATTCATTAAATTTTATTTATAGTTGATCTTGCTTAAGAAAATTTCCTTTCAAGTTCACTGCATGATGTAGATGTACAATTCCTAAAATGAAATCTAAGATGATAATCAATCATTTAATCTTCTTTTTGCAATGAAAATCCTAGCTACTAAGGAAAGAGAGATGATTTTCTTTCATTATAGAGCAGAGAGAAAACACTATATGCACTGTCCTAAATCAAACCAAAAGATATTCTAAATGAAAATGCACATGCATGTATTTGTTTTCAGCCTTCTTAATGTGTGAATGATAAAAAGACAGCTAAGCGCAAATTTGAATTATTTTTCAAAGCGACAATTACTAACAAGCTTCTTTTCAAAACATAAATGAAGACAATGATTACACTTTGCTATTTGGAATTGAAAACTTGCTTTCGACACTTGAAAAAGTACCAATTCAAATCAAATACAAGAGTAACAGAGTAATCGACTATCAAGAACAATCGGATTCTCTTATATGACTGAAAACAACACTTGTGACACTTTCAAATCAAGAAACGACAGTTCAATTACACTACTTCTTTGTAAAAGAGAACTGAAAATGACTCAAAATACATAAAAACATTTACAGTTCTTTGCACAATGGAGGCAGAATAATGGCATGGAAGGGGGTTTCCAACAGAGGTGTACTGACTACAGGCAGCAAAACTCTTGAATAGAGCTGAAAAGAGTGAACACAGAAGCCAAAATCTAAGAGCAGAAGAGGTCTGATCAGCGCACCTGTATCACAAGGAAACGGAAATGCAATGCACCTACTACACTCGGGAAGTGCGATGCATTCAAGTTCCAAAGAAGAGACAGTGCGATGGACCAGGGACGAGACTTTAGCTAGGTTCCGGGTCACAGTTTGCAGCTCAGTTCAGAGATTTAGGCTGAGCAAGTGGTAATCACTAAATGAATCACAGGGGTAGATCTAAGGAGGTTACTAGAGCCACCATAAGGGCAATTAAAGAGCTTGTAAATCAATTGTTTAATTCATAAACAAAACCCAAAGACAGACTAAAGCAGCATTGATCTACTTTGCACTTGCATAGCAAATGCAGCTCAAAGGCTAGCTGGATTGACTTCAGGCTCCATCTGTAAGTTTATAAAGTAAACAAATGTAGATAAACAAACAATCTATTCTCGCTCCCCAGTGGAGTCGACATTTTGTTATCGGGAAATCTAGTGTCTATGCAGAGCTGCTAGTCCCACTAAGGCTAGTAGCTACCTTAGAAACAAATAAACCAAAACTACTTTCGTTTTCCTTTATGAGAAATAGATAAGAGGGGAGTAAAGGAGACCAACCTCTGTCTACGCTTGGTTCCTTATTTGATTCCTCTGCCTTCTAATATATCTTTGCCACTTGCTTCCTCGTATACCCAGCGTCAAAGAGCACCTGTAGAATCAAAGAAGCATAACACTATCCAAGAACATAGATCTACTATCATAAACAATATAGGACCAGATATATATCGACCACACAAATGCATAAATCATCAATGATACAAGATTGTGGAGGAAAACTTGAATAGCTTTATTAATAATCAAGAAAGAGCAAAGAGGATTACAACCAATTGTTATAACCCAGCATCATCCTCTCAGCAAGAAAGCCCTTCTTCACCTCATGAAAAGCTTAGATCACCCAACACTATGATGTTGCACCAAGAAACCAGCAACACTTCCTTACAAGATACAAAATTCCAGCCTCTAGATCTCTGGGATGAGGGATCCATATATATATGTTTGTAAGGGCGGTGAGTCAGCTTCTAAGATTTGATTAGTGTCCTCTCTCTCATAGTTCTTGATTCCACTTGGAGATTGATGATCTCTTACTCATCTCTGGGCGAATGCAAAGAGGCAATTGTCACAGGAGAAGTTTCTGGAAGATTCTATGATCCTCCACCTTGCAGATTGAATCTGCCATTTGTCCACTCTTGCCCATCGCACCCCATAGAAGGGCTTTTCAACATGCATCACACCTACTGTGTGTATTTAGGTGGGATGCAATGCACTTTTACCATGGAGCAGGTGAAATGGTCCAGTTTTGACCAGTTCTGAGTAGTTTTTCATGGAGAACTTCTGGGAGATGTTGTAATCAGTTGACCTTGTTCTTTTAGGGGTTGGAACAACACCTTTAGGGATGTAGGAGCCCTTGGTTTATGGACATTTGTGATTGGGGTTGCAGTGCCCAAAAATGTCTATAACAGTCGTCAAAAGCATAAGAAAACACAAGATACCGAATCAGGAACATTAAGAACTACTTCTGGCCCTCCTCCTAATACTAATCAGCCAGAATGATCTTTCCCATTGAGTTCTAAACCTGAGATTACATCCATTCTTGTTGGTGACACTAACACAATTGTAACAGATGTCCCTGAAACTTTGTTACTTGAGTTTATTGAATCTAACCTCCCTGTGTCAGAAACTTTGTTTCCTCATGTTATTGAACATGAGGAGCCTCGACCATCTTCACCAGATTCTTTGGGACCTTCCTCTTCTCTTCCTTTGTCTCAAATATAACCGATATTTCTTGGGCCTAATGGTGAACCTCTTCCATAGGGACTTGTGAGTATTGAAGATATCCCTCAAGAAGAGCCTCACCCTTCTACTCCCATTCAATGGGAATGACTTTATTTTTATCAAACTAATCCTTTTCCATCTCTTCAAACTTCGACACAATCTACTTTACCTGATGCTTTGGGCTTATTTGTAGATCTCTCATGGAAATCTTCATCGGGATTGTTAACCGTGACTAGAAATGATTCAAACTCCCATCCTATGTCCGCCACTATGGTTGAGACATCAAGTGTCGGTTCCTCATATATATTTACGACATCACCAGAAACTCATTTGTATGGTGGCCTATCCATCCCTCCTAGCTATCAATCATTATCTAGTACCTTTCCTAGTGTGGCTTCCAATCCTTGGACCTCTTCCATGTCATCCAATTCGGGAATAATGTATGGTACTTCTCTTATGAATGCCACATAGTCTACTCCTCTCGCTCCACCTACATCTACAATAATGAAGTAGGTGGTCCTTATTTTAGTGGGAAAAGCTACCCTCAATAGCCTAACCCTCTTTATGTTGGGTACCCTCTATCTAGATCGCAGTTGCCTCCATCATCCCCTCCTCCTATCACGGGCGAGGAACTTGTTGTTGGTATACCTGGAATGGATACCGTTGTTTGGAAACCTACTTTACACGTTCAACCTGGTTCTTTTTGGGATCGATTGTTGAATCTTCAAACTATACCATCTTCATCACAAATTCCTACCTATCCATCAGCACCTCAAAAAGCTCAAATAGATGTGAGCCAACCTTTGCAGCATATTCCAACGGTGTTTGGTTCTCCCCAGATCCTGGATAGTCAACCTATATAAGGTCCCTCACCTTCTCAATCACTTGTGTAAGGTACTCCTCAGGTTTTGGTAGATCAAATTATTCAAAATTTGGCACAGTCTCAATCGAACCCATACCAAGGAGCGATGAAAACCCCTATCGGGAAACATTATGGATTACATCAAACACCTTTTCAAGGCTAGCAAATCCAAACCCAACCATTCCAGTAGCTTTAACATCATCCTAGGGATGGGTAACAAACTCACTTGTGTGTTGGTTATCAGAACCCTCCATATCCTAGTAATCAGGTTCCATATTATTAGAACCCTCCTGACCCAGGAATGCAAGTTTTTGTTGCTGAGGCTATCCCTTCATAACTAGGTCATCCGTCTCCTGACTTTAATAGACAATTGCCTTTTATGGCTACTCTTGAATTACCAGATTTAACTCAGCTTAATAATGACCCCATTTCTCATTCACCATGGTGGTTGATTCTTCTCTTTAAGTTTCCTTATGATATCCCAAAGTTGAATGGGAATCCTGGAGAAGACCCTTCGATGCATGTTATGACGTATCATCTATTGTGTTCATCCAACTTCCTTATTGATGATTCCATTTGACTTTTTCTTTTGAAACAAACGCTTACGGGTACTATGATTAAATGGTATATTTAGTTACCTAGAGTGTCATTTCATGACTTCAGCACTTTAGCGACTACCTTCCTCACACATTTCCAGTTACCCATCAGATAAAAAACTGGAACAGAACTATTGACTAACTTCAAACAATCTGAATCTACTCACATTTCAGATTACATTCATGAGTGGTGATGCCATCACCGATTGGTCAAGAGTTATGTTCTAGATCAGTTGTTAGCATAATTTTTTGTTAAATCTCTGTTAGATCCCATAACAAAAGATGTGGCCATGGGTTGAGTCGTGACCAAAGAGAAAGTTATTTCTTATGATCAATATTTAGATCTATTTTATACCCAATTGGGCATGCTCTATGATAAGATACCAAATGCTATGAGACCTTCGAATATTGTTCCTCGTCCACTTGGTAAAGAATTTCATGATGCCAATGGCATTATTGGTTATTCCAGTTCGTAATCAGTTAGTAAACCATCTGGTCTTTCTCTCACCGCTCCCGTGCAAAACCTTCAATCCCATCCTGCTGTGGCTTTTGCTTCTGAGATAAATGTCATTTCATCTGATAAAGGAAAGTCTCAACAACAACCTCAAGGGAAGAAGAAAGGTAAAGGTAATAAAAATAAGGATTCCTTACCATAGGATAAACAAAAAAATTCGTCTTCCGATGAGAAACAAAAGCCTCAATACCCATGCTTTATTTGTAATGAGGATCACTTTACACGTGATTGTATGCACCGCATTGAAGTGAATCAATTTCTTCAATTATTCTCTTCTCTTGTCATGTTAACCAACCCGTATCCCAATCAAGAGACTCATATGGTTTCTAGGGATGTTGTTTCCTCTAACACGGTTTTGATGCTTTCCTCCTCAAAGCTGAATTCTAATGTCATGGCGGCCACTCGGAATAAGGACTATGGTAATGTGAATTAACCGAATGGTCAAGCTACTAATTAACCTACCAGTTAAACACCACCTTTATCTAATCATGTTCCACCTCTAGTTCCTAAGAAATTGACTATCAAGCCTATGAAGGGTGTTATCCATAAGTCCGATTTCAACCCTTGGCTCAATCTCCATCAATTTTGTTGACTCTTGAGGTGTTGCCAAAATGTCCCACACAAAAGAACGCATTGTTGTTAGCTATCGGATGTGTCGATCGATCGGATTCCAACCTAGTGATTTTCTCTGATGAAAACTATACCCCTCGATTTCCAACGCAATTATCCTTTATGATTCAGGCCATTGTCCATGGTAAGAACATTCATCTTTCTATTGTGGATGAGGGAGCCTCAACCTGCATCGTGTCTTTGTCCTGCTGGAAGGTGATTGGTTTGCCCCAACTGAGTCAGTCAACCACCACATTAAAATAATTTGATAGAAGAACATTTGAAACCTTGTGGGATTCCACATTCCCTCCAAGTGGAACTAGGGCACAAAACTACCTCCGTTGAAGTAGAAGTTATTGATGAACCTCATGAGTATAATCTTCTACTGTGACGTAAATGGGTTTATGCAATGGCTATCATTGTTTCGACTTACTTCTGAATGATCCACTTTCTGCATAAAGGCAGGATCGTGGCCATAGATCAACTCACCTTTTTTGCCTCTGATTCCAATGATACTAGAAGTTGTTAGGATATTCTGACACATAGGAAATAGTTAAGTACAACTTGGTCTAGTATAGAGTTAGGTATAGAGTTAGGTAAAGTGTGTTTCTTTACCTTGTACATTTTGTAACTTACAATCCGACGGTCACGATATGTACTGATCCGACGATTCATTCTCTCCTCTGTATTACCGACACTTGATCTGTGGCTTGACACCCGATTGGTCCATGATTTCTATTTAAAGCGCATGGAGGGTCATTTGTAGGGTAATCCGTCTATGAGTGAAGCTTATGTAAATTTTCATTCTTTTATTAATAAATTGCCTGAAGTGGTCGCATTGGCTCAGGCCGTGGACGGTTTCCCTCTTTGAGGGTTTTAACCACGTCAAAAATACCGGTGTATTGATCTGCGATCTGGTTGTGAGCCGTGTCCTTTGGTGTTCTGTCTGAGGAACTTACCCTGTAAATTCCTACATGGTATCAGAGCTATTTGAGGGCCGCGTCCATTGGTGATCCAAATCTGAAGTCGGTAGAACTGCATCCGACTTCCGTTTCCTAGATCTACTATTTCTGACTGCTTTCGAGCCGAGAGGACTGCTCCGTTGTGTTGGGAGCATCTGTTCCAGTGAAGAACCCCTTTCGCTTCATGCGAAAAGGTATCTGGTAGCTCTAGCTGCGTCATTTTTAAGATCTGGAGGTATACAATGTTTATTTGTAGTTTACAGTTATTTTCTCTCTGTTTATTTCGGTTTCAGTTTATTTAACCTTTTTTATTACCAGATCTATACCTTTCATTTCTGCGTATGCTCTTTGCCCTGTGACTCTGTGCAATCTGGGCAAATCAGAAACAAAAAGGAAGGATTTTTCTCATGCGTATGCTCTTTTCCCTGCGCCTTAGTGTGATCTCGGAAAATCAGAAACATTGAGGAAAATATTTAGTTTCCAGCTAAAGCTAACTTTGAGCCGCAAGATTAATTTTTGAAAATATTTAGTTTTTCGGGTAAAGCTAACTTCGAGCCGTAAGGTTTGTTTTCTTTGCATGTCCATGTTGGGTTTTGTGTTTTTTGTTTTGTAGAGAAAAAGAGCTTTCTCAAAGCAAGCACGCAACCCAAAGCACCCCCCCCCCCCCTTCTCTCTCTCTCTCAAATTTTTTGTATAGCTCAATTGGTTCAAAGCTATTTTAAGAGAGTAGAGGTCTTGGGTTCAAATCTCCTTTTTGTGAGGGCAGATTTTTCATTTCTGCACATTCCCGCACTTCGTCGGCATCTTCAACAACGTTTTTTCAAAAAGCCATAACTTCTTCATCCGGAAGCCGTTTTCAGAGCCGTTTTTTTTAAACCAGCCTAATTTTTTGAGATATATCCATTGGAACACTTAGTTTCAGCATCTTTAGCTTCAGTTTCCGTTGAAATGGAAAGTCAATACCAAGTTACCCTTGATAACACCAACTACTTCCAATGGTTGTCCTACATTGAGGATTTACTTAGAAGTAAAGGTCTCTACAGAATAGCCTCAAGCCAAGAAAGGAAACCAAAGGATGAAGATAAGGCTGCTAAATGGGAAAATAGGCAAGATCAAGCACATGGATTGATAGGGATGTCTATTTCTCCAGATCTTAGATTCCATATTGCAGAACTTGATACTCCTGATGAAGCAATGAAACAAATCAATAAAGTTTTTTGGATTAAAAATGAACTTAGAGCCCATCAACTTGAAAATGAGTTGCTTACATTGGACCCTAATAATTTTTCTTGCATTGAAGATTTCTTGTCCAAGTTCAAGACCCTTAGATATCTCTTGGAAGGTGTTAAGGTTAAGAAAGAAGATAGTAACCTTATCTATTCCATTCTTACTAAGTTGGGACCAGCCTACTCTGTGTTTGTTTCCACCTTCCATTCTACAAGAGAAGCCTTCATTTCTCAAGGAACGGACTACAAGTCCCCTTCCCTTGAATCTTTTTGTGATTCTTTAATAAGAGAACAAGAAAAACTCTTACACCTTGGTCTTCTTAATCTTGGAAACTCTTCCAAGAAAGCGTTAGCCGCCCAGCAGCAACCAAATTCAAAGAATCCTAAGAAGTCATATCCTAAAAAGGATGGTCCTAAACCAAACAAGGGTCCTAAGCAATCTTAGCCTCAAAATGAAAAATCATTTCAACAAAATGATAAGACAAATAAAAACAAATGGAAGAAGACCGATAGACATTGCAACTTTTGTAATCGAGATGGCCACTTAGAATCCAAATGCTTTAAGAAGATGGAAGCCTTGGAAGCAGCGATGAAGAGACATAACATCCATTTGGAGCAATCTTCAACTTCAACTTCATCTTCAGGAATGGCACTTTCTGCATGTGGTTGTCAAGCATCTCAGTCTAGCTATGCACTAAATGTATCTTCTTCTTCTCATTCTCATGAGTGGCTCATTGATTCTGGAGCTTCTTATCACATGGCCAAAAACAAAGCCATGTTTTCTTCTTTAAATGATTGTAACACCAAAAATATATATGTTGGTGATGATAGATCTCTTAGTGTTGTAGGCACTGGAACTGTTCATCTAGACAATGGTCAGTTTAATGATGTATTATGTGTCCAACCTTATCCTGCAACCTTCTATCTGTATATCAGATAACTCATTCAGGTGAAGGTAAAATCATTGAATTTTCACCTCATGATGTTGTAATCAAGGACCTAAGAGATCCTAAACAAATTTTAGCTACTGGCATTGCTGATGATTCTACAAGGTTGTATAAGTTTCACAACTTTGGGTCATCAAATCTTCCCTCAGTATTTGTTGCTCATAACGATGAAGTGAGCAAACTTTGGCATGAGCGATTTGGTCACTTAAACTATCGCTCCCTTCAGCACCTATGTAAAGAAGATATGGTGACAGGTCTTCATATGGTATCTTACAGAGATGGTGTTTGTTCCGGATGTGTACTCGGAAACATCATCAGGACAGTTTTGAAAAACGTGCCTCTTGGCACGCCTCAGCCCCTCTACAGCTTGTGCATAGTGATTTATGTGGTCCACTCACAGTTGTGTCATTCTCTGGCTGCAAGTATTTCTTAACTTTCATTGATGATTTCTGCAGACGCACTTGGGTATACTTCTTAAAACTCAAGAGTGAAGTATTTAACACATTTTTGGCCTTCAAGGCCTTTGTTGAAAAACAATCTGGACATCAAATTCTTAAGCTAAGATCTGATAATGGCAGATAATATGTTAAAAACACATTCATCAACTTTTGCACTAAGAATGGAATTCAAATGCAACATACTGTTCCATATACTCCACAACAAAATGGTGTAGCTGAAAGGAAGAATCGCACCTTAAAGGAAATGGCTAATTGTATGCTACAATCTAAAGGACTTGGTCTTAGTTTTTGGGCAGAAGCAATTAACTGTGAAAATTACATAATAAAGCACACTCCTACTAAGGATTTAAAGAATATCACTCCAGAAGAAGCATGGAGCTCAATCAAACCAGATGTAAGTCACTTTCGTGTTTTTGGAAGTGAAGCGTGGGCCCATATTCCAGATGAAAAGCATAAAGCTTTAGAACCTAAGAGTGAAAAATGTACTTTTGTTGGATATTCTGAAGATGTCAAAGGCTATAGACTTATTCCATTTAAGTCCAAAAGTGTTATCATTAGAAGAGATGTAAAATATGATGAAAATATATCGGCCTGCGAGCCTAGTCCGGCAGATGTGCCACCTCTCCCTATCTCTTATACTTTTGAAAACATTTCTTCTTCAGATGATGAAAGTGAGGATGATAATCCTCCCCCACCATCTCAGGATCCTCCTTCAGCTCCTCAGCTTCCAAAATGGGTTCGTGCTACTCGAGATGCAGCAGGTGATCTTGCCGGTGATCCTACAGATCAACGACACACATGTTCTCAGTTTGACAGAGCCTCTTCTTTACTGGCTCAAGCTCCAGTAAATTATGATCCTGACACCTTTGCAGAAGCTTCAGGCCATCCAGATTGGGAAGCAGCTATGAATGAAGAATATCATTCATTATTGGCAAATGATACATGGGATCTTGTTCCTCTACCAAAGGGACGAAAACTTGTTAGATGCAAATGGGTTTACAGAACCAAGTATGGACTAGATGGGAAAGTTGATAAACATAAAGCTCGTCTTGTTGCTAAAGGTTTTTCACAGGTTGAAGGCATTGACTACACTGAAACCTTCTCCCCTGTTGCCAAAATGAACTCTATCCACCTTGTTCTTTCCCTTGCTGCCTCGTTCAAATGGGAAGTCCATCAGATGGATGTTAAATCTGCCTTCTTGCATGGGGACTTGCATGAAGAAATCTACATGGAACAACCCATTGGCTTCATAAAATCAGACTCCAGCCTTGTATGTCAGCTTAAGAAATCCCTTTATGGTCTCAAGCAAGCTCCTCGAGCTTGGTATGCCAAAATGGATAGCTTTCTTTTAGAATCTGGCTTTTCTAGGTGTCATTCTGACAATACTGTCTACACCAAGAAAGTGGGCAAGTCTCTTATCATTCTTGTTCTTTATGTTGATGATCTTATCCTTACCGGTAGTGATCCCAACCTTATAAACCATGTGAAGTCCAGCCTTAAAAAGAAATTTGAAATGACAGACTTAGGACACTTACATTATTTTCTCGGTCTTCAAGTCTTGCAATCCAAGGAGGGTATTTTCCTTTCCCAGTCCAAGTATGCCTGTGATATTCTATGCCATTTTCACATGGAAGACTATAAGCCAACTCCTTCTCCCTTTTAGTCTAGAGTCAAACTTTCAGTCACTTGTACTTCTCCTGAAGTTGATGCTACCTTATACCGTCAACTTGTAGGAAAACTTATGTATCTAACCCATACTCGACCTGACCTTTCCTTCGTCATTGGCCTTGTTCCTCGGTTTATGTAAAACCCACGTGAAAGTCATTGGAAAGCAGCTAAAAGAATAATTCGTTATGTTCGAGGTTATGTGTTCACTCTTGGTTCAAGACCTATTACATGGGCTTGCAAGAAACAAGGTGCCATTTCTCTTTCTTCAGCAGAAGCAGAATATCGTGGTGTCGTAGAAGCTAGGAAGGAAGCCTTGTGGCTTCGTCAGATCCTGTCAGAGTTTGGCTTTCAGCAGCAGCATCCAACTACACTTTGGTGTGATAATCAAAGTGCCATTCAACTATGCAAAGATCCAGTCCAACATCAGTGCATCAAACACATTGAACTGCACATGCACTTCATCAGAAAGCTCATTCACGACCATGTTCTTGAAGTGCAATATTGTTCAACAGATGATCAAGTTGCAGACATCTTCACAAAGGCTCTCATAGAGGCGAATTTCACTAAACTTCGATTTATGGTTGGAGTTCAGGAAGTTGTCACTAAGGGGGGATAGGATCTAGTGTCTCCTTCCTTCTCCTATTGTGTCATATTTGTAAATCCTTCAATCCTATCCCAAGTTGTTCTTAAGGGGAGATGTTAGGATATTCCGACACAGAGGAAATAGTTAAGTACAACTTGGTATAGTATAGAGTTAGGTAAAGTGTGTTTCTTTACCTTGTACATTTTGTAACTTACAAACTGACGGTCACGATATGTAGTGATCTGACGGTTCATTCTCTCCTCGGTATTACCGACACTAGATCCCTGGCTTGACACCCGATTGGTCCATGATTTCTATTTAAAGTGCATGGAGGGTCATTTGTAGGGTAATCCGTCTATGAGAGAAGCTTATGTAAATTTTCATTCTTTTATTAATAAATTGCCTGAAGTGGCCGCGTTGGCTCAGGCCGTGGACTGTTTCCTTCTTTGAGGGTTTTAACCACGTCAAAAATACTGGTGTATTGATCTGTGATCTAGTTGTGAGCGGTGTCCTTTGGTGTTTTATCTGAGGAACTTGTGCTGTAAATTCCTACAGAAGTCTCCCTCTTGTTAGGGAAGCCATACATTCCTATTATCATGTCGGAGTTGGATTTTTGAAGGATTCATTGCTTATGGGAACTTTTTTTCTCCCTCCTCCTCTCCTTCCTAGCTCCTCCCCTTTAGTTGCTTATATCAATATGATATCATCCTCTATGATCCTCGCTGATCCATGGATTGTACCTGATCAAACTGACATCCAAATTTTTGGTGATCGAATACAGCTTAGCTCCATTGAGAAAGATTATGAAGCCATATATTTAGTTTGTTCGACCCATACTTTTTATTTGATCAATTGGCTAGATCGATCACTGAATTATGGTATGCCCTCTGATCCTTTCTCACGGATATTATCTATCGATGAAAGCATCATGGAGATCATGATGTCAGACGATGCATCATGGGACGAAAATCATCATTGTTCCTCCTTACTAGATACCATTGAAGATAATATCAATGGTGTGTACCTACCTAATTTTTCCGAACCCTTTACGAATTTCGTCTTCATTCATGAAATTGACTCTGAAAAGAACCTTTGAAATATTGAAGGAACGATTCATCACAATATTTCGATTAAACCGGGAATAGTTGAAAATATATACATCAAAGCATCTTGTTCTACATCTGAAATTAAGCATATCATGCAGCCCTATTTGGAGGATCTCCCTGCTCACTCCAATCGTCGGGCTAATCACCCTATGCATTTACGATCCATTTTTCTCCATTGTAGACATTATAACATTCAAACTTAAACTACATAAATGTGTGTTCTGTGTCAGTTCTGATCGACTCCTTGGTGTCTTTTTTTTCAAAACAAGTAATTTGTATTGATCCTCTGAAATTCCAAGAAATCATTGACTTGCATGCACTTTCTTCCCTCATTCCATTACAAAGACTCCAAGGGAAATCTAACTTGCTGAGGAGCTTTGTCCCTAACTACGCTAATCTCGCCAAAGGATTTACTCACTTACTGAAAAAATGGATCCCCTTCCATTTTGATGACGCTGCACATAAAGCGTTTGATGCCTTGAAAGAAGTATTGTTTCAAACATCTCTCTTATATGCCCCTAACTATCAGCGTGACTATTTCATGTATCTTGTTTCCGCCATCTCTACTTTATCTATGGTGTTGGTCCAAGAAGACGATATGGGGACTCAACATCCCATTTTTATTTGAGTTAAAACCTAAAAGATATCAAGATCTGGTATACTCCTGTAGAAAAGTTGGCTTTGGTGGTCGTTCAAGCCATCCAGATATTTCTCCATTACATCTTTCTTCGGAAAACTACGGTCGTTTCAGATTGCAACCCTATGACATATATATTGTCAAATCAATTTCTTGGGGGAAATACTCCAAGTGGGTCATTATTCTCCAAGAGTTCGACTTGGAATTCATCAAATCCAAGTTGAATAAATTTTAGTTTTCGTCGAGCTAATGTGTGATCTTCCTTCCCTTGATACTAAATCTACATATGAAGATTCTATCCCCGATGATTCATTGTTTCTGGTTTCATCATCTGACCCATGGTATGGATATTCTTTTATCTATCTTAAGACCCAAACTTTCCAACCTAATACCTCTCTCTCTGAGCAACATCGTATCCGATACGAATCCCAAAATTATATGATTAAGGGAAACACCCTTTACCATTGTGGTATCAATATGATTTTACGGAGGTGCCTCACTCATAAATGCCACTTGGGAGCGTGCAATGAACATTTATCTAGTTACGCTACCATGCAAAAGATCTTACACGCTAGTTACTTTTGGCCCACCATTTTCCATGAATGTATCCTCACAATCCATAAGTTTCATGCATGCAAGATCTATGATAGTAAAATCCGTGCTCCCCCTGCTCCATTGCATCCCATTGTCGCTATTGGTCCATTTGAAAAATTGGCACTAGTACAAAATGACCAATTAGTTACTAAAAAAAAACTAAAATTTTCATATAAACAACCATTTTTCAATCGGTGATCAATAGTAGCTAATTTACAGTATCTTATAACGTGACCAACTTTTAGTCATTTTTAGCTTAGTCATTAATTGGTTTCTTCAATTTTACCATCTAGTAGTATATTTAGTCATAAATTTGGTCATTAATTATTATTGGTTTAGTCATTAATTGTCACAATTAATGACCAAATATACAAAAAAATATATTGCTATATGAATCCTCGAGAAAATCAATTAATGACAAAATAAATATGACCAAAATGTTGGTCGTGTTATAAGATACTGTAAATTAGTTACTAATAGTCATATATATGCAAATTTTAGTCATCATTTAAAACCAATTAATGACCAAAGAAATATGACTAAAATTTAGTCGTGTTATAAGATATTGTAAATTAGCTACTAATAGTCGTATATATGCAAAATTTAGTGATCATTTTAATCAAAAAATTATCATTTTCAATAGTCATTTATCTTTTTTTGGTATCCCACCGATTTAGTAGTTTCTATTCATTTCATTTAATTTCATTCATAATCATTATAAGTGACTAATTCAATCATATATTCATGTTATTGGTGTTCATCATTAATTAATGTAAGCTACTAATTTAGTAGTTTTAGATTGATTTTATGTGTTTATTATTAATCAACATAAATTAATTAGTATGATTTTGTGACTAAATTTTAAAAAAATGTCATACAATGTGCATGTTTATCTAATATGGTAACGCAAAGTTACATATGTTAATTACGAGACTAAATAATATCAATTGCAAATAAAAATAATTTCAACCATATAAATTTTATTATATAAAATATCAAGTATTACAATATGAGTTTCCAACTTAAAATATCGGTTCAACTATAATTTACACATGAAATATTGTTTTATCATTTCAAAACATTATCACTGTGTTTCCAAAGCATTGCAAGTGAATTCATCAACTCTGAAGGCTTGACCATCAGTATCTATGAGTGTGTCTTATGCAAGATATAGTCTTATGAAAAACTCTCTTCTCTCTCTCATTTTTCATTGTCCCTCTAGTGTTATTGTTCTCTTCTTTCTTCAATTGTTGCTTCTTACCATCAATGTTGAGTTCCTCTCCTGAAACTAAAAGAAGATACAATGCAGAGTCTAAGACATGAAAGACGGTGAATACTTGAATATAAAATAAAGTATAATATACAAATTTTATACAACATATACCTAAACATTCAACAGTGGCCATGATGCGGCTAGATGACCTGTATAAACAAAACAAATAAAACGTCACCGTAAAAAACAAAACCTTAGGAACTTAGTATTAAACCTTCAACAAAACCTTAGGCACAATCATACCAACTAAGTTACATGTTAAAAATATCACACGATAGATAACTTGTGAAAACAAATGGAAAAAAAAAGGTCAATGTAAAAAATATTCTTATTGCTTGTTCTAAAAGAATCATGTTCCTTAAATTTGGATATTTTTTTGCCCACAGTAAAAGTTCCTCACTATTATGACCTATGTTCTTAGGATCATGAGATTGATCCAACATCATATTGGATTGTGGAGACAAAATGATTCAAATTTCCAAGATGAGTACCTCACTTGGTTGAATGAAGGTGCTAGCTATGAGTAGTGTCAAAACCTTAGGGAAGCAGAACACTAAGGCCTAAGAAAATATATCACCACTTTTCCACTAAAAGAAAAAATTTCAATCCCACAATGACCTCTGGGAGTACATTTCGTTGGATGGATATCACACTCTGAGAGATGATTTTTTAATACAATGAGAAGTGTACATATATTGTCACAATGCCCCTCACAATTGGACCTTATAGTTTTGTCCAATAATATTAATCATATTATACTATTTAATTATAATTTATGACTATTAGATAATTATTAATTTTAATACTTAGTCTGAGATTGCATTTTTAGTATTTATGTATACATGAAAATATTCGGAAAAAAAAAAAAAAAAAGGTACTTTTTGTGACTATTTAATTTCGAGTGAATCTAAATACACAAGAATTTATGGTGCCTCAGTGTTTCTCTATTGTTTCTCTAGTGTTATCCGCTCATTGTACCAACTACCCCCATGTCCTCTACTTATTCTGGTGAATTCCTCTTTGATGATGTGCAATGCCAATGCGGTGGACATTTATCCTCGATGTTTTTCTGAGCCAAAGGGAAGCTCCACAAGTAACTACCAAAATGTAGCCTTAAATATATTATTGGGGGAAAAAATGCAGTAATTATATGAAAAGCCAAGAAACATTACACGTTAATCATCTTCCCTTTAATATTGATTAATAATTTCTTTTCATTATCATGTAATACTAAAGTGTCAAGTAGGGTCATTTAAAGCCAGTCATCCATCAATATCTCCTTTAAGATTGTTTAGTATTTAATACTTCCTATTACACACATAGTAGATCACCAACTTGAAGGATAGCAATATAGACACAAGAAAAATGAAATTAAAAGAAATGCTAGGAACTAAATTGTGACTAATATTGAGTCAAGAAAATACCAAGTTGTTCACATTAGCAAGGCATTCTTAGGCACTAAAATAGAAAATCCTTCCATTGCATCATTTTCACCTTTTCTTTAATTTCTTTAATTGATAACATAACTTTTATAAAAATAAAATAAAATAAATAAATAAATCATTGAAAAAGGTCTCAAGATCCTAACAAATTGTCGAGTGATTGTCATATCAATTAAACATAAAGGCAATCATTTGATATTCTTTTAACTTGTGAAATATATTGAAGAATATGAAGCTTTCTCATCCCTTACTCCTAATCAAATTGTAATCCATGGAATCAAGTAATGAATTTCCCTCCAAGATAGTTAAGGGATCACTTTGGAGAAGGACTTCTAGAATAATTGGGATAGTAGAAATGGAATTAACTAGGATGAAATTGAAGCACTTTAGTGGGTGATCCAAAATATTTGAATGCAACTGAAAATGATTTTATACTCCCTCCACACATTTTGAAATAGAAACCATTCAGTTGCATCTCATTTATTTTCCACCTTTCTATAATATGTAATTCTTTGACCAAGAATAGAGCATTCATAAATATTGTCATGGAAGAGGACTCTTCATAATCCTAATAAGTTGGGCCATAACAAATAAACAATTTCATGTAGTCATTAAATTTTACATGGTATATTTTAGTGATCAAAATGACAACTTTATTCTTAATTTGATTACAACAAATATAAATTCAACCCTAACTAGTTGGGATCTAACAAATCAAGAATTCCATATAGTAAAGTAAACTTACATGGTAGATCCCAATTATTTGCAATGACAACTTTATTCTTGATCTTATTACAACACAGATAAATTCAAGAGTACATACATATTTTTGTATTGGACACATTTTGAGATTTCATAGAAATATAATGATATGATTTACCTGTAGGATTTGTCTCCATCACATAAACCTCTTTTCGTAATAAAATTATAAATCCCACGTCTGCACTCCTCGTCCCCGACATACCAATTATTTGTAGTGGAATACTTTATCATGCTCCCTCGGTGCAATAAAGATCCACTACTATGGCAAGGAGATGATTAGTGTCATAAAATGGTGCAGTGCATCCTTCAATATGTTATGAAACCAGCTCACAAAAATATAGAAAAGATAGATCAACACCTTAGAATTCAGCGTCTTCGAGGGGGCAACCTCCCTTACATTACACAAATGAACAATTCTTCCATGATACAATTGACAAGACCTCCTTTATATATATAGGAGTCTAAGGGGTCATAATATAATCAGAGCCGACATAACAATAATAATGTAATGGCACAATAATAACAATAGTGGGCTTCTATGGGGCACAATAGTAACAATATGGGGACTACATGGGTACAAAAATATAATAAGGGGGTTGTACTAATAACAATAAGGGGTTACACTAGTAGTATAGGGGCCTAACATGCCCCTCTCCTTCAAAAAGTGTTGTCCTCAACGCTTAAGTATTTCTTGATGCTTCTGTATAAAATTCTTGTCCTCCCATGTGGAATCTTTAGCGGGTAAGTTCTTCCACTTGATGAGATACTCTAAAATTGATCAATTTCGTAGCTGTCGGGTTCTTGTTTTTTTTACTACTCTAGGTTCCAATATGATTTTTCCTTCCTCTTCAAGTTCTCACAATATTGTTTGAATTGGGATCTTCTGCAACTTTTGAATGAGTGGTCACACTTCTTCGTCCTTCTTCCATTCATCCCTTGCTTCATTTATCCAATCTGGTGGGATAATAGAAATAGCACAAAACAATGCTTCCACATCCTCATCCTTTCTTGAGAGTGCATCTGCAACAAAATTTTGCTTCCCTTTTCTATAGATAATGTCAAAGTCATAACCCAACATATTTGTGACCCATTTTTTTTGTTCTTCTAAATATAATATTTGTTCTAAAAAGTATTTAAGACTATCATGATCCATTTTTACCTTGAATTGTCTTCCCATTGGGTAAGGTCACCATTTCTTAAGTGCATGTAGTATTGCCAACATTTCCTTCTCATAAATAGCTTGCTTGAGATGTAGCTGTGAAAATACCCAATCACCTACATGAAAACATTTTTCACTGCTATGTTGACCTACCTATTGTTTCATTTGATTCTACACCAAAGTGGCATTATCATTTAAAAGTTGGAGAACTTGTTGTTGATGCTCAATGTGATCTTTCACTGCTTGAACCTTTTTCTTCTTGATATGCCCTTCTATCTTTAAAGTTTGAGGAGTGGTAATTTCTTCCAATGCTTTACAAGATATGGTCAGATTCATTTCTTTATGCTCGATGTGAACTTTCACTTATTGAACATTTTTCTTCTTGAGATGTCCTTCTATCTTGATAGTTTGAGGAGTGGTAATTCCAGCCAATGCATTACAATATATGGTTGGATTCATTTCTTCTTTCTCGATGTGATCTTTCACTTCTTGAACCTTTTTCTTCTTGATATGTTCTTCTATCTTGAGAGTTTTAGGAGTGGTAATTCTTGCCAATGCTTTACATAATATGGTCGGATTCATTTCTTCTTTCTCTAGGGTTGGTTCCTGCTGTGTATCCTCTTCTTTTGATGTTTCTTGATCCTTTTCTTCCTCCTCTTCATAATATATGTAAAATAATTTCTTCTCAACACACTTATGACCTTTAGTGCATTTTCTATCACAATTGTAACAAAGCCCTTTTTCTCTTTTTTCTTCCAATTGTTGTGGTGTCACCCTTGTAGGTTGTGGAAGGCTAGGAGAAACAACACTTCCATGTTTATAGTTGTGAGGGGTAGAATTCCTTGTTTCCATAGTTTTGCTTTCCACTTTTCTTGCCAACCTGAATGCCTTCTCCAATGAATCGGGTTCCTAAAGACGAACCTCATGTTGAATGTTATCCTTTAATGTCCCGATGGAGACATCAATCCTCTGCTTCTCTGAAATATCATTTTCCCTTATATTCAATTTTTGAAAGTCCTCAATGTGCTCTACCATTGAATACTTTTGTTTGAGATTTATCAATTGGCTAATGAAGGTGTTTCTCTTTGTATCTTCATAATGTGCTATCATTTCCTTCGTGAAAATTGACCACGTGATAAGTGGTTTACAAGAACAAAGCCATTTATACCATACAAATTGATTCAGTTCTAAATAATTAGATGTAATACATACCTTTTGTAACAGTGGTACACCAAGTATATTAAAATATTTCTCCATCTATAGTATCCAATTTATCGGATCCTTGCCATCAAACTTCCTCATCTCGCTTTTTCTTGATTTTAGGAGCTTGATCTTGAAACGAATGTAACTCCGTAACTTTGGATTTTCCAGTTTTTAAATCATGAACTATAGTAGCCCTCTACATCCACTTTCCAGTGCCACAAGATTGATCGAAATTGGGTTCTCCAAGAAAGAGTTATGCACAATATCCCACGATGACCTGAGTATAGACTTGTTCAGTAGAGCGAAATTGTATGATGTGCCTTGGGTCACTGTTTCAACCTTAGGTTCTAAAAATGGTACCCAAAAAACTATTGTCCATCCTCTTTCTGTAACTTCTTACTAAAATTAAATCTGATGCTTAGAGAGAAACTTATGACGATTTTCCCAAGGTGACCTGTTTGGAATATGATTTGGGGGTTTGCAAAAACCCTAACTACCTCAGATTATATCTCCGAACATATATCGATACATGAACTAAAATTTGGAGGCAAGGTCCAGACCAATTTCTTCTCAAATGGGTTTTTGTTTTAGCTTCCGAAACATCATAGGGAAATCATTATAATGAACATTCCACGATGATCTGTTTTAAATGAAATTCTGGAGCTTGGAAAAACCCTAACTTCCTCATATCATATCTCCAAAAATATAGCGAGACAATATATGAAATTCAGACCCGAGCTTCAACCAGATTTCGTCTCAAATGGGTTTTTTTTCACTTCTGAAATGTCGCAGACAAAAATTTATAGGGAAAATTCCACGATGGCCTATTTGGAGTAGCGAAACCCTAGAATCCAAAGCTATGATACCAAATGTTATGAAACCAGCTCACAGAAAGATAGAAAATATAGATCAACGCCTTAGAAATAAACCTCTTTGAGGGGCAACCTCCTTTACATTACACAAATGAACAATTCTTAGATGATACAAATGACAAGACCTCCTTCCTATATATAGGAGTCTAAGGGGTCATAATATATTCAAAGCCGACATAACAATAGTAATGTAAGGGCACAATAATAACAATAGTGGGCTTCTATGGGGCATAATAGTAATAATATGGGGATTACATGGGTACAACAATATAATAAGGGGGTTGCACGAATAACAATAAGGGGTTACACTAGTAATATAGGGGCCTAACACAATATATGTCACAGAACTCCTCTCACCTCTCAAAACTCCTCTCATCTACAATAATAAGAGTCCTTTCAAACTGCTTGGTATCCATCTCATTCATCCTGAAATAAGTAGATATTTCCATGGGTGACAAAGTGTTCTTGGAGATTTAATAGAAGGAACTATCACTAAAAAAATGCAATGCAGCATAATAGTTATCAGTAAGAGGAACAACCCTGCCAAGCTACTTCCTAACTACCTAAAGATACTCTCAAATTACATCTTATAACGAACAAAATATAACATCAACTACCTATAGAGTCTACCTACGCATGGTAGCAATGAAAACATTGTCAAAAACAACATCTACAACAATGTTGGTCAATCTCTTCTTCTAGTCAAGGGAATGCCCAACTTTTGAAAAGTATCAAGTAAGTCAGGGTCCACCTCATCCGGGCTCCTCTTATTCTTCGACTCTCTTTGTTTAGGTTCAAAATAATAGGAAAGGTCTTGGAAATTGATGGGTGGGTAAAAGTTATCATACCATTTGGTTTCTTCCATTTTTAATCATTGTCTGTAAGCATTGAATCTAAATTGCAAAAGTCATTCAGGTTCATTCTTTTTAGATAAAATTAACCTAAGCTTTGGAGAGGTGTAAGGTTTAATGGATCTAAGTATATTCTACTTAACATATATTAACATGGTTTAAAACTGTAGGCATTGAGATCATAATCTAAGGATGAAACATAAAATATTTTATGTTCATGATTACAAGAAATCTTAATTTCATGTAAACAAGTTTGAGGAAGGTCTAGCATTTGCATAAAATTCATGCATTCTGACCCTACAAAAGTTAGGGAGGAGCGAAATGATCTGTACAATAAGGAGATGCAAAATGCTTACTTTTCCATTGTCCTTTGATGAATTGTTGGCCGCAATCAATATATGCATTATCATAATAATTAAACCCTTTGTACAATAAGGAGATGCAAAATGCTTACGTGTGCATTACCTTTTGATGAATTGTTGGCCACAATCAAGATCTGCATTATCATAATCATTAAAACTTAAACTCTAGATAAAATTTATGCTTTAATAATATAAACCCTCCAAATTGTTTACCCATAAGAAAAAAACCATCTTTAGTAAAAAGGAAGAACTCTCCATAGTCCATATTCATACCCACGTAAAAATTACCAAAATTTCAATAAGGACATGGAAAATGCTTACATGTGCATTATCTTTCCATGAATTGTTCAGTGCAATCAAGATCTCCTTTATCATAATCATTAAACCCTCAACTCTAGATAAAATTTATGCCTTGATCATATAAACCCTCTTGTTTACCCATAAGAACAAAAATCATCTTTAGTAAAAAGGAAGAACTCTCCAAAGTCCAAATTCATACCCATGTAAAAATTACCAAAATCTTCAAGATCCGCATTATCATAATCATTAAACCCTCAACTCTACATAAAATTTATGCTTTGATCATATAAACCTTCGTGTTTACCCATAAGAACAAAAATCATCTTTAGTAAAAAGGAAGAACTTTCCAGAGTCCAAATTCATACCCATGTAAAAATTACCAAAATCTTCAAGATCTGCATTATCATAATCATTAAACCCTCAACTCTAGATACAATTTATGCATTGATCATATAAACCCTGGAAATTCTTTACCCATAAAAACAAAAATCATCTTTAGTAAAAAGGAAGAACTCTCCAGAGTAACCCTCGAAATTCTTTACCCATAAGAACAAAAATCATCTTTAATAAAAAGGAAGAACTCTCCAAAGTCGAAATTCATACCGATGTAAAAATTACCAAAATCTTCAAGATCTACATTATCATAATCATTAAACCCTCAACTCTAGGTATAATTTATGCTTTGATCATATAAACCCTCGAAATTGTTGTTCACCCATAAGAACAAAAATCATCTTTAGTAAAAAGGAAGAACTCTCCAGAGTCCAAATCCATACCGATATAAAAATTACCAAAATCTTCAAGATCTGCATTATGATATGCATTAAACCCTCAACTCTACATAAAATTTATGCTTTGATACCGATGTAAAAATTACCAAAATCTTCAAGATCTGCATTATGATATGCATTAAACCCTCAACTCTACATAAAATTTATGCTTTGATCATATAAAACCTCGAAATTGTTTACTAATAAGAACAAAAATCATCTTTACTAAAAAGGAAGAACTATCCAGAGTCCAAACTCATACCCATGTAAAAATTATCAAAATCTCCATGCCTAATGACCTTGCCCTTCATATAATCATTGATGCTCTCCTCAGGTGTCCCACGCAGACTCCATCTCATACCCATGTAAAAATTACCAAAATCTCCATGCCAAATGACCTTGCCCTTCCTCCATCTAATCGTTGTTGCTCTCCTCAGGTGTTTCTCATGCAGACTCCATCTGGGGTTCGAATCCCATGAGATCCATAAATCACGTTGATGGTATTCCTTCCATAAATCACATTGATGGTATTCCTTCTTCTAGCATTTCACACTGGACAAGGCAGAGAAAAATGCAGTGCTACAATGTGATGTTGTAATCTATGAATATTTTATTTGAACCCAAAGCTAAACTAGAAATGACAAAGAAAAGAAATATTTATAATGGAAAAAATAAAAGAAATATTTATAATATAAAATAAAATATATAAATTGAAATTGGGTGTGATGTTGTAATTTGTGAATATTTTATTTGAACACAAAGCTAAACTGGAAATGACAAAGAAAATAAATATTTATAATGGAAAAAATAAAAGAAATATTTATAATATAAAATAAAATATATAAATTGAAATTGGGTTAAATGATTTATTTTTAATAAGAATTTCTTATTTTTGCGTAACACGCTAAGTTGAAAAGAAGAAGAAGAAGTTAAAAATGATATTGGGATGAGTGTAAACATTTAAATATGACCTCAAAAATAATAAAAAGTTAAATTAATAAAAATAACATAATTCAATTTGTTATATTTTGATTTTGTTATTAACTTGTCAATAGGCTTTGTTACAATACCATGGGCCAATACTATGACTTATCAATACTACAAGTCCAAAAACCATAACTTATTTCAGCACCAAAATATTTTATAACAAAATGACAAGATTCTTAACCGTGGATATTCACCCCCACATTACGGTAGATATTATTAACTTGTAAAAAATAGCATTTGTTACAATACCATGGATGATCAATACCACATGCCAAAAAACCATAAATTATTTCATTGTAAAAATATTTTATTTTAATATAATTTTACAACATTTTTTTAATTGAATCTAAAAGGGAACAATATTACAAGATTGTTAACCATGGATATTCACCCTCACTTTAACATGGATATTAATTTGTAAATAGGCTTTGTTACAATACCATGGGCCAATACCATGGCTTATCAATACCACATTCCAAAAAACCATAAATTATTTCATAGTAAAAATATTTTATTTTAATTTAATTTTACAACATTTTTTTAATTGAATCTAAAAGGGAAAATGTTACAATTTGAGATATATCTAAACACTCTTTCCTCATGACTAATAAAAATATTACCATAGAAATTAAATTAAGGTTTTAATAAAATTAAGTTAAGATGGATCTATGCCGGTTTGGTCTCAATGGACGTTAACCATCATCATCATCATCATAAAGAACCGGCATAGATCCATCTTAGCTAAGGATCTAAGGGATGAGAGCAATAAAATTGACTAATTATAATAGGTTAAATATGGTGCATGATTTTTTAAAGTTTTTCATTATTTTATTTTCTTTGACATGACTGATCCAAAATATGGGTTTAATATTTTACAAGCAATTAAGTTTTTTAATTTAGATAATTTCTTAAAAAAAATACAATGTGATCAAATTTAAGAGATAGTTGGGGAGGGGGTGGAGAGACGGAGGGAGATAGTGAAAAAGTTGGAGGACAGAGAGAGAGAAAGAGAGAGCGACGGGGGGGAGGAGAGGGAGGTGGGAGAGAGCAAGTGAGAGGAAAGAAGAGGGAGGAGAGAGAGAGAGAGAAATAGAGTTATAGTGGGGGAGACAGGGAGGAAAGAAAAAAGACAGAGAGATAGAGGTGGAGAGAGAGAGGAGTGAGAAGGGAGGGATGGAGAGAGAGTGAGGGAGATAGGAGAGGAGGGAAGAAAAAGAAGAGAATATAGATAGGGAGAGAATGAGAAGGGAGAGAGATGGAGAAGGATAGGGAGGGAGGGAGATAGTGATAGAGTTGGAAGGAAGAGAGAGAGAGAGAGAGAGTAATTTGGGGGAGAGATAGAGGGAGGTGGGAGATAAGGGATAGAGAGGAAGAAATATAGAGATGAGGATAGATAGATGGAATTAGAGGGGGTAGGAGAGGGAGGGAACAAGAAAAACATAGAGGGAGAAAGGTGGAGAGAGAGGGGGGTGAAAAGGGAGTAATGGAGAGAGAGTGAGGGAGAGAGGAGAGTAGGAGGGAATAGAGACAAGGATAGAGATAGAGAGGGAGAGAAGCGGAAGAGAGGGAGAGAGAGTGTGTGTATGCTTGGGGTTTGAGATAGAAAGAGGGAAGAAAAAAGAGACACAAATACAAATATAGGTATTATATAGTATTATATAATCAGCCTAGATCCATATTAACCCTATAACTATCAAGTGCCAAGAGAGATCCAAACTCTCGAGGTGCAAACATTTCCTCAAGTTTTGGACTAGACAAAAAAGTTTGCACCTCAAGAGATTGGACCCCTCTCCGCACTTGGTAGATCTGAGGTTAAGATGGATCTAAGTTGGTTAATATGAAAGTAAAGTAGTTTTTATTTGATATTATAGTCTTAAAAATTAAAATTTCCCTTCAAATTAATTTCAAATTGGAACTAGATTCAATGAATAGATTTTTTAAAAATACATAAAATATATTTTTTTATTAAAAAATATATTTTTAAAATTACAAATTATTAGAGATAAATAATTCAAAGTTGGCTCACCTATACACCATGTGAGGATGAAGAAGTGTTTAAGGAAGGATAACCTTTCAACCAATATTTAACAACCTTTCAATCCCCTATCACTTGTAATTTTAGATTGCTTGACACAATTAATATGACTAACATAAAAAATTGATTCATATTATTGTAGTACTTGTTAGGTAGTTGTATTTTTGTTCTTAGACTAAATTAGTCATTCATGTTAGTCATTTTTAGTTGTATTACTTATTAGCTAGTCACATATTTTAACCCACAACTAAATTAGTGATTTATGTTAGTCGTTTTTAGTTTGGTCACTTAAGATTGCTCATTTTTTGTAGTATTTCACTTGGAAAAGTTGTGGTGACTAACTTTCTTAGTCACCTAGTCACTAATTGCTCATTTTCTACTAGTGGGGGTATCAACTTTATGACATGTAACCCTCACTCGGTCGAGGGTCATGGATATATCGTTGTTGTTGTTGACTAATTTACTAAGTGGGCCACAAAGATGCCTACATTTAACAATACTGGAGAAATGGTTGCATACTTTTTCTTAAACCATGTCATTACTAGGTTTGGTGTTCTACAAGAAATAGTTACAGATCATGGGAAGAATTTTCAGAATCATATGATGACCGAATTAGCTGCCAAATTGGGACATTCGCATGAAAATTCCACTCCCTATTATCCTCAGATTAACGAACAAGTTGATGCTATCGACAAATTTCTTAAGAATATGCTTAAACATATGGTAGGAGTACATAAATCAGGCTGGCACTTGCTTCTCTACCCTGCCTTGTGGGCATACCGAACCTCAGTTAGGACTATTACCAGATTTACACCCTTCTAGCTTTTTTACGGTATGGAAATGATCCTCCCCATCGAATGTGAAATTCCATCATTGAAACTAGTTATCAAACTTCTTCCTGCTAATTCCATAGAGGAGTGTATTTTACATCTAACTCGTTTTGCTGAAACTTAACATGATGCCTCTTTAGCCAATGAAGCTCATAAAACATACATCAAAGCGCAATATAACAAAAGTGTCAAGCCTAGACTCTTCTCGAAAGGAGATCTGGTTCTCTTATATGGCCAGGAGGCTGATAAGTTAGGTCCAGGAAAGTTCTAGCCTATGTGGTTGGGCCCGTACATTTTCAAATGCAAAAGGAGCCTATGAGTTAGTATATTTCTATGGAGTTCCACTAACACAACCTAGAAATGGTTGTACCTCAAAAGATATTATGCTCGATCCCATGCATAGTACACTATGTTCATACTGTCTATAGGTGTGTTGAGTGTGTTTGTAGTATGTTTTTCAGAGTTTCCGATGGTTTAAGTTGATTCTTTTTACTTTTGGATTGTAGATGTCAACCTCACTCAAACTATATATTGGTCATGTTGATCGTGATAGTCGTATACTTGGAACCTATCCTTCATAGCATGGGCTATCTTTACTCTGAATGGTGAACTAGTGAGCATGCAAGGGATGTACATTGGTCACTCTACTAACAACACCATTGCATATAACGCAGTGGTTGAGCTACTATCTTATGTTATTTCACATGGTATCTACTGTATAGTCATCAGGCTTGATTCATAGCTCGTAGTACTACAACTCGCCAATATCTATTCAGTGAGAAATCCCACCATCCTTCGCATGGTTTTGAGAGTGCGTCTTCTAGAAAGACATTTCAATTTCATATGATATGAACATATTTCTAGAAATCTAAACACATTAGTAGATGCCCTAGCTAATTTTGTTTTAGATTGACATTTTCAACGAATGTAGATAACTTTCAATTCACATCACATCATATTGAAAGTAGAATAGGAACTAGGAAACACTGAATATATATATATATATATATATATATATATATATATAAAGTTTGGTTTTACAAAATGTGTGCCTCAAGACACGTATGGCTACATCACCCATATAAAAACTACATGCAAACATCTAAGAAAACAAATCAGTAGTGCTTATGATAAAATGACATTGCACAAGCTATCTTGCACAGTAATTGACCAATATGGCTAGGCACTCTGATAATTTGTTGTTGAAGTCGCAATGGATGTTGATCGAACATGGTCTCATCAATCCCATGTGTTAGTTGCTCCATGTGGTGCTCCAATTCTGATAGGATCTCATCTACCTCAAGATCATGTAGCACATCTAGTGCTACTGCAGTGACATGTACTTGTTCCACTGCATCCTCCTATGGTTCTCTCTGTGTGACAGATATATGTAGCACCTACTCGTCAAATAGGTATGATATCTACATGAAAAGATCAAATAGTTTAGTCTCAAAAACATCAAAAACAAGAAAAAACAAAAAAAAAATTGTAAAACTTTCAAAAAACTTTATGGTCAAAGTATCTTACCTGAAGCATCGCATTTCTCACCCTCGAGCAACTCGATCTCAAGATAATCACAAAAATCCATCCCTGCTTATGGATAATCATCAATAATTATGAACTATTTGCACAACCACCCAAAGAAAGATGGTGAAAAGCTAATTGTTGATGCACCTGCATGTCGACTCATGTGGTCTATCCACCTCCTCATCTGTGGGATCCTCAGATCAATGGGCTTGAGTACCATCTACTGAGGCTACAATAATGGTACCTGTTATAAAGCAAAAGAGACCAAGGTCGCACCATAGTTGAAGTTCTTCAACGTGCCCTCCTTTTCTTTAGTAAGTTGTTCCTTCAAATTGACCAAGACACCCTTGCTCTAGTTGAATGTTGTCAGCTCTAGACATTATATCCCATACTGCATGTATGATTTTCTCGCTACATGTAGTGTTCAGCTACTTTCCAATCTTACAATACTAAACAAGATTGTTCTCAAAGGTAATTGGGTCACATCATTTATGTTGATATTTCCATCCCTAGTAGGAAGGGTTTGAGTTTTGCAATAGGTAGCGATATAATTGTTCACCATCTCACCACCACTTCTTCCACCTAGAAGAGATATGGGGGCATCTCGCTTTGACAAACCCGTCAGAAAGTAAATATCCTCTACATGTATCTCAAGTATATTTTCCCTAAACCTCAACGCATGTGCCTGAATATCCCATGAATGGAAAACGTATTTCAACAACTCTATATGTTGCCTCATACTAGGAAGCCGAAAGAATTTCAATAACCCACAATTTTTCAGTGCCTCGATGGTAGAAGGTTCATTTGTTACATTCAAATCTTTTTCATCATGTTCTCTTTCTCTCCAAATGAATTTCATTTTGTACTAATGGGTACCTGAAACATCAACAAGGAATTCATTAGGCTCTTTCCCATGCAAAAAATCTAACAAAATTTGAGGCAAAACTGAAAGAAAACTTGGAGATATGCCCCCAACACACCTCAGGAGTGTTTGGCAGAGTGTTTCACCTTTGTCTGCAATGTTTCTATGCCTAGGAGAAATGCCTTTTTCCACATCGAGGGGGGTGTGTGTTGGTTCTAGGGCATATTTTATGAACCCCAGGGGCCTCAAAACCTTAAAACATTTGCATGAAAACAAAAAAATGAACCATGGAAAGATAGAGAATCATTTTAGTTCCTACCTAGAAGCAACGACACTCGAAATGGTTCCCTAGATTGGCTACAATCAGTTGCAGGAGATGAAGGGAAAAAGGGCTCCACATACTCATTGTTGAAGTTAAAATGTGAAATGGTGAAACTGAAAAGTCATTTTGAATATTTATGGTCATTTTCTCATTATTTTAATTCATTTTTAGTATTTTGAGCTACATAAGATTTGCTTTTACTATGACACAAGTATGTTTAATCCTTCTTGTGGTGTTTTGAGCAGGCGATAGTTGTTAGCAGGTTTTTATTATGTTTTGAATAGGTTATTTTGACCAAAGAGTATACTTTTATCTATTTTTCAGGCTCTATAAACCTACGAAAAAAGAACCCCCCCTGGAGTCCTCTTCAACTATTTCTCAAACTCCCAAAATATGAAAATATTATCGAGCACTTGTCTTTTCAAACTCATAAAAGTAAATGAAAATTTGTCTGCTTAGTATAAGTTTAACCCTTTTCCAAACTGAGATAGACTAACTACTAAAAAGGAACACCTTTATCGAACATTCCTAAGAGGTTCTCTTGGGTATTATTTTCTACCTTTTCATACCTAAGGGACTACCTACAGAAAGGGACATTTGGATTTTTCTTTATCGCATCTTTTTCAATCTCTATAAACATGAAAAATATGTCGATTTTTACATTCACTGGACTCGTAAAAACATCAAACAATGATGGACTCATCTATCATGTTGGGGCAAACCACTCCTTCTTATGGTTTGTTAAAAATACTCAGAGGGATTCATCTGAAGGATTAACTTACATATCAATAATATGTTATCATCCTTAAGTTTGTTAAAAAATACAGAGGTATTGACCAGTATGGTCGGGGAAATTGGAAAAACAAGGTATTCAATTTTGCTAATGGCAGTGAATCGCTCTTGAACATGACACTCTTCCACTTCTACTCCATGGTTTTTGGGTTGGGTAATCCTCTTTTATTTTGGTTATCATACTGTTTTCAGAGACTCCATTTCGGTTTTGGGTCAATGCTACCAACTCCATTCAATGTCGTCGGTGTGTTCAAGAGAATTCATTTTGTTGATATCTACTACAATACTCTTAAGCCTTCATTTCATGTCTTCCTTTCCTAATCTCGTTCCATGTCAATATCATTCTAATCATTCTATCTCGATCATTATACATGTTTCGTGTCATTGATTGGAGATACATAAAGGCCCTCCTGTGATGGGTGACTTCCCATCAACATCAGCACGTCATCCAGGAAGTTGACTTAGAAATGCACCTTTAGTACCTTGGTGCTTGCATACATCAATGACAAGTTTCCTCACTCTCGGTGACAAGTTTACATGAATGGCCTTCAACCGAAAGATTATGTGTGGTGTTGGACATCAACTCATTTATTCAAACAATACGGATTGTACTATAATACCTTGAGGGCCATTAACATCTTCGGTGGTTTCTCTTATGTATGTTAATGGCTTACATCATTGGTCAATAATCAGATGGTGTCTATCATGTTTGACTCCATCTCATTGATTCAAATGGTTATACTCGTACATTGTTTGGTCGTGTGAATGAGATAGAAGACCCTAGATCTAGTTTCATCCATCTGGGTTGCAATTTCAGGAGTTATATAAAGATCAAAATGTATGATGTCCATTATCATATAGATGGTCATCCAGTCATGGGTCTGCTAGTTGCATCTGTGGATGCATATTTTGATCATTATACATGTTGTGTTAGCTTATGAGTTGAGTAGTGGTATGCCTCCCTCAGAAAACAAAGATGTCATGTTGTAAATGTATTGTAAGAGATGAATTTCATTAGTTTTTCTTGATCCTAACTTGTCACAAGGAAAAGCACTTCAATCATCATTCATCATCTCTGACTTTGTGCTTTAGGGGTCATTATGTTATAGGACATTTTTTCATATCTGATTAGTGAGCCTCCTTATGGGATAATGCAACATCATATTGCCCCTTGTCACCATATTGCACAATTCCCTAAACATGCTCCCTTCATCCCTTAGAATTTTATCCCTAAACCACATCATCTGAGCTAGTTTTAGGACTAACGCTCCTTGTATGTTGATAAGCCCTAGTATTGCACCAAGGGTGTTGCAACTCCTAGAGGCTCCTCAACTCTATTTATCAATTGTTCATACAAACATTGAGGTGATAGTGTTATATACATAGTAGATGGAATTCTACTCATGCCACCCTCAACTAGATCATTTGATCATTAGGGCTCCGAGACCATTCTTCTACTAAATTAGGGGGAATTAACTCCTGAAAGTGCAATTCAAAATCTAGCCCTTGTGTAGAAAAAGTAAATTATTTTGAAATATAACTAGTAAATGCTACTACTAAATCAATTCATGAAAGAACACAAGAGTTATGCTACCTGTAGAAAGGAAACTACACTAATTACGATCAACCATCTAGCTATCAAATTCACTTCAAACAGAAAATTATTCTACCAACTCACAATTCAAGATTAAATGCATCATCTATGTAATTCACACTTGCAGATAAAGTAATTTCGTACTTGCCAAAGCTGTGATGAAGAAACTAATGTTATTTTCTCTTGAAATGAGGGAAAAGGAATGGAGGGAATGGCCTAGGTGGTACCTCTGATCCAGGAGTCTAAGCTCGGGGGTCAACCTACTCCTAAACTAATCCATACTGGCATTACAGGTCAAAATAAGGGAAAAACAGACCACTACAGGCATGTTAGAGGAAGCCGCTACAACATCCCTTTATTGCTACAGGAAGTCCTCTAATGCTATAGAAAGGTTGTTGAGATGGTTTGGAAGGTAAGGATGATGGGATAAAGGGATGGAAATATGGATGAAGGTTGTGGTGGATGCATGGAAGGTGACCAATTCCCCTATCCAAGCTCAATGCTTCAGAAAGGCCAGTTTTGGACTAAGAGCACTGCTCACGGTGACCTAAAAAGCAAATATCAAGAAAAGTGCTTGGGATTCATCAAAAGAGAGTGGCGAAAGTGGTGAACCCTGGTATTGGACCAAGAGTGTTTCCACTACCACGGGCTCCTCAAATCTATTTATCAACCTAGGGTTCGTATAGAGTTTGAGGTAACAGTGCTATATACATAGTATATGGAATTCTACCCATGCCACCCTCAACTAGGTCATTTGATCATTAGGGCTCCAAGACCACTCTTATATTGAATTAGGGGGAATTAACTAGTGAAATTGAAATTCAAAAGCTATCCCCAATGGAGAAAAAGTAAATGATTTTCAAGTCTAACTTGTAAATGTTTCTACTGAATCAATTCATGAAAGAACACAAGAATTATGCTACATGCAGAAAGGAAACTACACTAATTGCAATCAACCATCTAGCTATCAAATTCACTTGAAACTAGAAAATTATTCTACCAACTCACAATTCACTATTTCATGCATCATCTATCTAATTCACACTTGCATATAAAGTAATGTCCTACTTTCCAATTTGTGATGAAGAAACTAATGATATTTTCTCTTGTAGTGAAGGAAAATGAATGGAGGGAATGGCCTAGGTGGTACCTCTGATCCTAGAGTCCAAGCTAGGGGGTCAACCTACTCCTAAACTAATCCATACTAGAATTACAAGTCAAAACAATGGAAAAACAGGCTACTATAGGCATGCTATAGGAAGCTACTATAGGATCCATGTATTGCTATAGGAAGTCTTGTAATGCTATAGGAAGGTTATTGAGAGGGTTTGGAAGGTAAGGATGATGGGGCCTAGGGATAGAAATATGGATCAAAGGTGACCAACACCCCTATCCAAGTTCAACACTTCAAGATGGCCAACTTTGGATTAAGAGGGTTTCTCACGGTGACCTAAAAGGAAGAGATCAAGAAAACTGGCTGGGATTCATCAAAAGGGAGTGGAGAAGTACTAGATGGAGATGGTAAAAATGTCCCTTGCTTGCAGATCCAACAGTCCTGTAACATCACATGCATCTGGTCTTCTTTTCATTTACAACATATTATAACCAATGGTGGAAGAGATGAGTTGAATTTGGAAACTATCTAACTGATGCTAAAAACTCTTATCTATGCAATGAATTAACTTCTAAGCTACAAAAATCATATGTAAAATAGGATAACTAATGTATACCTTTTTCCAAGAAATCATCACATAGTGTTTTTGGGTTGCGATTGTAGAGTCCTCAAATCAGGCTCCCATGAGAGAGATGAGATAGAGGTAATAGTCACAGACTTTTTGAGGAATTATATTCTACTAAAATGCATAAACTAATCAAACATTATAAGATAAAATAAATATCAATACATAAGAGGGACCTAAGATACCGGGGTTGTGCCCAAACCCAAGAGCTTCAGCCCTATGAGCTAACTCAGTGATGGATCAATAAGAGACTTCTCATTATCATTGCAGAAATGTCTAATACATCACATAATAAGTTAAAAATAGCAGACGCAAGTTCCTGTGCTCAAGATATTCTTAGTTGCAAACAAGATTTGAATCTTAATGAGTTCCTTGACTTGTTTATTTATACAAAAGGGTAGCTACCAACATCTCCTTATAAAATACAGATGTTTGTCTCCCAAAACGCAAGAAAGGTAGATCTAGATCTTCCTTGAACTGCGCTAGCTTGGCTGCCATTGACCTCATCCTACTTGGCTACCAATGATTCCGAGTTGATGAGAGACAAAGTGGTGATATTGGTTGATTGAAGGAGTTAAGGAGGTAGACAACCTCCTAGTATCTTTCCATGTGGTCTACTCTGAGATCCTGCATTCAGTAGGTTTTAATCCATAAAAAATTATCTGCATACAAATTCTATAAAATAGAAAATAAAAAATGGCAAGAGCATAAAACATAAAACATATATATACAGAGATTTCCCCTGGATCCCAAAACGGGGACTACCAGATTGATTTTTCATTATATTACATTCAATTTTACAATGCATATATATACATGCCGAAGCATCCATAAACCCGAGATTAGAACATAATCGTAGTTCCCTTGACCAGATATACAAAATACCATGGCCAAAAAACCATCATTCAAAAAACCACGATTGAAATCCATGCAAAAAACCATAGATAGCTTTGCCCACGTAATATAGGGTCCAAAAAACAATTCCCGGGGTGTTGCCCCGAAACCTGTGCAAGGGGCTAGCACCCACTACATACCCCCCGCGTGTGGGGTAGTCATGGAAAGAATATAACACAACCCAACACATTCAAATTATTTCAAAATTTCCCAATCCCTGCATTTAAACCATGTTAGGCCACATAACATAGCAACACATATTTTGTCCTCCTCACTAAGCATAATATAATAAAAATTGTAAATAAATGTGAGAAAGATATAATTCTAAAGTTGGAGGATGGCATTATGACCCTTGTGATATACCTTTTAATGAGCCTCACCATCACCCCCTACTGAAGTTGTTACTCATCCTCTGAGAAACTCAGTCATCTATGTCCACATCTTTCATGGCCCCGGTGGCCTCTCTGACATCCAAAGGCTTTTTACATGGTGTGCCTTCTCAAGGATAGAAGCCTGCATCCTTTTCTATGTCTGTCAATTGCTTCCTCTCCTCTTCCTCATCCCTTCCTTCTTATAGGCCTAGCAGCAAAGGTGGACTGAGCTTGAGTCCAATCTAGTTTATTTTCAATCTTTGCATGATTCTTTTGTCCAGGGGTGTCATTTCTAATGCATTCCTCAACATTCCAAGAGAGTGATACTCCATGATCGGGAGACTGTGGGTAAGGCATTCCATTTTATCTGGAATTCTTGCAAGCTTTCTATCCCTAACATCCTGTGTGTGTCTTCAAAATGTGAGATGGCTTGCTCTTGGGTGGAAAGGTATCTGGGTGCTAGATTAGCATCATTGGAGATGATGCTATGATTAATAATGACAACCATTGGTCTTATCTGCTCTGCCCTGATATATAGTGGTTCTTTTTCTTCCTTTTCCATTACTTTCTTTACCTCCTCATCTATGGCCTCATCATGAGCAATCCAAGATTCTAGGGCCATCAGTTTCATGTCCCCCAAATTTGCACTGGGGTCCCAAACATTCATATCAGTCAAGGTGATGTTATGCATGTGGAACTCAACCAATTTTTCTCTATCTTCTATGCTACTTTGGTCACATAATTCAATGAATTTTTTGTAGTCTTGAAATGTTTTGGATCCATGTTATGTTAGGGTCTTAGTTTGGAATTGCATCCACTGCTCTTTGATAAAGAGTGTATAACACTTTGATGGTTGTATGCATTGTAACGCATCCATGGAGAGGCTTGCCATTCTGGCCAGTTGGGTTTCCTTCTCTTGTAGTTTCTTCTACCTTTTTACTTCACCCTTTTGTGGGTTCTTCCTCTTTCTACTTCAAGTTCAAATAAAAGTGGGACTGCAAAGTTTTGGGGTACAAATCTCCCTCCTTTAATGATTTTATAATAGGAGCTTAAACTAGGTTGTGGACTAAGCTCCTATAGCTTTGTGAAGTCCTTCTCAAATATTTTTGGGGAAGTTGGCCCCTCCTGTAGTTGTTGTTTTACCTTTTCCCAATCTCATCTCTCATTCTTTCCTTCTGGTAGCACCATTTATTCTTCTTGTAGCACCTTCTATTGTTCCTGTAGCACACTCTGTTTTTCCTGTAGCACACTCTATTTTTCCTATAGCATGCTCTATTTTTCCTGTAGCTTTCCCTTTCCTTTTTGTTGCAGGGTGGTAGGTGTCTTGGGTAGCCTAAAGGAGGTTGATAGAGTGGTGGGCCTCCTTACATATGATAGAGGAGTCTTTGATATGTTTTTTTGAGAGGTGACCTCCTTGACTTTCCTTTCAGTGGGCCCTACCTATTCTTTTTTACTTGGGGACTCTTCAATTGTGATAGGGGCCTTTATGGGAGTTTGAGGCCTTCCTTGCTCTTGTTTCTTTTCCTTGTCTTAAAGTAGGGAGGAGCTTGGATTTTCCATTTATTTTTGGGTTTAACTGAAGTGCTCAAGGTAACTAAAGTGGCAGCTACCTCTTTTTCACTGGGTGCCAGAGACACACTTGTTTTCTCTGGGGATACCCCTTCTTCTTTAGATTTAGTAGTTTTCTTAGGGCTTATTTTTCTTTGTTTCTCCCCCTCTTCCTCTTCATGTTTCTCTTCCTCTACTTCTTCCTCTAGTTCTTCCTTTGTATTCTCAAACTTTGTCTCTCTTTCCTATTCTACCTCTGCCTCTCCTTGATTTTCTTTCCCCTCTCTTCCTCCAACACTAGAGGCTAGGGTCTCACCTAGTGTGAGGGTTTGAGCATTAATGAGGGTCTCTCTATCCCTATCAATGAATTTAGGAAAAAGTACAAGGATCCTTAGTTTTCTCAAGGAATCTATTACCATCAATTTAATGAGGCCATGGTGGCCTAGGTGTTGGTGTTTTCCCTCTCTCAGTTTTTGACTCATGTCCCTAATGGACTATAGGAGGAAGTATGGTACACTGAATCTTTGGGTTAGGGGAAATTTTGTTTGAAACCTTAGTTCATGGAGTAATCTAAAATGGTAGCCATAGACTACACTCAACCCTCCTTCACAGGAGATGTATTTTAGGATACAGTAAGCCACCTCATCCTAGGGATAGGCCCTCCTAACTCCATTCTTGTATCAATAGGTTTTTTAGTGGAAGTGCATAAGTTATTTCTAGCAATGGCAATGGTGGTTTTGTCTTCTATTTTCCATTAGATCTTGAGGGGAAGGGTTGTCCCCTTGCTAATTAGCTTAGACTAATTGGAATAACTATTCCCCTCACCATAGTGGTGGCACCGAGTTTTTTTTGAGAGCATAGTGCCATGGAAAATTCATATGCAATGTCATCATCATATCCCCTTATCAGTTCAAAGAGTCCTAGCCATTGTTATCTTCTGAAAATGTCTAATACAAGAGGGTAAAGATGAATTATTTTAGTGTGTGAGGGTTCCCTTCTATTGAATACCCCCCCCCCCCCCCCCCCAACACTTTTCTCTAGTTTCAATTAAGTGAAGGAGGGATGCTTCCTGTAATATCTCTGATGTGTAATTTAGTGGAAGTATAGGGTTGAAATCTCTAGTTGATTACAATTTTATATATTCCCTCTAATCTACAACCAGAAAATTTCTTGCAATCCACAATTTTAGTGATATTTCCCATAGAATTTATGGTGCACCATCATACAAGTTATGGACAGATGATGGAAAGGATGCACTTACTTTTACCACATGACCTCAAATAAATATGACAAATTGGAGATCAATCCGACCCTTGGTAGTGTTCTTTCACCCTTTTAAGCTTCCTGTAGTAGTTCCTCAGGCTTCATGTAGCTTTTGTAGGCTTCCTATAGCTTCCTCCTATAGAAATGGAAGAGCAGGGTTCGAATCTCCTCAATGGCTCCCCAATCTCATCCTCACCTTAATTGTTTTTGAAATGAGCGTAAATGCAAGAAAGTTTGAGCCCCACTACAATATATCCCATTTTTGGCTTGGGATTGGAGCATTGTGATGACTTGGAAAAGGCACGAGATTTCCTCTTTTGGACCGTTGTCCCCACTTATAGTAATTATTCCCTTGTTCCTCGTAATCAACACCAACATTCTATGATCTTATCATGAATGATGTGACACCTACATGTTACATGAGGGCTCATAATCACTTTTTGTTTACTAACCGACAGTTTCCAATTTAACTGGCCACGTCCAACTTATAAAAATACCTCCTCTTGACATTCCTACCTCATGATCTACTGATGAAGGGATGTGCATGCTAGAGTGTTGGACCTTTGTACTGTCACCAAGGCAGTTGTCTTGCTGTGTTTTTCTTGTTCCTGTGCATATCTTCTCCGCCCCTCATGGTATTTGACTATTGTTGTTGCTATGTGTTCAGGTCCTTTTTTGATTCCCAAGGTGTTGTTGATACTGGTGGAGAGTCCTGCTTGGAGTGGTATGGTTACTACACAGTTCCTCATGGGTTGGTACCACCCCCTCTACTTGATGGGAAAGGCAAAAAAAGGTAGTATGGCTTTTTGTAATGGTTGCACGCGCTGTTACAGGATGAGGTTTTCTTCCTATAGCGGTCCTTTCCTTCTCTTTCAGGGCCTTTTAACTGCATGGGAGTGATGAGAAAGGATGTAGAGGGTTTGGAGGATGATGCCAGGGCTATAAGGGAGTAGTGTAGGTTTCTAAAAATGGAGAGGATGTGCTCTATGTGTTTTTCAAGAAAATTTTCAGGGTGAGATAGAGTGGGGGGTTTTTTCTTGAAAAATATTATTTTTTCTTATGAACTGGGATGGATGAATGATGAATGGATGGTGGACCATGGTGGGAGAACCTTATTTACCTTCGACAAGGTCATGTTGGGTGGTATTTTCATTCATATTTTCCTCCTGTATCTTTTCAAAACCCTTTTGTAGCAATCCAGAGAGGGGTTGAAATTTGATTTTTGAGTTACTGATAGGATGGAGAGTGGTGAACACATGAGTTTGTATGGTGGATGTGAAGTGGATGGAGGGAGAGGTGAAGAGAATATTGGGTATGCCAACCCTATAGCTATGGAATCTGCCTGCCTTGAAACCTACAAAATGACAAAAACAATTAACAGACATGCTGTGGATCCATGTTTTGGGCTTTCCTTTATTTTTTTATTTTTTTTGAGACACACAAGCTACCTCATGAGATTTTTTCAACCTGTGTGCCTTCCCTGAGCCCCTCAAGAGAGTTTTTCCCCCATGGATCTTTATTTTTCTTTTTTATTTAGTCCTGGGTTGCCTTAGGGAGGTTTTCAACCCAAGATTTGGCCGTAGATGCCTAATAAAGGTTTTCATCTAATACTTTTATTGGTTTTTCTCCTCTTTTTATAGTATCTAAGAATGATATGACCTGGAAGTTATGACACTTCCAATCACATTAACCTATCTGATGATTGTGATAATGAATTCCTCCTTAGACATAGGCATTATGTATACCTTCAATATGTATCAATTAACGAGATTTAAGGTAATCCCTTCCTCATCAATGGTCCTAATTTGAACAAATCCATTGTCATAACATTTCTCTATCAAGTATGGTCCTAATCATCTTTTCATCAATTTTCCCTTGATATCATTAAACCTAGAGTCATATAGTAAGGCCCAATACCCTCCCTAAAAAATTTTTTTCTTGATATTCCTATCATGCCAGGAATTCTTTGGCAATTGTATAACTTCGGTGTATAGGAGGGCATGCATTTTAAAATCATCGAAGCCATTTAATTGGAGCAGTCTCTCCTGTTGTGCTTTGGTGAGATCTACATCCAATTGGGCTTCCATTCTTGAAGTATTATACTCAAACTCAATAGAGAGCAGAGCCTTCTTTCCATAAACCAGATCATATGGAGTAAAACCACTAGTTGTTTTCGAAGTTGTGTTATAGGCCCAGGTGGCCTCCACTAATCTATCTACCCAATCCCTTTTGCTATTGCTCACAACCTTGGTGAGGATGCCCTCTAATTCTCTATTTGTAACCTCTACTTTTCCATTGGCCTGAGCGTGATAGGCAATATATTTTCTATGTTTGATATGATGTTGCCTTAACAGATTCTTGATCAGATGTGATGTGAATTGAGCTCCATGATTAATGACTATCTCGCTGGGGTACCCAAAATTTTAGAACACATTCTCCCTTAAGAACTCAACCACTTTCTCCTCTATTGCTACCTTGATAGCCTTTGTCTCAGCCCACTTTATCAAATAATCAGTGCACACAATGATGTACTTTTTCTGCCCTGATGGTGGATCAATTAGCCCAATGAAATCCATGCCCCACTTGTCAAATGGCTCCAAAGCCACCTGAGGTTGTAGGGGAATTTCATCCTTGGATGTGGGCTTCCCCATTCTATGGCATTGATCACATATGCTAGTATACCTTCTTGCATCTTGATGGAGAGTGGTCCAGTAATAGACAGATTGTAGAGATTTGAAAGTTGTTCTATTGGCAGCAAAATGACCACCACAAGGCCCATCATGATAGGCTAAGACGATATCAAAGACTTCCTCTTCCCTGACACATCTCCTTAAGATCTAATCTGGTCCCATCTTGAAGAGATTGCCCCTAATCCAAGCGAAAGGGACACTCTTCCTTACAATTCTTCTCTTCTCCCTAGATGACCGATTTGGAGGAAATATTGTGGCCACTAAGTAGTTTACTATGTCAGAAAACCATTGGGATAGCATTGAGATATAAAATATGTGCTCATCTAGAAGTTTATCACCGACCATCTTTTCATCACCATGTAATGATTCTAACATTGACATCAGGCTTGTTCATCAAGTATTTGATAGATGCATGGTTAGTATGCACAAAAGTTTGGTATCCATCGATGTAGTGTCTGAATTTTTTCGAAGAGTGTACAACAACTAGGAGATCTTTCTTAGTTATAGAGTAGTTCAATCCATACTTAGACATATTTTTACTAATCAAGTAAATGGAATAAGGTAAATTACCATCCATTTGTCCTAAAGTTTCCCTCACAGCTTTTTCAGATGCATCAGCATGGATATGGAAAGTCAAAGCCCAATTTGGGAATCTAAGTATTGGTGTAGTGTTTAATTTCTCTTTTAAGATATCAAGGGCCTCTTAGCATTCATCTGTCCATCAGAATTCTGATTCCTTTTCCAACAACCCAAAAAATGGTGAAGCCACTTTTCTGAAGTCCTTGATAAACCTCTTATAGTATCCAGCTAATCCCAAGAAACTCCTAACATCCCTCTTCTTTTGAGGAGTAGGGACCCTTTTTATGATGACAATTTTGATTGGGTCCACTTTTATTCCCTCTTGAGATATTGAATGGCCAAGGATAGTCCCTAAATTCATTAAGAATTCACACTTCTCAGAACTAAGTGAGAGGTTCATTTCAATGACTTCTTAAGGACTCTCCCCAGGTCAGAGGGAGCCTCCAGGAAGTCACACCCATAGGGAGTGAAATCATCCATGTAGATCTCTACAGAGTCATGGACCAACTCACCAAAGATGCACAAAACCACCCTTTAAAAAGTGGTAAGAGCATTATATAAATTGAAAGGAAGGACCCTACAAGCAAAGGTACCCCAAGGAAAGGTGAATGTAGTTTTTTCTTTATCCTTACGAATGATCTTGATCTAATTGTAACCACATAATCCATCTACGAGAGAGAATAACTTATTCCCTACGAGACCATCTAAAACTTGATCAACGAAAGGTAAAGGGAAATGGTCTTTCTAGGTGGATTTGTTCAGCTCTCTGCAATCCACACAGATCCTCCACTTCCCACTCTTCTTTGGGACCAAAACTAGAGGGGACACCCACTCACTACTTGATTTTGGATATATGAACCCTACCTCCAGAAAATTTTGCAACTCTTCCTTTACTATGTCCTTGAGGATTGGGTTCATTCTCCTCTGAGGTTGGCACACAGGTTTTCATCCCTCCTTGATGTAGATGTGATGAGTAAAAACCATAGGATGCACCCCTTTTGTTTATTTATAGCTCCAAGAAAAAGCATCTAAGTGGTCTCTCGGCATTTTGCACAACTTCTCTTCTTGGTTGGCTAAGAGAAAGGGGTTAATATTCAAGGTTATAGATGGACCAAATTCTACAACTTTAACATGTGTAGGACTTGGGTCAACTAGGCACAACTTAATCCAAGGATTACCCTCAGATTCCTTCACAAGCTCAATAAGAGGCATGCTATTCGGGGGTCAATTCTGGAGGATTTGGTCAATGTGGTCATCTTCATTAGGTTTCCCCCCTCCTATAACAACATATAGGGTACATATTGGATGGGGTTTTGTATGATACGCTTCATCTTCCTCCTCCTCTTCTAACCATAGGGGTAAGTCATGCTCAATGGATGGTTGAGCACGGGGGTACAATACCAAATGTTTGGACAAATGTCGATTCTTAAGGGTCATGTTCTCATACCTGAAAATTATGTAAGCATCAACAGTGACTAGCCATGGTCTTTCTAGGATAAGAGGATAATAATTAACTTTGGTTTTGGGCTGGAGAACCAAGAAGTCAATAGAGACCATTACATCCTCAACAACTCCCTCGTGAACCATTGTAGATCTATTTGTAAGTTGCAGCACTGTAGTGGTCTTTCTCAAGGATCCTTTGAGGTTTAGTTTTAGTATGATTTCTTTAGTCATCACATTGATGGTAGCCCAAAGATCACTAGAGGTGTGAGGGAAAATTATGCCATCAATGTGCACATCTACCATAGGACTTCCAGGGTCTAGATATTTTGGACAAATCACTCTCCCGAGCATCAAATCATATAATTGTCCAATAAAATTGATGGTGGGGGTGTCTCTTTTTATCCTCCCATGGTGTTTGAAACATTTCTCTTTGATAAGCTTATTGTAGATGGGAACATCCTTAATAGCTTGGAGTAGGGATATTTTAACATACAAATTCTTCAATTCTCCCAGAAATTTAGTCTCTTATGGGGTGTGCTAGTTAGAATGGACCAATATCTCAGGAAAAGGAGGTGGATTTCCTTGAGAGATACTCTCTTCCTTTTCCTCTTCAATATCCTCATGTGGATATGGAGGTTGGTTATTTTGGAGCACTCTTCGAGACCTGAGGTTGATTTATTGAATATCCATAACATATGTAAGGTAAGATGTCCCTCCATTGTAGACTTGTTGTGCCTGCTTGTTATTCGAGTTCGGATTGGGTTGAGAAGGCATATGAGGTTGCTTGGGTGGAGTAGGATGAGTTATATGTGGTTGAGATGGAGATGGAGGCAGTAAACCAAGAGGTTGGTTGAGTTGAGGCATACACCCTTGTGATGGGTTATTCCACTGAGGATGTGGAGAAATATATGGCTGAAATGGTTGATTGACAAGTTGGGGAGGATATTGAGGTGCATAAGGCTAAGAAGGAGGTGTGGACCATGATGGATGAGTGGAAGAATATCAAGGTGGCAAGGGTGCACTCTAGTTGGACTAGTAATGAGAGTAGGATGCACCTTACAAGCCTTGCTGGTATGGTCAAGGTCCTTGTGGCCTCCTTTGATTGATAAAATAGAGTTGCTCAGGCTCACCTTCTACTCCTTAGTATACAGATTTCAATCCAGGCAAAGAAGGACACTTATCTGTGGCATGGTTTTCTTCACTGACTGAGTAGACCTCTATGAGATTTAATGGACATTCATTTCTGGGGTGCCTTCTAGCGCATTTAGGGCAAAAAATAGCTATGTCCCTCTTTGCTTCCTCTTGTGTCCTATTGATCTACATGGTATCCATTTGCAAAGAAAAGGTATGCAACATTTCATTTTTAAATTCCCCCAACATGTTTCCAATTTCATCATTGATGGATGTTGTGGAGGGAGAGGAACTGACCAAAGATTGACTAGCCATACCCTTCTTCCTAGCATCCCTAGAATTGTTTTTGAACATTGTTTTGATGTCTTCATAGGATAACTGATAGATCTCTCCCCGAGCAACATCTTGAGGGTTTCCAGCATGTCCTCCCTGATCCCTCAGAGAAGAAATAACTTGAGTGATTCATGATCAAGGGTGTGTTTGGCCCTCCTATAACTAAGATGAATCTTTCCTTGTAGTCCTCTAGGGATTCATCAGGTCCAAGAGTTATTATAAAGATTTCTTCTTTCGTTTATTTGCAGTCCCTGTACTTGTTGTTAAAGGCTTGTTTCATTCAAGCCTAGGTAGTGATGTTCTCCCTAGGTAGACCCATAAACTAGTGCAAGGTTGCATACTTAAGGGTAGATGGGAATAACTTCAGCTTCTGGTCATCAAAGGTATAATCATAGGTCCTATAGACAACAACAAACTCAAACATAAAAGTATCAGGGTCCTTAGAGGTTAAGCCATGGAAGTGAGGAAGGGTAGTAGGGATTATATTCTTCATTTTATCCTCTCTATTAGTTTCTCTGATAGGGAAAACCTCCTCATTCCTATTTTCAGCCATAGTTTGGGTAGATGAAATGGGTTCTTCTTATTACCCAATAGGTTCTTCAAAAATCTCAGGTTGTTCACTTAAGGGGTCTTCTAACTCCCCTGTAGTCAGAGAGGGAAGTTGATAATCACCGAAGAAGAGTGAAGGTTGATTGTTTTATGGTGTGGGGATGTTTGGTAATAATTTTCCTTGAGTATCTCTACTCTGACGAGGCATGAAAGAAAATTTAATTTTATGTGATTTTTTCAAAGTTGAATGCAAAACAGAAAGAAATTCTTAAGAAGAAATAGCATCTACCTAGACACCTCCCCAACAATGGCACCAAAATGTGGTGAGCCCTAGTATTGCACCAAGAGTGTTGCAACTCCCAGAGGCTCCTCAACTCTATTTATCAACTTGGGGTTTGTAAAAACTTTGAGGTGGCAGTGTTATATACATAGTATATGGAATTCTACTCATGCCACCCTCAACTAGGTCATTTGATCATTAGGGTTCCAAGACCACTCTTGTATTGAATTAGGGGGAATTAACTACTGAAAGTGCAATTCAAAAGCTAGCCCTAGTGTACAAAAAGTAAATTCTCTTCAAGTCTAACTTGTAAATTTTGTTATTGAATCAATTCATGAAAGAACACAAGAGTTATGCTACTTGCAGAAAGGAAACTACACTCATTGTAATCAACCATATAGCTATCAAATTCACTTGAAACCAGAAAATTATTCTACCAACTCACAACTCACTATTTCATGCATCATCTATCTAATTCACACTTGCATATAAAGTAATGTCCTACTTACCAAATTTGTGATTAAGAAACTAATGATATTTTCTCTTCTAGTGAAGGAAAAGGAATGGAGGGAATGGCCTAGGTGGTACGTCTGATCCTAGAGTATAAGATGGGGGGTCAGCCTACTCCTAATCCATATTAGCATTACAGGTCAAAACAAGGGCAAAACAAGCTACTACAGGCATGTTATAGGAAGCTGCTACAGGATCCATGTATTGCTACATGAAGTCCTATAATGCTAGAGGAAGGTTGCTGAGAGGGGTTTGAAGGTAAGGATGAAGGGATCAATGGACAACAAGATGGATGAAGGTTTTAGTAGATGGATGGAAGGTGACCAACACCCTATCCAAGCTCAATGCTTCAGGAAGGCCAATTTTGGACTAAGAGGGCTGCTCACGGTGACCTAAAAAGAAAAGATCAAGAATAGTGGTTGGGATTCATGAAAAGAGAGTGGAGATGTCCTGGATGGAGATGGTGAAAAGGTCCCTAGCCTAGAGATCCAACAGTCCTGCAAAATCACATGCACTTTCTCTTCTTTTCATTTACATCATATTATAACCAATGGTGGAAACGATGAGTTGAATTTCGAAATTATCCAACCAATGCTAAAAACTTTGATCTATGCAATGAATTAACTTATAAGCTACAACAATCATATGTAAAATAGGATAACTAATGTAGACCTTTTCCCAAGAAATCATCACATTGTGTTTTTGGGTTGTGATTGTAGAGACCTCTAATCAGGCTCCCATGAGAGAGATGAGATATAGGTAATAGTCACAGACTTTTTAAGGAATTATATTCTACTAAAATGCATAAATTAATTGAACATTCTAAGATAAAATAAGTATCAATACATAAGAGGGACCTAAGCTACTAGGGTTGGGCCCAAATCCAGGAGCCTCAACCCTCCAAACTAACTAACTGATGGATCTATATGAGACTTCTCATTATCATTGCAGAAATGTCAAATAAATAAGATAATAAGTCAAAAATAGCAGTCACAAGTGCTTGAGCTCAATAGATACTTAACTGCAAATACAATTTGAATCCTAATGAGTTCATTGGCATGTTTATTTATACAAAAGGTTAGCTACCAATAGATCACTACAAAATAGAGATGTATGTCTCCCAAAACCCGAGAAAGGTAGATTGAGATCTTCTTCATTGAACTACATTGGCTTGGCTGCCAATGACTCCGAGTTGATGAGAGACAAAGTGGTGATATTGGCTTATTGAAGGAGTTAATGAGGTAGAAAACCTCCTAGAATCTCTCCTTGTTGTCTACTCTCAGATCCTGCATTGAAATTATCTCAAAATTGTTCCAATTCCTTCATTTAAACCATGTTAGGCCACATGACATAGCAACACATCTTTTATCCTCCTCACTAATCATAATATAAAAAATTATAATTAGATGTGAGAAAGAGATAATTCTAAAGCTAGAGTATGGAATTATGACCCTTGTGATATACCTATTGATGAGCCTCATCATATACCTACTCGGGTGCGATCACCTACAGGTTTATCCATTGTGGCCTGTGTTGGTCACCAACAGGTTGCTCCCCTTTGCACCTGCATTGGTTCTAGAAATCCAAGACAATGATTGGGATTCTAGAAGCTTCCCCTTATAGGAGTTTTCGAAAGGTTTTTTAACTACTTACTTTGATATAACATTAAGATCCTATCCTATCCTACTTTGTAGTTTTCACCACTTATTCTTTGATCTTATCCCTCCATCAAAGGTGGATCTCAAATCCTAGAGTGGTAGTTGGATAAGAACTCCCAACTTACCCTACTTCTTTATGTATTCCCAACCATCTATGTGGTTGGGGGTTGGCTTTTGGAGAGCGATCCTTCCCTTATGTTTCTACAGTGAGTGGTTATTATCTCATGCATTTAGGGTGATTGGAGGTGAATATTGTGACAAGGAAAGGACAATTCAACAACTTGGAGGAGCTCTTTTACAAAATCAAAATCTACTTATGGTTGTAATCTCCTTCCGTTTATATTAATGCAAGTAATTCAATTTTTTACTATATGTGATGTTGTTATTTCATATATTTCAATACCATGTTGATCTACTGAATGAAGAATTTAGATGATACTGCATATATCTCGTAGTTTCTTCGCTTTTGCTATCTTACTGTGCAGGTTCTAATTTTGGAATTTGGAGCTAGAATTGGAGCTTCCAAGCTAAAGAAGGAGCGAAGTGTGCGAAGGATTCCAAGCAGGCCTCACTCTGTTGTCTATTTACTTTAAGGAAAAGCATTGAGTTCCCTGTCTCTTTGTTGTTCTAGGTTAGCCATTGACCTAGGGGAGATACTTTTGTCCGCAATCGTAAATCCCGTATAACAATAGCTGAAGTATAAGGTGAAATTTAGATATATGATGACAATGAAAACTTTGATGATATGCAACCCGTTTATACTCTTTTACAATTATATGAAGAAGATCAATCGATAAATTTAATGAATAGTAATGATTCTTCTTCATATTTTGAGCACGATCAAAGTTTTCAAGGACAATGCAATATTGAATATATATCATCTCACTAAATGGCCTTACATTCTATGAAAAAGCTTGGGAATTCTAACGAATAATTTTTTCGATATAAAACCTTAAATATTAACAATAATTTGGAAGAATTTCAAAAGAGGAAATTGATAGAGATACTACAAAAACACTCTTTTGCTTATGCATGGGAGTACACTAACATGAAATGGATTGATCCTAAGACTTGTATGCATCATATTTATATTCAAGAAAATGCCAAACTAGTTAGACCACCTTAGAGGAGGATGAATCCTAATCTGAGAGAAATTTTTAAAGTGGAATTACAAAAGCTACTTATATATGTGCACTTCATCTATACAATATCAGATAGTCCATGGGTGTCACCTTTAGTGATTGATCCTAATAAAAATGGAAAATGGAAAGTGTGTATTGATTGTAGGGAAATAAACAAAGCTACTTTGAAAGATCATTTTCCACTACCTTTTATAGATCAAGTATTAGATACCTTGGCTGGAAAGAAGTATCTTACATTTTTAGATGGTTTTAGTGGATATAATCAAATCCAACTAGCACTAGAAGATCAAGATAAAATTACTTTTACATGTCCACGGAGAACATATGCCTATAGGGTTCGTCCCTTTGGATTATGTAATTCCCCTACCACATTTCAAAGAGCAGTCTTAGGTATATTTTCTGATTTAATTCATGAGTTGTGGAAGTATACATGGATGAATTTACTATGTATGGTGATACATTTGTAGAAGCCATTGAAATTTGGAAAAAAAAACTTATTAGATGTAAAGAGGCAAACCTTTCATTAAGCCACAAGAAATGTTTTATGATGTTCAATGAAGGGATTGTTTTAGGCCACCATATTTCAAGTGATGGAATTCAAGTGGATATATCTAAAGTAGAAATAATTTATAAAATTTCAATTCTTGTTTGTCAAAGAGATGTTAGAAGTTTTCTTGGATTTACTAGATATTATATAAGATTCATAGAAAATTTCGCAAAAATAGCTTCTCCACTTTTCAAACTCCTTACAAAAGATTGCGAATTTGTTTGGAATTCTAACTGTCAGAAAGAATTTGAGACATTGAAACAAAAGATTACTAAAGCACCAATTTTAAGAGGACTTAATTAGGATCTTCCTTTCCATATTTCTATTGATGCTTCAGATGCGACTCTAGGAGTTGTGCTAGGACAAAAATATTTAACTCCGAGGAAAATTTTAAGGATGGAAAATTAGCTTGAAGTTTAAAAGCATTAGCAAATCTCAGTAGTCCCTAATATACAAACTATAAAATGTTTATTGATGTATTTATAAAATTAGTCAAATTTATAATGATTTTATATATACTCTCTATATAATGTTGGTGATTTTTAAGGTAAAATAATTTTATATTGTAAAATTTGGGCGAATCATTTCTATAAAAAATGGAAATTGGCGAATCAATTTTTTTTGAAAAACATGGAAAATTAGCCCATATGTGAATATTAGCCCCTAAAATTTTCCATGTTTAACTCCTTATTCTATCTATTATAAAAGAAAAAAATTGACTCTAGTAGAGTTAAATTACACTGTAATAGAAAGGGATTTTTTAGTTGTTGTGCATGCCATTGACAAATTTCGTCATTATATCACTGGTTATGAAACTTTAATTCATATAGATCATTCTACCATTAGATATCTAATGAAAAAACCAATTACTAAAGGTAGAATTACAAGACGGTTGTAATTGTTACAAGAATTCAAGATTATTATTCTTGATAGACTAGGAAAAGAAAATACAATTGTTGATTTTGTTTCATGAATGCAGAATAATAATGAGGACATTCCTGTAAAAGATAATTTTCCTTATGAATGTATTTTTGTGGTATCTACTAAAACACCTTGGTTTGTAGATATTGCTAATTATTTGTCTAGAGGAAATTTACATCCAAAACTATCAGCCAGAGAAAAGAAAAAGCTGATCAAAACCAGTGCACCTTATTCTTGGGTAGATGGATAATTGTACAAAACTCGACCTGATTTGATTATCCGAAGATGTGTTCGAGAATATGAAGTACCTGAAATATTGAAAGCTTTCCTTGATGAGACATGTGGACGACATTTTTCTGACAAAAGAACTCCTTACAAAATCCTTCTTTTGGGATATTATTGGCCATCCATTTTAAAGGATGCCAAAGAATATGTCAAAAGATGTAATAGTTTTCAAAGAATGGGGAAACCCATTCCATAGAATCAAATTCCTCTACAACCACAACTACTTGTAGAACTTTTTAAGAAGTGGGCTCTAGATTTTGTTGTACCAATAAATCCTCCATCTAAACAGAAAAGGTACATACTTGTTTGCATGGATTATGTTGCAAAATGGGTAGAAGCTAAACCTCTTTTCTTTATAACTAAAAATGTTTTAGTTACATTTCGTTTTTAGGATTTTTTTACTCGTTTTGGTGTTCCAAGAGAAATTGTAACATATCAGGGTACTAAATTTACATCCAAGTTGGTGAAAAAGGTCATGGAGCAATATAAGATCAAGCATCGGAAGTCTACCCCATATCATCCACAAGCTAATGGACAAGTGGAATGCACCAACAAAATACTTGAAGTAATTCTTACCAAGACTATTCATTTGAATAGGAAGGATTGGGAACAAAATATTCCAGAAGCACTATGGGCATACCAAACTACATGGAGGAACACAACTTAACATACTCCTTATGAGCTTGTCTATGGAAAGAAATATTTGCTTCCAATTGAGTTCCAAGTGGAGACCTTCAAAACAATAACTAAATTGGGCCTTGATCTATTGGAAGCTCGGAAACATAGATTAACACAATTGAATGAGCTAGGTGAGATCCGACAAGATGCTATTCAAAAAATCACCATAGTTCAGCAGCAAAGAAAAAAGTAGCATGACAAATTCATCAAAGCTAAAAAGTTAAAGCAAGGTGATTGGGCTCTTCTTTTTAATTCCAAGTTCAAATATTTTCAAGGGAAATTTAAAACTCATTAGCTTGGTCCTTATGAGATTAATAGTAGTTTTAGTAATGGAGCAGTCAAAATCAAAACTATTGATGATTAAAAAATTACTTTCCTTGTTAATGGCAATATATTAAGGTTGTATCACAAACCGCTAACAAAGGAGGAATTTGTCAAATATTTGAAAGAAAATTTAGAATTCAAGTTGGTCAAGGAAGGAGATTCTTCTACTCACTCTCCAACTTCATTGTAACTTTTCCAATGAAATTAAAAATAATAATAATAATAATAAAAGTATAAACATGAAAAAAAACTATGTTGGCATGTTTATATAGAAAATCTTAACTGAAAACCAAGATCTCTTGGTGTTTTAGATTTCCATAATCCCCTATTTCTTGTCCCTATTTTCTTTCTACCCTTTTTTTTGTAATAAATTTCAGGTGGAAAGAAATATTATTAATGATCAGCATTTTCACTGGCCACCAGAAGTAACATCATCAATAAAGAATCATTCTCCTAATAAAACAAGAAAAATTCAATAAATGGTAAAGCAACAAACATAATTTATATCATTCTACTATTGATCTTCAATTCTGCAGCCAAGTCTAAATTCTACATTAGAAAATTCACAGCAAAATAATTTCAAGAAATTCACAGTAAAGGTATGTAGAATGTTGAATTATTTTTTATACAAGAACTTAGGTTTTAATTCATGTATGATTTTAGAATAAATTTGAAAACCTTATAAACTGCTATTACATTCATAGTTGTGATTGTTGTACCATACTCCCTCATCATTACCCTACCAGTCACATCAATCCGATCAAAGAACAAATACATTCCATCGATCCCCTAAAATTGAATCTTGGAATTGTTGGAAGGTACAACTCAATCATAACACAACTCCTTTGATTAAGTGCCTTATCTCGCTATAATTTAACTCCATCTCATATTCATTCTTCTCACTTCTGAAACCCTTGTCATTCACACTTCACTCATTCCCTTTCTCAAAGTTCCATTGTCCCTATCAAAAGGAAACAATCAAAGATTGAAACTTATTGTCACAATGGGAATGATTGTTCGCTCTGAACCAAATGGAGTAAAAATTCTTCAGGCGTACTCAAGGGTTAGAGACCAATTATAGCAATTAGGATGGCTTCATTTATTTGAAATTTTTGACAGGCATGAGACAAAGGTTACCAAAGTTTTTGCTCAAGCTTTTGATGGGGTCAAAGAATAAATTGTAGACATCAAGCTTATCCTAATAGATTCTATAGTGGCATAAGCTACGAAATTACCCATAAATGGAGAAAATTGGTTTAAAAATAGAAAAATAAAGGAGAATGACTAGATACATTTCCTTAGAGAACCAGGTATGTATATATCCATATATAAAAAGCGAATTTCAGTCACTACATTAAAAAGGAAATGGAGAAAACTATTATTGTCTATTGAAAAGTTTGTAACTTATGAAGATAGATTTGGAACTATGTTTTTATACCATGCACGAATCTTGATGCATTTTATTGACGGAAATGAAATCAATTTTCCTTACTTGTTGCTCGAAAGTCTTAGAAAAATGGAATCTAGTATATAGAGCGAGTCTAGGTCCATTGATAATTCCCTTTGTCACCACGAACTCATCAAAATTCTCATAGGAGCACTTCTAAAATCTAAGGGAGATAATTGGAAATATTTCTTAGTCATGAATCATTTTGTATAAGTTGAGGAGGAAGAAACAAATAATAGGGTTAGGTAGAGTTGATGAAAATCAGTACCAATCCTTAACCCTAAAAAGGAGGGAATTGAAGAAGAACTGAAAGGACATAATGAAATAGAGGTACCGAAAGAAACATTTGAGGATGATACTCCACTCTCCTAGTATTTTGAGAAATGTAAACAAAGAAATCAAAAGCAGAATCTTAGAAGAAATAAAGTCAGCTCAAGCTCTAAGTTACTTAAAGAAATTGAGAAAGCAAAGAAAAGAAAACAAGAGGTTACTAAAACAAAAAGACAATACACTGAAGAATTAGGAGTAAAATAGAGAAGAAGTAAGAGAATTTCAAAGCTTTGAAGTACACATTCTCTAGAAATTATTGATCTTGAAGAGGAAGGATACAGAACACCACCTCACATAGTCATCCTGACAAGGAAAACTCTATATATCGACCTAGTTCAGTAGGAAATTTATGATTATGTAGAATCTTTAGAACAAAGAGCAAAACATAAGGAAAATATCTCTCAGAATCAAGAGAATCAAATTGGTGAAAATACCTTGACAGAACAGACTCTAAAACAAGAATGCAAAGTTGAAGATGCTTCAAAACAAGACATATATGAGGTAGAGGTTCTAAATAAACACCTAATACAAGAAAGGGAAGTAGAAAAAGTTCAGAATGATATACTTAGAACCCAAAATGATAATATTCTTCTACATATCTTCCATTGGTATAAGAATAATAAGAAACTTAAGGCTAATAACAAGTTTCTTAAGAATATAATCAAGAGTTTGCAGAGTAAAATTTTGATTAAGAAACCAAGGGCCACCTCCAATATTAAGAAGAAAAAAGGAAAGCATTAGTCTAGATGTGCTTACACAGGCCTCAAAAACCATACATTGAAGAAGACAATAAGAACCAATTTTGAATTTTTGGTGCATGAGGACATGCAATACCTTTGGCGAAGGGGAATGTTGAAGTCTGGAATTGTTTCCTCTTTTACTACCCTTTTTCATCTCCTTTCACCTTTTTGTCACCATTTTTGTAGCAATCTCAACATGCTCAAGGTCAAACTCAACTTATAAAAAGTTATTTATCATCCATGTTTATAATCTATGTTTCCTTATGAATTATAATGAAAACATTCTTACAATAATAGAATCTTAAACATTCCACAACAAATGTTGAATTGCGCAATAATATCCATGGTTAGACAGGTTGCAACACTTCAGCAAAAGGATGAAGAGTGTCTCGAGATGGAAAATGGTTACCACATAGATGAACACCTATTAGCATAACTTGGCAAGCTATGAAGATTGAGAAATCTAAGAGTCAAACTCAAAGTCAAACTTTGAGAATGATGGTGCAATAGTTAAGTAAAGGCAACATGAGAATAGGACGACATCAAATGAGCATGTTGAATACCTACTCAATCATTAGGATATGGTTCAAGAAGAATCTCTTATACCTTTCTCTTTCAGTAGAAAATCATAAGGAGATAGAGTTTAAAGTGAATCCATTTCATAGATGTCGAATTAGATCATTTTGTATCGGGCATAGAACTCTTAAAATTTGTTTAGTGAAATCTTTATAACGACCGAAAGGCAAGATCCAAAAGATAGTTTGATCATTAAGTTTTATTGTGGTTTATTTTCAAGGTTGTGATACTTTGTTCCAGATTAATACAATTGCTATATTTTCAATGTGTGCATAAAAAGTCTTTTGATAGTTAGTAGACACGTGCTCATGGAAGGGCCCCTTGTCGAGTTTTGAGGAATTTTTTTTTTTTACACTTCCAGCCTTCTTTTATCATAGTAGTTCTCTCATAATTTGCTTAATAGTTTCATTATAGAGATGTTTTGACCAGCTATTGTTTTGATTTCAGAGTACTCATAAAAGGAAAACACCAAAAAGATTTAATTTGTATATGCATTCTCTTTCCATATTTCATAGCTTAAGACAATTTCTTAGATGATAACAAGAAGAGTTCTTTTAGAGTTAACTGCAGACACAAGTAATCATTTCAGAGTTACAAGTTCTTTTCATTTAATCTTTCCTTTGCAATTAGAACTTAGGAACTTTTGATGCAATTTTCTTTTATGTAATTAGTATAGAATTCCCTTATTTCAAACTAATGTAGAAGTTATTTTCTGCAAAATAGTGGTTGTAGTGTTTTCATGTTTCCAATTCTGCAAGTAGCATTAGATTGTTTTTCTTACAATTTAACATTTCCTTTTATGCAATTAGGAATAGCTTTTGAATTATGCAATTAAGATAGATATTCAATTCTGCAAAGTAATGTAGGTTTTAATGTAACTTTAAATTGAAAGAATATGTGCGTAATTATTCTCTAAATTTCACCAAAAACATTTATCCATTCTTAAGTTAATTTCGTCTTTAGAAACAATCAATCCATAGAGATAATCCTAGCATATATAGTGGACATTCATCTCATAAGTACATGAACCTTGGTTGACAATTAATGAAGTAATTTAAGAACAATTAAATTACCCAACAATTTATATACCAAGGGTTTATAATGCTAATCCCTTGGATCTAATAATATTATTCCCTTGGGTTTTTAGTATTATTCCCTTAGATTTATTATTCCCATGGGTCTATTAGATCAATATGTTGGGTTTAATAATCTAAGGTTTCATATTCCTATGTTTAATATTGTTCATATGGTTAATAATATAACTCCTTGGGTTTAATATAAATCCCTTGGGTCTATAATCATGGTCAACCATGGTCCAACATCACATTGTGACTAAGATTTTATCAATATGAAAATTAACCATGGTCTAACGTCACATTGTCACAAACATTGTCTCAATTTGAAAAACAATCATGCTCAACATTGGTCAACCATAGTTGAATGTCACATTGTGACAAATATTTTCTCAATATGAAAATGAACCATAGTCAACCACAGCCAACCATGTTTATTTTAGGGTTTATAATATTTATCTTTCAGTTTATATACCTTGTGTTTATAATATTAATCTCTCAGGTTTAATATTATTGCCTTGGGTTTATAATACCTTGGGGTTTTAGTATTAATCTCTTGGGCTTATTATTCCATTGATTTTATAATATCAATCCCTTGGGTTTATTAATATGAGGGTTCATATTCCTAGGGTATAATATTATTTATAAGGTTTATAATATTAATCCTAGGGTATAATATAAATCTCTTATGTTTATAATCATGGTCAACAATGGTAAACCGTGTTTATTTTAGGATTTATAATATTTATATTAGGGTTTATATACATTTGGTTTATAATATTTGTCCCTTCATTTTAATATTATTCTCTTGGGTTTATAATCCCTTTGCTTTTTAGTGTTGGTCCCTTGCGTTTATAATATCAATCCCTTGGGGTTTTAATATAATAGTTCACATTCATGGAGTATAATATTATTTATAAGGTTTATCATTCTAATCCTTAGTTTTTATATAAATACCTTTAGTTCATGGTTTAATAAATTATTATTAAATTAATAATATTATTGTTATTATTATTATTATTATTATTATTAACAATAATTAAAAATAATAATACTTACAATTTTTAAGAACTAATAGTAATAATTATTTATTTATGGTTAATTAATTAATTGTTAATTTAAAATGAATTAATTAGTTATTATTATTGTTTAATTAGTTAATTATTATTAATTAAAATTATTATTAATATTTTATTTACTCAATGTATTAATTATTATTAATAGTTGTTAATTAATAATGCTATTATTATTTATTAAATTGTTAATTAATTATGAATTATAATATTATTTAATAATATTATATTACTATTAATAATATTATATTACTATTGATATTGTATTATATCAGTATTAATGACATTAAAATTAAATAACCATTATTAATAATAATGATATTAACTAATCATAGATCTTAGACTTTTGTGATCGATATTGATAATGAGATTGCCTTTCAAAATAATCACATCATTCAGATTTGGTCAATGTTTTGAACAAACTAACGTGGTTCATCCTCCCTGATCCCTCAGAGAAGAAATAACATGAGTGATTCAGGATCAAGGGTTCATTTGGCCCTCCTATAACTAAGATGAATATTTCCTTGTAGTCCTCTAAGGATTCATCAGGTCCAAGAGTTATTATAAAGATTTCTTCTTTGGTTTATTTGCAGTCCCTGTACTTGTTGTTAAAGGCTTGTTGCATTCAAGCCCAGGTAGTGATGTTCTCCCTAGGTAGACCCATAAACTAGTGCAAGGTTGCATCCTTAAGGGTAGATGGGAATAACTTCAGCTTCTGGTCATCAAAGGTATAATCATAGGTCCTATAGACAACAACAAACTCAAACATAAAAATATCAGTCCTTAGAGGTTAAGCCATGGAAGTGAGGAAGGGAAGTAGGGATTATATTCTTCATTTTATCCTCTATTAGTTTCTCTGATAGGGAAAACCTCCTCATTCCTTTTTTCAGCCATGGTTTGGGTAGGTGAAATGGGTTCTTCTTATTACCCAATAGGTTCTTTAAAAATCTTAGGTTGTTCACTTAATGGGTCTTCTAACTCCCCTGTAGTCAGAGAGGGAAGTTGACAATCATCGAAGAAGAGTGACGGTTGACTGTTTTATGGTGTGGGGATGTTTGCTAATAATTTTCCTTGAGTATCTCTACTCTTACGAGGCATGAAAGAAAATTTTATTTTATGTGATATTTTCAAAGTTGAATGCAAAACAAAAAGAAATTCTTAAGAAGAAATAACATCTACCTAGACACCTCCCCGACAATGGCGCCAAAAAGGGGTGAGCCCTAGCATTGCACCAAGAGTGTTGCAACTCCCACAGGCTCCTCAACTCTATTTATCAACTTGGGGTTTGTAAAAACTTTGAGGTGATAGTGCTATATACATAGTATATGGAATTCTACTCATGCCACCCTCAACTAGGTCATTTGATCATTAGGGGTCCAAGACCACTCTTGTATTGAATTAGGGGGAATTAACTACTGAAAGTGCAATTCAAAAGCTAGACCTAGTGTAGAAAAAGTAAATTCTTTTCAAGTCTAACTTGTAAATGTTGTTATTGAATCAATTCATGAAAGAACACAAGAGTTATGCTACTTGCAGAAAGGAAACTACACTCATTGTAATCAACCATATAGCTATCAAATTCACTTGAAACCAGAAAATTATTCTACCAACTCACAACTCACTATTTCATGCATCATCTATCTAATTCACACTTGCATATAAATTAATGTCATACTTTCCAAATTTGTGATTAAGAAACTAATGATATTTTCTCTTCTAGTGAAGGAAAAGGAATGGAGGGAATGGCCTAGGTGGTACGTCTGATCCTAGAGTCTAAGATGGGGGGTCAGCCTACTCCTAATCCATGTTGGCATTAGAGGTCAAAACAAGGGAAAAACAAGCTACTACAGGCATGTTACAGGCAGCTACTACAGGATCCATGTATTGCTACATGAAGTCCTATAATGCTACAAGAAGGTTGCCGAGAGGGTTTTGAAGGTAAGGATGATGGGATCAATGGACAACACGATGGATGAAGATTTTGGTAGATGGATGGAAGGTGACCGACACCCCTATCCAATCTCACCGCTTCAGGAAGGCCAGTTTTGGACTAAGAGGGCTGCTTACGGTGACCTAAAAAGCAGAGATCAAGAATAGTGGTTGCGATTCATGAAAAGAGAGTGGAGATGTCCTGGATGGAGATGGTGAAAAGGTCCCTAGCCTACAGATACAACAGTCCTGCAAAATCACATGCACTTTCTCTTCTTTTCATTTACATCATATTATAACCAATGGTGGAAACGATGAGTTGAATTTCGAAACTATCCAATCGATGCTAAAAACTTTGATCTATGTAATGAATTAACTTATAAGCTACAACAATCATATGTAAAATAGGATAACTAATGTAGACCTTTTCCTAAGAAATCATCACATTGTGTTTTTGGGTTGTGATTGTAGAGACCTCTAATTAGGCTCCCATGAGAGAGATGAGATATATGTAACAGTCACAGAATTTTTGAGGAATTATATTCTACTAAAATGCATAAATTAATCAAATATTCTAAGATAAAATAAGTATCAATACATAAGAGGGACCTAAGCTACTAAGGTTGGGCCCAAATACAGGAGCCTCAACCCTCCGAACTAACTCAGTGATGAATCAATATGAGACTTCTCATTATCATTGCAGAAATGTCAAATACATAACATAATAATTCAAAAATAGTAGTCACAAGTACTTGAGCTCAATAGATTCTTAGCTGCAAATAAAATTTGAATCCTAATGAGTTCATTGGCATGTTTATTTATACAAAAGGTTAGCTACCAAGAGATCACTACAAAATAGATAGGTATGTCTCCCAAAACCCGAGAAAGGTAGATCGAGATCTTCCTTGAACTACATTGGCTTGGCTACCAATGACTCCAAGTTGATGAGAGACAAAGTGGTGATATTGGCTTATTGAAGGAGTTAAGGAGGTAGAAAACCTCCTAGAATCTCTCCCTGTTGTCTACTCTCGGCTCCTACATTGAAATTATCTCAAAATTGTCCCAATTCCTTCATTTAAACCATGTTAGCCCACATGACATAGCAACACATCTTTTATCCTCCTCACTAATCATAATATAAAAAATTGTAATTAAATGTGAGAAAGAGATAATTCTAAATCCAGAGTATGGCATTATGACCCTTGTGATATACCTATTGATGAGCCTCATCATATACCTACTCAGGTGCGATCACCTACAGGTTTATCCACTGTAGCCTATGTTGGTCACCAACAGGTTGCTCCCCTTTGCACCTGCATTGGTTCTAGAAATCCAAGAGAATGATTGGAATTCTAGAAGCTTCCCCTTATAGGAGTTTCCAAAAGTTGTTTTAACTACTTACCTTTGATATAACATTAATATCATATCCTATCCTACTTTGTAGTTTTCACCACTTATTCTTTGATCTTATCCCTCCATCAAAGGTGGATCTCAAATCCTAGATTGGTAATTGGATAAGAACTCCCAACTTACCCTACTTCTCTATATATTCCCAACCTTCTATGTGGTTGGGGATTGGCTTTTGGAGAGTGATCCTGCCCTTATGTTTCTATAGTGAATGGTTATTATCTCATGCGTTTAGGGTGATTGGAGGCGGATATTGTGACATGGAAAGGACAAGTCAACAACTTGGAGGAGCTCTTTTACAAGATCAAAATCTACTTATGGTTGTAATCTCCTTCCATTTATATTAATGCAAGTAATTCGATGTTTTACTATATGTGATGTTCTTATTTCATATATTTCAATACCATGTTGATATATTGAATGAAGAATTTAGATGATACTGCATATATCTCATAGTTTCTTCGCTTTTGCTATCTTGCTATCTTACTGTGCAGGTTCTAATTTTGGAATTTGGAGCTGGAATTGGAGCTTCCAAGCTAAAAAAGGAGTGAAGTGTGTGAAGGATTCCAGGTAGGCCTCACTCTGTTGTCTATTTACTTTAAGGAAAAGCATTGAGTTCCTTGTCTCTTTGTTGTTCTAGGTTAGCCAATGACCTAGGGGAGATACTTTTGTCCGCAATCGTAAATCTTGTATAACAATAACTTAAGTATAAAGTGAAATTTGGATATATGATGACAATGAAAACGTTGATGATATGAAACCCATTTATACTCTTTTATAATTATATGAAGAAGATCAATCGATAAATTTAATGAATAGTAATGATTCTTCCTCATATTGTGAGCACAATCAAATTTTTCAAGGACAATGAAATATTGAATATATATCATCTCACTAAATGGCCTTACATTCTATGAAAAAGTTTGGGAATTCTGAAGTATAAGTTTTTCCATATAAAACCTTAAATAGTAACAATAATTTGGAGGAATTTCAAAAGAGGAAATTGATAGAGATACTACAAAAACATTCTTTTGCTTATGCATGGGAGTACACTAACATGAAATGGATTGATCCTAAAAATTGTATGCATCATATTTATATTCAAGAAAATGCCAAACCAGTTAGACCACCTCAGAGGAGGATGAATCCTAATCTGAGAGAAATTGTTAAGGTGGAATTAGAAAAGCTACTTATATATGTGAACTTCATCTATACAATATCAGATAGTCCATGGGTGTCACCTTTAGTGATTGATCCTAATAAAAATGGAAAATGGAAAGTGTGTATTGATTGTATGGAATTAAACAAAGCTACTTTGAAAGATCATTTTCCACTACCTTTTATAGATCAAGTATTAGATAACTTGGCTAGAAAGAAGTATCTTACATTTTTAGATGGTTTTAGTGGATATAATCAAATCCAACTAGCACTAGAAGATCAAGATAAAATTACTTTTACATGTCCATGGAGAACATATGCCTATAGGGTTCGTCTCTTTGGATTATGTAATGCCCTGCCACATTTCAAAGAGCAGTCTTAGGTATATTTTTTGATTTAATTCATGAGTTGTGGAAGTATACATGGATGAATTTACTATGTATGGTGATACGTTTGAAGAAGCTATTGAAATTTGGAAAAAAAACCTTATTAGATGTAAAGAGGCAAACCTTTCATTAAGCCACAAGAAATGTTTTATGATGTTCAATGAAGGGATTGTTTTAGGCCACCATATTTCAAGTGATGGAATTAAAGTGGATATATCTAAAGTAGAAATAATTTATAAAATTTCAATTCTTGTTTGTCAAAGAGATGTTAGAAGTTTTCTTGGATTTACTAGATATTATATAAGATTCATAGAAAATTTCGCAAAAATAGCTTCTCCACTTTTCAAACTCCTTACAAAAGATTGTGAATTTGTTTGGAATTCTAACTGTCAAAAATAATTTGAGACATCGAAACAAAAGATTACTAAAGCACCAATTTTAAGAGGACTTAGTTGGGATCTTCCTTTCCATATTTCTATTGATGCTTTAGATACAGCTCTAGGAGTTGTGTTGGGACAAAAATATTTAACTCCGGGGAAAAATATAAGGATGGAAAATTATCTTGAAGTTTAAAAGCATTGGCGAATCTCACTAGTCCCTAATATAAAAACTATAAAATGTTTATTGATGTATTTATAAAATTAGTCAAATTTATAATGATTTTATATATACTCTCTATATAATGCTGGTGATTTTTAAGGTAAAATAATTTTATATTGTAAAATTTGGGCGAATCATTTCTATAAAAAATGGAAAATGGCAAATCAAGTTTTTGGAAGAAACATGGAAAATTAGCCCATATGTGAATTTTAGCCCCTAAAATTTTCCATGTTTAACTCCTTATTCTATCTATTATAAAAGAAAAAAATTGACTCCAGTATAGTTAAATTACATTGTAATAGAAAAGGATTTTTTAGTTGTTGTGCATGCCATTGACAAATTTTGTCATTATATCACTGGTTATGAAACTTTAATTTATATAGATCATTCTACCATTAGATATCTACTGAACAAACCAATTACTAAAGGTAGAATTACAATATGGTTTTAATTGTTACAAGAATTCAAGATTATTATTCTTGATCAAGTAGGAAAAGAAAATACAATTGTTGATTTTGTTTCTAGAATGCAGAATAATAATGAGGATGTTCCTGTAAAAGATAATTTTCCTTATGAATATATTTTTATAGTATCTACTAAAACACCTTGGTTTGGAGATATTGCTAATTATTTGGCTATAGGAAATTTACATCCACAACTATCAGCCAGAGAAAAGAAAAAAGTGTTCAAAACCAGTGCACCTTATTCTTGGGTAGATGGAGAATTGTACAAAACTGGACCTGATTTGATTATCCGAAGATGTGTTTGAGAAGATGAAGTACCTAAAATATTGAAAGCTTTCCATGATGAGCCATGTGGAGGACATTTTTCTGACAAAATAACTTCTTACAAAATCCTTCTTTTGGGATATTATTGGCCATCCATTTTCAAGGATGCCAAAGAATATGTCAAAAGATGTAATAGTTTTCAAGGAATGGGGAAACCCATTCCATCAAATAAAATTCCTCTACAACCACAGGTACTTGTAGAACTTTTTAAGAAGTGGGCTCTAGATTTTGTTGTACCAATAAATCCTCCATATAAACGGAAAAGGTACATACTTGTTTGCACGGATTATTTTGCAAAATGGGTAGAAGCTAAACCTCTTTTCTTTACAACTAAAAATGTTTTAGTTACATTTCGTTTTTAGGATTTTTCTACTTGTTTTGGTGTTCCAAGAAAAATTGTAACATATCAGGGTACTAAATTTACATCCAAGTTGGTGCAAAAGGTCATGGAGAAATATAAGATCAAGCATCGGAAGTCTACCCCATATCATCCACAAGCTAATGGACAAGTGGAATGCACCAACAAAGTACTTGAAGTAATTCTTACGAAGACTATTCATTTGAATAGGAAGGATTGGGAACAAAATATTCCAGAAGCACTATGGGCATACCAAACTACATGGAGGAACGCAACTGAACATACTCCTTATCAGCTTGTCTATGGAAAGAAATCTTTGCTTCCAATTGAGTTCCAAGTGGATACCTTCAAAACAACAACTAAATTGGGCCTTGATCTATTGGAAGCTCAGAAACATAGATTAAAACAATTGAATGAGCTAGGTGAGATCAGACAAGATGTTATTCAAAGAATCACCATAGTTCAGCAGCAAAGAACAAAGTAGCATGACAAATTCATCAAAGCTAAAAATTTAAAGCAAGGTGACTGGGCTCTTCTTTTTTATTCCAAGTTCAAATATTTTCAAGGGAAATTTCAAACTCATTGGCTTGGTCCTTATGAGATCGATAGTAGTTTTAATAATGGAGTAGTCAAAATCAAAACTATTGATGATTAAAAAATTACTTTCCTTGTTAATGGCGATATATTAAGGTTGTCTCACAAACCACTAACAAAGGAGGAATTTGTCAAATATTTGAAAGAAAATTTAGAATTCAAGTTGGTCAAGGAAGGAGATTCTTCTACTCACTCTCCAACTTCATTGCAATTTTTCCAATGAAATTAAAAATAATAATAATAATCATAAAAGTATAAACATGAAAAAAAAACTATGTTGGCATGTTTATACAGAAAATCTTAACTGAAAACCAAGATCTCTTGGTGTTTTAGATTTCCATAATCCCCTATTTCTTGTCCCTATTTTCTTTCTACCCATTTTTTTCTAATAAATTTCAGGTGGAAAGCAATATTATTAATGATCGGCATTTTCACTGGCCACCAGAAGTAACATCATCAATAAAGAATTCTTATCCTAATCGAACAAGAAAAATTCAATAAATGGTAAAGAAACAAACAGAATTTATATCATTCTGCAATTAATCTTTGATTCTGCAGCCAAGTCTAAAATCTACATTACAAAATTCACAGCAAAATAATTTCAAGAAATTCATAGTAAAGGTATGTAGAATGCTGAATTATTTTTCATACAAGAACGTAGGTTTTAATTCATGTATGATTTTAGAATAAAGTTGAAAACCTTATAAAGTGCTATTACATACATTGTTGTGATTGTTGTACCATACTCCCTCATCATTACCCTACCAGTCACATCAGTCTGATCAAAGAACAAAAACATTCCATCGATCCCCTAAAACCGAATCTTGGAATTGTTGGAAGGTACAACTCAATCATAACACAACTCCTTTGATTAAGTTCCTTATCTCGCTATAATTTAACTCATCTCATATTCATTCTTCTCACTTCTGAAACCCTTGTCATTCACACTTCTCTCATTCCCTTTCTCAAACTTCCATTGTCCCTATCAAAAGGAAACAATCAAATACTGAAACTTATTGTCACATTGGGAATGATTGTTCGCTCTGAACCAAATGGAGTAAAACTTCTTCAGGTGTACTCAAGGGTTAGAGACCAATTATAGCAATTAGGATGGCTTCATTTATTTGAAATTTTTGATGGGCATGAGACAAAGGTTAAAAAAAAATTTGCTCAAGCTTTTGATGGGGTCAAAGGATAAATTGTAGACATCAAGCTTATCCTAATAGATTCTATAGTGGCATAAGCTACGAAATTACCCATAAATGGTGAAATCTAGTTCAAAAATAGAAAAATAAAAGAGAATGACTGGATACATTTCCTTAGAGAACCAGGTATGGATATATCCATCTATAAAAAATGAATTTTAGTTACTACATTAAAAGGGAAATGGAGAAATCTATTATTGTCTATTTAAAAGTTTGTAACTTATGAAGATAGATTTGGAACTATGTTTTTATACCATGCACGAATCTTGATGCATTTTACTGACAGAAATGAAATCAATTTTCCTTGTTGCTCCAAAGTCTTAGAAAAATGGAATCTAGTATATAGAGCGAGTCTAGGTCCATTGATAAATCCCTTTGTCACCACGAACTCATCAAAATTCTCATAGGAGCACTTCTAAAATCTAAGGGAGATAATTGGAAATATTTCTTAGTCATGAATCATTTTGTATAAGTTGAGGAGGAAGAAACAAATAATAGGGTTAGGCAGAGTTGACGAAAATCGGTACCAATCCTTAACCCTAAAAAGCAGGGAATTGAAGAAGAAATGAAAGGACAGAATGAAATAGAGGTACCGAAAGAAACATTTGAGGATGATACTCCACTCTCCTAGTATTTTGAGAAATGTAAACAAAGAAAATAAAAGTATAATCTTAGAAGAAATAAAGTCAGCTCAAGCTCTAAGTTACCTAAAGAAATTGAGAAAGCAAAGAAAAGAAAACAAGAGGTTACTAAAACAAAAAGACAATACACTGAAGAATTAGGAGTAAATAGAGAAGAAGTAAGAGAATTTCAAAGCTTTGAAGTACACATTCTCCAGAAATGATTGATCTTGAAGAGGAAGGATACAGAACACCACCTCACACAGTCATCCCAACAAGGAAAACTCTATATATCGACCTAGTTCAGTAGGAAATTTATGATTATGTAGAATCTTTAGAACAAATAGCAAAGCATAAGGAAAATATCTCTCAGTATCAAGCGAATCAAATTGGTGAAAATTCCTTGACAGCATAGACTCTAAAACAAGAATGCAAAGTTGAAGATGCTTCAAAACAAGACATATATGAGGTAGAGGTTCTAAATAAATACCTAATACAAGAAAGGAAGTAGAAAAGGTTCATAATGATATACTTAGAACCCAAAATGATAATATTCTTCTACATCTCTTCCATTCGTATAAGAATAAGAAGAAACTTAAGGCTAATAACAAGTTTCTTAAGAATAGAATCAGGAGTTTGAAGAATAAAATTTGATGAAGAAACCAAGGGCCACCTCCAATATTAAGAAGAAAAAATGAAGGCACTAGTCTAGATGTGCTTGCACAGGCCTCAAAAACCATACATTGAAGAAGAAAATAAGAACCAATTTTGAATTTTTGGTGCATGAGGACATGCAATACCTTTGGTGAGGGGGAATGTTGAAGTATGGAATTGTTTCCTTTTTTACTACCCTTTTCCATCTCCTTTCACCTTTTTGTCACCATTTTTGTAGCAGTCTCAATATGTTCAAGGTCAAGTTCAACATATAAAATGTTATTTATCATCCATGTTTAGAATCTATGTTTCCTTGCAAATTATAATGAAAACATTCTTACAATCATAGAATCTTAAACATTCCACAACAAATGTTGAATTGCACAACAATATCCATGGTTAGACATGTTGCAATACTTCAGCAAGAGCATGAAGAGTGTCTCGAGATGGAAAATGGTTACCACATAGATGACCGCCTATCAGCATGACTTGGCAGGCTATGAAGATTGAGAAATCTAAGAGTCAAACTCAAAATCAAACTTTGAGAATGATAGTGCAATAGTTAAGTAAAGGCAACAGGAGAATAGGACGACATCAAATGAGCATGTTGAATACCTGCTCAATCATTAGGATATGGCTCAAGAAGAATCTCTTATACCTTTCTCTTTCAGTAGCAAGTTAGAAGGAGATAGAGTTTAAAGTGAATTCATTTCATAGATGTCGAATTAGATCATTTTGTATCGACATAGAACTCTTAAAAGTTGTTTAATGAAATCTTTATAATGACCGAAAGGCGATATCCAAAAGACAGTTCGATCATTAAGTTTTATTGTGGTTTATTTTCAAGACTATGATACTTTGTTCCAGATTAATACAATTGCTATCTTTTCAATGTGTGCATAAAAAATATTTTGATTGTTAGTAGACACGTGCTCATGGAAGGGCCCCTTGTCGAGTTTTGAGGATATATTTTTTTTACACTTCTAGCCTTCTTTTTTCGTAGTAGTTCTCTCATAATTTGCTTAATAGTTTCATTATAGAGATATTTTGACCAGCTATTGTTTTGATTTCAGAGTACTCGTAAAAGGAAAATACCAAAAAGATTTAATTTTTATATGCATTCTCTTTCCATATTTCATAGCTTAAGACAATTTCTTAGATGATAACAAGAAGATTCTTTTAGAGTTAACTACAGACACAAGTAATCATTTCAGAGTTACAAGTTCTTTTCATCTAATCTTTCCCTTGCAATTAGAACTTAGGACCTTTTGATGCAATTTTCTTTTATGTATTTAGTATAAAATTCCCTTATTGTAAACTAACGTAGAAGTTCTTTTCTGCAAAATAGTGGTTGTGGTGTTTTCATGTTTTCAACTCTGCAAGTAGCATTAGATTGTTTTTCTTACAATTTAACATTTCCTTTTATACAATTAGGAATAGCTTTTGAATTATGCAATAAAGATAGATATTCAATTCTACAAAGTAATGTAGGTTTTAATGTAACTTTAAATTGAAAGAACATGTGCGTAATTATTCTCTAAATTTCACCAAAAACATTTATCCATTCTTAGGTTAATTTCGTCTTTACAAACAATCAATCCATAGAAATAATCCTAGCATATATAGTGCACATTCATCTCATAAGTACACGAACCTTGGTTGACAATTAATGAAGTAGTTTAAGAACAATTAAATTACCCAACAATTTCTATACCAAGGGTTTATAATGTTAATCCCTTAGATCTAATAATATTCCCTTGGGAATATTATTCCCTCGGGTTTTTAGTATTATTCCCTTAGATTTATTATTCCCATGGGTCTATTATATCAATATGTTGGGTTTATTAATCTAAGGTTTCATATTCCTAGGTGTAATATTGTTCATAGGGTTAATAATATAATTCCTTGGGTTTAATATAAATCCCTTGGGTTTATAATCATGGTTAGCCATGGTCAACCATGGTCCAACATCACATTGTGACTAAGATTTTCTCAATATGAAAATTAACCATGGTCTAATGTCACATTGTGACAAACATTGTCTCGATTTGAAATCAATCATGCTCAACATTGGTCAACCATAGTTGAATATCACATTGTGACAAATATTTTCTCAATATGAAAATGAACCATAGTCAACCACAGTTAACCATGTTTATTTTAGGGTTTATAATATTTATCTTTCAGTTTATATACCTTGTGTTTATAATATTAATCTCTCGGGTTTAATATTATTGCCTTAGGTTTATAATACCTTGGGGTTTTAGTATTAATCTCTTGGGCTTATTATTCCATTGATTTTATAATATCAATCCCTTGGGTTTATTAATCGGAGGGTTCATATTCCTAGGGTATAATATTATTTATAGGGTTTATAATATTAATCCTAGGATTTAATATAAATTTCTTATGTTTATAATCATGGTCAACAATGGTAAACCATGTTTATTTTAGGATTTATAATATTTATGTTAGGGTTTATATACATTCGGTTTATAATATTTGTCCCTTAGGTTTAATATTATTCTCTTGGGTTTATAATCCCTTTGCTTTTTGGTGTTGGTCCCTTGGGTTTATAATATCAATCCCTTGGGGTTTAATCTAACAGTTCACATTCGTGGAGTATAATCTTATTTATAAGGTTTATCATTTTAATCCTTAGTTTTTATATAAATACCTTTAGTTCATGGTTTAATACATTATTATTAAATTAATAATATGATTGTTACTATTATTCTTATTATTAACAATAATTAAAAATAATAATATTTACAATTTTTAATAACTAATAGTAATAATTATTTATTTATGGTTAATTAATTAATTATCATTAGTTAAAATTATTATTAATATTTTATTTACTTAATGTATTAATTATTATTAATAGTTGTTAATTAATAATGATATTATTATTTATTAAATTATTAATTAATTATGAATTATAATATTAATTAATACTATTATATTACTATTAATAATATTATATTACTATTGATATTATATTATATCAGTATTAATGACATTAAAATTAAATAACCATTATTAATAACAATGATATTAACTAATCATAGATCTTAGACTTTTGTGATCCATATTGATAATGAGATTGTCTTTCAGAATAATCACATCATTTAGATTTGGTCAATGTTTTGAACAAACTAATGTGGTTCATCCTTAGACAAAGGTGAAAAATCAATCTTCCCAAATGTTTAAATAGTAGATATTTGGTCAACGTTTCAAACAAACTAATGTGGTTCATCCTCAGACAAAGGTGAAAAAATCAATCTTTCCAAATGTTTGAATAGCAGAGATGTGTCCGAGTCCGAAGTTAGTCGTTAGTCGTTATGAACTAGCTGGTTGTTATGAATTAGCTATTGGGAATTAGTTATTAGGAATAAAAAGAAAAAAAGATTTAATATTAATTTTTATTTTTATTTTTATTAATAAAATTAAATTAATTAAAATAGAAAAAAGTAATATTTAATTATAGAAAAAAGAAAAAGTCGAGGGATGAACTCACTATTGGTTAGTAATTAGCCGTTATAATTATAGAAGAATATTTAATTTATTATTATTATTATTAAAATGATTATTAATATTAAAATAAAATTAATATTTAATAGAAGAAAAAGAAAACAAAAATTAATTCTAATATTATTACTATATATTAAACTATTAGGGAGTAATTAATTAAGAAAGCTAAAAAGGATTAAAAGAATTATTTGATTGAATAAATAAAAATAAAATAGCCTAAAGTAAGATAAAATGAAATGGGAATGAAAAAAAAAACAAAAAAGGTCATCAAGAGGAGACAGTAGGAATCCAACTCCTACTTAATTTCAAACTATCATCCCTATTCAGATTGATCGCATGCTTCTCAATTTCAATAGCTTCTCTTAGCTTCCTATGATGGAAGTGATCAACCATTGCGATGGCCTGGGAATCCTCAATGCAGACATGGTGCTTAGATTTCACTGCATGTTCAGCTAAAGCTGGTCAACGGGAACGATTGTATCTAATGTTTGTTGCATGTTCTTGGATTCTTTGGTTAATGGAGCGACCAGTTTCACCAATGTAAGGAATCCCACATGAATAAGGAATTGAGTAGACCCCTTTCATGTCTTTAGGGTTGATTGGGTCTTTAACAGATCTAAGAGAATTTCTAATGGTATTAAGGGGCTTGAAGATAGCAGCAACTCTATTCTTCTTAAGAATATGAGCAATCTTATCTGTGGTCCCCTAGATAAAGGGAAGATGCAAATTAGAAATTTGATAATCATGAGCAACTTCCCTTTATCCAGGGGACCACAGATAAGATTGATCATATTCTTAAGAAGAATATAGTTGTTTCTATCTTCAAGCCCCTTAATACCATAAGAAAATCTCTTAAATATGTTAAAGACTATGTCAATCCTAAGGACATGAAAGGGGTCTACTCAATTCCTTGTTCATATGTGATTCCTTACATTGGTGAAATTGGTAGCTCCATTAACTAAATAATCCAACAACATGCAACACACATTAGGTACAATCGTTCCCATTCCTCAACTTTAGTTGAACATGCGATGAAATCTAAGCACCATGTGTCCATTGAGGATTCCCAGGTCATTGCAAGGGTTGATCACTTCCATCATAAGAGGATAAGAGAATTAATTGAGATTGAGAAGCATACGATAAATCTTAAGAGGGATGATGGTTAGAAATTAGGCAGGAGTTGGATTCCTGCCCTCTCCTGTTACTCTGCCTTTTTTATTTTTTACTTTCTATTTTTGTTTTTGTTTTATTTTCATTTCCATTTCATTTTATCTTACTTTAGTCTATTTTATTTTTATTTATTTATTTAACTAAGTTCTTTTAACCTTTTTAGCTTTCTTAATTAATTATTCCCTGATAGTTTAATATTTAATAATAATATTAGAATTAATTTTGGTTTTCTTTTTCTTTTATTAAATATTAATTTAATTTTAATATTAATAATTATTTTTTTAATAATAATAATAATAATAATTAAATAGTCTTCTATGATTCTATAATTCTTCTCTCATATTTAAACATTTGGGGTGATTGATTTTTTCACTTCTGTCTTGAGGATAAACCACATTAGTTGTTTCGAAGCATCGACCAAATCTCAATGATGTGATTATTCCAAAAGGAAATCTCACTATTAACTAATCATTACTAATTAATAATGATATTATATCAAATTTAGATAATCATTATTAATAATAATGATATTAAATTTTTATAATAATATTAATTATTAATCTAGTTGTCATTATTGAAACTTTTTGGAAGCTTTTCCCGTGGGTCACAATCGAAGTGCCCTAGGGGGTTTTTAGGGTGAATTCATAAATACAGTGAAAAAATCAATTTAAATAACAAAAATTATTTTCCGATCTAATTTATCAGAGTTGTCTTTAGTGAGACTTTTTGGACTTTGGTGTGGGAATCAAGTGGACAAATTTGATGTGAAATCTTGATTTTTGTTATTTAAACTAGTTTTTTGAATGGAAAACCCCAGGGCACTTCTATTACACAGGATTATCCATCAAACCTGTGATTTCAATAAATTCCTAACTGATTTTAGAGAAATATTAGTGAAAGATTAATAATAATAATAATAATAGTAATAATAAAATTATATTATAATTTGAATTTTAACCATTAATATATTAACAAAATTCTATAATATATTATTATTACATTATATATATATATGAAATAGTATAATATATTTTAGTTTAATATAGTGTATATATAATTAATATTATTAATATATTTTAAATAAATATATAATATATATTCATCATTGGATTCATAAATAATTAGTGATGATAATATTATTCTTAAATATATATATTAATAATAACTAAATGTTATTATTATGTTATAGGTTAATTATATTATAGTTTTAGATATAACTATTGATATAATAACAAAATTTTATGTAATAATTAATATTATATTAATATATAAAATAATGTTAAATAATAAGCATAACAATATAAATATAAAATAATAGAGCTATTATTATTTATATAATTATTAATAATCATAAATAATTAATATTTAATAAAATATATTAGGTTAATTATATTATATTTTTAGATATAACTATTGATATAGCAAAATTTTATGCAATAATTAATATTATATTAATATATAAAATAATGTTAAATAATAAGCATAACAATATAAATATAAAATAATAGACCTATTATTATTTATATAATTATTAATAATCATAAATAATTAATATTTAATAAAATATATTTAATAGTTATTAATGTGGTGGGTGATGGATGAACCACATTGCAAAATATAATTATAGATGTATTTGATATAACCCTATTAGTCTATATCAATCGGTAAATGTGATTAGTATGTCTGTATTTACATATAATCCGCAATTAAATCCACGGTAACCAAAAATTGCATTGCGATGGAATCTGTGTCAGAAATATGATTTAAATGTTTCGAGTGTAAGAGAACAATTAATTAAATGCAACAAACTTTTGAACAAATTAATTTATTGTTAAAATTCTTTCACTATTAGAATCCAGTTTACAGTTCACGAAGTAGGTGTAGCAGTGTCATCTTCAACTCCTGTACTTCTGATTATATCAGCAGTGGCTCTCTTTTCTTTTACCCTTCTTCGATTCCAATGACGATTGGGTTCTCTCTCTGTTCGACACCTTTCAGGCCAGCGCTTCGAAGCTTTTTAGCTTACAATAAAAAAGTTCAAAGTAGTTGTTCCAGTTTATACGTCGGCTTTACAATAGTAAGCTCTTGCATCTATACACACAACCTTGCCAAGGAAGGAGGAAAAGACTTATTTGATCTGAGCCAGTTCTTCGTCTTCAGTAGATTCTTTGTAAACTGCAATGTTGGTATAGGATCTGGAGCACAAAATATAGACAATGAAGTCAATTGACGTGAGGGCTGCTAATAACAGGTAGAAGCGATCCATATGCCCCTTGTTCAGATTGCCCGGTATCCAACCCGGTCTATCTTCCTTCTTTGTCACATTCATTACGGCTGTCACCAGTAAACTGCTAACATAGTTCCCAAACGATATGGAGGTCATGCACAGGGCACTTCCAAAGCTTCGGAGTGCATCAGGGGCCTGACTATTGAAAAATTCCAGCTGACCCACATACATGAACACCTCCGAAGCACCGATCAAGGCGTACTGAGGAATCTGCCAGAAAATGCTGAGGGAGCTTGGACTGTCGGGTTTGATTTTGTTGTCCACTTCTTTCAACCGATAAATCTCAACAACGGCAGCAGCAACCATGGCGAGCATACTCACGATCAACCCCACTCCCATCCTCTGTAGCTCGGTGAAACCCTTTGGATTTCCTGTGACCTTATACCCAAAAGGAACTAATACCCGCCTGTATAAAGCTATCCACACTGCAACACTGAAAATATCAAACATGGACATTGCAGCAGCTGGGACATTGAAGCTACCCAAGGAGGTCTTCATTGCAGCACCCTGTTCTACAAACAAAGATGCCATTTGGGTGAACACCACTGAGTAAATGATTGTGCACAACCAGATGGGAAGCAACCTCAGGATGCATTTTACTTCTTCCACTTGAGTCACCGTGCAAAGTCTCCATCGACTTCTTGCCTTCCCTTTCACATCCACCGTGTCATTATCTGTTTCTATTGCTGCCTTGTCAAGGAAACTTACAAATCCAATATAATCCATCAGTATGGCAATAAGAGAAAAACCAGCATAAGGTACAATACTTATCATAGACACATAGAGGCGGTGAACTGAATAATGAGAGGAACAGAAAAGGTGCTTAAATGCCCTAGCATATTTAGAGTGGGGTTACGCATATACATACCTTAATCCTTCACTGTGCAGTATCTTTCGGCATCCGCTGATTGCACTTTCTGTACTGGGTAGCTCGTAAAGGTCCTTGTGAGCATTTGATGGGCGTTTCAACCTCCATTTCAGAATCGCTGCCACAAATACTTGGGCGAAACGCGGCAGTGGATTACCTCCAGGCATGCGATGTCGATAAGTGGGCGTTCCTGCTAGAAATACCAGCGTGGACAATCCCGCTGCTAAAGCAGACAACCAGAATCCTAATACCCACAAGCCATTGTTTTCAAGGTAGCCCAGTATGGTGTTAGAAAAAAGAGAACCAAGATTAAGGGCAAGGTAGAACCAGCTGAAGAAAGCTATCTTGGAGGGTCTTTCTCTGTCATCTTCTTCATCAAATTGGTCTGCACCAAACGTCGCTATTGAGGGCTGGTATCCTCCGTTTCCCAAAGCCACAAGGTAGATTGATAAATAGAACAGTGCAATCCCCAAAGATGATGGAGATTGGCAACTCAAGCTTCCGTCTCCACAGTTGGTAGGCTTCACTAAGAGCAACTGAGATGATAAAGCCAGAAGCACTAGACCCTGTTGTTGTCAGAGAGTATGATTTAGTCTCTACTTCTTCATATATTAATACTTGAGAGATTAATACGATTAAAAACTGCTAAGAGAATATTAGATATGCACAAAATTACTCGTTAATAGTTTTTCAGGCTTACAAGAGAATGAGTCCAGCCAAAACAGCACTCAACCCCCTTAATTGCTTTGACGTATCTGTCTGGAAATGTATCAGGCAGATCCAGGCACATTAGTGAGCGGAAAGGTCAGAAATTGACTCACCACCGCAAAAATGATGAGAAATAGAGTGCATGTCCGGTAGCGTCCGAGGTATGAATCACTAACAAATGCCCCAAGAAGAGAAAATATATAAACGGTTCCAGTCCACTTGCTCACATTATTTGCTGCCGATGCATTGCTCTGATGAAGCACTCTAGTAAAAAACAGAACCAGGTTTACACCCACCCCAAAGAACGCAAGCGTGGCCAATCCTTGATTTACTATTTTGCATGGACAAGCACTAGAAATAGTCAGAGACTCATAAAACTTGATCGTTACAGCGATATCAAAGAACGACTTATTTTAAGATACGACACCATGGGGTTCACTATAAAAAGTACACAGACGTATGATAGTGGATAACCTCGGGTTTAGTTGGTGGGTATGTCCAGTAACATACCAGCCAACAGAAGAATTATAAGCTTAACTTAGAACAATAAATTATCGCCGATCAATATTTTAAAGCAACTAAACTGAAAGAGTTCAGACATACTTAATATTAATATTCCAGACTTCGAGCCACCGGTCCGGGCTTTGATAGCCTGACGGCCGAACCTATCAACGGTACCGTCTAGGGTATGCTCAACGTCACTCTCTTTAGCATGTTGACCACTGAAATCATTCCTTTTGTGCTCTTTTCTCTGCATATGATAGATTCCAATTATCATGGAACGGCCATATTGGATTTTCTTTAAATAATTTTTTGTTAGCATTTCTTTCTTTTTTAATTAATTTTTCAATGTATAAAGAGATTGGGTTTGGAGAAAAATGTTTTGTTAGCATTTCTTTCTTTTTTAATTAATTTTTCAATGTGTAAAGAGATTGGGTTTGGAGAAAAATGTTTTGGGAGCTTGGATTATGTAGGGTTGGTAAACAAAATTAGTAATTTCAATAAATTTTTATTAAGATTTCACATAAATTGACAGGAAAATAGGGTAAATTTTTTAAATATAAAATAATTAGATTATAATTTTTTTATTTGGAATAGCCAACTATTAGGTGTTTTTGTTTTTTACTTAAATCTGGCATACAATTTTTGGAATTTTGTGAATTTTAATCATTTAAAATATATTTTTGATACAAAATAGATTAAATGTGCCAAAAACTACTGAAGCATTTCAATTCTACACATTATAAGTTAAAACTACAGTGCAGAAAAAGAAAAACCTCTAACCATCAAATTATACTTTTCTATTTTTGCTTTTAAGACATTTTTATTATTTTTTACCAAGCAAATTAAAATTTTATTTTTTTACCAAGCAAATTAAAATTTTATGTATTCTATATTTTTTACCAAGTAAATTAAAATTTTATGTTTTGTATATTTTGATATATATTTTAATTGTATTTAAAAAAAAAAATCATAAAGTTGAATTTTCTTTTTGGTAAAGGTGGATTCTGATTTCCTATATAATTCTTACTAAATTTGAGATCAATTTTGTCCATTAGATTTTAACTTGAAATATAATTTTAATTTTATTTATAAATTTCTCACTTTTAATACAGTTGAATGAGTTATACCCAGGGTCGAAACTAAAAACTACTTTGAGCACATTGAGTGCCCTTCCCCAAAGGCAAAGGATTTGACAGTTTACTGTGTAAGTTTACTTCGAGCGACTCTTATCCCAAAAGAACAGGATTTGATGATGCAACAACTTTGCTTTTTAAGATTAAGAACATGTTTTTCTTTTTAAGATTTCAAAATCCAGGTGAAATGGAGTTTGCATATGTTAATTGATTGATATTAACGAGTGGTGATGAGGTTTTAGGGGTAAGTCTCCATCACCACTTGGAGTAAGCGTCCCATCCCCATAACCATCATTAATTGGAGTCTCTTTGAAGATCTGACGCTTACGCAGTCACCGATTCCCGCTAAAATTGACTTGGAGTCTGTTTACTAGTTACACTCTTTTATTTATTTATAAAACAATTGATTAAAAGAAATTATTTGTGTCATTTTGTGGAAAAGAAAGATTACCTTGATATAAGCATTCTGAGGTAATTTCCCCGTGTCCGAATTTTGACTTTCGGGTACGGTAACATGACTGTTGAGCTGCTCCATTTTGATCTGGTTGGTGAAGGTCTATATACCTGAAAGTTAAACGCAGACAATGTTATTGACTATCTTCCCTCCCGAAATCTGGTCGCATTAACTTCTCAGAAATACTTAAAGATCTATTGAACAAAACAATACGAAACATACAGAATGCAAAGGACTTGACATACGGAATGCAAGGGACTTGAACAATAGACACTTGAATCTTTCTAATTTAGTTTTATTGTTTTGATTTGTGTCCGAAGAGGAGATGATCACAAACATTCTTAGTATCTGAATTCCTAAATAAGTTGCTCAGATAAATCTAAAAGCCGGCCTTTGCAGACCTTTCCTGAACTTATGTCAACGGTAGATTTTAAGAATATCCTCAAATCTAACCATCTAAGACTTAACTTCTCTCCTGAGCATTCGATTCTGCCCAGAATTTGCAATCATCACAAGGACGGCGCAGACCTCGACCTCTTTTGGCAGGTCAAAATTAGGCCCAAATTCAAGAAGAGCGTCAGTAAACAAAAATCGATCTTTACAACTCCTGTCTAATCTGGGGCCCAGTTCTCACTAACTGAAGTAGATGCAGCCATATATAAATTAAGATCTATGTTGAATCCCTACTGTTGTTTAACGCAAACTTCGCCATGCAAAACAGTTCGCTTTTCTCTATAAGGTACAATTCATGCCGATCGTTTTCTTTCTGTTTTCTCTTGTCAATCTGTAGAGTTACAAGTTCTACAATTGCATATTCTTTCTTTGTATTTTTCTGGTCAATCGGTGGAGGTACAAGTTCTAGGACGAACACCTCCTCCCCTGAGTTTAACCCGATCGTAGGGTAACGGTTGCATTAAGATTTAGACGCTGTGCAATATTTACTGGGGGATGCTCTTGGACACTAAACTCTGAGAGATTAATTGGGCTACTTGCTCTAGTGTCTATAACAGGCCCGTAAACAGGATGTTATGCCATTTAAACAATTGGCACAAAAACTTCATCCCAACCACGGAGCACTGTAATTGGAAATGAATTCGTTCAGAATCTGAAGGCAATTTAGTCGAGGAATTTCTTACAAGAAGCCAGCTTACGGAATTGAAATCAGGCAGAGTTGAGACACTATCTGAGTGAATGATATTTTCTTTTGATTTGCTAGTATGTCCTCGATTTATGAGAGTTACTCTGTTGTCTAAGAAATTGCAATTCAATACTAATCTATCAGTCATTTATCAGTCAGGGATGGAATTTGATGGGTTTGATGGGTAAATTGATTGGGGTGATTTACCAATAAAACACCGTCAAAAAATCTCATTGCGGGTGAACACATTTTGTTAAAATAATCAAAACCCAAATCAAATTTGATAGGTATTTCAAATTTGAAATTCCTACCTAACCATATGTAAACCATTAAAATCACTCAAAAACTCACTTAATATAACCTACACCAACATTCAACATTCAATAACCTACACCTACATCAACCTTTAACCTAGCTAAATTTCTTTTTCTACTTTCCCTTTCTAAGATTTACACCTCAAAACAAAATCCTTCAAACTCACAGATACGTGCTAATACTTGCCACTCACAGATACGTGCTAATACTTGCCACTCACAGATAGATTAACATGAAGCCAGTAAAGTTTTAAACGAAATAAGAAAATTATATTTCTACCTGAGCCAAAATAGGCGAACAAAGAGACCTGTTCTTCCTTCTAGTTTAGACAATCAAATTAATCTAATTCTATGTAAGCAAAAATCCTTCCCAGCAAGCCAGTCAAAAGTACTTGAGTGAGTGATTTATAAGGCGGAGTTGTTTCATCAAAAAGCCAGATTCAGAGCTATATATTACCAAAGTTGTAAACCGCCGATAGAGCTGCTGAATTTCAGAACATATTTCTTAAGGATTAAAGATAAAAAATGACCTTAAATTTTGAAATTTCCAAGCTTTACTTTAGCTAATTATTTCTGACAGTTAGAGAGATAAAACTCACGATCGCTTATAAAAGTAGTTTCAGAGCATATTACATATTTGCATACATGCTGCAAAATGGATATCTGGTTCAACTAGAATGACGACTAAATAAAACTCAATAAGCAAATTGCCTTAGCGTGTTAGAGATTTCGATTAGAATACCAAAGATGAAAGAATATAGAATTTACGAGCTCCAGAATCCTAACAAACAATTCGTTTAAACGCGATTGCTTCACGAATAGTTGCAAATGGAACTTCAGAACGCAAATAGAAAAATAACTTCCTCAGAGTTATACGTTTTCAGGCCAGAATTTTGCAGCCAGTCTGATATAATATGGAGAATCTGAATGAATACAGATACAGGTACCGCACATGTTAGGTGCTGAACCCGCTGAACACAGAACACTCTGCGAATCTACCCAAATAGTTAAACAACCATCAGGCAGATCTGCAGACCGCATTATCCAAATACTGGAATGAGCTCCGCTTATATAAGCGACTGATCATCGCCTGGGATGCTGAAACATCTACGTCAATGACGAAGCGTTACATCAGTGCCAGCTTACCTGAGAGGAAAAAAGCCAAGGTGGGGTGGCCATTCCGGTTGTGATGCCCTAGCTTTTCTTGTAAAATGTTATTGCACCACATGTCAAATTGAAATAGACTAATCAGAACGGCCTTTAGTCGTCACACCTATCATTTTAGTCGCTTTCAGTCCTTGAAACGCATGAAAAGCGTATCAGATCAGGAAATCGCATGAGAGAAAAAGATGGAAATTGGAATCATGGACCGTTCAGTTCCTTGGTGAACAATTTTCTGCCCCAGCTGTATGGAATATTACATTTCACGGCGCTTTTTTTTGGGTAAACTTAGTAAAATTGTAATGTTTTTATTTAAAATATTTATTTATTACATAAATAAATTTAATAGTATAAAAATAATTTTTAAAACATATAAATTACACCAGTTAAATTTATAATTCTAATCGATATAAATCACAACCGTCAATCTCATGATTACGTTAATTTTTAAATGTCATTTTCTGGAAAAATTGGTCACATTTTTTAATGTAACTTTCTTGAAAATTTAGGTACCTACGTGGTAGGCTACCACATTTTTTAATGTAACTTTCTTGAAAATTTAGGTACCTACGTGGTAGGCTACCGGAATGGACTGCAAGTGTAAGGATGGCTTCCAATTTTGATTATTTTCCTTTCCAAGACGATAGTGCGGTTGTGTGGAAGTGGGCTTTCGTAGCTTTACCAGAAACGAAACGACCTAAACGTTTTTATTAATAGGTGTCAGAGCAGAATCTCATAAGTCACCCCATGAGCCTAGCAACACTTGTCTGAAAACACTTCTTTCAGTGATGACTCATCACTATTCTAAGTTAAATTCTCTTCCGAGTCCACTGGTAGACAGCTGTGTGAATAGCGTTGGAATTTGATAGCCAACATGCCCATCAAATACGTTTAATGATTTTACATCGCCCCTTTTAATGATGTGTTTCGAAATTTACAAAGTGTTTTTTGACCATTTATTTTCTTTCAAAAACGTCATTAATATTGAAACCATAGTTATAGTTTCACCAAGATTTGCCGGCAGGTAGCCTGCTCACGCTCCAGCTCCAACATGCTCCACTGCTCTGACGTTCCCACGCTTCAACTCTCCAATGTAATTAATGAGATTTACCAATATTCATTCAATTCCACCAATTTTTTTAAATGAAATGAAAACAGTGGAGCGCCTGCCTAATTACTATTTACTATTTCGATAGAACAAACAAAACCGAAGGGGCCGGGGGTGACACTAGCTACAACGCCTCTCATCTCAGAACCATATGTGTAACGATGGCGCTAAAGAAGTTAGCTCAGGGCTGGTAGCGGCAGTTAAAGGCCACCAGCGCTGTTGGGTATTTTTTAATGGGGAAAATACCAAAACCAAACAAACAAACACCACAGAGCCAATGCTCTGTTTCCACTGTTCACAGGACCTTTTGCACAGGGAAGCCTTTTAATAAAAAAAATTGACTGAACAGATTATTACACAGCCATAAAATCATTTCTATTCATTAAAATATAAAGGCTGAAATAACATTCATCCTCTTTGCTGAGAGGGATTCACTAAAATTACTTTCACCCATCAAAACTCTGTTTTCACCTGAGAAATTACTGTGCTGGGTTTACTGCAGTAAAACCCATTTTTACATTTGCTGGTGTAAAACTATTTTTACACATACTGCTGTAAAAATATTTTACACATATGCAGTAAATTACATTCATAATTTCAAGAAAGCTTGAGCGCTCTTTTCTCTTGCATTTCCATGCATACTCAATACAAAAAAAATTTACTTACAACACATGCGCTCCACTTCGTTTTTCATTTATGGATAGCACTGCTGTGCATCACCATTCTTTTCGCTCCACTCTGCTCTCAAAAAAAATCAACACATATGTATAAAACATATGACCCATGCTCACTGGTCTTTTGCTGCTGGGCTCTTACATATCTCCATGTGTGAATACACACACACTATACGCTGCTGCCGCAGCCACACTACACCTCAACAAAAAAAATATCACACATTTTTGCACGCAGGCACAACTCATATTACAACCACAGAGCACGTTTTGTTTTGTTTCATGTGTTTTTATAAAAAAATGGTCAACGCTCTCTTTTTTTTAATCACATGGGACACAAGCCCATATCCAAAATTAAAAGGGCCTCACCTAAACTTACGTATGTGCCCATAACTATTTAAGGCGGGCCTCCACCAACCTTCATAAATGCATTAAATGGCTCAGCGTTTCCTCCACGGCGGTCAACGGAAAACCTCACACGCCACGCAATGCATTGAATTGACGCAGGCCCGTGCACCTTCAACAGATCGACGGCTGACAACACGCGAGGAGATCGGACGGCGGAGGTTGATATCGGAAACCATACAACTGCTGAGGTTTACCTCCCGAGAACGTGACGTTGCGTTACGTCAGTGGTAAACCACGTGTCAGCTCCATATTTTCTCGGAGCTCCTTGCCGGATTATTCCTTCATCGGAAAGCTGGTCCGAGAAGTTCCAGGCGGGTAGCTTAACGTTTTCTGGCGATGTTGCCGCTGCGTTGAAATTACGATTTCAACACTCCCCTTTAATTTCAACAGCTGGGCATTCAATCTTACCCAAACACTTCCTCACATGGAGGGATTCACCAACTGCTTCTAATGCAGTTCCACAAACAATCAAAGTTGTCTTCCTCTTAATAGAGGGATTAACCTGAAACTGTGCTTAAGAGCACCTTCCTCATGACAGAGGGATTCACCATAACAATGTGCTGAAGAGCACCTTCCTCTTGACAGAGGGATTCACCTGTTATAAAGAAACATCTTCCTCTCAATAGAGGGATTCACCAATGACTATGCTGAAAAGCATCATCCTCTTGATAGAGGGATTTACCAAATGACTGCTTCAAGTGCAGTTCCAAAACAAACAATCATTGCACTGCTGTGTGTGCAAACTCATTACAATGTTCTCCTATGCTGATGCATATTCTCTGCTGCACTGTTGTGCCATCTTCTTTACTGTGTCTATCCCACACTGCTGTGTCTACACTTGCACTGCTTCTGCACTTTTCAAAGACAAAATACTCTGTCTTTCTTGGAACAATTACACTGTCCCAATTTACAAATTTACACTTCTGTGTGTAAACATTTCTTGCACTCACTGCTGTTGCATATATTGCATATCAATTCAATGAACAACAAATTCATTACATTTACCTTTACTGCTGTAAGGAAAATTTCTTTTGCAATTGCTGCTATTCAAAACTTCTTACTGCTGCATTTTTCACATTTGCATTGCTGTGTGCCTCTCCTTCTTGCCATCATGCTGCTGTCCATAACTTCTTGCTGCTGCATTTTTCATATTCACTGCTGTCCATGCCCATAACCATAGACTGTCATCCCTGGGTTTATATTTGCTGCTGCGTTGCCTCTGCAATTTGCACTGTCGCTGCCTTTTGTTTCATCATACTGCTGTGCCCATACTCTTGGCACTTCATTCTCCACAAAAAAAATAACACAGGCTGCTGCCTTTTCTTATGCACCCTTGCTTCACACAATCTTAGTCTTCATTTTTTTTACACAATGCACTACTGTGCAATTCCTTTGGCTTTCTGCTGCCACACACATTCTTATACATCCAGTGTGCATTAAAAATCTGTTGTCCTTGTTTTTCTTTATGCATTTCTTTGCATGCTGCATTGCATAAAAAAAACATTACATTTTTTTTTTACTGCTGTGTGAAAGAATTTCATTGCATTCTCAGCCACTGGGCATTTACGTTCTGCTGCGTTTTGCCTTCTTCTCATTTTCTTCTCACTGCTTTGCATTTTCATTCCCAATACAAAACATTTCATCTGCTGTGAATTACACTCACTCTGCTGTGAGTATATTCTCTCACATTACATAAAAATTCCATTGCTATGCATTTCAATGCATGTGCTCCACAAAAAAATTTCAAATTGCTGTTCATTCTAATCCATGTGCTCCACAAAAAAAATTTCCAAACTGCTGTTTTGTGTTCTATCTTCCCACTGTTGTGAGGGTCTCCATGCTCTGCATTTTTCTCTTATCCCACTGCTGCTCTTTACATTTCAGCGCTGCCATCTTTTCTTCTTTATGCATTTCTGTGCATATTGCATAAACACAAAGCAAAAACATTGCTGATTTCATCACTGCTGCATATTACCTTTCAGAGGGATTAACAAAGATTTCATTTGCAACTGCTGCGCTGCAATACATCCTCCATCAACAAATGACTGTTAATACAGTTCAGCAAACAAAAAGTTACAAGCTCCCCTTTAATGTATGCTTGTCTTCTTTTGGCAAGTTTTCTCAAAACAAACTTAGATCAGCTGCGTTGCTTAAGGGACTTTCACACTGTATTTCTTTTCTTCTCCATACTTGTGTAACTTTCTTCTTTTGCATGGGTCTAGCTTGTGTAAGAGCCCATGTCAAGTTACAGTCTCGTGCCATATGCCCAATGTTATGACACTTGAAGCATTCAACATTATTCATGAATAACATTTCATGATTTCTTCTAAAATTGTTTCTTGGAGGTTGTCGAAGACCACAACATCTATCTCCATGAAATGCTCTACAGTCTTTTGCCATATGACCAAAGTTTGAACAAGCATAACAATAACCAAAAAATGAACTTTGGTACCTGGAAGATGGAGGTTTTCTTGATGTACTTCTGAAGCCTTGCTGCCTTGAGATTCTTTGTTGATAACCATCACCTCTTGCGTCTTTGACATCAGCTACATTTCTTCTTGGAGCTGGTTTTCTTCTTGGAGCAGGATTTCTTCTATTGCTGCCTTCATTTTTCTCTTTGCCTTTGCTGGAACTAGGAGCATCACCATCTCTTTCTGGCTTCTTCACATCTCCTTTGCTTAAATCATCCTCATGCTTGTTTGAGGGTTCACCTACATACCCAAGTCCTGATTTATCAAATGGAGATCTGCGATAGCTGAGCATGTCATCCAATGCTTGAGAGCTCTTCATGATCTTGTTCATCCCTTCAACCTTTTTCCTGAGGAGGACAATCTCTTCTTCCAATCTTTCACACTCATTATTTTTCTTTGCAAGTTGTTCCTTAGTTTCTTCTTTGCTGCGAGTGGCTTCAGCTGCTACTACTTTGAAGGAGATAGTATCTGACTTCATTTTGGAGATTTCTGCTTGACTGCTCTCCATTTTCTTTTCAGCTCCTTGTGCCTGCTTCCTGGCTTCTTGTAGTTCGGACTTAAGGGAGGAGACCTCTACCTTGTACTGTCCAATCTCTTCTACAAGCTTATTCACTCTCTTGTGTCTTTGTTCAAGTTGACTTGTCAAGGCATCTGCCTGCTTCTTTGCTTCATTCAGCTGATTTGTCATGGATATGACTTCTTCATGATGTTTCCTCTTGCATTGATCAAGCTCCTTCTTCAGCTTGGTAAGCTCTTCATCCCTTTCTTTTACCTGAAGCTTGATGAGGTCAAGCTTTTCATTCTCAGCTTCTATGATGGGTTCTTCTTGACTCATTGTCATGGTCAGTGCTCCCTTTGCATGAAGGTCATGCAGTCTGTCCCATATCTCCTTTGCTGATGTATATTTTCCAAGATTCCTCTTCACAGAATCAGGGAGTCCATCCAAGATTAGTTTTGCTGCTTGTGCATCATACTCCATGGATTCTTTATCCATCTTGCTGTCATCAATCACTGACTCCCAGACTTCAATCCCCTCAGACATTAGGAAAGCCCTCATCATTATTTCCCATACATCAAAGTTTCCATCAAACTTTGAAGCCTCAAATAGAACGCTTTCAAATAGATTTTCTTCTATTTTAATAGAAGAGGGAGACACATTTTTAACAGGCTTGGAGGCTTTCTTCTTTGACCTTGCCATTCTTATCTAGGCTTTAAATACTTGACTGTGTTTTCTTTAAATCACTGACTGTTTCTTCAACAGTAACACAAAGGAAAGCTTGAGGAATACCTTAACCCTTTTGGTTGTGGCTTCACACTGCTGGAGAGGTTTGACTGCTGCAACAACACCTTCCTTCAGCTTCTTTGAGTCTTCAAAGAGCCTGGACTGTGCTCTGATACCACTGTTGGGTATTTTTCAATGGGGAAAATACCAAAACCAAACAAACAAACACCACAGAGCCAATGCTCTGTTTCCACTGTTCACAGGACCTTTTGCACAGGGAAGCCTTTTAATAAAAAAAATTGACTGAACAGAGTATTACACAGCCATAAAATCATTTCCATTCATTAAAATATAAAGGCTGAAATAACATTCATCCTCTTTGCTGAGAGGGATTCACTAAAATTACTTTCACCCATCAAAACTCTGTTTTCACCTGAGAAATTACTGTGCTGGGTTTACTGCAGTAAAACCCATTTTTACATTTGCTGGTGTAAAACTATTTTTACACATACTGCTGTAAAAATATTTTACACATATGCAGTAAATTACATTCATAATTTCAAGAAAGCTTGAGCACTCTTTTCTCTTGCATTTCCATGCATACTCAATACAAAAAGAATTTACTTACAACACATGCGCTCCACTTCGTTTTTCATTTATGGATAGCACTGCTGTGCATCACCATTCTTTTCGCTCCACTCTGCTCTCAAAAAAAATCAACACATATGTATAAAACATATGACCCATGCTCACTGGTCTTTTGCTGCTGCGCTCTTACATATCTCCATGTGTGAAGACACACACACTATACGCTGCTGCCGCAGCCACACTACACCTCAACAAAAAAAAACATCACACATTTTTGCACGCAGGCACAACTCATATTACAACCACAGAGCACGTTTTGTTTTGTTTCATGTGTTTTTATAAAAAAATGGTCAACGCTCTCTCTTTTTTTTAATCACATGGGACACAAGCCCATATCCAAAATTAAAAGGGCCTCACCTAAACTTACGTATGTGCCCATAACTATTTAAGGCGGGCCTCCACCAACCTTCATAAATGCATTAAATGGCTCAGCGTTTCCTCCACGGCGGTCAACGGAAAACCTCACACGCCACGCAATGCATTGAATTGACGCAGGCCCGTGCACCTTCAACAGATCGACGGCTGACAACACGCGAGGAGATCGGACGGCGGAGGTTGATATCGGAAACCATACAACTGCTGAGGTTTACCTCCCGAGAATGTGACGTTGCGTTACGTCAGTGGTAAACCACGTGTCAGCTCCATATTTTCTCGGAGCTCCTTGCCGGATTATTCCTTCATCGGAAAGCTGGTCCGAGAAGTTCCAGGCGGGTAGCCTAACGTTTTCTGGCGATGTTGCCGCTGCGTTGAAATTACGATTTCAACACGCTCCAGCTAAACCTGGGCCATTGATAGCAGCGGAGATGTTGGAACCGCTAAAGAAAAACGAACACGGAAGGTCAATCAGTATTATCTTAATTCAAATTCAAAGCTATAAGAAGTCGCAGCCATCATCGCCAGATAATAAGAAGGGGAATGAAGAGAAGAAGATGAAATTGTATGAAGAGGAGAAAAAGACATTTCCCTGGTTTGGCGGTGACGGGTTATTGCCCAGGTAAAACCAAAATATTAAGAAATTACCCTTACGTGAACCCCAAAAAAAGAATTTGAAGAATACAAAGCCCCTTTTGGGTTTGTTGCTGCGACCTCCTCCTAATGTAAAGTCGAACCTTAATCCGATTTTGTGAGCCCCTATTTCCAAAAAATATCCAAGGCCAAAGACCTCATCGGCGGGAGATGACTTGTGAGGAGAAGCAGAAATTGAATGCAAGCCTACAATGTCTGCCCATTGAGAAGAAAGAGAACATAGTCTAGATTATCCAAAAAAGTAATCTAGCACTATCTTAATAGAACGATATTGAGGTTGATATAGATAGTTTTTATTACAGAAACACACTGGGAACTTGATAAGTTTGTTAACTAGTGTAAGAAGAGTATGAGCAAGAATAAGATGAAGGTACTTCATGTTGAATGACTTGTGAGGAGAAGCAGAAATTGAGTGCAAGCCTACAATGTCTGTCCATTGAGAAGATAGAGAACATAGTCTACATTATCCAAAAAAATCAATCTAGCGCTATCTTAAGAGGAGGACGATATTGAGGTTGATATAGATAGTTTTTATTGAGAGACACACTGGGAATTTGATAAGTGTGTTAACAAGTGTAAGAAGAGTATGAGCAAGAATAAGATCAAGGTACTTCATGTTGAATAGCTACATCCAACAAGGATGGAGGAGGTTGGAGCAAGAGAAAGGGTTAGTTTTTTTCTCCATTTTATGGTAACAATTGCTTGTTAGAATTTTATTAATATGTATCTATAGTTATAATATCTCATATTTCACTAAGACTTTAGGTGTATGTTATTCTTTAACATAGGGAGAGGTTTTTATGGTTTCCTGATTACAAGTATTTTAACTATATTGTTTTACATATGGATGATGTGTTTTTAATGTTATTCTCAATCTCCTATCATTTGGAAGTATTTACCCACATAGTATACACTATATTTTTATTCATTCATTAAAAGCTTAGTACATCACACTCACAAAAGAGGATTTAGATTTATCATTTTCTAAACATGAAACCAATTGTTGAGAAAATATCTCAAGTGATTCCAACAAACCAACAAACCAAACCTATTTATTTTCTATTATAAACATTATTTCCAAGTCCCTCCCTCGTGGTCATTGCTCTTTTTCACCATAATCTTTGAGCTTACCACTCTACTGATTTAAGGTACAACTATATATGACCATCCTTGATGAACTTGCGTGATTAACAATATTGACTCACTTTATTTTTCCAAATTACATAGCTCGTTGTAACTGTCAGAAAAGGTGGCCAAGTAATGAACCATCCTATGGACAAGCTCCCATCTGTGAGAGGTAATACCTTGGTATGTCTGATAGTGATCAAGGATAGTTGTCTAGGTACTAAATGTGTTCAAAATTTGACCATACAACTTGACCTCCTATTCATACATATACAAACTTACAGTCAACATATGTTAAATATGACATAATTAAATGACTAACGTTTAGAAAAGTTTGAGAGGCTTAGTAGTAAATTTAGAGTCACTGTCAGAATCTATTGATTCTTCAGAGACAACATCTAATGTATCTTCTGAAATGGATATGTTAGCTGACTCTTTGAGTTTTCCATGCACGACTTTTGCAATTGAATGTTGTATGTCCATGTCTTCGGCAGTAAAAACATTCCACTGAGTTCTTGTTTTTATTAACTCTGCCCTTGGAGAGTAGTGTCATCTCAGTATGTGAATTGTCCTCGGCGTACCTGATTTCATCCTTTTCTCTTTTTCTAGGAGTGTTGTAGTCATTTCATCTAAGGTTCTCTAGGAAAATTGACTTATTTTAAAAATTGCATTATCATAATTTGATGACAAACTATTTAATAATATAGCTTTCACATCTTATTCATTTATTTTGCTGCCAATTTCTATGGACTTGAGTTCATTAATGTGAGTAGACAGTGATATTTCTTCTTGCATTTCAAGTTTAAAAAGTTGTAATTTTAATGAGAACTTTGAAATTAATGTCTTTTCCCCAAATGTTTTACTCAAATGTTCCCATATTTTGGCAGAAGATCTTTTCAAATTTTTTTCAAATTAATCAAATGAAGTTGGGAATCTAATAAAGATAACCCAATTATAGAATTAGCTCTCCTCCTTTTTCTCACAAGCACTTAATTGAGTGAGAACAATAGTTGTTTCAATACCATTTACTAATCCCCACAAATTTCTATTCATCATGTGTAGTTGTATTTTGACTTTCCATGTATGAAAATTATGCCCATTAAACTTTTCCAATACCAAGTATTCCATTTTTAAAAAAACCAAATAAAAAATTTTAACATGTGTAGTTCCAACAACGGTAACAACTCTACAAGGCAGCTCTGCAAAAATATGGCAATGGAACCAGTTGTCCTCAAATGACCCTCTTCCGCCTCAAGTTCTGCTCCTTACTACGAGAAAGCCACAGGCTACAAACTGAAGGGTCGCTCTGGAATGAGCACTCAACTGGGCAGATTGATGAACTGGTCATGAGCCCTCAGATCACAACTCCATGCGATCTCCACGCCAATCCAGTTGAATAAATTAACGCCAATCCAACTGGTACCTCACACTCGTATGATTTCAAACCGAATCTAGTTTTTTTACACATATATAATGAATGGAAAACCAAACAAGTTGTCGATCAAGCTGTCTCAAAACAACTGACACATCCCAATTATAGGTGTCGAGCGAAGGAATAATATTTAGCGTTTCGAGGTTTGGAAAAGAGAGAGAACCAATTGTTGCTGCTAGACAGAAGGAGCAGAAGTCAAGTGAAAGAGACCGATTCAAAAATAAAGTAGTGAGTAAACACGGAAAGAAGTTTCCAAATGGACAATGTTGTTGGTCATTGACTGTAATACACTCGGTGACTGATTGGATTAGACAGTCTGCTCCAACACGAGCTCTTTCAACCATTGCTCTGATACTAATTTGGAAGTATTTACCCACAGAGTACAAACTATATTTTTATTTGGTTACCAAAAGAGTAGTACATTACACTTATATAGGAAAATTCAGATCAAAAGTTTTCTAAACATGAAACTAGTTGTTAAAAAATATCTTAACTAATTTTAACAAACCAACAAATCAAACCTATTTATTTTCTATTACAAGTATTATTTCTAAATTTGTCTCTTATCAAAGAGAAACTACAAAGAAACTCAAGAAAAAGTATCATTGAAACTCGGTGTTGATACGATCCTTTGAGAATGTGGCAGAGAAACTACAAAGAAACTCAAGAAAAAGTATCATTGAAACTCGGTGTTGATACAATCCTTTGAGAATGTGGCTATGGAATCATGATCTATCATGTATGAACAAACCTCACGACTGGTTGATTATTGAATGACAAGGTCATAGGGACGTCGTACATGATATTCCTTACGCTCTCTGCGGTTAATAAGTTGTAATATGGGGTTATTGCATACAATACGTACTGATCCAACACGTCAGTCATGGTGCTATAGCTAATGAATTAATTAGACACGCGAGTGACATGATCTTAGCATTTGAGAGACTGGGTTCTAACGGAGTTTAACAACTCTTTGGGTTATTACATGTGCATTTATTACATAATTTCAATGACTCTAGGAAACGATGGACTTAATCTAGTGGAGTTATTGGCCATTTAATAAAAGAATTAACCTATAACAAAAAAATGACACAACAATTTAATAAAAGAATTAACCTATAACAAAAAAATGACACAACAACGAAGGATAAATCAAAATGAGGAAACTAGCAAAGAAACAATGAACGATAAGGATAAATCAAAATGAGGAAACTAGCAAAGAAACAATGAACGATAAATCAAAATGAGGAAACTAGCAAAGATAGATGAGTTGTGGTTATGTTTAAAATATTTTATAAGGAGTAAATTATACCTTTGAGTTGTGTTTATGTTGAGATATAAAAAATGAATTATGCCTTTACATAAAAAAAAATTTGTATTTTATTAGCTTACAAGATTTTGTATTCTTTTTTCCTGACAATATTTTTGTTCCTATACTTTTATTAGGAATGCTTTGCAAATTGTTATCAATTTACCATGATTAAAAATTAACCTTATAAATTACATTTAATTGAAAAATAATGTTTATTCACCTTAGATAATTCTTTCATCTTCTATGCATAAACCAAATTTATTTATATATTTTTTAATATTTGTCATTCTCTTCCTAAATTATATTTTTTACATTTTTTTAATTGTGTTTAAATGAAATGAATATGGTATTTTATATTGTTCTCTCTCGAAGTGCCAACTATGAGATGAAGTAATATATTCACATGAAGAAGTATGGTTTATTATAACATTGTCTTGGAGTGTCAACTATGGGGTGATTAATTTTACTTGGTTTAATATAATGTTGTACTGAAATGCCAATTGAGGTGATTAATATAGTGTTTACTACAGTGTTGCCATTAAATGCCAATTGAGGTGATTAACTTTACTTTGTTGTAATTTCTTGTTTTTTTTAAGTTAATGGTTTAATTTAAAATTTACTAAACTTTTTATAATAATATTTAGAAAAATAAATAAATGTAATTTCAATTAATATTATTTTGAGCAAGAAACTTTGAATTAAATTTAGTTTCAAATTGATATAAGTTGTAATTCTAAACCAGAAATAATTCAATGAAAGAAAGGAACTAAAAGTGTTATTCAATGTAAGAGAAAGAAAATGAGTGAAAAATGTGTTTGAGGAATAGAGTATAAAAAGTATATTATAGAATTGTAGTAGATATAATTTTACATAAAAATGAGAAAGAAATAATTTCAATATCCTAAATATTTTGGAAATTTGCAGCGTAAAATGAGATAAATTGACATAAGTTGCATTTTTAGAAAATATATCAAACTGTGCTCTAAAATGATGAGAAATTAACACCAAAATAATGATAAAAAGAGATGTTAGTTTTAAAATGATAAAAAATTAGCACACAGAACAAAGAAAAAAAGGAAGTTAGTTTGAGGATGAAACATTAGAAATGGAGTGGAGGCAAAGGCCATAATTTCACATGAAAATTAGAATATGTAAATTATAAGAGAGTGACGTGACAACCATACCTAAGGTAAAGGGTAAGGATACTTTAAAAGATGAGTAAAAGGATATAGCACTTATTGTTATAGATTTACTATTCCATATATGAGAAAGAGAGACACAAATTATTAGAAAATCTACAAAACCTTAATGTAGGATGGTAATTGAAAATGTAATCTAATCAACTTTGCCTTGTACTAACATTTTCTGAGCTAATTTCACTGGACTAATTTTTACTACAAATTAATGATATAATAATCATTTTTATTTGTAGTCTTAAATGGAAACTTATGTTTTATGAAATACTTTATACCTATTTATAATAATAGTTTATTCCTACCACCACCCTGTTTAGGTCAAATTTTCATACCATATCTATGTTAATAGTTCACCAACCGTGGTTTGGAGAGTTATGTAATGGGATATAAAGGTATTGCTCGCTTTACATGGGTGGAGTCGTTACAATAGCACTCGAAGGGTTAAATACGATATTTAATTGATTCTAATTGAAATTAATAACAATAATAGTTTACAAATAATATTTATGGTTGTGTAAAAAAATAAAAAATAATATAGAAATGATTTGTCCAAAAGAGCAAAAATGAGTTTTTTATAATTTTTTAATAAAATTTGTAATCAAATTCCTATATTTTAATTTTTATAATTAATTTGATTTTTAATTTGGTTGTTGAGAAATTTTGAAAAAAAAAAAAAAATTAATTAATTAAAATTATGTTTTTATTTATTAATTATAAAAAATAATAAAATTTTGAATCTGGTAATTTATTAGTGTGTTATGGTTATTTTATTTTTTGTATTTTTAATAAATATGTAAAAATTTTAAAAATATTTTATTTGTATATTATGATCATTTTGTTTTTTATATTTTTGATAAATATATAAAATTTTTTCTCAAAATTAAAATAAACCCAAAAAAATTATTTCATTCTAAATATAAAAATTCAAAATATAAAAAAAAAATTATATATATATATTCCAACCCTGTGTCATAACCTTCCGCAAAATAATAATTAATATATATATTTATATAAATAAAAATAATATATATATTCCAACAACCCTGTGTGATAACCTTCCGCCGAAAAGGCGACGGGACACCTTATAACTCCTCTGATTTGATGGACTTTCTCCGGGTAAATTGCCTGTGACTGGCGACTCGGCGAGGCAATTTTGAAGTTTCACGGGTGAGAAGAAAGGGCCCGTATCACAACGCCATAGGAGTTATCAGATATAAAGTTTGATTTGAAATGTACATATTTGCAAACTAAACATATAAAATTTGATTTGAAATGCACAGATCCAGATCTCCAGAGTGGTATAAAAGTCTCTTTTCTCTACCTGTCGGATGGTTTAGTTGGGTAGGTGGGAAAGAAAAAGATGACACAATATACACAGTCCAACAACTGGTAAATTTGACTGGTTGCCAGGCAAGGGACGGCGTGCTTGCAAGTTTAGGTAGTTGCAACGCACGCTAATCGGATGACCCACATTACAGTACATGCGTATACGGCCCATTTGTTTTTATGATCTAATGAAAAATTATTTAGTGAAATTAAAAAAAAAATCACCAACTCTAAAATGTTAAACAACTCCTTGAATTACTTCATGATTCGGAATTCTATGATCAACCAATCAGAAAGATCTTGATGTTTAGTGGACTTGTTAATACAATAATGAGTTAACAGCATGAGAATGGCAGAGCAGGGGTCATTGTTTAGTGGACTTGTTACTCACTACAGTAATGAGTTACGGGTGCGAGAATGGCGAGTGGACTAATTACTTCAATAATTAATGAACAACATGGGAATGGCAAGGTAGGGGTCATAGTTTAGTGGACTTTTTACTCACTACAATAATGAGTTATGGGGGTGGGAATGGCAAGTTAGTGGTTGTGGCTTTTTGATAGGTATTTAAATTTCTTATGATAATTTAATGGTTTGTTTTAGCTTTTATAAAATTAGTATCTAAAATTTTATAAAGCCGAATTATTTTATTCGAATTATTTTATTTAAATTTAATATATAAATAATATGTTTTATATTTATTTTAATTTAGAAGAGGTTAAAAGATTAAATTTTTTTAGTATACAAATTTATTTATAATAGTAAAGATTTGCACATTAAAATTTTGATTTCTCTTAGTGCCAAAAGTTAGGATGATTTATGTTGGAGGCATTTTACAATTCATTATTGGGGAAGATGGATCTATGTTAGAGGCACTTTACAACATAGTAGAGGGAGAGATGTGTACCCATAAATGTTTGTAAACATAGACATTTAAATTTTATATTTACTAAATAAAAAAATAATAAAAAGTTAAAAATAATATAAAGTACATTATGGGGAGATGTATTGTCCATAATATATTGTAATGTTGTTTTGCATGGAAGCTTCAAGTTAGAAATTATGCTCTGGTAAAAATTGCATAAATAATCATAACTTTCATTGGTCAATGCTAAATTAATAGTGGCCCACAAATCATCCTTCTTTGCTAGGAACTAATAAATTGAGATGGGAAGTGTATAAGTAAATTGCTTGCTTAGGCAAAAGAGCTTTCATAAATTTTAGTGGGAGTAACCACTAGTAAGTCTACAAATTTACAATTTTACTCCCACATAAGTGTTGAGGAAAACTAATACTTATAATTAAACTAATAGTGATCAAACAATGATTCCATAAACATATTTAAATTTAATCAATAAACACATACAAACTTAATACTTACAATAAAAGGAGGATTTCCTTTCGGATTAATCACATTATTAAGATTTGGTCCAAAGACAATCCTTTTATCAATATGAATCACAAAAGTCTAAGATCTAACTTACAATAAACTTACAATATAACAAGATCAATGACCATGAATATTCATCTCCACTTTACCATGGATTATTAACTTGTAAATAGGTTTTGTGATAATACCATGGGTTAATACCATAGCTTATCAATACCGCATGCTCAAAAACCATAACTCATTTCAAAATTAAAAATTAAAATGTAAAATATATTAGACCTTACATATATGATTGATTGCACAGAGTGACAATTCTCGATCATATGAATGAGAGGGGCAGGGGAGAGAGGAGAGAGGAACGAAGATAGTGACAATGCTAGAGGGCGGAGAGAGAAAGAGAGATGGAAGAGAGAGGGAGGGGAAAAAAGGCAAAATAGATAGAGGTAGAGAGAGAGGGAGTGAGAAGGGAGAGAGGAGAGGAGAGGGAGAGGGGGAGAAGGGGAAGAGAGGAAGAGGGAGAGAAGGGGAAGATAAAGAGGGAGACATAGAGATGGAAAGGGGGGAGATGGGGAGGGCGAGAAGTAGAGAGGTTGGGATATAGTGATAGATTTGGAGGGTATAGATAGAAAGAGAGTGATGGGTGGGAGACAGAGGGAGGTCAGAGAAAAAGGAAGAGAGAGAGGACTTGAGATAGAGAAGGAGAGAGGGAGGGAGAGAAATGGAGTTGTAGGGGAGAGAGAGAGGGAATAACAAAGACAGAGAGATAGAGGTGGAGAGAGAGATGGAGTTACAATGGAGATATGGAGAGAGAGTGAGCGAGAGAGAGAGGGAGAGAGAGAGAGAGAGGTAGATAATGACAGAGTTGGAGGGAAAAGAGAGAAAGAGAGAGAGAGAGAGAGAGAGAGAGAGAGAGAGAGAGAGAGAGAGAATGACAAAGTTGGAGGGCAAAGAGAGAGAGAGAGAGAGAGAGAGAGAGATAATGACAAAGTTGGAGGGAAAAGAGAGAGAGAGAGAGATAGAGAGTGATGGGGGGAGCGATAGAGGAAGGTGGGCGAGAAAGGGAGAGAGATGAAGGAAAAGGGAGAGGAGTTGAGAGAGAGAAGGAGGGAGCTATATGGGGAGAGAGATGGAGGGGAGACGAAAAAATGTGAAGAGAGAAATGTGGACAGAGATAGGGGGAGGAAGAGGGAGGGATAGAAAGATAGATGGATATGGAGAGAGAGTGTGTGTATGTTTGAAGGGTGAGATAGAGAGACAAAGAAGGAGCAATGAAAGGAGATAGAGATATATATGGAATGGGGAGAGAGGTAAAAAGAGAGAGATAGAGAAGGAGAGGGAGGGATAGATAGATATATATGGAGAGAGAGAGAGAGCGAGAGAGTGTGTGTGTGTGTGTATGTTTGTCTGGAGGGGTGAGATAGAGAGACAAAGAAGGAGAGATAAAGGGGGATATAAATATAGATGGTGGGGGTAGAGAGAGAGAGAGAGAAGGAAAGAGGGAGGGAGATGAACACAAGTATGGAGGGGATAGAGAGAGAGGAAGAAGAAAAATACATATATTATATAGTATTATATAATATAAACATTGTTTACCATAGAGAAAGAGAAAGTAAGGCTTTTACAAAAGCTAAAATAAGTTTGATTTAAAAGGCCATGAATATTTTAGTTTTTAACTAAAGTATATGCATTGATTTTAGTGTAGATGTTGATTCCTAATCCTATTTGATTGATTGTATTGGATTCATTGAATGTAGTTTTTGATTTCTAATTGTAATTGGTTTATTGCACTAGATGCATTGATTTCAAATGTAGGTGTTGATTTCTAATCCAATTTGCTTTTTTGCACTAGATACATTGATTTCAATGTAGATGATGATTTCTAACCCTATTTGATTGCTTGCACTAGAGACATCGGTTTTAGTGTAGATGTTGATTTCTGATTTGATGTAACAGATGTATGATGTATATTAATTTCAAAGTAATCAAATTAATAGTGTTCATTGATTTCAATGTAAGCACAAAAAAATTGACGCCGTGCATTAATTTCCATGTTACAATAATTAAACCATAAATAAAATACTTGAATTTTCATCTTAAATAAAATGTCCACTTACCAAAAATGTTTGCTTCTTGAAAGTGTAAACTATTTGTAATTTACTACTTTCATATTATTTCCATTTTCCATCATTTAGCATCATAGGCACTTTGCATTCAAAAGAGGTAATAGAAAACAACTACGATTGAAACTTACTTGGGGTTTAACACTCCAGAAGTCACTATGATTGACATTAGAGAAAGCTACTATTAATATTGGAAAACAAGAGAGACAAGGTATGACATTTACTACGATAAATTGAGTTAAAGATTTGAATGGTCTATGATTTCAACTACCCTTTTCTAGTTTCACCATAAAAGTAAAGTTGTACTTCAAAAATATATAAGAAATAAAAATTATTTTTATGTGAAAGTTTTCTTTAGATCATGTTTTTACATTTGTTTTAAAAAAATTGGAAACATCTATCACTCCACTACATCATGTTTTACAAGTGCAATTTTATTAACCTGATTCTAATAAGATTCCAAAAAATGGAAATAAATTAATGTTGTAACTTGGGGAACAAAATTTAAACCCCACGATGTATTTAATATTACATTTAATCAGCAATAATGCATTGGAAAGGGCACTCTCGAAAAATATGGGAAACCTTTCCACCTCACATCATTTGATTGACAATGACAAAAACAAAGATATAATTTATAGAAGAAAATCTAAAATGTTGCCGTGGTAATGGAATCTCTAGAAGTTGTTGTCATACTTGAGAAAATAAAGAAACTCAAGTAGCTCATTTCTCTTATTAACAATTATCCAACTTAATCTTTTCATATATGATGTATGAATCTATGATAAGTGTTCAAGAAATGTATTTATTTTCTAGCAATTGAGTTTCAAATTTATACGGTACCATACAAGTTTGGAATTTCAATTTTTTTCCTGTCAAGTAAAAAATTTATTAATGTTACTTGTTTTTCATGCTTATCATTTTATTTTTTATACATATACATAAGTGTTATTTGTTTTCTTGGGTTATATGGAAGTTCTAGATAATAACACACTAAAATGTTTCAAATGTTTTGTCTTTTCTTTTCTTTTTATAAGTAAGTAGGTGTCTTTATATTAGCAAAAATGATGTACATAAGTTATAGAGCCTTAGTAATGCCTATAATAATAGAACTGGGACCAACTGTCTTTCAAGGGGAAACCAAAAGATCCCTGTGTGAGAGCATGAGTAAAACAAACACAGTCCATAGATGAAGAGAGAGAGAGAGAGTAACATATAAAATTGGTGATAAAAATACAAAAGTTCTTGTGAGGTTTTTCCTAATAGTTGTGCATAAAAGTTGTTAAGAAAGAAAAAAATTGCAAATTTAAACCACGTGATTTCCCTTGGAGGTCATAGAGGTTTCTGGTGCATTATTGGTATGCAATTGAAATGTTTTCTCTTTTGGAAGCTCCTCCAAGATAAGGCAACCATATGAGCTTCATTCTTGCTATACCAAATTCTTCTCTCCATCTCAGATCTAATGTTGCAACTGCATGTCTTTGATCCTATGGAAGGGAAATGAGATGTGGGAGAGAAGGAGTGGGACCTGAAGTTGTCTTGAGAGCTAGAAGAGGAAGGGGAGAGTGAGAAAGGAGGGAAGGAAATGCCAAAGTATTGGGTCAATTTTTCTTACCTGGGCATTGACCTCTACCACCTTCCACATCGCTACCTCTCTGGCTTTCTCTTGCTTCCACAAGTGCCTAGCCAACAAGTTTCTTAAAGCCCAATTCCCATCACCAATGTTCCTTCTCTTGTTAGCTTCCAGAGAGGTCACAGTGCGTCGAATGCTTGCAAGGATGTCAGGGACAAAGAGTTCAAAATTCTCATAAAACCCAATAATATGAGGGGTATGCCCATGACGATGACCATACCCTCCTCACCTAACTATTCCATGCTCATGAACCATTTTTGCTAATGGGAGGATGAGGAGAGGGAACCTTGTTCAAAATGGCACAAGAAAATCCTCATTTAATTTTCCCTTGAATTAAACTAGGAGAAAATTGTAATTCCACATCACAAGACAACTTGTACAAGTTAACTAAGTTAGTTTCACTTATTTGGCTTAGTTAATTCGAGTTGAGAGGCTAACTTGAGTCATGTAGAGTGGTTCCTAAATTTTAGGAGCCTAGGTTGAATTTAATTTGAGTTGCAATAATTTAAGTCAGTTAAACTGAGTTAATGTCAGTTAAAATAGTTCCAATTTTTGGAAGAACTAGTAGGAGGTCTAACAGTGGGGTGCAACTTCATGTGTTCAACTAGTTAACTGATAAATAATCCATAATTAACTCATGCATGCATGGAATTTGAGTTACCTAGTTGAGATTGGAGTTCAACGGAAGTGTACTATCAGTTGTATAATTATCCAAGTTGTAGATGTGGTGCATGTAATCAAAGAAGGGCTTATAGGGATTGCGCAGTTCTGGATGAGGAATTCCCTATTTAATAGGGGGCTAATTCCCAAGGAAATAGTGCAAGGAAATACGAGCTTGCTATGCAGCAGAATTGGCTATGTATTGACCAGAGTCAACTTGTGAGGCAGTGAGATAGATTAAACTTGTGTAGAGATTATTCAAGTTGAACAAGCATTGTATTTATTCTCTATTTTCTGATCTAATGCAATATACAAATGTTGACGGTGCTGGAAATCTGTCAACCAAGGGGTTCTCCCCGATGTGAAGTCCCAACTAGACCTCACACTGTTTCGTGTAGAAGTCCCATCTGGTATGAAGGCTCGGTTGACATATACTTAGAGATCTGCCTTGGCTCTAGCTATCAGCACGTGAGAGTGTTCCGTTGGTATCTTCAAACAACAAGGTACGTGTGCCTGGTGAGTGCGTAATGTAATTGTGTGAAGGTTCTCTTACTACAAAGGGGAGCATAAGGTGAGCCTCTAAATGAGAGGTAGTACTACCACCTAGGAAGAGACATGCGCAAACCATAAAGGTCTGTCCAACACCTAGCAAACTAGTCCATAGTGGATGCGCAGTCATTAAAACTAAGGTGAAGGGGACAACATGTACACCAACTAGCGGAGTAGTCCACACGAATGTGACAATAGTCTGTCGATTATCCTGTGGAATAGTCCAGAAAACAAACAAGGTCTATCGATTATCCTATGGAATAGTCCACAAGGATGTGACAACGATGATAGCCAATACACAAAGTTGGTATGTCTAGTATCCCATGGAGTAGTTCACAGCGATGGGACATCGGTGATAAGCAATACAACACATATTCAACAATGTAAGTACTAAAAAAACCAAAGTAGTTCAAATATCTTAGTACAGGTTAAGCAAACATGCATTACAAATGTTTAAAGAGTAGTCTTACAAACATCTACAAAACATGCATGAAAACATGTTGGCCTTAACAGGCTTCTGAATTAAGCAAAATTCCCAAGACACATCTGTACACCATACATCACTAGTCCTAGTAGTGGGACGTTGGAGCCACTCCTTACTCCTCAAAGAAATGACTATCTACTCTCAAGGTTATGTGGGAGGATCCAAAGTGAAAATTCTTTGCTCATACAATGGGAGGGGTACATATAGACAAGGGTGATGCTTGACCCTTATGACACTTGGACTACCCTCATGACCATTCAACTTCCTATGACTTTTCAACTGACATGACTCTTCAAATTCTTATGTGCGTCCATTGGACTCTCACTTTACATTACATTTTATTACAACATATATGGCCCATAGTGGTGATGTATCCAAGACAACTCATGACACAACTCGACATGACAATGCTAACATGTACTAGATGACTGTGGTTTCCATGTCAAGTTGTTACACTGCTAAGTGATGGATGTGTTCTCTGGTGCACTTTGTCTTCTCCTCCGTATGTCTTGATGCTGCAGGATATTCAATGATCTTGGTCTTGAAAGATGGTTAAATTCATGTGTTCCTTTCACTTGCTTCTTGATTTGCTTTGTATGTCTGTCCAGCGGTAAGCAATTCTTCTAGCATGTGCACTCGTTCTCAATCCTGTTCATCATCTCACCATGATCTATCAGTGTACATGTTCCTGCAATTCACTCATGATGGGACGACATCAAATTCAAAAACTCCTAGTCTAGCATGATCCATTGTTCTCATGTTCCAGGCCCGGGACAAATGATAGGCTCGAAAGAGGGCCCAAAAACTACACAATTCGCAGTTCCAAGTGACAGGGAGGGAGGATAAATCACTGATATAGCACAAAGTGCAGCTCAAGCTAGGATGAGGAACCCAGGAGAACAACCTTCATTGTCGGGAAAAATTGCGCAGTGACCAGTTAGAGGCAAAATTGCGTAGTGAAGGACACCAGTGGTAGCTGCTAGTTGGGACCCTAACGGGCACTTTTGTGCAGTTCCTGGAGGGAAGACAAGACAGGGATGTAAGGGAGTTGTTAGGAAATTATGCACAATTTTCAAGAGGAATACATGACAAGGGTTGCAAGGGACCAACTAGGCATGTCTACGCAGTTTCTGAGAGTAGTGCAGGACAGGCAGTAGAGGACTAGCTGGGTCTGCACAGTTTTTGAGAGCAGTGCAAGACAAGGTAGCAAAGGACCAGCTGGGAATTTCTGCGCAGTTTTTTAGAGTAGTGCAGATCCATCTTTAAATGTAGTGCATGGCTCCGACAGATAAGAAGAAGGCTTGATGACTGTGCTTGAGAAATGTGCAGTTCAATTTGGACATGGAGGTACTTTTCTGTGTAGTTCTCGGAGGCAGACAGACTGCTCACTCATGGGATTGTGCATTTCAGCTATCCCGGAGGGCAACCTCAAGCACTGCATAGTTTTGGGTGATAGATAAGCACCAAAAAAGGGCTAATGCTACGCAGTACAGCTCTTTCAGGGCCCTGGGAAGTGAAGTTGTTATGTTGTGAGATTTTCAAGAAAATGGCTAAGTGTGACAAGCAAGTGAACTCGTGAAGACTCAACATTGTGGTCACACACTTAGCATACTTTGACAACATGACGACAATAACTGCTCGGACAACATAGCAAAGAATGACCCTTTGTGGGACTATCTAGAGGTGAAAGCGACAAGCACGACAAATGGCATAGACCTTTGGATGATCATGATAACACTTGCGCGACAGTGCTTACAACTTTGTGTGTGAGTGTGATAACCCAAGAACACAAAGACAAACCTTTGAAGTCATCATAACAAAATCACAAGCATGGCAAAGCAATCAACATGCCAAAACAGACAGTTGGTTAAGCAAGAAAAAGGGAGGAAGATACATAGAGGAAACACATGGAATGACTTTTAGTGCTTGCAACTATGCATGTCATTGAAGAAAAAATTATATGACCATGATAAGAATTCCTTTAAGCTACACTAAGAGATGTAATTCAAAAGATGTTCTTTGTTTTCCATACCTACCCTCCAAAGGGTTATGCATCCGATGGAGTCTTCATGCGGTCCTGATATTCTATCTTAACTTGAGTTCCTTGGTGTGCTTATATTTCTCCTTGGCTTCTTGAGAGTCATATAGCATGCCATCCTTCCTTGTGGTCATTGAGGGACACATATGCATAGTTTCAACGTGTAATGAATGTCATTGGGATGAGTCCCTGGGAGGCACATCTGCACACTTTCAGGATGGAAGATATACTCGACAGCTAAGGGACAACACTACATAGTTTTGGGATGCAAGACATTGTTGCGGGGTGAGGTCCCAGGAGGACACCTCTACTCAGTTTCTAGATGCAAGGAAGACTGGGTAGCTAAGGGACAACACTGCATAGTTTCTAGAGACAATGGTTTCTTGCTGATGGAAGGACACTGGAGGAAACCACTATGCAGTTTTTGATGCCAAGGGAGGTTGGAATCTCTATACATTTCATAGTTCCAGCAGCCATGTGGAAAAGAATGAGGGTTGCGGATGTGAAGTGTGCAGTTTTGGAAAGCTGGATGAGGCTAAGTTGCTACGGAAACTCCAGAATTTGCCTAAGTGTGGGATCAATGGAACTGATGTGAACATTGATAGAACTTGATTATGATCACACACTTTAACACTTAGTGATACAAACATAGACTATCCATAACATATGAAACGTACTTCGCTTAATGAAACAACCTTTATGACAAGAGTTCGTGAAGTGAGTATGAGACACGTCTATGTGATGAGAACAACTCATACACGCAAACATTTCCCCTTGAAGCATAAAAAACTTCCATTTGCATGACAAACGATAATCCCTATGCCTAAAGATGACACATGCTTTATAGGACAAAGTGTGAATGAATCTTAAGATCGAAGAGGGGAGCTTGAGATCATCAGATTACCAATAAGTGACTAAGGAACAATTGATCACATGATCCACAGTAGGCTATGAAATTTGAGTACAGGCCAAAGTTTTCGAGGGTGTTTCAGCTGCTACAACACTTGGCGACACACTAGTTGAATTCCAGCTTCTCTGTCTTGGTTCGTTTTAGTGCAAGGCCTTGGTTCATCAGGAAGTATTGATTCGTTGTGCAGATTACTTCAGCTTCCCCACTTACACCATGGACAGACATGGTCCACTGTGTGCCTTATAAGTTGAACACAACATAAGATTCAACTAGATCAGAGTGTTTCAAATTGGGAAGGGTAGTTTAGCTCGCGAGCTTAAGATTTTCATAGTATAGTTTTTCATCTCTGGTGTTGCTTCACTACCAACAGGCCTGGATAGTAACCCCGATAGAGTCACACAGGAACACAAGCATTGTTCCACTACCAGTGAGCCTCGACAGTATCCCGGTGGAGTTGCATGCTTCACCTCTCTGCACAAGAAGCCTTCCTCTTATTTCGCCTTTGTTATTTTTAAAGGGAACTGTGCATCGACACTTATTTATTTTCGGGGCAGAAGAGGGATCCCAACTTATTGAGAGCAAGAGAGGTTGTTCCTTCAGAGAAGCATGTAAATACCTCTGATTCAGGTTTTCTCATTTAGATTTTTCCCCTTCTTTGTTTCTACTAGTTAGATAAGATTGAACACACCAAAGCAGAAAACTGAGTATAGGCATGGGGTTCCTAGACTGGACACAGGTTCATGGTTGGACCAAATCTCTCCTTACGGACAGGTCGTATTTTCCATCAAAACTTCATCATCCAAAAGTTACAATGAAACACAAAGAAGACGAACACATGACAGGCCAAGTGTTGCAGTGTCACAAGGATCTTTGAACGTTGACCACATACACATTCAGAAGCTAGGATGTAAGTCCAAGCAGAAAAATTATTCGCATAGTGAAAGAAAAAGAGAAATCAACACGAAAGGGAAGACAAGACGAGAGGAAAGAAGTACACAACAAGGAAACCAAACTAGAAGACGAGAAAGAAAAATGACTAAGGCAAACGTAATGTAAAACTAGAATAAGAAAAACGTGATGGCCTACGAGTGCAGGATGAGTGCAAGGAAGAGGAAACTGAGATGCAACTAATCCTACTCCTATCCTAACAACTTAATGGTCAGGGTTACGTGAAATGAAATTTCCAGTGAAGCCACCGTAGTCACTCGACCTGCATTCACAAAGGTACGAGCGATTTAAATAGATAAAAAGTAGTGTGCAATATAAAATACAAAAACTTAAAAAACTTGCACACAGGAAGGAAGGTCTTTCCTATCGGTAGAAAGACATGTCACAACCACCCAATATACATGCTTACCTCTTTGATGGATATCACTTTTCAACAAACCTCGGAAGCTTCTTGTGGGTGTGTCCTCATCTGCACCAAGCTTCTCAGCAAGCGTGAGGAAGGGTTGAAGCTTGTTGCCTGTAACATGGCTTGCCAAGTAAGATTGTTCCAACCATTCAATGATTAGATTGTGAAATTCATAATAGATCTTTGCACAACCTCGTGATCTGTGAAAGAGTGAATTTCTTATTCGAGAGATGGGATCACGATGGGGATATGGTAAGGAAAGATAAATCTGATCATTCTCAATAGTCATGCCAAGACATTAAGGACCTGCCATCAGCACAGGCTAAATTTCCTCACCTACTTGATAGAAATCTAAGGAGAAAGATGCTAAACAATGAAGATCAGAGTGCGCAAAGCAATTGTCATCGGACGTGTTGATGGGAAAATGATAAGCCAAGTGACAGTCACCCAAGATAGAGGAATGATTAGATGATCTGGTTGAGATTTCAGATTCCCAGTCTGAAATGAACAAAGAAAAATTGATTTCAACAATCTTGTGAATGCTCTGAACAATGGAACCAAGTTCGTTGTGAGCTAGACATGACAAATCACCTTCCTGCAACTAGTGCAAAATTGCACAGGCATCAAAGTCATGAAAATAGTTTAAAAGAGATGCTAGCATCGTGAATGCATGAGACTAGTTGGGGCGTGGTGAATAGAGAGGAAATTGATTCATGTGATCACCCAGGGAGATTTCTGGTGTGATGAGCAGACAGATTTGCAGTAAAAGGTTCACAAGAAGACCGCGGAACTGATTATGAAAGGGAATATTTGATAAGTATGATTGGGGGAAAATATGGTCTTTGAGATGATCAACTTCACAATTCCATGATTTTATGAGAGATGGACATTTCCAACCTGAGTTTGATGTAAGGTATGTGAATGAAGATGGATACGCTGTAACAGATTTGTGAATTTGGTCATAAGTGAAAGATTGAAAATTTTGAGAGATTACACCTGGAATACCAAACATTTTTTACACAAGAATTCAAACCGAATGAAGCCATGAAGATAGACATATTGTGCATGAGAAAATATATTTGATTTGGTTCTGGGGGTTTATCAGAGTTGTGAAGTCCTAACATAACCATCAATGGACATTGAAGTGCTTCGATTGCCTGACACGTCCCAAAACTTTCCAGAACTACGTAATCACATTTTGAAGCGTGAACTAGATCATGCATGTCTTGAGGGTGGCTGATGTTGTTGATATCAAAATAGCTCTTAGGATGGCAGCCATCTCTGTCACAGGTTTCACCATATTTTTCAGCTTCAGCAAGCTGATTTGAAGAGTTTTCTTCATGCAAAAGAAGAGATGTCGGGGATTGGGAAGAACACTTTGTGATTAAACTGTTTTCAACTTCATCATGGACAACCTCACTACCTTGTGTCAATTGAAGAGATAACTCATTAGATGGAGAAACAAGAGAACCTAGAGTATCTCTAATGCATGTGGATGCATTATGAGTGGTAGGACACATGGGCAAGTGAGGTGAAGAGGAAGTTTCAATATGAACGTCTTCTTTGAATAGAGCACAATCGAGATCTGATTTAGACTCTTCATGAGAAAAAGGAAGATCACATCATGTGCTTGGGCATTTGTCACGACATATGGAAGCATGCAAGTGATGACTGCCCGAGGCTGAGGGTTGATCGAAAGAATTAATTGTACAGGATGTTCCACCGAGATTAGCAGATTGAGAATTGTTCAAGAACGGAAGCTCATTTTTTTGATGTGCGTAATTTTGAATCGAAGGGGGGAGATTGATAGTGTCCTCACCTTTCTACTCCTCTACCTATGTAATGTGATTGCCTTGCGCCTAATCGTAATTTGATCTAGCAGCTTGAGAATCAAGAGAATGCGAACAACTAGTTGGTGAAGTGGATTGGTCAAGCGAGTCATGGTGTGTAGATGATGGAGGATGGTAGAGATGCAGATCATATTATAGACTTGAGTTATGAACGGTGATGTCCTATTGTGAAATGGAGGAGTGAGTCTTCGCTATAGGCTTTCTGATCCATTATGGAACTTCCTCCATAGAAGTGGGAGACGTATGAGAAGGTGAGATAGGGACATGCTGCGTAGATTTCTTAGTGTCATAATCCCCACAAGGGGGCACCAACATGGGGACTAGAAAAGGAGGAGGACAAGGAACAAATAGGGTGTTGGGCTCCTCCTCTGCGATCTAAGGTGCCTCATGATTCACAAGAGTTAGGGAAACAGAAAAATCAAGAGGTTCAGGTTCACCATATGAAGAGACACGAACCAAGCACTCAAACTCTTGTTTCAAGAAATCCAAGTTCAAATATTCTTCTGGAATTTAACAACAAAGGTGAATGAAATGATCAGAAAAATTCTCAACTAATTTGTTAGGCTCCATTTTTAATAGGTTGATCCTTCCACAAACATATTGGTATTTATACTTACCAAAGGCTTGATGGAGCTCCCTGAGGAAAGGACAAATGGAATGGATGGAAGCATGTGGCAAGGTATGACACCGCCGATTAACATGACCTTCAAGGGTGAGGAAGAAAATCACACAACTAGACTCTTCATTATCGATTTCATAAGGTCCACAAAATTGAATAAAATAAAAAATGTGCTTGGTTATGGACGTTTCGTCCTCACCATCAAACTTTAACTAGGACAAGTGATTGAGAAGCTCATCAGGGGGTGAAAGTTGATCAAGGAAAAGAATTGGAGAAACACCCCGAGTGTACGATTTGTGTATGAGAAATTTTAGATAAAAGATTCAAACCAGATGCAACAGGCTCATCTTGTCATCTGTCCCTCCTTCTAGCGCCATTTTGTTCATGGTGTTGGAAATTTGTCAACCAAGGGGATGTCCCCAATGTGAATTCCCAGCTAGAACTCACACCGTTTGGTGTAGGAGTCCCATCCGGTATGAAGTTCCAGTTTCCATATACTTAGAGATATGCCTTGGTTCTAGCTGTCAGCACATGAGAGTGTTATGCTAGTATCTTCAAACAACAAGGTATGTGTGCCTGGTGAGTGTGTAATGTAATTGTGTCAATTTTCTATTACTACAAGGGGGGCGAGTAAAGTGAGCCTCTAAATGAGAGGTAGTAGTACCAACCAGGAAGAGACACATGCAAACCAGAAAGGTTTGTTCAGCACCCAGCGGAATAGTCTACAATAGATGTGATAGTCATTAAAACTGAAGTGAAGGGGACAAAACCTACACCACCCAACAGAGTAGTCCACATGGATGTGACGGTCATTATAACCAGAAAACAAATATGGTCGGCCGAGGATCCTGTGGAGTATTCCACAAGGATGTGACAGCAGTGATAGACAATACACAAAGGTTGTCTGTCTAGTATCCCACAGAGTAGTCCATAGGGATGAGACAATGATGATAAGAAATACAACACATCTTCAATAATGTAAGTACTAAAACAACCAAAGTAGTTCAACTATCTTAGTACAAGTTAAGTAGACATGCATTACAAATGTTTAAAGAGTAGTCTTACAAACATCTACAAAACATGCATGAAAATGTGTTGGCCTTAACAGGCTTCTGAATTAAGAAAAAATCCCAAGACACATCTGTACACCATACATCACTAGTCCCGGTGGTGGGATGTTGGAGCCACTCTAACTGTCTACTCTCAAGGCTATGTGGGAGGAGCCAAGGTGAAAATTCCTTGCCCATACAATGGGAGGGGTATATATAGCCAAGGGTGATGCTTAACCCTTGTGACTCTTGGAATACCCTCATGATCGTTCAACTTCCTTTAACTTTTCAACTGACATGACTCTTCAACTTCTTGTGTGCATCCATTGGACTCTCACTTTACATTACATTTGATTACAACAAATATGGCCCATAGTGGTGATGTGGCCAAGACAACTCATGACACAACTCGACATGACACTGCTGATATGTACTAGATGATTGTGGTGTCCATGTCAAGCTACTAAGTGATGGATGTGTTCTCGGGTGTGCTTTGTCTTCTCCTCTGCATGGATTGATGTTGCAGGATCTTAAATGTTCTTGGTTGTGCAAGATGGTTCAATGCATGTGTTCCTTTCGCTTACTGTTTGATGTGCTTTGTATGTCTGTCCAGATGTAAGAAAGTATTCTAGCATGTGCGCTCATTCTTCATCCTGTTCATCGTCTCCCCATGATCTATCAGTGTACCTGTTCTTGCAATTCACTCATGATGGGATGACATAAAATCCAAAACCTCCTAGTCTAGCATGATGCATTATTCTCGTGTTCCGGGTCCGGGACAGATGATAGGCTGGGAAGAGGGCCCAACAACTGTGCAATGCATAGCTCCACATGACAGGGAGGGAGGACAAGTCACTGAGACAACGCAGAGCACAACTAAGGCTAGGATAAGGAACTATAGAGGCACGACCTTCACTATCGGGAAAAATTGTGCAGTGACCATAGGGAGGTAGAATTGTGCAGTGAAGGACAGCAGTGGCAGTTGCAAGGTGGGGCCATGAGGGGAAATTATCCACAGTTCCTGGAGGGAAGACAAGACAGGGCTGCAAGGGACTTTCTGGGTAGTTCTGTGTAGTTTTTAGGAGGAAGACATGGTAGGGCTGCTAGGGACCATTTGGGCATGTCTGTGCAGTTTCTGAGAGAAGTACAGGACTGAAAACAAACAATGAGTTGGGCATGCTTATGCAGTTTCTGAGAGAAATGCAGGACAAGGTAGCAAATGACCAACTAGGAATGTCTTCATAGTTTTTTAGAGCACTGTAGACCCAATTTTCAGTGCAGTGTATGGTTTCGACATACAAGAAGAAGGCTTGATGACTATGGTTGAGAAATGCGCAATTCAGTTTAGACATGGAGGCAATTTTCTGCACAGTTCTGGGAGGCATACATGCTGCTCATTCTTGGGATTGCACATTACAGCTGGTCCAGAGGACAACCTCAAGCACTACGCAGTTCTAGGTGATAGAGCAGCACCACTAAGGATTGGGACTGTGCAGGGAAGTGAAGTTGTTTCGTCGAGAGATTTTCAGGAAAATGGCTATGTGAAAGGCAAGTGAACTCGTGAAGACTCGAGATTGTGGTCACACACTTTGCATACTTCGACAACATGATGACACTAACCATTGGGAAAACATAGCAAAGCATGAACCTCTGTGGGACTCTTTAGAGGTGAAAGCGACAAGCACGACACTTGGGATAGACCTTTGGACGACCGTGACGACACTTGCGCGACAATGCTTACAAATTTGTGTGTGAGTGCAACGAGTGTTCACATAGCTAGGACAACCCAAACACACAAAGGAAAACCTTTGAATTCACCAAAAAAAGATCCCAAGCATGGAAAAGCAAACAACTTGCCAAAATACGACAATTGGTTAAGCAAGCAAAAAGGAGCAAGACACGTAGATGAAACACATGGAATAAAGTTTAGTGTTTGCAACTATACATGTCATTGAAGACAAAATGATATGACCATGATAAGTTGTCCTTCAAGCTACACTAAGAGATGCAATTCAAAATATGTTCTTTGTTTTCCAAACCTACCCTCCAAATGGTTATCCATCCAACAGAGTCTTCATGCGGTCTCGATATTCTATCATAACTTGAGTTCAATGGTCTTCTTATATTTCTCCTTGGCTCCTTGAGAATTGTCTAGAATGTCATCATTCCTTGTGGTCACTGAGAGACACATCTGCGTAGTTTCAGTGGGCAGTGAATGTTGTTGGGATGAGACCCTCGGAGGCACATCTGCGCAGTTTAAGGATGGAAGGCAGACTTGACAATTGAGGGACAACACTGTGTAGTTTTGGGATGCAAGAGACTGCTGCGGGGTGAGGTCCTAGGAGGACACCTTTGTGTAGTTTCTGGATTCAAGGCAGATTGGGTAGCTGAGGGACAACACTGAGAAGTTTCTAGAGACAATGGGTTCCGGCTAAGGGAAGGACACTGGAGGAAACCACTGTGCAGTTTTAGATGCCAAGGGAGGCTGGACTCTCTGCACATTACATAGTTTCGGTAGGCAAGGGGAAATCCTGAGGGTTGAAGATGTATATATTTCCTAAAAAAAAGTTGGCATTAGGAGAATTCATAGCTCAAACTTACGATTCCAAATTCTTGCTAGATTTTAAGAAAATTTAATTAAAAAATATTTTCAAAAAAAGATCCAAAACATATAACAAGTAAACTATGGAAAGAAAATATATATTATTAATATAAAACTTTAAAGTGTTGTGTAAAATAATTGGTTAGTACACTAATTAAACTCGGGAATACATTCTTATTATATTATGTGATTATAATGTAAGTGAACTTAATGTTTAACCAACCTAGATTCATCTTAATTTAAGGATCTTCTTTTATATGGATCAAATCTCTTTCCACTTTAAAAAATGTTTGTATCTCAAGAGGTTTGATTCCTCTCAGTGCTTGGTAGATTCAGAGTTAAAATGGATCTAGGGTGGTTTTAAAAATAAATTTAATTTATAGTTTTTATTCCATGTCTGAAATATACTTAAGTATTAGTGTTTTTTTTCCTAAATATTATTTTTATAATTTAATATAAATTATAATATAGTAATAGTAATTTATGTTGAAAATTTTGAAAAAAAATATAAGAAATATTTTTTTAAATGATTAACTTTCAATTTTTGGAATTTAAACTTGTAAATTAATAAAAGTTAATTATTATCTTAAACTTAATCCACCTCTTCTAACAAATATATGAAATAATTTTTTGGCCAGAATCTAGCAACACAATTTCTAACAATATTGTGGTTTCTTGGTGTTTAAATCACACGTTTGAATGCATAAATGGATTTTGCACCCTGAAAAACACTTAGACACATGATCATTGCAAATTAAACAACTTTATAATATGATTTTTGAAAATTTGTATTGGTTTTTTTATTAAAATTGGTCAAAAAATGTTTAGAATGTAACCATTTCACCTATTAATTAAACTGAACTTAATTCATAATCTTGATAAAAAGTGTCATAACCTTTAATTAATAATCTATTTATAAATTCTAACATTTATTTCTTGATTTGTTTATTTATAATTTTTTATTTTCACTTACACTCTTATATTTACATTGTCATATAATTATTCATTATAAATATTGTTAAAGTTTTTAATGGATCTCATACACACACACACACACATATATATAATTGTGAATTGTTTAATTTCCATGAAATTAAATATTATGTATAAACATGACTTAGTCTATAACTTATTAAACCGTTCATTTTTTAGTTGTTGGATTTCATCGTGTTAAATGGATTTTGAGATAAGTGTTGTTATCCCATGGTTTGGTTATGGTTTTGCACTTTATATTTATCCAATTTATTTTTTTAGTTAAATTTTCTTTTATAAATTAAGATAACCGAGATAGATAATTTGATTACATTTTATATTTTACATTTATATATGTTTTAACTTTGTTTTTATTTTTATTTTTTCTATATATATTTCTCATACATTTATAGGGCTGCTCAAAATTATGCATTTCCTTCTTATTCCAAAATCCATAACTACTTATATAATAATTAACACTAACTTATTTTATTAAATATAATATAATAATTCAGTGTTTCAGTTAACTATAACCTTAAAATTAAATGGTTATAATTATTTAAAAAAAATATAAAGTATAATTAACACTAACTAAAGTAGAACTAGAATGATTAAAAGAACTTTTTTTATTCAATGAAGACCTATCTACCAGCAACTCAAAACTACTCCGAACGGATGGAGCTTTGATTTGAAACACCGAAGGAGTTCGGCTAGGGTTTCGCAACTTGTTCCCCTACCCTGCAGCCTTTGTTGCTGCTATCCGTGTTCCCCCAATTGTGTGGCATACTCAACGTGACAGTCTGCTGAACTATCCTTTGGTTTCATAGTCAGAACTTTCTATGGTCTGTTTCCTCCTGTCCTTGTTATTGACTATAGAATGTTGGCAATGGAAGATGACGCTGTCAATTGTTTGAAGGATCCGAATCCCTACAAACCCATCTAGACTTACCCTGTGTCGGTTTCTGGGTCCCTGGGTTCTCCTTTTCCGCCATGTCAAGATCACTGCTTGTCCGTTCTGATCTCGGTCCCTCCATGCCCTATCTACCATTTTCAGCTCTCACCATCGCCTCGCTAGGTCTTGATTACCCTCCCATTTATCCGACCACTCTTCATTTATTTGCCTCCTACATTCCACCTTCACCTTCTTTCAATTTTTTGCATATGGATCCTCCCCATCATCCTTCCACTTCCATCCTCCTCTCTTCAGTGGGTATTGCTTTTGAAGCTGCTCCCCTCACCCACTTCCCAGATTCATCCCCCTTCCTAAACCCTATTGCTGACCTTGGGCAGTCATCTCTTCCATCTGAATGTTTTGATATTCTGGTTGTTAACCCTCGGACTTGTAACCCTATATCTCAGGAGGCCAACTCGGGTACCCAGGACCCCTTATGGGACCACCCAATAGCACCTCGTTCCGGCAAAGCCAAAAAATTGAAGTGCATCAAAGCTTCCTGTAAGGACCTGTCCCTTTGCTTCGGTGAAGGAGTTCAAATGGGTGATGTTGTGGATACTGCGAATAAGGTTTTGGTGGGCAGAGTTAGAGGTAGATCGTACTCAGCTGCCCGACTTCGCCTCTAGGTCATGGAGATTTGGGGAAACATTCTTAGGGAACTCTCGTCTATTATACCTTGGCTCGGTGTTGGGTCGCCCTTATTTTTCAGAGGACTATACCTCATGGGTTCTCTCTTGGTACTGGCACATTGCACTGGCTCCAGTGCTGCTCAAGAGATGGAGTCTAGTTTTCGACCCTGAGTAGGAACAATTGGGTGCTGGACCACTTTGGGTCTGGCTACCCAGACTCCCCCTGCACTTCCAGTATAAAGATATCTTCACTCGTATTGGGAATGCATTGTTGTACTTTCTTGGATTATGATAAGTCATACATTACTTCTGGCGATAAATCGATGGCTGGAATATTGGTGTACCTGGACACCAGAGAAGGTATGGAGGAGCAAATCACTCTTCATTGGAGAAGCTTTCCTCGCATCCAAATTCTAGATTATGAGGGGGTGCCATTCAGATGCATAAGGTGCTATAAGGTTGGACATCTCTACAAGGATTTCCCTCTAGTTACTTCAGCCTCCTCTCCCTCCAAAACCTCAGATGGTGTCGATCCTATTGCACCAGAACCTGCGGAAGGACAACCTTCTCGGTCTACTCATCCGAAGCCACTAGACCGCTACTCTGCTCAGATGAATTCATTAGCCTCCCCTCGGCCTCCTTCTCCTCCCATGACGAGATCACGGGTTGCTTCAACGGTCGCTCTCTCTTCAGGTATTCCTCCTCCACTTTTCTTTGCATCTACTTTATCTTTATCTTGTTCTACACAACATTTTCATGTTGCATTTGTATCCATTGCAAATATTTCCTCCACCTCTCCCACTTTCCCTTTGGACCTCCATTCCCCATCCTACTCGACCACCCATCCCTCTATTCATGGATTGAATATTTCACCTCCATCTCCTGGTCCTTCGATCTCCTCTGGTCACTCTCACTCCTACAATATAAGTTCTCCGGTGACACACCCTCCGAGCCTTCTCGGATTAGCCTGATCTCCCCTTCTAAAATCACCAAGCCCCTCAGGGGTCGGCATTCCAATTTTTTTAAAGCAATTATCCAAGCTGGGGCGAATGTGGGCCAGGGAAATCAATCTACTCTTGACAGGGTTCTTAGAGCATCGAACACCCTCCCCAGGCCTCATTCATGAAGTGGATCTCATTTAACTGTAGAGGGTTGGTTAGCCCTGTAAAAAAAATTAGCTCTCAGAAGACTAATGGATTATGAGTTGATCAACATTATATATTTACAAGAAACCCTAGGGATGGTCGAGCAGGTCATCTCTGTCTTGCACTCTCTGAAGTTGGGTTGGACTTTCCATGCTCTTGATGTCAATGGATGATCTGGGGGAATCACACTGGGCATCAATCCCCTCTCTATCAAGATTATCTCATCCTGGGGGGTGCAGGATTTATTGGCATGGACATATACTCCTCGGAGCTGGGTGTGGATTTTAGAATCATCAATGTTTATGCCTCCTGTCTTAACAGGGTTGATTTTTGGAATCATATACTCAACTTTTCTCTCACTAAATCCGACAATCTTATTCTAGGTGGGGACCTAAATTTCTCTATTGGACATGAGGAATCTTGGGGATATACTTCTCAGTTGGACCCCCTATTGGACAACATGGAGAAATTTCTGGAGCAACACCGTTTGATATATATCTCTATGAATAAGATGCAAGCAACATGGCGCAGTTGAATAACTGGTGATGCATCTATGGCAAGGCGACTGGATTGATTCTTAATCAAGGAGCACTTGGTAAGGATCTTGAGAAATTATCATTAGTGGGTGGGATCTGGTGGTATCTCTGACCACTCTCCTATTTTTCTGGACCAAGAGCACCATTTAAATTCAACTCTACTTGGCTGACGGATCTCGAATATATTAAACTGGTTAATGATTTATGGTGAGCACATCCACCTGCTCAGGGGAGGTCCACAACAAAAGGCTTTTGTCACAACCTTATTGAGCTTAAGAGTTTATCTATTCAATGGGCAAAAAACAAGCGAGATCGGGATGAACAAACTCTTAGAACCATTGAAAACAAGCTGGCTGATCTGTTGGACGAGCAGGGGCGGGGATTTTCCACTGTTGAAGCTAAAAAAATACTCACTAATTTGGAGGCTCAAAGGACCAAAATTCTTAAAGAATGTGAGGAGACATGGTGCCTTAGGAGTAGGGCTATCTGGTTACAGGATGGGGATGACAATAATAAATTCTTTCATAATTATGTGAAGGGGAGACGGGCTAGTAACACTATATGGAAGATGCTTACTGAGGATGGACAATCCACAAATACCTTTCACCATCTATCTCATCTTGGCTTATCCCACTCCAATAGATCTTCAAGGCTCTTCCTCGGGCCACACTTACAGAAATAGTTTGAATTGCTGGGATTTTCCCTCGATTTGTAGACCAATATGCAACATATGACCTTATTAATCCTGTATCCATGGGGGAACTAGAAAGTACACTTAAATGGTTCAAAAAGGATAAAAGCCCTGGCCCAGATGGATGGTCTATTGAATTTTATCTAGCCTTTTTTGAGACCATCAGACAGGACCTTCTTAAGGTTGTGGAGGATTGTAGGTCATCTGGGCATATGTATGAGGCTATCAACTCCACGTTCATTGCCCTCATACCCAAAGTGGACTCCCCACTTACTTTCAATGATTTTAGGCCTATATCCCTCTGCAACTGTCTCTACAAGATTATTTCCAAAATCATTGCCAACTGATTAAAGCCCATCCTATCTGACCACATTTCACATGAGAAATTTGCTTTCTTACATAATAGACAAATTCATGAGGCCATTGGTATTTTTCAAAAGGCAGTCCACTCCATTAAGATGAAGCATCTAAAAGGAGCCATCCTCAAGATCGATCTCTCCAAGGCATTTGACCGAGTTAGTTGGATTTACATAAGAATGCTACTCACTCATTTATGATTCCCCCTCACTTTCATTCATTGGATTATGTTCTACATTACTATGGTGTCCTTGAGCGTTCTTATTAATGGAGGCCTCAGACAAGGATGTCCACTTTCTCCACTCCCATTTCTCCTTGTAATGGAAGATCTGAGTAGATTAATATTGCAGGCAAGAAGAGATGGGCGACTTTTGGGTCTCAAGATAATAGACCACTGTACTATATCACACCTCCTATTCGTTGATGACGTGCTCATCTTCCTTAATGGGGGTATTCAGGATTTTTTTCTTTTTTTCTTTTTATGATATCTTTTTGGTTTTATCTGTTGCTACCAGTATGGAATCTAATAAACTAAAATCCATTATCTCCTTCTCAGCTTTCTCCCCACAGGAAATTCATATCGCCCTTCAGAAATTCCCTTTTCAAAGACATCATTTGGAAGATGGCCTCAAATACCTTGGTTTCTGCATCAAACCTCACTGCTACAAAATTGCAGATTGGATTTGGCTTGTGGCCAAGGTAGAAAAAAGACTTCACAACTGGAATCATAGGTTCTTATCCAGAGTAGGGCAATTAGTACTCTAAGGACTTGTCCATGAAGCAACCCCAGTTTATTGGATGTCCTTGGCTTGGATAACCACAGGAATCATGTCACAAATACAAAAAATATGTTGTAGATTCCTTTGGAATGGATACAAGGAAGGGAAGCCTTTTGCTTGGGTGGGATGGAGTCACATTTCACTTCCTAAAAAGTGGGGAGGTTGGGGATTAAAAGATCTACCTTCATTTGCACATGCACTTGCAACCAAGATGGGATGGCTCATACTTAACTCTCGTAGCCTCTAGATAGAGGTGGTACATTCCAAATACATATGGCCGCTATAGAATATGGAATGGATTCGTCTCCCAACATGGCATAGATATGGAATATCGACGATGTGGCGGGCTGTTCTACATACTCTACCCACTATTAGAAATGGCCTTGTATGGCGCATAAAAGCTGGCACATCTGTGCGCATTGGCATGGATCCATGGACTGGATGCGACAATATGTATCGACTACCTCCTGATCTTATTAACTTTCTTAAGGACAGAGGCATAACTACGATTGCCAATATTGTTGATTCGGAGAATTCCACCATATTTGCACAAGCTTGGAAATCAGCTGACCATTTGGGAATACTTGCCCAATGGTACTAGGATTGGGAGGGATATATCTCCGCATTGACTTAATCACATGTTCGTATTATGGAGGAAGACAATGAGCTCATTTAGGCACCTGCAATGCACAGATCATATTCACCAAAAGAAGGATACCCTATCATACATGCTACACACAAGCCACCTGTGCTGGTGGGCTGGTGGCGCACTCTTTGGAAGCTCAAAGCACCCCCATGCACCAGATTGTTTATGTGGAATGTATTAATGAACAAGACTCCTATAGGGGAATATTTGATGAAAAGATCATTTTATGGTCCCTCTTGGTGTGTTTTATGTCACTAGGCCAAGGAATCAAATGATCACCTCTTTCTCCTTTGCCCCACTGTTAACAATATATAGGAACAAGTTCTTTCCTCATTGGCCATCACTCAGCGATGGCATGGAAAAAACAATATGGATGCTTGGAAACATTTGTGGGTTGAGATCACGAACTAGAAAAGTTGCAATCTCCCTCTACTTATATGCTGGACCATCTGGTTGAACAAAAATTGAATTGTCTTTAGAGACAAGGCAGTCTGGTGGACACTATGAGTTGCTCAGATTATCAATGCCTACCATGAAATTCCTGATGATGATCTCACTCCCTTTGTCCGAGTCGTAATACTTGAAGTTATTAACCGAAATCACCCTTGGGCATATTTTGATAGATCTGTGCAAGAACAAGGATGTGGGGGGGTATATTATTGCACTTATCTTACAGTTATTTTTACCGTATCCAGATAGGCTTGGGGGCTAGAACAAATAACTTTGTTGAACTCATCACTCTTAGACATTTGCTTCATTTTGCATTGACACATGATTGCAGACACCTACATATATATGAGGATTCCAAAATCATTATAAACTGGTTCAATAATACATCTGCATGTCATGTGCACTCTCTCAAGAATATATTGGATGAAGCAATGCTTTCAAAATCTCATTTTGATTATATTTCTTGTCACCACATTTACAGGGAACATAATCAGACTGACGGTCAGTTATCCAAGGAGGTCGCGATCCATCCCGGGGGTCTATGGCTAATCCAAGAGTAGCGTTATGCAAAACACTTCCAATACTACCATCGGCCATATATTGATCATCTATATTAGAGGGCTGATAAGACCTAATTACCGTTTATATTTTTGCAGATTCTATCAGAACTCTGAGCTCTATATATATTGTATATATATTTTTATGTGATCTGTCACTGTATACCCCCTGTGGGTAATTTTGTATAGACATATATATATATTTTTTAAAGCTACGGCCTAACTTAATGTATATGCCTCTTAGGCATCTACAACATGTAATTTTCTCATTTAATAGAAAATTGTAATTTTTCCAGTGAAAAAAAACTTATTTTCGTAAATATTTTTTAATATAATAATCCATAACAATGTGAAAAATATTACATGTCAGAAGATTCTGATTAGGGATATATATATTTTCGGGTAAATATATTCGACTTTAAACATTGTTAAAATATTTAGGAAAAACTTATAGATAAAAACATTGTTAAAATATTTAACAAACACTTGTAGATATTCCATAATATAATAATTATAGGGCCTTTTGTAGCAATTAATTGGGATGTTTTAATATGACAATCAGTGGATCTTAATCTTCCTCCCTTTTAATGCGAAATTTAGAAAGGCTAAATTTTCGTCAAGCTTTTGTCTTCAGCAAACCTGTTTGCGGATTTAATGCAAGCCTCCACTGCCTCTTAAGATTTTATGTATCTTCTTTGGGCAGGGAGCGCACGGAAGAAGGAAGATGGCTATCTCACAAAAAGGGAAAGCCAATGAATGGTGATTCTCGTATTAATTATGTTTAAACAAAGCCACCTTTTGCTTACTTGTGGAGGTGGAAAAATGGTTCTCTGGTTCTTATTTGTGCATGCTTCAGCGCCGTTTTTATGTGATGATGATAGTTTCCAATGGAAACTTGTATGGTCGGTTTTGAGAAAACTCATGATATAGTTCTTCAAATCAAATGAAAAATGAAAATCCCACCGAGCCTTATTTCCAATGATGGAGGCACCAAGTGTTTGCTGCACATACATGCAAAGGACGTCATCATCCAAATCAACCCCAGTATAGGCAATTCAGCGACTGGTCATTTTATTAACCATGTTCGTCTTTTGCGTGTTGGTGAATGATGGAGGCATGAATAATTGGCAGTTTGTCTTGGCCTCCCCTCCTCCTGCTCGTCCTTCAGTCATATGAACGACATGTGATAGGTGTCGGAGTCGATATAAAAACAACATTGTGGGTGCATCACCTCCTCGGCCATCAACATCAATGGAGGCCGCCAAATAAAATTCAAATTTTAAATGTCAAATTTGTGGGAATTCGTTCCATGGATGCTCGGCCATCAACATCAATGGAAGGCGCCAAATAAAATTCAAATTTTAAATGTTAAATTTGTGGGAATTCGTTCCATGGATGGCTATGTGATGCCATTCTATAGGACCAATTTAGTTACCACTCTAGAGTCAGTTACCACTAGATAGACCTCTTCCCTACAGAAGCGGACTGCATCATTCTAAAATATTCTATTGCCTCATCCATCAGTGCCATCGACACTCAGGCAATTTTATGAAGTAGCGTACGGCCAACTTACCATCCATCAACTTACCATGATGAGGGTCTTACCACATCTTCGCATGAAATTGAAATTTGTCTTCCATATCCTGGCTGGGGGGTTTTCTTGCATACACGTATCTTTGGTAGCGAGTCTCAGGTGTTACCTCAGTGTTTAAACGCTTATTCACTCACAAAGCCGTGTCCTACCATTTTTCTGCAACTTCCCTCGGTGTTTAAACACGTATTCACTTACAAATCGTGTCTTACCTTTTCGCTTTAACAAACAATAAAATAAGTTAATTTTCGGAAATGCATATCGTGCTTTTTATACTAGTAATTTTTAATATTATTTTAAATGAATAAAACCAGTGGAATTTTGATCCTAACATCTTATTCCGACTATCTAAGAATATGACTCACTAGATCTTCGTATTCAATTGCCCCTTGATGACTATACAAAACCACGAATCATGCCCAACTTTATATTTCGAATCCTTTTATCATAAATATTATTATAAATATGTTAAACCACGAATCATGCCCAACTTTATATTTCGAATCTTTTATCATAAATATTATTATAAATATGTTTTTTTAAAAGCTGGACTTGTTCTATCATGGAATAAAACTAATGAGTTATTTAGCCAAGGACGTCATTATACAGGCTCTTTCCCTGATTTTGTACTCAAAGATGCTAAGTGTTAATCCCAAAACAGGATTCCATAGTATCGATTCTGCAACGTAATGTTCTGGATCATAAATCGTTTAACACGAACTCAGTAACCTAGACTAAATATTTCAATCCAGGTTACTTAGCTCTATGTAAACGTATTTTGGAGTAGACTAGTACCTGTTACTCCATGCACTCAGTGATTAAGCTTTTCATGTAGAAAATAGTTGATACAAAAATATCCCTGTTACCTCCTGGAGCTCATTAACCGAGTATTAGAAATGCAGTGACATATAGCTTGAACATGATTGTGGAGTATGCCAGTGTTTACAGTGCATAACTAGTATATAAGAACAAAGTGGTTACTTCAATACAATTTTGAGCAGGTCAAAGTGACGCTTGGTATAAGTTGACATGAGTACCATAACATAATGAATACGCTGCTCTCAGTGAGTTATTAATCTGAGTACTGTCGTAGGCTCGCAGTCGTACTCGTGGATGTAGGTGAAAGGAATGAAACATTACTAATTCTATGTGTGCAATAAGGTGCTTAAGTGATTCACCAATTAAGCAGTAGAGCCTGGTTAATTAGAGCTCCTGAAATAGGAGAGCTAAGGTATTAGAGTAACATGAAACAACGAAAGTTGTGGTTTATGTAATACATGGATTCAGACTTGCTTATTGTTATAGGTTATTTAGTGTTAACGAGTAATCGAGAAAGCTCGTTATTAGGAATACACTGGGGTTTCTTAAGAAAGTGGTTCTACAACTATGTTATAATATGTAATTCATGGTTGTAAGTATGCATTACTAGTTGTAAATGTTTTGACCCAGTGTTAAGCCTAAACATTACTTCAAAAAAATTGCACCCATTCTAATACAAGATAGTGGTGAATATGAATAAGCTCATGGATACTCCTGCTATGGATCTCTTAAGCAAGTGAATAATATCTGATATGCTCACATGCACGAGTACGACTACAAGCCTACGGTTGTACTCATATTAATAGCTCACTAAGAGCAGTGCATTCATTATGTCCTGGTACTCATGTCAACTTATACCAAGCGTCACTTTGACGTGTTCAAAGTTGTATTGAAGTAACAATTTGTGCTTCTATACTAGTTATGAATTGTGAACGCTGACATACTCCACAATCATATTCAAGATATATGTCACTGCATTTCTAATACTCGGTTAATGAGTTCCAGGAGGTAACATGGATACTACTGTATCAGCGGTTTTTCTACATGAAAAGCTTAATTACTCAGTGCATGGAGTAACAGGTACTAGTCGACACCATGATAAGCTTACATAGAGCTAAGTAACCTGGATTGACATATTTAATCTAGGTTGCTGAGTTCGCGTTAAACGATTTATGATCGGGAACTTTACATTGCAGAGTCCATACTACAAAATCTTGTAGTATGGAGAGAACAAGTCAAGATTTAAAAAAAGTGTATTTATAATAATATTTATGATAAAAGGATTCAAAATATAAAGTTGGGGATGATTTGTGGTTTTCTATGGTCATCAAGAGGATTTTGAATACGAAAATATAGTGAGCCATATTCCTAGATAGTCGGAGTAAGATGCTATATCAAAATTCCACTAGTTTTATTCATTTAAAATAATATTAAAAATGACCAATATAAAAAGCACTATATGCATTTCCGAAAATTAACTTATTTTACTGTTTGTTGCAGGAAAAAAGTAAGACACTACTTTATGAGTGGTTCAGAAAGAGTACCAGCATATTACTTACGAGCATGTCATCCATACTTACCAATGATTGAAATCCATACTTACCAATGATTGAAACAGTGGCAGACAATTAAGACAGAAGCCTTCCGTAGATGGACATGTAGTGGCCAGGTACATGTAAAAAACGGTGAACATTATTTTTGAAACCGAGAGTGATTTCAAGCGGTGAACATTATTTTTGAGACCGAGAGTTATTTCAAGCCAGCCTCATAAATATAACATTTAATATTTTTAACTAATACTATAATTAGTTTACGGAGCGAAATTTCCAGCGAAAAGAGTATAACGAAGATAACCTATGGCGGGGACTAATAAAACTTCCGTGCTCGAATTAAACATATGTGTGCATAAATTAAATTACATTACAATGTGTGTAGGTATATTGTGAGGGTGGCGCCAAATGCCATAAATCATTGTAATAAAAAATATGAAATAACTATGCAATCTGTCGGAGGTTAATTCCTAGACTATGGTAAATATATACATATATGTAAACTTTTATCATGTGGACAAATTCCTAAAGTGTGGCGATTAAACATTACTTGCCGTAAGTGACCTTTGAGTGAGATATTTATGAGCTATATGTCATCATTCTTAATGAATGTGAAGTATAGGTGTATATAAATATGTAGTTAAATTTTTGTTTGGGTGATAAAGGTTACAAAAGCATTCACGTAGTCTAATTATTAGATGTTTTTGGCTATTTTCCTAGTATATTTTTTAATTTTTTTTTAAAATCCAATAAAGATATATTAAAATTGGATGTTTTAAATTTATTTATATATTTAAAATGCAAGTTAAACAATGAAAAATTACAATGTTATGAAAAATGGTATTATCAAAATGTATTATTTTTGTCTTGCTCAAAACGAAGAAGACTTGGAACTCCTTTCATTTTCAACACTGAGTTGATGCATGATACACACACAACTTGGAGTGTTTCTCAAAATAAAGGAGACATATAAGTTCTTCCATCTCAGAATGGAGTTGACATATATAAAGAACCGTTGTAGATCCATCTTAACCCTGAGTGTATTAACCATCCAAAGGGATAACATTTTTTGAGGTAAAACCCTTTCTTCTAGTTTGACACTTTAAAAGATGTTTGCACCTTAAGATATTTTATCTTTCTGGTTCCTTGATAGATATTGAGTTAAAATCCCTTGATAGATATTGGGTTAAAATCCCTCTCGGTGATTGATAAATATGAAGTAAAAATCGATCTACATTGACCATATAAAAAGTGTTAGAATACTAATTGTTACAAAAAGATATTATATTTTATCTAATATCTTTCCCACCCACCTATATGTTTTAGTTATTATGTCATCCTACCCTACCCTCACACAATATAAAACATTAATATAGTTTATATAAGATGTTCTTCTCACTCATTCTCACCCTCAATAACATAAGATTTATGTGTAATTGGCATTCATACACATTTATACAAAACTCAGTTATGTTGCTCTATTTTTATTTTATTACCGGATGAAATCACAACATTTTGGTTTCGTTGCGCTGGCTGTGTTGGGATGTGCAAAATCTGTTTGGACCATAAAAGAAAAGTTTTCCTTCAAAATATTATTTTTTAAGTGAAAGTAAATTTTTCTTTTTGACCTGATTCTGATAAGATTCCTATATATACAAATAGATTAATTTGGTAGGTTGGGGGACAAAATTCAAACACCAAGCTGTATTGAATATCAATTTCACCAGCAATAGTACATTGGAAGGGACGCAATTTGTGAGGTAGTGCTCCAAACTTTGTGGAAGTTGTTGTCATCCCTTAGACAATATAGGAACTGAATGTTCTTATTAAGGGCTGTCCAACTTCAACCTATTATTGTATGCCGTGCTAAGTGGCCAATAAAAGTATTTCTTTTCCAACAATTACGTTACTTGGTGACAGGCTCAGGTGGAAAACACGACGACTGCTACCAATTACATAGATGTTGCACTTATTTTAATAACATAATAGTCGTTGCGTTGTGGGGCGAGGCTGTGACGGTATAACAAATCGACATGGGATGGTCCAAAATCTATTTGGACGATAAAAGTAAAGTTATCCTTATAAAAATATATATAGAAATAGGAATTATTCTAAAATCTATTTGGACCATAAAAGTAAAAGTAAAGTTGTCATATTTTAGGGTAAAAGTATGGGAGTTGTTTTTTGTGTCATTTTTTAGAGTTTCCTGTGGAATCTAGCAAAATTTTTTGAGGTGAAATCTTGATTTGTAGTATTTAAATTAATTTTTTGACTATATATGGATTCAACACCTTGAAAACCCCTACTGCATTTCTATTGTGCAAGCGCAACAAATTTTGAGATGAAATCTTGGTTTATGGTATTTAAATTCTTTTTTAACTGTATAATATGGATTTAACGCCTTGAAAAACCTACTGCACTTCTATTGTGCAAGATTACTCATCAAACTTATGATTACAATAAATTCTTGCCAAATTTTAAAAAAATTAAACTCAATAAATCCAAAAAAAAATAAAAAAAACAAACACGAAAAGTTTTCGTTACATCATGTTTTTACGTTTCTCTTAAAAGGTTTTGCTAACATCTCTTTGCGCTCCTGCATCATGTTCCACCCGAGCAATTTTATTACCCTCATTACAAGATTCCAAAAAATAGAAATATGTTTAATGTTGTAACTTTAGGAATAAAATTCAAACCCCACACCGTATTGAATATTACATTTCACCAGCAATGGTGCATTGGAAAGGACGCACTATCTGACGTCATTTTGCAAACTTTATGTAATTTTCTCGCAAAACTCTGCACCTAACGTCATTCGTTTGACTGTGACAAAATCGAAGTTGAATTTTATAAAAGGAAATCTATACTGGTGTTGTCGCGGTAGAATTTGCTGAAGTTGTCATCCTTTACAAAATAAAGCAACTCAGTGCTCTTATTATTATTATATGCTGTACGAATAAGGAAATAATTAATTTTCTAGCAATTACGTTTTGAAATTTGTGACAGGTGAGGTGGAAAACACGATGACTCCTGTGATTTGATTTCTTATTATTTTATAGGCGGAAATACAGTGAGTGCTGATAACGCAACGGGCGTATCAGATTTATGTTTGATTTGAAAGCAGCAGATTCCTTGACAGATGGCGCAAGGCAAGGGAAGACATGACAAGTAATAAAGCTTGCCCTCACGTTACAATGAATTACGGATTCTCGGCTGCCACTTTTCCGACGCTAAATCTTTGTGAATAATGGCGCTTCTTATACACGTACTCTAACGAGATGGAGGAATATGGAAATTTCGTCCTTGTAAATCTAAGTTATAACTTATAAATTTAAGTTATAATTATTAAATTTTAATTTTTGATGGTTTTGAATTTATTTCTATTATCAAAAACACATTCAAATATTGTCTTTATAAGATTTTTGAATTTTTTAATCTACTTTCAATTGTCCAGACAATTCTTCCACCTAGTTAAACGACTCCCTTCTTATATAATCAGGTTGACCAATCTCAGTTCCCGAACCAAATCTCCAATAATTCGAGGTCCGGTAGACCATGTGTTTACAGGGAGTACGACTCCGAGTATAACTCCGTTGAGAATATCAAAATTATATATTCATAAGACAAATTTACATCCAATAGAAATAAATATTGATTAACTACATAATATATTCATTCAAATATATATATTTTTTTCTAATAAATATTATATTTAAAAATTAAAATTAATAATTGATTTTTAAATATTTAAAAAGAAATTTATGAGATTTTTTCAGATAAGCATCAGGAACATTTTTATTTAAAAATAATTAAAAAAATAACATATGTATTTATCATTTTAATTTTAAAATTTAAGAATATGAATGTTTGGTGGTATTTTTTTTATTGCTTTTTTTTTGTGTGTATGGCTAGTTTATTTATTGAATGGGAGAAAACCCATCTACTCATAATGGGATGTTTAAATTATAAGCGTGTGAAGTTTGGTTTTAAACACTTTTTGGGAATTTTATTTCCTCAAATTAGTTTCCCTCTTCAACCCATCCCTATAAAATTTGAAAGTGTAACTTGGTAATTTTTTTCACATTATCAATTAACAAAAATTATCTATCCTTATAAAATTTGAAGTTGTAACTTGGTAATTTTTTTTCACATTATCAATTAATAAAAATTTAATAAGATTTTTAATAACATCTCTATATTAGTATTATTTATCTACTTTTATGTTTTATGTTGATTGACTAGACTTGTCTTTGGGTTCAATGAATTACTAAATTGATAATTAAAAGTATTATGGACTCTTAAGCTAAGTGATTATTTTGAATATTAATTTGAGTTTATTTTTTTTATATTAATGTCTTATTAATTAAAAGATTCCATTTTCTTTATTTGATAAAGTTAATTAAATAATATTTTAAAAAATTAATTATATGTTAAATATTTTTTTTTATAAATTTGACATATAAGAGCAAATTTTTAATTTTGGAAATTTTATTGAATTGTACATTTTTTTTATTTATTGAATATTTTGTTCCAAATTTTATATTTTTAAAAGTGAAATGGAGAATTATTTTTTATAAATCAATAAATAAAAACAAAAAATTACATTTATATCCATGTCAAAAGATAAACCATGGAGTGTAAATGAAACATTCATTTGCACTCTGCAATTTATCCAGAAGCATCAACATACGAAGATATAAATATACATATATATGTTGGAAAATGTAATTCCTACTTGTCTCAGTTGTGATTCTTGCTATTTAAAGGAGAGTCTGTTTCTATTAGTTAGGAGTTGTTTCCTAAATTGGTATGTGATTGAGATATTCTCTCAACCAAGTGATTGTGTGTCCAAGATAATTTCCCTATTTCCCTATCTTGAAACGACCTTTCATATATTTATTTGTAACATTATTTGATTGAAGACAACATAGATTTCCTTATGAAAACTTAACATGATATCATTCCCTATCTTGAGAAAACACTTCATATATTTATTTATAACATTATTTGATTGAAGAAAACATAGATTTCCTTATGGAAATATAGCATGGTATCAAGGCCCTCGCCCTTGAGGGCCTGGGCCAAGGGCAATAAAAATCTTGGTGAATGTTGTTTGTCCATTTTTTTTGGTATGTCCATTCTTTCGACTGAGCTTGTTGGTGTTTTTTTAGTCGTAGAGCTCTATCTGCATCTGTGGGGTTTTAGGAGGCGCTTTGGGCTATCTATTGCCCACGTAGTAAAATAATTCTCATTGGCATCTAAAATAGTGAAAGGATGTCAGAGAAGAAGGCTTTAAGCAAATCTACTACGATGACTCACAAGGACTTCCATGGCAATTCCATCCCATCACATCATCCTTTGTTGTAAGCGGAGCTGACCGAGCAGAGAGATATGTCGTTCTCTCCTTCAGCAAGAAGGCCACCATTGTCGAGGAGCTATTATTTTTGTTGCTGGGCTTGCAGACCTGTATCACTCCACTAAACTGAACCTTGGCGCTGCTGTTGGGACCATGGAATGTAAGTGGAATTGTGGAACGTTGTTGAGGAGTTGTGGAACGTTGTCGTGGAATGAAAGTGGAGCTGTGGAGAGTTGATGTCTTTCTCACCAACGATGCTATGCTATACTGTCCACTCCTCACCTGGAAGTAGAAAAAAAACAATAGAGGAGAACCTTGGCTTCACAACGTCCGTGTTGATCTGGGTTTTGCTGTGAGAAACCTTTTCTTAAGGATTTGAATCCGATTGGATCAGATCGACCTGCCCTGCTCCATGGACACATTCGATGACTCATTAAAATTCATTGGAGTCGGTCTTGCATATGTGCAGAGCCTCGGCTAGATTGCGAGAGAGGTCAAATGCTGAGGACGATTTTCCATTTTAAGCAAAGAGGAATATTGCGTTTTTGGCTGCAAAGATGGATCTGTCTATCCATTATCTGGATTTGATCTTATGCATGAAGGAATCAACATAACAAGCATTTCAAGGCGTTGATCAGAAGGTGTTCAAAGCTACATAGTGGTCGAGATGCCTATAGTGTGTAAAAATTGCAACAAAGAATAGATGTGGATTGTTCCACTTCGGATCCTCTTCCTTCAATCAGCTCACATGCAATTCTTGTGACAACGAGATCGAGGGCTTGTCCTGTAATTGTAGATTGAATCAGTACATGAAGATAGAGAGGGATTCGTGGCACATATGAGTGAGGACACACAACCGTGGATCTCAGACCAATTACTTATACCAAAGAAAGATCATATACTTTCTTTGCAGACTTCCCAGTGGATCGTTCCACCTCGACATGAAAAGTAGTGAATCTATCCTACGTTTGGAGCCATAATATCTCAGGGTTGTCAGGGTTGTGTTGCTCCAACATAGCAAACATGATTTTCATTTTTGAGATGTGGATACATGGGTTTGGCAGGGTGTTGCACAAGGTGATTTCTCTCATGTTCACATCAATTCAAAGTTCAATATCGATCTCCAGTGAACCCTGGTCATACTTTTGTCACCCACGACATTAAACGACTTCATTTTATGTGCTGGATGTGTTGAATTTAAGCCATAAATTTATCATAAATCCCATCACTTCATGATTTCATGACTGAGTTAGCAGCATAGATGGCGTGCTCACATTGGTGGTTTCAGATTGTCTCTTTATTATATTAAGTGCTCTTCGAGATTTGTATGATGTTTTTATTTTTGGACAAGTTGCATTGAGGCTGTAGAGTCGATGGTGGAGAGCTTGTGACTGGTTTTGCGAATTAAATCTCGGCAGATGGTGGAGAGTCGATTGTGGCGCGCTGAGTGTTTCTTCTACTTATATTATTTTGGCATTGTATTTTTTTTGGTATGAGTAAAGGTAAATTAGTCTTGGAAATTTGTATACATATTGAGCCCAATATGACGTCATTTTGTTAGAATTCACGACGATGACAGGTAAAATATGGAGACCAAGATATGTATGCCAAAGTTAAAAATGAAGAAGCCAAAGAATCAAAAGTAAAAAGACGATGATATTCATGTGGGAACGGAGTGTCGTGTTCCAAAATATAAATGGTATGGTGTATCTAAGATGAGTGGCAAAGGATCTAAATGGGCTTGAAAGTTTGTTTGTGATTGTGGAATAGACTCTATTATGTTGTAATGTGAACCACATATGTATTAGTATGCAAGCCTATCTAATGTTTTATAGTGTTCTTTGTAAAGTATGTCCATGGCAACTCCTAGAGTTGGAGTGTGTAATGTAAGCCTGACGAGGCATATGTACCCTCATAAAGTTCATGGTAATCTTAAAACCACTTTGTATTTGCAGTGTTAGTTTGTAACCACGTGGGAGAGTGAAGTGGACATGGATTCCTGTAGGCATGGTTTAGGGTCAGCCGACAAAACCCTTGGCATGGTTGAAGGTGAGACGAGAAAACCTTGGGCCTAGTTGAGTGAGGTCTCTCATGAGCCTTAGGAGCTAAAGTGCCTTAGCGGAAGATTTGTGGCCCATAGTGGTTGGAGTGACTTAGTGGCAGATTTGTGGCCCATAGTGGTTGGAGTGACTTAGTGGCAGATTTGAGGCCCATAGTGGTTGGAATGCCTTAGTGGAAGATTTGAGGCCCTTGGTGGCTGAGTTGAGCCTTCATGGATGGGTTGAGCCTTGGTGGCTGTGTTGAGCCTTCATGGCTGAATTAAGTGTCTTGGTGGTAGAGTTGAGCCTTGGTGGTTGAGTTGAGCCTTGGTGGCTAGGAGCCCTTGTTGGCATGGTTGAGGTAATCCGATCAAACCCAGAGCATGGTTATGGTTAATTTGATAAAACCCATAATGATGATGGAGGGGGATTTGTAGGTACAGGAACATGTATGCAATTAGAATGGTTGACAGAACCATGTATGCGAAGGGCATCCTAGTAGATTGGTTGTTGCAGTGGTTGGTACCCATGAATTCTAGTGGATAGTTGCTCTTTTATATGGACATCGACATATTCTCTTGTTATTTTTGACCACAACTAGACTTTGCAGATTGATATCGAGACAAGTAGTCATTAAGGGGGTGTGTTGGAAAATGTAATTCCTACTTGTCTCAGTTGTGATTCTTTCTATGTAAAGGAGTCTGTTCCTATTAGTTAGGAGTTGTTTCCTAGATTGGTGTGTGGTTGAGATGTTCTCTCAACCATGTGATTGTGTGTCCAAGATAGTTTCCCTATCTTGAGATAACACTCCATATATTTATTTGTAACATTATTTGATTAAAGACAATATAGATTTCCTTATGGAAATTTAACAATACACATATTTAATTAATTTTAATTAAACATTATGAAACATAAATTATTTTATTTTCTATAATTTCACAATATTAACCAATGTATTTTAATATCAACTTCATATATATAGAACCAGCTGAAGTATCACATACATATATTAATATCAACTTCACAAATAAAGAGATATATATTAATGTTAAAAAAATATATTTAAATGTTAATCACAAATAAGATATTTCAAGTCCCAAAAGTTAGACTCTGCTAGTAAGCTCACAAGGTGTCATCCCTTCACCTCGATCTTACTTTATAACCAGTATAGATTCATTTTAACCACAGATCTACCAAGAACTGAGAGGGATCAAATTTCAAACTTGAAAAAGGATTTACATGTAAACAGATTTAATCGCTTCTAGTCCTTGGTAAATATATGATTAAGAAATAACTTAGTTATATAAAATTATATTATTAAAGATAAACATGGAAATATTTTATTTATTACCTAGAGAGTGAAAGTGAAATAGAAAAGAACCAAGTAGAATGAAAGTGAAATACTATAAAATGAGCCTCTCTTAGATTTTTAATTGTTTATTTATATGGTTATTTTTTTTTTGGTTGACATAAGCAAAAATTATTTATTATTTTTTTTAGGACAATGACATACTTACACGTCCCTCATACTGGATTGTAGAATGAGTCTCTCTTCTATTTTTAATTATTTATTTATATGGGTATTTAATTTTTGTTTTGTTTTTCTGTTTTGGTTGACATTAGCGAAAGTTAATTTTATTATTTTTTGAGGGCAATGACATACTTACATGTCCCTTATATTGGATGGTAGAATGTGCCCTGAGTGTTTTTTAATTATTTATTTATATGGTTATTTAATTTTTGTTTTTATGTTTTGGTTGACATTAGGGAAAACTATGTTTATTAAATTATTTTTATTATTTTTTGAGGACAATGACATACTTACACGTCACTTATACTGGATGGTAGAATAAGCCATGAGTGATTTTTAATTATTTATTTATATGGTTATTTTATTTTTTTATTTTTTTTTGTCATTAGTAAAAATTATTTTTATTATTTTTTGAGGAGGTGACATACTTACACATTTGCCTCATACTGGATTGTAGAACTACTATAGATCCATTTCAACTGGATCTACCAAGAGCCTAGAGGGATCAAATATCAAGCTTGAAAAAAGATTTACAAGTTAATTAATCCCTTTTAGTGCTTGGTAAATTAATTTTTCATTGTTTAAATTGTATTTTATGATATTTTATCATTATTAATATTTTATATTAAAAATTGAATGTGTTACACATTTTCAAACAATTAATATATTAGTTAATATTGATATTCAAATAATTTATTAAGTTCTATATTGAGATATTTATAAGAGAAATATATATTTTCTGTTTTTAATTATTTTATCTCTATAAAGTTGTATAAAATTATATTATTTAAGATAGATATCAAAATATTATTTATTAATTGAAGAGTGAAAGTGAAATATCAACAACTGCGTTAATTGTTGTGTTAATGGATTGTTATATGGTTATTTAATTTTTTTTTAGTTTCTCCTACATGAGCTAAAATTGTATTTATTATTATTTTGAGGACGTGACATACTTACACATGCTCCTCGTACTAGATTGTAGAATCAGCCTCTCGGCTCAATAAAAAAAGGATGTGTAATTCACAATTCTTAATATGAAGTCAATGATATGTTATATTTAAAAAATATTAATGACCAAAACATTTCAATGTAGACATAAATAAATATTTCAATATCATATATAGAAAAAGGGAAGACATGTTTAAAAATATAACAATAAAATTAAATTTGAACACTATGGGGCCATAAGAAAAATATTTTGGTATTAGCTATATATGTATATATTATAAAAGTAATTGAAAATAAAAGATTTCTTACGATTGAAACATTCATGTAGTTTTCCCACTGGGTGTGGAATAGACGATGATGATTTTTTTGTTGGGTTACTCTGTGATGCGAAGGTCACTGGTTCGAAACTTCGTGGCTAGGTGTGATTCCTTGGTTATTTTGATGGCTTAAATACCACTGTCTAAAGTAATCTATGGAACCCATTGAGAAAACTTAACCATATATATATACACACACACACACATACACATACACATACATATACATACAAATACATATACATAGACACACACACACACACACATATATATTGTTTAATTATTTAATATTTTGGTTTTTCTTTTAGTACATTTTTTGATCAACGATGATGGTGTGTTTTGTTAAGTTACTATGTGATGTGAAGGTCACCAGTTCAAAACTTCGTGGGAAGGGAAAATTCTAGCCATGTTAAGGGTTGGTGTGACCAAGGCTAGGTGTGATCCCCAAGTTATTTTGATGGCTTAGATACCCCTGGAGTTGGAAAACTCAAAAAAGTTAACAATATATATATATACACACACACACACATACACATACATATATATACATATACATACATACATATATATGTGTGTGTGTGCGCGCACACACACACACACACACATATATATATATATATATTGTTTAATTATTGAATATTTAAGTTAACAATATATATATATACACACACACACACATACACATACATATATATACATATACATACATACATATATATGTGTGTGTGTGCGCACACACACACACACACACACATATATATATATATATTGTTTAATTATTGAATATTTTGGTTTTTTTCTGAGTACATTTTTTGATCAAATTTAACGTAAATCCAATAAAGATCTATTGGAGTTGCAAATTTTATTTGTCTACTCTACACATTCGAGTGTTAAGGGGATTTTCAAGGAATTAGATATGTTTATGCATTCAAAATTTCAAGTTAAACAATAAAAAATTTCAATGTTATGAAGAATTGTATTGGTAAAACATTGTATTGGTGTCTTGCTCAAAATTAAGATGTGGAACTCCTTCCATGCTCAGCATGAAGTTGATATATATATGGTACACACACACATACACATTAGTGTGTTGCTCGAAATGAAGGAGATGTGGATTTCCTTCCATGTTGAACATGGAGTTGATATATATAAAGAATAAATGTATATCCATCTTAACCTGAAAACTATTAAGCATCGAGAGGGATAAAATTTCTTGAGATAAAAATATTTCTTCATGTTTGACACTCTAAAAGAGGTTTTCACTATGATATTTTATCCCTTTGGGTGCTTGATATATCTTAGCTTAAAATGGATCTAGATTGGTCATGTAAAAAATGTTTGAATACTAGTGGTTGTAGGTAGGTATTGTTTTTTACCTAATATCTTTCTCATCCCCACCTTATATTTTCTACTTAATATCTGAGCCTAGCCCCACCTTAGATTTTTTTCTTAATATCTCATCCTACCTTGACCCTCATATAATATAAAATGTTAATATGTTTTATGTAATATCTCCTTCTAGCCTCACCTTCACCCTCACCCTTAACTTCACCCTCATAAAGGATGGGGCCGAGGGAGATGTTAGGTAAAATATCTCACCTTCACAAAGGGGAGGGGTGGGATGACATATTAGTTAAAACATACATACTCAAAATGTGTGGTGGTGGGTGGAGGTATTAGAAAATACATAATATGTTTTACCTAATATCTCAAATACAAAAAGATAACAGGGAAAAAATGTTTTATCTAATGTCTCCTCCCACTTCACCTCATTATGAAAGTGCAAGTTTCACCTAATAGCCTATTGTCATGGTGAGATGTTTTAACCAATAGCTCTGACACCCTACCTTTACTAGATAAAATATGATATGTTTTACATAATATCTACCCGCATCAATATCCCGACTCCCATAATATTTTTCCCTAATATCTCCCTCAACATCAACCTCATAACGGGCAGGGGTGGTGGGAAATATTAGGTAAAGCATATATTCCACCCCACCACCACCTATGTTTTACTTAATATAACCCCCCATCCCCACCTATTTGTTACATAATATTACCCCCCACCTAATATATTAGGTAAAACATTTCCTCGTCGTCATAATAGGTAGTTGCGGGTAGGGGGGAGGGATATTAGGTAAAGCATAGATTTATCCCCACCACCACATATGTTACTCAATATATACGATCACCCACCTATTTTTAACCTAATATCCCCCTGCATGAAACATATTAGGAAAAATATAGGTACTAGGGATGGGGGGAGATATTAGGTAAAACATGTACCTATATTTACCTAATATCTTGGGTGGGGGAGATGCTAGATAAAAAATAGGTGGGGGTGTGGAGAAATATTAGGTAAATCATATGTGGTGGTGGATGGAGCTATATGTTTTACGTAATGTCTTGGCAGGGAAGGTATTAGATAAAAAATAGGTGGGGGTGTGCAGAAATATTAGGTAAATAATATGTGGTGGTGGAGGGAGCTATGTGTTTTGCCTAATATCTTGGGTGGGTGAGATATTAGGTAAAACATAGGTGGATGGGGGGAAATATTAGGTAAAAAATATGTGGTAGTGTGGGGAGCTATATGTTTTACCTAATATCTGCCTCTACCCTAACCATTGTTATGTTTTACCCTATATCTCCCAGCACCCCATCCCACCCATGTTTTACCTAATATCTTGGGTGGGGGTAGATATTAGGTAAAACATATACCAATTTTTAACCTAATATATGCCTATTTCTAATCTAATATCTTGATCAAGGGAGATATTAGATAATAAATAAGTGGTCATAGGGGGAAATATTAGGTATTACATATATGTGGGTAGGGAGATAAATGTTTTAGCTAATATCTCCACCCACCTAAACCCCTACATTTTTATATTTTAACTTATATATTCCCCCAACCCTTTGTGGCAGGGGGATATATTAGGTAAGAGATAGGCCAGAATGGGGGGGATGTTATGTAAAAAATATGTGGTGGGGATTTAGGGAGGAGGGGTAGATATATGTTTTACCTAATATCTCCCCTCATCCCTAGCCCTACCCCCAACCCCATGTTTATTATGTTAAGTAAAACATGTTATGTTTCATTGAATTTCTACCCCCACCTCCACACTCACGATTGTTATGTTTTACCTTATATATCGCCATACACCACCCCCACCATCATGTGAGGGTGGGCATGGGGGAGCTAGGGTGAAATATTAGGTCTTACTTAATATCTTCCCCCCACTAACACCCTTGTTTTAATTAATGTCTCCCCCATATGACATTCATATATTTTACCTAATATCTCTCTTCACCCTCTATGTATGAGTAACACCCCTAGTATACCCCCCATGAATTTTATAATGTAAGTGTACTCTAATTATAAATGTTTATAAATTTATTTGAATGGATAGAAGAGTGGGATCCTAGATCCACGATCTGAGGGGGGAAAAGAAGAACTCGAGTGGTGTTATCTAGAACCACTGCTTAATCAAATGTGCACCTAACAAGAAATATATTGAAGAACATTCCATGAGGAACATGAAGAGGAACACAACAAAAATGATTATTCGAACAAAAAGAGGTGGTTAGCTTTTAGTTCAATGAAATAATTTTGAGGACAAAATTGGATTTTAGGGTAAGGATTAAAACTAGTGAGGATTATTTCTAGCTGACATTGCTTGAAAAATCCCATTGGGTCATAGATCTAGCTCAGGGGTGATTGCTGCAAGAAATATAAGCTGCAACTAGTTTATGGTTGGGTGGAAATATAAAGTCCCACCTTCAGTTTCAACCATTGCTAAATCTTGAAAGTGTTATTAGTGGTGTCCTATGAATATGATTATTAGTTCTTTATTGAAATGAATGCATACCTCTATAATAATTTGCATGGCTGTAGGAAATTGTTGAATGGAATCAATAGGAAAAATGTCTTGATTGTTCTATGAATTATATTGAAATCCTACCTTGAGGTTGTAAGAAATATGTCTTTATTTTTATGTGCAAGTTAATATGTTGCAAGTGGACATCAAAGGCTCTATGATTACAATTGCTAATTTTTCTTCTAAATTTTTCTTCTGGGAGGTTTTGGAAGCTCAAACTTGGACCCTCATGAGGGGAAACCTTGTTGATCCTCTTATATAGTTTTATGATCTTGGGTTGCAAATATTTAGGAAATATTGTCCTAAAAAGGTGTGATTCCTAAATGCATATTTAAATAGGCCATTTCTTCTATAAATTTTCTTTTGGGAGGTTTTAGAAGCTGATACTTGGACCACAGTGAGGGGAAATCCCACTGATCATCTGGTTCAATTTCCAGATCTTGGGTGATGACATTTTAGGAGATATGATCAGAGGAATTCAAGCTTCATGAATGTTTCTAAAATCATGCTTTAAACAGGCCATGTTGGAATTTTTTCTATAAATTTTCTTTTGGGAGGTTCCAGAAGCCAAAAATTAGACCACAGTGAGGGGAAATTGTATTGATTATCTTATCCAACTTTTAGATATTGAAGCATGATATTTTAGGAGATATTGTAAGAGGAATTTGATCTTCGTGAATTCTCGTAAAATCATGCATGAAACCATTCATGTTAGCATTTATGCCATAAATTTTCATCTAGGAGGTTCTAAAGGTTGAAACTTGAATCATACTAAGGGGAACTCCCACTAATCATTTGGTTATGTTATTAGAACTTGGAATACTATAATTTAGGAGGTATTCCCTAAATATTTTTCTATATTAGTTTGCATGAAAATTGTTTGAAGAAATGGCTAAATGGTTTAATGATTTGTTGTGGTCAGGCCAGGAGGTAACTCCTCAAATGAGATTATATTATTCATTTAGGTTGTTCATTATTATATACATGAGGGAGTGACTGTTGAGTTTCATCTCCCGATGACTTTCCATTTTCTCTATTATTTATTTACACTATTTACAGTTGTTCACCCAACCCCTATGATTAGGTGTCAACATTCCCCCCCTTAATCTGAAGGGATGCTGGTGAGTCCAAACATCATTCTAAATCTTTCAAGCTTTTCTCTTCCAAGCACTTTGGTTAAGATGTATGCAATCTGCTCATTAGTGGAACAATGACGAAGATGGATTGTTTTGGCCTCAACATGATGTCGAATCAGATGATATTTTGTATTGATGTGCTTCGTTTGATAATGGAACTTTGGGGTTTTGGCCAAATTTATTGCCGAGGTATTGTCAATCATGAGTGGAGTCAAATGTACTTGTTTTACTTGCAAATATTCCAGAATTTTCCTGAGCCACACAATTTCTTTTGTTTCCTCAGCTGCTGCCACATATTCTGACTCTGTTGTGGAATCTACTAGAACTGATTGTTTGCGTGATCTCCAGGAGACAACTCTTGATCCAAGACTCATAGCATAACTAGAAGTAGATACCCCAGTTTCTTTGTCTCCATCGAAGTCTGAATCAGAGTATCCAATCAAGATGAAGTCACCCACCTGTGTATATTGGAGTATAAAGTCTTGAGTTCCCTTCAATTACTTTGGAACTCTTTTTGCAGTAGACCAATGTCCCTCACAAGGCTTTTGCATAAACATGGAGAGGATTCCAACAAAAAATGAAATGTTTGGTCTAGTAGTAGTCAGGTAGTTGACACTTCCTACAAACTATCTATACTTTGTTACATCCTCAAATTCTTTTCCTTCAATGGATGCGAGCTTTAAGTTTTGTTCCATTGGAGTAGTCAGAGGGTTTCATTCAGCCATGCCAAACCTGTTCAACAGATCTCCAATGTACTTCTTTTGAGAAAGGAATATGGACTTTGGATGTTGAGTTACTTCAATACTAAGATAGTAATGAACATAGCCCAAATCAGTCATTTCAAAACCTTTCCTCAATTCCTTCTTTATGGATGGAATGTAGCTCTCGTTGTTCCCTGTCATTAAAAGATCATCTACATGTACCACAAGATATACAACTATTTTTCCAACTTTCTTGACAAACAAAGTTGCATCATCAAGATCATAATGTTTGAAATTGAGTTTCAGAAGATGCTCAATTAGTTTTTCATACCAGGCTCACGGTGCTTGTTTGAGGCCATACAAGGATTTCACAAGTTTTCATACTTTATGTTCATGTCCTTTCACAACAAATCTTTCAGGATCGAACATAAAAACATTCTCTTTTATATCTCCATTCAAGAAAGAAGTTTTTACATCCATTTGATGGAATTTCCAACCATTTTGAGTTTGCTAGGGTAAAGAGTGTCCAGATGGTAGCCCAATTTTCAGTGGGGGAAAAGTTCTCCTCATAATCGACCCCTTCCTTCTATGCAAAACCTTTTGCCACAAGCCTAGATTTGTGCTTGTCAAGTGAGCCATCATCTTTATACTTGTTCTTGTAGATCCACTTGCAGCAAATTGGTTTGGTTCCCAATGGAGTGTCAACTAGCTTCCAAGTGCCATTCTTTATCAAGGCATCATACTCCTTTAGCATTACTTCTTTCCATTCATCATGAGAAGCAATTTCTTTGAAGGAAGTTGGTTCAAAATCTGTAGACAAATTCAATTCACAATCATAAGAAACATCCATATCAACAGGTGAATCAGAGTCATCTAAATCACCTCCATTTTTTCGGGTTGAATTTCTAGTTCCTATCTTTCCAACCTCATCAAGATGAACACTTTCAAGTGTCTTTATCAGCCACTTTGGGGGACCATTTTGAGATGGTCCAGGCTACTCAGTTGGTTGAGTTGGGACTGAATCAAGATTGAGTCTCCCAATTTTTTCAATCACATCACTCAAAGTATCATTCGTTGTTGGAGTTTCATGCACGGGAGAGAGTGCTTCAAAATAAGATTCCAAAGGTTGATCTAGTATATGAATCCCCCCTTCAAGATTTCGAATCTAATTATAAAATTCTTGAAATGATTTTGCATTTGCGAATCTATCCAAGCAATCAAGTTTCTACTCAATAACATTTCCAGTTTTGGATGATTAAAGAAAGATTAGATCTCTAGATACAACAAACATTTTATTGACTTCACCATAGAGATGGTATGCTTTAGAGGTATTTGAATACCCCAGGAGGATACACTTATGACTTCTTGTACCAAGTTTGTTTCTATGTACCTTTGGTATCAAGGCATAACATGTGGAACCAAAGACCCTAAGATACTTTCCAAAGGAATGTGTCCATAACACATTTCATAAGGATTCTTGTTTCTAATATCATTAGATGGACATCTATTCTTTACATATACAACACATAGAATTAGATCAGCCCAAAACATCAATTTTACATTTTTGAAAAACATCATGGAGCGCACCATATTTAAGATTGTCCTATTCATTCTTTTAGTTATTCCATTCTGTTGGGGATTATAAGGCACAGTTGTTTGATGTTTGATCCCATGTTGGCGAATATAGTTTTCAAATTCATTTGAAGTGTATTCTTTTCCATTATGAGTGCGACTAGAGCCAATATGAGATAGTGCATCATTTTCAATCCATGTATGAAAGTTCTTGAATGTTTGAAAAGCATCAGATTTGTTCTTCAATAAACAAACCCAACACATTCTGGTGTAGTCATAAATAAATGTCATCATATATTTATTTCCTTTTGTAGAAGGAACAAGCATTGGACCACGTAAATCTGAATGAACGAGTTCAAGTTTTCTATGTGCTCTAGAGGGTGAATCATGAAAAGATTGTTTGCTATGCTTTCTTAATATGCAAGCATGATCCAAAATGGATCCTAAAAACCTCTAAGTCTTCATATACATAACTATCAGAAACACTATCACATGGGAAAAACATTAAGAAATGGCGAAAAACAGAGTAAAGCGAAGGTTCAAATAGGATGCACAGGAGCCGTCGGATCAGATCGATCAATGGTCCAGAACAAATTAGCATATCACAATCGGCGGAGGCCAGCGAGAGATATCGGAGGCTGCCGTATGAAAATTGTGATAGCGATTAACACAAGTCAACAAGTACCATCGATCAAACGTGTAGATCAATGGTCCAGATCTACTCGCAATATCGCATCACAACTATATAAGGGTGTTGAGCGATGGAAAAGGTATGCATTTGCCATTTATTTCTTTATCTTTTCCTCTGGATCATAACTCCTTTACATTCTAAAATGGTAATATGTTAAAGAATTATGATAGAATTAAGGAGATTTGTGATTAATACAAAATAACTAATTATTGTCTTTTTCTATACAGAAAGTGAAGGGAATAGAAAATCACTATTCGGAAGGTAAAGAAAAAAGCAAGGAAACTGTTGTTCCTCTGTTAGGAAACCGTGTCCAGACAAGAAGAACGAGACTGGAGTGCACAGCTCACGAAAAGATGGAGAAAACAGAGTGGTTGCGAAAGAGGACAAGAAGACAACCGAAGATGGAAGATTAAGCCAAGCCCTCATGATATTTTGATTCTGAGGGATTGCCACTTTAAAAGTTATCTACAACCTTGATGTATCCGCTTGCCCATTATAAATGGGGCAACGATTGTAAGACAAAAGAAGGATTGATTTTTTAGAATTACTGTTATAATTTCATCTTTGATCATCGACTCTCTTTGAGGAGCGATAGCTGCAACTCTACCATATATGATTAATATATAACTTAGTTGCTGTTCCATTATCTGATCCTAGAGTAAACGCAACAGTGCTTCCTTGGTGGCTAAGGGCCTGGCTGTGGTGGATCCACTTGCTTCTTGTATCACTATTTTACAATTACAGTCTTGTGTGGTTGGATTTCCTTAATTCGCTTTATTCAGTAATCTTCTGTTTCTGAACATCTCGCTGAATTACTCTGTTACATCAAGATCATAATTAGACTACGTTGATAACACGATTGTTATTCATAACTCAATGTCGTGCTGTTCCTTTTGAAACAATACTACACTGTCTAGTCTAGATTCTGTTGTTCACTCACAACTGCAACTGCTGTTCATTTAATTGCCGTTCAATTATAATCACGATTGCCATTCCTTTATACTTGCGATTAATGTTCACTCTGCCAGAATAAGATTACTGATTCTATTACTTTATAGTCACTGTGTGTTTACACTTAATGAGATTTGTTGTTCCTTTATTATTTAAATATTGCTGTTCAGTTTCATTTCATTTAAAGATTGTTGTTTGGTTCATTTTGGTAAAGAGTGTTGTTCGATTCATTTCTGTACATTAAACTTTGTGTTTCAATCTTTTCAACAGACTTAGTTGATGTTCCTTTCCTGCAAGGATTTTCTTTCACCTTTTAATTGATAGTACGACAAGTGTGTTTTAGTAAGCATTTCCAATCGAATTGTTATTATTTGCTTTAGTGTGGATTGAAAGATCTACAACTATAAAGAACATTGACTATCGCTGTCTAAGTTCTCAGATTGGAGGTCCTGTTTATGATTGATTTCATTTATATCAGTTGAGAGAGGAAAGAATTGTCACTACTGCATCTTTGATTGATAAATTTCTATAGTTTTCTGAATGAATGATTTAAGTTTCAGAGCATTAAGGTTTCTTGTAATTACAAGTAGATTCTATTTCCAGCATCTGTTTACTCTTATATTTAGCACTATGCTGCAAACTAGAAAAAATTACTCTCGAATCAAGTGACTGCTTTAGATTGAGTACACTCTTGAGATAAATGATCGTACCTGGATTGATAATTAATGTAGGGTAAATAGGGGCTAAAAAGACACCTTTTATCACTCAAAATTTTGGCGCCATTGCTGGGGAGAGTGTAGCCATTTGTTTTAAGAAGAGTAGTGTGCATTTGATAAGTACCTGCTAGGAGAGAATTGGGTATTAAAAATGAAAGGTAAGAACCTGCATATGAAGCATGTAATAGCCCTGCTCCCCCGCCCACTTTCCTACAGATTTGTTGATTACATTGGGTAGAAATATGTATTTGAGTTGTGTGCATGACTAAGCAGAAAAAGCATAAAAGGAATCCAAAACCACTACACAAACCTGATAAAACTAAGGGACCAGTGACCCTTGGCCGATCGACCTTTATAGATGATATCATTAAAAAAGAAGAATCTCAGCCATTAGTAGATCCTAGAAAAGTTGCTTCTAGACAACCTACTAACTCCCTTCGGGCCACAGAATCACCATCTGTAGCCTTTGCTGAGGTGCACAGCTAAATAGAAGAGCAATATTTTCAAGAAATTGAGAATTCTAGCCCCAAATCCTTACAAGAAGGGAACCTTAGTAATCTCTACGAAGGAGGAGGAGAAATAGGGGAAACAGAAGAATCAAGATCTCCTCTTGGAATAGTTCAGCCACTAAGCAGCCTAGATAAGGGAAGGGCTATCAAAATCATCCAGAACAAAGCTGAAGAACCTAAAGAGCCAAGATCCCCCCAGATATTAGTTCAACAAGGAACTCTCATCATCCTAGACCAAGGAAGTGCTGTTAAGACCATTCCTACTGCTTCTCGTTAGCCTAGGAATAACTTCCTAGAAATCCCAGAAGGATATTGGCACATATTTGATCAAATGGCCTAGAATCAGCAAACATCTCAGACCTCCACACTGCAATATCCCATTGTGGACACTGCATTAAATGCACCTATGAAAGCCATACCGCTGAAGCATATCCCTACATTCCATGGCCTAACATCGGAAGACCCAGATGCATTTTTGTTTTAATTCGATTATTATGCCAAGGTATGACTATACCACTGATCCCCAAAAGCTAAAACTATTTCCCCCCACATTAGAAGGAGTAGCTTTACGATGGTTTATGGGATTAGGTGGAGGTGTTATAAACGACTGGGATTAGATGAAAGGTGTTTTTGTAAAGAAATATTATTATTCTTATAGGTCTAGAGAATTAAAGGATGAAATATCACAGATGGTAGCCAGACCTAATGAGACACTAGAAGAGTATGTTGAACGTTTTCAATATAATCTTCAGAGATCTCCTTATGCATCATTACCCTTACCTGACAATGTGTTAAAAACTACATTAATTAAAGGAATGAAGGAACAATGGGTTGAAACACTAAATATTATGGGAAAAGGTGACATCTATCAAGAAAATTTTGTTGACATTATTGATTTGTGTATTAGGAGTTCAAGAGGTAGTACAAGGCTAAAACCAGCATAACATGACATGCTCACAAGGGACAACAAGATCTCCAGTGGAGGAGTAACCTGCGTAGAAATCGATAATTTACTGGAGGATTTCAAAACTAATATATTGGGGACTCTGACAATGCATCTCAATATTATGCAAGCTAAACAAAAAAAAGCAGAAGCAGAGCAAAACTTGGCAATATTCTGCCCTAGATGCAGAAAGAAACATAGTGTTAAAGAGTGCCCACTGGATGCAGTTCAAGTCTGTGCTAATTGTACAAAAGATCACTCCATAGAGAACTACTCCTCACTCCTGGGTTTGAAAGCAATGTACAAAGAAGCGGAAGAAGAATCAGAACTAGTGTACCTACTCAATCAGCGCCATCAATGGCAGCCACGACAACCAGGTATGCCCTCTGATCCATCTTCTTCTTTCCAACCTCTGCAATATCATGCTCAACAATATAATATAGTGTGGCAAAATTAGCCACCCTTCCCAAGCTGGTCACAACAACCATTTTCTTCATCACCATGGCCAAATCAAACAAGCCAAACTAATTGGCCAAACTTTCCCTACTCTCCACCATGTTGGAAAAACAATGCATATCCAACACAATGGTCCCCTTCCACTTCGCAGAGTCAAGCCTGGCAGTCAAACTGGCAAAGACCAATGAATCAGCCAGCTGGAACCATCCCCCTCCCTCAACCCACACTGCCAACACCATATACACTACAAAAAAATCCCCAGTCTAACTTAAGACCGCAACTCCCAGCCCAGCCTAACCCAAACCCTAATAATAGATCGGTTCAATCTGTTCAAATAATCGAAACACCAGAACTTGAAACCAACGTAAAGGGGTGCAACGACCTTCAATTAAGGTCTGGGCACATAATAGAAACTGAGGGAGATAAAAATTCACTAGTTGAAAATCCGTTACATGTAGAACAACTACTACAAGAAGAGGATGTGGTCAGACAACAAACTCACAACTAGACAACCACATCTTCTGCCCCATTCCCAAAATGACTAATCATACCGCACCCAATAGAACATCTTGACTTTGATCCTCTGGGAGAACTAAGAAATTTGTGTATAGAGATTCCACTCCTCCAGGCTATCCAAGATATCCCGATCTATGCAAAAACCAACAAAGAGCTATGTATAAAAAGCCAAAGAGGAGAATAACAACTAATCCAACCGTCCAAGTAGTCGGCACCCTATCTGATCTACTATCAGGAAGAGAAGTACCTGTCAAATATGAAAACCCAGGGAATCCTATAGTGACGGTGCAAATGAATGGACAAACCTTTTCAAATGCCATAGTTGATTTAGGGGTTGCAATTAATATTTTAACAACCACCACTTGTAAAAAACTGGGCATTACATTAGTAGAACCAACTACCACCCTATTGGAACTGGCTGACCAATCGATAGTCAGGCCAGAAGGTACACTACATGATGTCATGGTATCTGTAGATTCCTGGGAATACCCTACCGAATTTCTGATAATCAACCCCAAAAGCCAACTCGATGGACACCCTTTAATCTTAGGTAGACCTTTGCTAGTGACTATTGATGCTTACATTGGCTGCCGGCAAGGCAGTATGACTATAACTAGAGGGAGTAATATCAAGAATCTAGCTCTATACCCTTCAGCCCAGCCAAGTTTAAGAATAATGAAAACTAACAAACAACCTGTATCATATCTCATAGAAAACATTAGGTCCCCATTAACCATAGAAGATGCCCTCGATTTCAAAGACCAAACAGAGGATGACATTATTAACAACTTCATTAACTAATCTGAATCCATATCCCATGTACAATGTCACATGATAGAGGCAACATTTGACAATGAACTAGAAGAAGATCCCCTCAAAGACACTTATGATCAATCAATACCCACTACTTCTGTTTCAAACAACAAAACTATACAGATTGAGCCAGGAAAAACCTTGAACATTAACAAAAACCTGACTCCTGAACAAGAAGAAAAGCTGCTCCAACTACTAAGAAAATACAAGGAAGCTTTTGCCTGGGATTATCCGGACATGAAGGGAATTGATCCCCAACTGTGTACGCACCACATTTATACAGAAAAGGAATCTAGACCACCTCGCCAACCCCAATGGAGACTCAACCCTCACCTGAAAGATATTGTGAAAGTCGAGTTACAAAAGATTTTCGATGTAAACTTTATTTATCCAATCTCCAATAGCAAGTGGGTCTCTCCACTAGTAGTGGTGCCAAAGAAGAATGGAAAATGGAGGATTTTTGTAGACTACAGAGAATTGAACAAAGAAAATAAAAAAGATCACTTTCCCCTTCCATTCATTGATCAGGTATTAGATTCATTAGTAGGAAAGAAATTCTTTTCTTTCTTAGATGGCTTTAGTGGGTACAATTAGATTCAGATTGCCCCTGAAGACTAGGATAAAACTACTTTTACTTGTCCTTAGGGAACATTTGCCTACAGAGTCCTACCCTTTGGCCTATGCAGTGTGCCTACCACATTTCAGAGCACATTCCTCGGCATCTTTTTAGATTTAATAAATGAAGGGCTCGAAGTATATATGGATGATTTCACACTGTATGGAGATGATTTTGAGCCAGCACTAGAAACATTGGAAAAGGTGCTGCAACGATGTATTACCACCAGGATCTGCTTGAGCCATGAAAAGTGTCATATGATGATGACCGAGGGACTCATCCTAGGTCATTATATCTCAGCAGCCAGAATATAGGTAGATCCGGCCAAAATTCAAATAATTTTGTTAATACCTACTCCTACCACACAGATAGAGGTATGTAGTTTTATAGGATTTTTTGGTTATTATAGGAGATTGATAGATCATTTTTCTCAAATAGCTGCACCTTTATACGCACTGACAGGGAATGTTGATTTTATTTGGACAAATAAATGTGGCTGTGCTTTTGAGGATTTGAAAAAGCTTGTGTCAACAGCCCCAATGCTCAAAGGCCCAAATTGGGATCTGCCATTTCAAATTTCATCTGATGCTTCAGGCACAGCTATTGGAGCAATCCTTGGATAGGAAGAAGATAAAAATCCATATGCAATTTATTATATTAGCAAGAATTTATCTCCTGCTGAACTAAACTATACCATAACTGAAAAAGAGTTTTAGCTGTAATACATGCTGTAAATAAATTTAGGCATTACATGACTGGATATCCTGTTGTTTTATATACAGATCACTCTACCATAAAATACTTAGCAAATAAATATGTTACAAATGGTAGAGTAACAATATGGTTGATTTTATTGCACGAATTTGACATCACAATAAAAGATCGACCTGGGAAAGGGAATCGTGTAGCTAATTTTCTCTCACGATTGTCGAAGCCAGCGGATGCAACAACAGTCAAAGATCAATTCCCAGATGAACATTTTTTTGCTGTTACTATCAAGACAACCTGGTATTCTGATGTTGCAAATTATTTAGCGATAGGTAAATTACCAAAGCATCTAACCCCCAATGAATGAAAACAGATTGTGCAACAAAGTACCCGATTTTCTTGGATTGGGGGCTACCTATTTCATACAGGGGAAGATATGCACATCAGAATATGCGTCTGTGTAGATGAAATATTTGACATTCTGAAATCTTGTCATGACGGACCATGTGGCAGACATTTCACAGATCGCAAGACTGGTCATAAGGTTTTGCAAACATGCTATTACTGGCCCACAATCTTTAAAGACGCTAAGAATTTTTTTCAAGCCTGTGACAGTTTCAAAAGAGCAGGACGCCCTGGACAGTCCGACGAAATTCCTTTAAACCCACAGTTAGTAATTGAACCATTTGATCGTTGGGCGCTCAATTTTGTTGGTCGGATAAACCCATCATCATGGAAAACATATATTCTAGTAGCAACAGAGTATGTTACCAAATGGGTTGAAGCAGAGGCACTTCCAAGAGCTACAAAGGATTTTGTAATACATTTCATTTTCCAAATATTTGTGCGATATAGCCTCCCGAAGGACATAATCATGGATGGAGGACCGCAGTTTGTAGGTAATAAAATCGCTGCAACATTAAAAAATTATCACATTCAGCACAAAATTACCACTCCGTATCACCCATAAGCAAATGGCCAAGTAGAGAGCATGAATAAGGTGATAGAGGCAATACTTACAAAAACAGTTGCATTGCACAGACACGACTGGGCTTCAAGATTTCCTGAAGCCTTGTGGGCATACCGAACAACGTGGAGAAATATCACCGGCCATTCACCATATCAGCTAGTATTTGGGAAAGAACCCATCTTTTCAATAGAGTTCGAAATATGAACATTAAGAACATCACAGGAGATCGGTCTGAATTTAAATGAGGTCCAGACTAACAGATTACAACAAATTAATGAGCTAGATGAAATCAGGCTTCCAGCTCTTCAACGCACTGCATTAATTCAACAGCAGAGAGCAAAATGGCACGACGCCCTAATCAAAACAAAAATCTTCCACGAAGGAGATTGGGCACTCCTATATGATTCTAGGTTTCAGGATTTTCTGGGAAAACTCCAGACTCGATGGCTTGGACCATATGAAATACAGAAAGCGCATGACAATGGCACCATTATTTCAACTACTATTGACGGATCTAGACATGCCTTTAAAGCAAATGGTCACCGAGTGCGACTGTACCATAAATCACTTACTCGGGAATCCTTTTACTAGCAGCTACGGGAAGATTCTAATATGCAAATTCTTGCTGAGGAAAATAATCCTTCCTCGGCATTGGTTCACTAAATAATCCCATTGTTCTCAAACTTTGTACATAAGTTTTTCTTTTCTGCTTGTATAAACTACTTTTTGTACAAACTTTTACATTTCTGCATTTTTTGTTTTTCGCTGTTCCTTTCCAAAGGAACCACATTTCTGCATCTTTGTTGTTCCTTTCCGAAGGAATAGAAGGAACAACACTTTCACATTTTTGTTGTTCCTTTACGAAAGGAAAAACACTTTCGCATATTTGATGTTCTTTTCCGAAGGAACAACACTTTTGCATCTTTGCTATTCCTTTTCGAAGGAACAAAAATTTCGCATTTTTGCTGTTCCTTTCCGAAGGAGCAACACTTTCGCATTTTTGTTGTTCCTTTCCAAAGGAACAAAATTTCTGCATTTTTGTTGTTCCTTTCTAAAGGAACAACACTTCTGCATTTTTGTTGTTCCTTTCCAAAGGAACAACATTTCCGCATTTTTGTTGTTCCTTTCCGAAGGAACAACACTTTCGCATTTTTGCTGTTTCTTTCCGAAGGGACAACACTTTCGCATTTTTCTATTCCTTTTCAACATAAAAAGATTTCCACTAGATTGCATTTTTGCTGTTCCTCTTAAAGGAACAACACTTCTACCTGATTGCTTTTTCTGTTCCTTTTAAATGAATCGCACTTCCGCTAGATTATTTTGCCATTCCTTTTAAAGGAACAACCCTCCTTCGCATTTTTCTTTCTGCCGTTCTTTCCGAAGGAACAATAGTTTCAATTTCGGATGATCCGTATTTTCAAAGGATCCGTATTTTATTTTGCGCTTGCTTTATTTGCGGTTCTGTTTAAGGAACAACTGCTGTCCCTCTTAAGAAACAACAATTTCAAGTGTATTCTTTTCTTTTGTTTGCTGTTCCTCTTAAAGGAACCACGGTTTTACGTGTAGATATTCTTTTTATTGTCCCACTTAAGGAACAACAACTGTTCCATCTAAGGAACAACACTTTTTGAGTGCATTTTTTGTGTGTGTGTGTTTCTTAAAGAACATCATTTAGAGGATTTTTGTGAATGATGGTTCACTATTCATGATCCCTTTAAGACACAGGCATACATTCATGCAATAGCACAAAAACTAGAGGATATCGAAATCAGCAAACCAAAGAAAAATTGTTATCTTTAGAGAAATTGCTTTGTATCGATAGGAAAAAAAGGAAAGGAAACAACTATTTATATCACTTTGCTGTCTTTATTTTCACTAAAACTAATTTGATTGATTATATTTATCATGTTGGTTCTTCCTTAATCTTCATAATTCTCTTTGATCATTATTATTGAATAAGAATAAGGGCATATTTTTCCTCTATTGAGATGTCCAGACTTCTTCCACCATCCCTACTCTTAAGGAGTGTTGAACCATCCTCTGTATATAAATAGGAAAGTGCTATATAAAAGAAAAGAAAAAAAAAGAGAGAAAAATATATTTTTATATGATTACTAACATGATTTGTCAGATGAAGGATAGGGGGTCTCATCAAGAGCCAGCCTACCATGATCATAAGGAAGTAGTGAAGTGGCATTCCCACTATGGCCACCACACTAGGGGTATGATCCAAGAGGTATATCAGAAAAATAAAAAAGTCCTTGGAACATGAGGTCTCATCACGAGCCGACCTGCCCACCTTTCACTCCTTCCTCGTGAATGGCATTGTGATTCATCTGGTTACCAAGCCAACATAATAGCCTCCATTCTGAAATCACACAACACTTTACTAGGCATACATAAAGGATTATGGTTCCAAGCGTGATACAAGCAACTTTGTCAATGTTATGAACACCTGTGGGCAACAGAGCTCTGCTAATGGTATTGAAGTCATACTTTTCATACACCAATAGTCATTATAAACCCTTTTCTTATATCTTTATCTTGATTTCAAATGAGATTATGTTATATAACCATTTCGAACCTCTTACACATGATATATTGGTTATAAATCAATCATAATGGTTAAAGTGGACAATGACCCCATAAGCATTTTTACTTACGTCAGCTGTCTTATCCCCTATTTTTCGCATCATTTCATAGCATTTATATATCTATTTGCGATTTTCATCATAAGCCTCGATTTCAATAATTCGCTACTTTAGCAATCATGCCATGAATATATACGCCGTTCATTTTTTATTTTTATTTTTATTTATTTATTTATTTATTAGTTTTATTTTTATTTTTTTTCTATACAGTTGTCGTCCAGTACGCTGCTCCTCCGTTTTCCATTCGAGGACAACATATAAAATTTTAGGGGGGTGTGTGTACTCTCCAAAATACATTGGCATATGTGTCAATTCCTTATTTGGAGGTACTACGACTCCATAAGATCTTGGAAATAGCAAGTTTAACAATATTGACATTTTCCAATGTGCACAACTTGTTGTTCCATTGTCATTTTTTTGTTTTTTTTTTGCTCTGTAAAAATTAACAGTGTGCTAAGCATGAACAAAATGGGAGGTAGAGAAATACGTAGCGAAGCACAAGTGCTGATAATTTCTGACACTGCATGAGCAATTCTGGAAAGAGTAGGATGGATCAATTACCTTACACGGCTACAACAGTCCCATGAAACCGTGGCCATTGAATTTCTACAGAATTTGTAGGAAGATTATTCCATGGTGAGGGGAAGGAAAATAATAGTAACAGAGGTGGTAATTACCGAAATATCTAGACTACTGGCAGTCAGACCAATATGGACAAAGAAAAAAGTAAGACTTCGAGACACCATAGCCATCTTTCGGGACGAAGGACAAAACCTTACCATCAAAGGAAAAGGAGTATTTCTTGCAACCCTAGGAGAACCATGGGCAGAATTAGCCAAAATAGTGCAAAGTTACATCACATGTGATGGGAGAAAGGATGTGGTAAGACCATGCCATCTCAAATTATTAGTAGTATTAAGACATAAATGTGCTGTAAATTTTCCTGCATATTTAATTTCTTTATTTCATGATGCTGCTTGGAGTATAAGGAAATCACGTCATATAGAAATGGTAGTAAGTCATCATGGTTTAATTCGATTAATAATCAATCATAGTCTTGCTCAACAACAGTCTAGTTGGGAATAATTGGTATTTTCAATAGATGGGGGATTGGCCTTACCAGCCCCGAAAAGAAAAAGAACCACTAGCGCATCAACTAGACCGCAAAAACATAGAATGTCCCTTAGATCGAGGAAAGGCAGGGGAATGTTGGGAAATCTCCAAGATAACAGTAGCCAACCCTTATAAATACAGGACTCTGAGGATGAGAAACTCCCACAACTCGAAGGAGGGGAAAATGTGGAAGAAGAATTGGAGGAAGAAAGGGAGCACTCTATTGCAAGTCCACTACAAAGTCCATTGCAAGAAGACGAATTGACCCAAATTTTGGCCAATATGGGTGAGTATATTCAACCACAGAGTCTGCTCAACCTCAATATTGGGGCAGCAAAATCACAGTAACACTCTGCTCATAGTGAGAGTGCATCCGATGAGATGAATGATGAGGAAGAAGAAGAAGCACAATCACAGGAACACTCTGCTCACAAGAGTGCATCTGAGGAGATGAATGATGAGGAAGAAGAAAAAGCACAATCACAGGAACACTCTACTCACAAGAGTGCATCTGAGGAGATGAATGATGAGGAAGAAGAAGAAGGGCAATCACGGGAACACTCTACTCACAGCAAGAGTGCATATGAGGAGATGAATAATGAAGAAGAAGTAGAAGCAGAAGCCACCGGGAAATAGCATATCAAACTAGGGTTACCTTCCCTGAGAAACCTAATCAAGAGGATGAGAACACTAAAGAAGTGTTCCAAACAGAAAATATGGAAATAAGCCAAGGCAAGGGTACAATCCCTGAAGAACAAAGCCCAGGTCCAAGAAAAGAAATAATTGTTCCTTCGAAGAAGAAGACGAATGAAATCAAGAGGCTGCGAAAGGAACAACAAAGGCTACTGAATGTAATAAAACAACTTAGACAGCAGATAAGGGCCCTAAAAATGTGGAAAATCTCAAAAAGAACCACAAGAACAAGAAATGCAGCCACCCGAATGAAACCCCATAAAATAAAGGCCACAGGGACTCAAACGGAGCCCATATCCATTCAGGACAGCAAGGAACAACATGCTGTTGTTACAGATGCAGTGGCCCAAACAAAAGATACACCAATCTATAATAAGGATGTCCAAACAGAGGCACTATCCTCTAGCGCCACGACTGACCAGACAAAAGGGACACAGACTATAGGAACCAGATGTCACAATAAGAAGATCCAGGTAGATCTTCAGCTCAAAAGTGTTTCAATGGAAAATGATCCTAGGATAGCGAAACTCCAAGAGGATATAGCATAGGCTCAACGAATGATAGGAAAACTCACAGAAGAGACCGTTCCTTTGGAGAAATACCAAAAGTTACAGTAGCAATTTAAGAACATCAATGCATTAGAGAGTGAGGCCTTTGATAAATGTCGGAAGGCAGAGGAAAAAGTTGAAAAGGTAACAAATAAGCTAAACTCAGTCATAAGCCGAATGGATACCCTCTGTTCTCTATATACTGATGTTCTAGCCTGTAGGGCACCTGCCAAAAATTATGCTTTGTTTTTGTTAGAAAGGTATTTACAGTTAAAAATTAAGGTTGTCAAGGCAGGGGTACCTATAGAGTTAAAAACTATTGATGATTTCATAAACTACTGTAAACATTATGGAGTGAAAGTCCAGCGATTGCTATGTGAATTTTATTTGCATAATTTTGTGTTGGAGGAGGAAATGGAAAAGAATCCTAGTCCTTTTGTGGGTGATATCCAGTTTCAAGCATTCATTTTGTTTGCTGATAACTAGTTAAAATGGATCAAGGCCCATAACACCTTTTAGAGACAAGAAAACGGGTTAGACCTTTGGGTAAGGGGTGAACTGGAAAACCCATTACAGCTGTGGGATAAGCATAGAAGCTTAATGAGAAAGAAGGGTGTGATCCAGACATTGGGACCCATTCATAAAGCAGTTGTCCAGCAATGGGTAGAATACTTCCTATCCATCAAAGACCCTGCCATAGTAGTAGCTAAACTATGATGGAAGACTTCCAATCAAAATATCTAGGACAAAGAACCCTTCAATTATAAAAATTTTAAATTAGCTACCGATCACCTGGTTACCTATAGTAACCTCATCTTGAGAGAAGGTCCACTTTGGCTAGGGTGTAGATTTCGAAGCCCCATTATCTGGTATCCTGCAACAGGATATAATTTCCTGAGAGGCAGACATGAGCCATTTTTGAAGTTTTAGTTGCAAATCATGGTTTTATACCACTTCATGAAAATCCCTCTCTAGCCTATTCCCTAACTGCTTTGCATGTAAATTACATGGTTTTCATGAGGACATGAAAAAGGGTAAGCGGGGGGGTGTGTTGAGCGATGGAAAAATTATGCATTTTCCATTTATTTCTTTATCTTTTCCTTTGGATCATAACTCCTTTACATTCTAAAATGTTAATATGTTAAAGAATTATGATAGAATTAAGTAGATTTGTGATTAATACAAAATAACTAATTATTGTCTTTTTCTATACAGAAAGTGAAGGGAATAAAAAATAATTATTCTGAAGGTAAAGACAAAAGCAAGGCAACTGTTGTTCCTCCATTAGGAAACCATGTCCAGACAAGAAGAACAAGACTGGAGTGCACAGCTCGGGAAAAGACAAAGAAAACAGAGTGGCTGCGCAAGAGGACATGAAGACAACTGAAGATGGAAGATTAAGCAAAGCCCTCAGGATCTTTTGATCATGAGGAATCACTACTTTAAAAGTTAACTATAACCTTGATGTATCCGCCTGCCCATTATAAATGGGGTAGTGATTGTAAAACAAAAGAAGGATTGAATTTTCAAAATTACTATTGTAATTTCAACTTTGATCATCGAATCTCTTTGAGGAGCGATAGCTGTAACTCTGCCATATATGATTAATATATAACTCAGTTGCTGTTCCATTATCTGATCTTGGAGTAAACGCAGCAGTGCTTCCCTGGTGGCTAAGGGCCCGACCCTGGTGGATCCACTTGCTTCTTGTATCACTATTTTACAATTACAGTCATGTGTGGTTTGATTTCCTTAATTTGCTTTATTCGGTAATCTTATGTTTATGAACATCTCGTTGAATTACTCTGTTACATCAATATCGTATTTAGACTACGTTGATAACACGATTGTTATTCATAACTCAATGTCATGCTGTTCCTTTTGAAACAATACTGCGCTATCTAGTCTAGATTATGTTATTCACTCACAACTGCAACTGCTGTTCATTTAATTTCTATTCAATTATAATCACAATTGCCGTTCCTTTATACCTGCGATTAATGTTCACTCTGCCAGAATAAGATTACTGATTCTATTACTTTATAGTCGCTGTGTGTTTACACTTTATGAGATTTGTTGTTCCTTTATTATTTGAAGATTATTGTTCAGTTAATTTTAGTTAAAGATTGCTGTTCGGTTCATTTCGATAAAGAGTGTTGTTCGATTCATTTCTGTAGATTAAGCTTTGCAGTTCAATCTTTTCAATAGAATTAGTTGATGTTCCTTTTCTGCAAGGATTTGCTTTCACCTTTTAATTGATAGTGTAGCAAGTGTGTTTTAGTAAGCATTTCTAATCGAATTGTTATTATTTGCTTTGGTGTGGATTGAAAGATCTACAACTGTAAATAACATTGACTATCACTGTTTAAGTTCTCAGATTGGAGGTCCTATTTATGATTGATTTCATTTATATCAATTGATAGAGGAAAGAGTTATCACTACTGCATCCTTGACTGATAAATTGATATAGTTTTCTGAATGAATGATTTAAGTTTCAGAGCATTAAGGTTTATTTTAATTACAAGTAGATTCTATTTCCAACATCCGTTTACTCTTGTATTTAGCACTATACTACAAACTAGAAAACATTACTTTTGAATCAAGTGACCGCCTCAGACTGAGTACACTCTTGAGATAAAATATTGTACCTAGATTGATAATTAATGTAGGGTAAATAGGGGTTAAAAGGGCACCTTTTATCACTCAACAAAGGGGTGATACCAAAGACTAGTGACCTTGCGATACACCGATGCATCGATAGCTGATAAGGCTGATCAGAGCAATTAGAGATCGAAGATCGGGGATCGAAGATGGGGGAAGATATGAAACATGCGATAAAGTCAGACCAGAAAGGATTTATGGATGAAAATTAATATATTTTGAGTTTCGGTAAAAAGGGTTTTTCTATGTATTTACACATTTCCATTATAAAACCAAAATACAAAGGAAATGCGCTCGAAGTGATAAAACCGGACCTAAAAGGTTTATAAATGCAGCTTTATATTATTGAATTCCATGGTAAGCGGGATTTCAGATGGGCCTCAAGCGATAAGTAATATTGGATAGGCTCCGCTCGAGCCCATCCACTGGCTGACACGTGTCTTGGTGCAGGAGAGAGAAAACTGCTTTTTCGGGTGGGTAATCTCTGTGCACATAAGCCGCCCAAAATGAATATTAGTTGTTGGATCTAAGATCACACAGATCAATGGTGGGCTTGCGATAGCGACCAAAAGCAGACCTGATAAGATTATAGGGTGGATTCAATATTATTTGAAGTCCGATAGAAAGTGTTATGTCAGATTTTTCAATGTATTTCTCTATGTAAACAGAGAAATGTGTTCCCTGGGATTTCAACCGCTTCAGTGGTCCTTTCCATTTAAAAACAGGTGGCCACCATACCTGAGGGCACTCTACAATGATTATTTAACGCTCAAAAAGGGATTTGAGCGGACAACGGCCGGAAGCCAGAGAGCCCGAAAGGGGAGACAAACAGACAAGTGCCGATAGGCTTAAAAGCTGTTCAGTGGCAGAGATAGGGGGCAATTGCAGAAGACAGAGAGCAAGAGGGAGAGTCTGTGTACTCCTGTAGACTTGAGGATTTCAAGTAAATCGCTGTTGTTTTGGCAATGTTGTGTTGAGACTCGGTTTGAGCTCACACTTGTAATAATCTGCTCTTGAAGACATAATATAGAGGTCAAACATGAAGGCTGGACTAGGAGACGTGGCCAGGAAGTCTGGGGAACTCCTTGATTATTTTGTTGTGTTAATGTGTATGATTGTTACGTTTTCTAATTGCTCATTGTGTATATTATTCACAATCTTTCCGATCCATTGCATTAAGTAATATAGGCATTCCTACACATGAGTCTGTAATACCTTGATATTGATTTAAGATCTCTTTTTCAGATCAAGTGGTATCAGAGCTTTAGGTTTTGTTAAGGTTCGACAAGCTTGTGCTGGGTTTGAATGCTAACTAGATTAAAGCTCAGAATAGGAGAAGGGAACTTGTTGGGGCTAATCTAGAGATTGGAAGAGTCTATTCTCAGAGAAGAATGGCAAAAGAAACTCCATTGATATTAGAATCTCAATTTATGGAAGGTTTTAAGGCCATGCAAGCCATGGTGGAAGAGATGTATCTGGAGTTTAAGAAGGGTTGAGGTGAAAGCACGCCAACACCTAAACCAGATAAAGGAGCAGAGGAACCTTTCCTAGTTGCCTCTCCAGAAGGCAAAGGAAAAGGAGAAGTGTCTTCTCCACCAACTCCTCCATCATCACCTACCTCATCATCTTCTTCACATAAAGCTAGCTGTGATAAGAAAAAGAAAAAAAATTCTTTGATTAAATTAGATGTGAAGTTTGATTTGCCAATTTATGATGGAGAACTAAATGCAGAGAAGCAAGATAATTGGATAAGACAAGTTGATGTATATTGTAGGGTGCATAATATTGATTCGGAAAGGATAAATAATCAGTTGGCTAGCCTTTGACTTGGAGGAACTATACTAGTATGGTGGGAAGGCAAGACACCAGTTGATCTAAAAAAACATGGTAAAATCATTTCTACTTGGAAAGACTTTGTTTTTGCTATTAAAAGGCAATTCTATCCTTTAGCTTACATGCAGCAGATAATGATGAGTTGGAAAACTCTTCGCCAGTTGAAGGGTCAGAGTGTACAAAGTTATACTCATGAATTTAGAAAGAGAGCTTTAACTCTAGGAATATCATTAGACTCACCTAAGACTTCATTAAAGTACATAGGTGGTCTTTATAGTTATTTAAGGCATACAATTCTCATGTTTAATTCCACTAACTTAAATGATGTATCAGTTCAAGTAACACATCTAGAAGCTAGAGGTAAGAATGTAAACCCAGAGGTTGGGGGAACATCTAAATCTTCTATAAGAAAGAACAAGGAAAAGAAGAAACTGAAATGGAAGGAGAGGAAAGAAAACACTGTAAAGAAGGATAAACCTTCATGCATGCATTGCAAGAAAGAAGGACACGGTGAGGTACACTGCTGGTCTTTGCATCTAGAACTGAAACCCAAGAAGTTTGGTGGTAAGGAGAGAAAGAATGCTGCAACTATTCAACAGGACTTGGGATCAAATTTAGGCGACGAAACAACAATAACAGCCATAGGTATTATAGGTAAAGATTCTGAAGCATACACAAGTAATTCTACACAATCTGTTAATAATGAAAGTAATGAGAGAGAAAGAAATGAGATTTTTCGTATTAGAGTAATTTCCAAGCATAATAATATTGATACTTTATTTGATAGTGGGTCACAAGTAAACTTGATTTCTGAAACAATTTTAAAGAAGTTGGGATTACAAACAAAACCTCATGAGAATCCATATCCATTAGGTTGGGTGTCTGATAAAACAAAGCTACAAGTAACGAGACAATGTAAACTTAGGTTTGCTATTGGATCAACATTTGTAGATGAGGTTGAGTTAGATATAGTTCCATTGGATATATGTGGTATTGTTTTAGGAAGTCCATACTTGTATGATAGGAAAGCTATTTTATATAGAGCTGAAAATAAGTATCAACTCACTAAAGATGGAATAGAATATGTTGTAAGAGCTCATAAACTCAAAAATAACTACTCTCTCATAAACTCAGGACAGATGAAAAGAATTGTGAATTCAGGTAAGCAGTTTTTACTTATGGTTGTACAAGTAAAGGATCCTGAAAAATCCATTGCATTTGAAGGCTGTGATTCTAAACAGAACACTGATTTAGTTAAAGTTGTTTTAGAGTATGATGTTCTATTTCAAGAACCAAAAGGTCTGCACCCAAGTGAGAAATAGTACATGATATTTTTTTGCAACAAGATGCTCCATTACCTAATATTGGAATGTGCAGGTTGTCAGCTTTAGAGAATGAAGAGATAAAGAAGCAGGTATAGGAGTTGCTTGAAAAAGGGTTTATACAACCAAACACATCACCGTGTGGATCTCCAATCGTGTTGGTGAGAAAGAAAGATGGATCATGGAGAATGTGCATTGATTAGAGCACTGAATAAAATAACGATCAAGAATCGTTATCCTCTTCCTCGTATTGATGATCTATTAGATCAATTGAAATAAGAAATTTACTTTTCTAAGTTAGACTTGCGGAGTGGCTATCATCAGGTCAGAGTTGCAGAACAAGATGCATGGAAGACTTCTTTCAAGACAAAGCAAGGACTGTATGAATGGTTGGTTATGCCTTTTGGCTTAACTAATGCTCCTGCTACATTTATGAGGGTTATGAATGATGTACTCAGACATTTTATTGATGATTTTGTAATTGTTTATTTAGATGACATTCTTGTTTTTAGTAAGACATGGGAAGACCATGTAAAGCATGTAAAGTATACTTTAGATGTTTTGAAAAGAGAAAATCTCTATGTAAAATTGTCAAAATGCGAGTTTGACAAAACATTTTTGAATTATTTGGGTCATATTATAGGGGTGGTGAATTGAAGATAGATCCCTCTAAGATTGAAGTCATTTTGAACTGGCATAAACGCAAATCTGCTACAAAGGCTAGAAGTTTCCTAGGGGCAGCACAATATTGGAGAAAGTTTATTGCTAACTTTTCTTTGATTGCAGCTCCATTACATGCTTCAACAAAATTGAAACAAGTGTTTAAGTGGGGAGGAAAACAACAGAAAGCCTTCGACACCTTAAAAGAAAAAATTAGTACAACACTAGTACTAACACTACCAGATCTTCAACATCCATTTGAGACTGAGACAGATGCGAGTGACTATTCCATGGGAGCAGTGTTGATGCAACACGGTAAACCCATATGTTATCATTCTGAGACATTTACTTCTGCAGTAGTTAATTATCCCACATATGATAAATAATTGTATGCATTAGTACAAAGTGTGAAAAAGTGGAAACATTACCTAATGGGTAAGGAAACAAAAATACATACAGATCATCAACCTCTTCAATATTTGCACCCACAAACTAAACTGCAACAATCAAGACATTATAGGTGGATGGCTTTTCTACTAAAATTTCATATTTTCATCAGATATAGGAAGGGAATACACAATAAGGTTACACATATGTTGTCAAGACCAATAAAAAATGCATCTACTATACTTAAGCATAACTCAATAATGCATGAAAGTTACGTTGATCAATATGCTCAAGATGTAGATTTTAAAGATGTATATGCAACTTTAAGTCATGGAAAACAAGTAGAAGAATTGATTATTATGTAAAGGACCAACTCTTATATCATTTGGGAAAGTTATGCATTCCACAAACTGAAAGAGTTAACATAATTCGAGAAGCACATACTTCTCTAATATCAGGTCATTTTGGTGTAAGTAAAACAGTTGCACAATTGAAGAGGTTCTATTATTGGCCCAGAATGCATGAGATAGTTTCTAGATATATCAAAAGGTGTACCATGTGTGCTACAAGCAAGCCCAATAATAGAAAATTAGGCTTGTATACTCCACTTCCAATTCCTTCTCGTCCTTGGGAAAGTGTTTCCATGGACTTTGTTGGGGGATTACCAAAATCTAGAAAAGGTCATGATTATTTGTATGTTGTTGTAGATAGGTTCAGTAAAATGTGTATTTTGATACCTTGTAACAAGAAGGTTACAGCTGAACAAACAACAAAGTTGTTCTTTCAGAATGTATGGGTTCATTTTGGTTTACCCACTTCTATTGTATCTGATCGAGATTCTTGATTTGTTGGGAACTTTTGGTCAAATCTATGGGAGTTGATGGACACTAGGCTGAAGAAGAGCACAACATTTCATCCACAAACAGATGGTCAGACAGAGGTGGTCAATAGGACAATGATCCAGTTGCTCAGAGGCTATTGCAGCAAGCATCCCAAGCTTTGGGATAAGCATTTGTGCTATGTGAAACATGCTTACAACCATGCCAAGCACTCTTCTACTCAGAGATCTCCTTTTGAGACTTGTTTTGGTTTTATACCAAAGTCTCCCTTGGATTTTGTCTTTGGTAAAGGCATAGCAGTTGATGGACACAGTGATATGGACAAAGCAACCAAGTTCATTGAACAAATCCAAGAAATTCACCAGGCAGTACAGGAACAACTGGAAAGAAGTCAAGCCAAGTACAAGGCAAGACATGACAAGCATCGGGTTGAGCATAGTTTCCAAGTTGGTGATCAAGTTGGCTGTACATCAGCAAAGACAGAATACAAGGTGAAGGTAAGAAGCTGAAACCAATAATGTATGGACCTTTCAAGGTACTTGATAAAATTGGTGAAAATGCTTTTCGCCTTAATTTACCAACTTATATGTAGATCTATTCAGTCATTAATGTAGAAAACTTGGGATTGCATGAACCATCAATGATTGAAGATCCTCAAGAGCGAAGTTAGTTGCCTTCTATTGAGGATTTGTTACTTGAATATCTCAATGAGTTGCAGGAAGACACAACTCTGGATAGGAAGGTAGGAAATATGTGTCAAGGGGATGTTGAGTACTTGAGAATAGGGCTTAAAGGTTCAAATTCGAGTAAAGCACGATGGATAGAAGTTAAACAAGTGAGGGAGCTGTATCCTCACTTGATCGATGCCTAAAAACCAACTTTTGGTGGTCCAAAAACTTTTCAGTGGGAAGGTGTGATCCAAAATGGATCTTAAAAACCTATAAGTCTTCATGTACATAACTATCAGAAACACTATCGCATGGGAAAAACATTAAGAAATGGTGAAAAACAGAGTAAAGCGAAGGTTTAAACAGGATGCATAGGAGCCACCGGATCAGACCGATCAACGATCCAGATCAAATCAGCATATCGTAATCAGCGGAGGCCAGCGGGAGATATCGGAGGCAACCATATGAAAATTGTGATAGTGATCAGCGTGAGTCAACGAGGACTATCGATCAAGCGTGTAGATCAACGGTCCAGATCTACTCGCAATATCGCATCGCAACTATATAAGGGGTGATACCAAAGACCATCGACCATGGAATATGACGATGCGTAGATAGCCGATAAGGCCGATTGGAGCGATCAGAGATCAGGGAAGATATGCAACATGTGATAAAGACAGACTCGAAAGGGTTTATGGACGCGAATTAATATATTTTGAGTTCCAATAAAAAGGGTTTTTTTATGTATTTACGCATTTCTGTTATAAAACCAAAATACCAAGGAAATGTGCCGAAGCGATAAAACTGGACCCGAAAGGTTTATAAATGTAGCTTTATATTATTGATTTCCATGGTAAGGGGGATTTTGGGCAGGCCTCAGGTGGTAAGTGGTATTGGATAGGCTCCGCCCGAACCCATCCACTGGCCGACACATGGCTTGGTGTAGGAGAGAGAAAACTACCTTTTTGGGCGGGTAATATCCGTGCACATAAGCCACCCGAAATGAATATTAGTCGTTGGATTGGAGATCACATAGATCAATGGTGGGATTGTGATAGCGACCAAAGGTGGACCCGATAAGATTATAGGGAAGATTTCATATTATTTGAAGTTTGATAGAAAGCGTTTTATCAAAATTTTCAATGTTTTTAGTCTATTTCTCTCTATAAGCATAGAAATGTGTTCCCAGGGATTTCAACCGCGCCAGTGTTCCTTTCCGTTTAAAAACAGGCGGCCACCATACGTGAGGGTGTTCTACAATGATTGTTTAATGCTCAAAAAGGGATTTGAACGGACAGCGGCTGGAAGCCAGAGAGCCTGAAAGGGGAGACGAACAGACAAGTTCCGATAGGCTTAAAAGCCAGTCAGTGGCAGAGACAGGGGGTAGTTGCAGAAGACAAAGAGTAAGAGGGAGAGTATGTGTACTCTTGTAGACTTGAGGATTTCAAGTAAATCCCTGTTGTTTTGTCACTGTTGTGTTGAGACTCGGTTTGAGCTCACACTTGTAATAATCTGCTCTTGAAGACATAATATAGAGGTCAAACACTGAAGGTTAGACCATGAGATGTAGCCAGGAAGTCTGGTGAACTCCTTGATTATTTTGCTGCGTTAATGTGTATGACTGTTATGTTTTCTAACTGCTCATTTTCTATATTATTTGCAATCTTTTCGTTCCATTGCACTAAGTAATATAGGCATTCCTGCACATGAGTCTGTAATACCTTGATATTGATTTAAGATCTCATTTTCAGATCAAAGCATCACATTCCTTAAGTTTCATAGGGATTGTAGGCAAACCAGTAACACCACTTTTCTTCAACAAGCAGAGGCTGCCATAGTTCAAGTGTCCAAATCTAGCATGCCATAATAAAATTGATGGAAATGTACCTTCATCATAATGAGAATTGTATGAGAAATTTTGTGCACAAGTAGAGGTAACCTACAGCTTGAGAAGGCTTTCTTCTTCTATCTCTTTCATGACAACTGAGTGTACTGATGCTTTTCATACCTTAACCTTGCCATCAAACATGTTAATGGAGTGTCCTTGCTGGTGGATGTGGACCAAGGACAAGAAGTTTCTCCTCAGCTGTGGGAGATATAAAACATGATGCTGAAGAAAGTCTGGAAGACCAAGCAATTTAAGCCCTGATTGTGCCAATCCTCGATGGCTTGAGTTTTTATTTGTCGCAGAGTATATTTCTCCATCAACATTGTCAGTAAATTCTTCAAAAAAGTCTCTTCTAAAAGTCATGTGGCAAGTTGCTCTTGAATCAAGAAACCAATCATTTTTCCAAGAAGCAAGTGAAGCATTTAATAAGTCTTCATTTACTCCAATATTATAGTGTGCCACAACATATCGAGCGGCTTCAAGTGCTTTACCTTTATCTTTTTCATTAGTTTTACCTCTGGGTTGGTTTCTTTCTTGCTCAATTCTGTCCCAAGGCAACTTGCATGTGGATTGATCATGTGATCCATCTCTTTTGCAACGTATGCAATGTAAATCTGATTTTTCTCCTTGAGAGTGTCTGCCCCCCCTACCTCTGAAATTTCTTCTTCCTCTTCCTCTTTGACCACCTCTTCCTCTAGAATAATCTTGAATAAGATTCTTCTCTCTATGTGCAAGACACACAGCCTCTTCAGAAGACTAAGGAGTTGTCTTCTTCCCAAAAGCTTTCTCTCTTTCAACAATTTTTTTCACAAGTGAGTCAAAGGTAATATCTTTGAGGTTTCCATTTGATTGCAATGACTCAAGATAATTTGAGTAAGTGGGATAAAGTTCCTTGAGAAAAGCTATCAGAGGAATGTCTAATTCAACATTAGTGATATCATGTATAATAGATTTTACTTCCGATGCAAGAGTAAGAGGACCATGATTTTGTAATTCAAGGCTGAACAATTTAATCATGAGTTGAACAAGTTCAAGTGCAGAGTGTGAGTCATAGAGTTCCTTTAGTTTTTGTAAGGCTTCGAAAGAATTTGAAAATGGTGAAATATGGTGTTGGGTCTTGAAAATGTCATTCATTTCCATTACACTTTCACTATTATGTCCATTATATCACCTCCATTTCACTACTATGTCACTCCATTCATCCCACTTTCATTATCATTGGGCCACATTTATGTTTTTCCAAACTTTATTAATTTTTAGCCTTTTTAAGTGAATTTGTGGTTAAAAATTAGAAAATAATGTGCATATGCTTATACCTAACAAGTGGGTTGAGATTGTTGACATGTGTAGGTCAAAAGGAGGCTTCTAGAAGACCCTTATGTGACACTCTAAGGCTAAATTCGAATTTGAATGGAAAGAATCATGGGATCATGAGGATATGTGTCACATCTCCTAATTGAATTGAAACTCTAAGAAGACATGTGTCTTATCAGTTCCTATTTTGATTAGGACTTTAGAGGTAGAGGGAGATATTCATGGACTCTCATTAATGAGATGGCTTCTCATCTTTTTGTATAAATAAGAGATCTCTCTCCTTCATTTGTTAGTTTAGAGCTTGTTAGCTTGTTAGTCTTAGCTTAGCTTGGAGTTTATAGTTCTTCCTTGATGGCTTTTGAAAGCTTTAGAAAGCATTGTTGTACTTTGTAATTTTGAAGAATTTGAATAAAGCTTTGATGTTCTCAACATGGAAGGAGATGTGAAGTAGATGTCATGGATCATATTAAAATGTAAGGTAGAGTAGATTTTATTTTGTAATTTTGCTTTGATTTCATTCATGTATGTCATTTTATTGCTTTCAAGCTCGATAATTTAGATTTTCCATTCATGCAATTTTAATTCATGCAAGTGTGTTCAACCGGTTGATTGTAGATTAGTTTTTCTTTACATGTTTTTGCATCAAACAGTGACATGAGATTTGCCTCTCTGCTAAAAATTTTCTTAAGCTTTTCAATTTCAATTATGCTTTGATTTCAGTCTTATTTATTTGCTATTGTTAGTTAGTTTAGATATCAAATTCCTCATGTCATTTGACGTTATCTCTAGAGCCATGGCTTAACCCTGAAAAGCTACTTGGCGAGCTATCAGATTATGAGTGAAGTGATTTGATTTCACTTTCATCTCTACAATTAGATATCAGGTTCTTCATGTTATTAACGTTATCTCTAGAGCCATGGCTTAACCCCAAAAAGCTACTTGGCGAGCTATCGGATTATAAGTGAAGTGACTTGATTTTACTTTCATTTGCAAGTAGGTAATTTAGATATCAGGTTCTTCATGTTATTGACGTTATCTCTAGAGCCATGGCTTAACCCCGAAAAGCTACTTGGCGAGCTATCGGATTATAAGTGAAGTAACTTGATTTTACTTTCATTTGCAAGTAGGCAATTTAGATATCAATTCTTCATGTTATTGACGTTATCTCCGGAGCCATGGCTTAACCTGGAAAAGCTACTTGGCGAGCTATTGGATTATAAGTGAAATAAATTGATATTGCTTTCGTTAGTCTGCAATTTTTGGTTTGTTTGAGTGCAATAGTTTAGATTTTATTTCTAGATGGGCAGCAAAGACAGTGATTTCATGATCAGTATTTCATCTTTTGTTTGATTTAAGTTGCTGCATATTTACATTCCTGTTCAAGTATTAATAGAATGTTTTAAGATCTTTTGAAGTGCTAAGTTTTGGAAGTTACCATAAGGGACATAAACATTGTCTTGAAATCTACATCCATACTTGACCTTTAAAAGTATTCTTAAGACCTTAGAATAGGATTTCCATTTGCATTAAACACTTTACGAAGCCAACAAGAACAAAACCCCAAAAACAACATAAACTATAAAACAACGAAGTAAGAAAAAGGTTAACTAAGAACATATAGTGCATCACACTTCATCAGTTTACGATACTCAGATTGATAATTTATGTAGAGAAATTTAAGACGTTAAATTGACTAGACATTTTTGGCACCGTTGCTGGGGAAGTGTAATTAGGAAATGTTATTTCTTACATCTAATTTTTTTTTTTAATAATTCTTGAGTATGCTCTCCTCCTACACTTTGTGTGATTTGGAGGATCAGAAAAAGAATTGTTATAAAAAATAATAATTAATAATTCTTGAGTATGCTCTCCTCCTGCACTTTGTGTGATCTAGAGGATCAGAAAAAGAATTGTTATGTTAAAAAAAAGAGACAAAATAAACTTCATAATTTCAATTGATTTAATAAAAAAAAACAAAACAAAAAAAAAATAGAAAAAAAAAAGAAAAAAAATGAAACTGAACTGCATTGATAGGTTCAATTGTTCAAGATTGACTGGTTATGGTTTGTAGTGGTCCTCAAAACACTATATCCCGTTTTAATAAGATTTTGCAACTTAGCTGCGGAATGTAGCGTGATTCTGCAGCTAATTGTGAATTCCGCGGCTAATTTCAAGGTTTAATAGGTTACAGGCATCTAATGAAGAAATTGACCACATGGGCATCTCCAGAATCATTCCAACATGGATCCTATCCTAGTCACCCAACCCAGATTGATAAAAAAATCAGCTTAAAACCTCTGTCAAAGTCCTATTTTTGGCATGTTTACCTTGAAGTCTTTGCTTGCCTGAAATTGAAAATCATTAATCATTTTTATAAAATTTCACAATTTCAGAGAAGAAAAAAATCTATGGCTATCTCCAATTCCAGTCTCCACTATGGCCTCAATAGAAACCTGCATTCTTTGTGGTAATTTTGGTACTGATATTTGATGTTGATTTGGGTACAAGTGCCTTTTTGCCCATGGTGAAAAGGAGCTTGGGAAGGTAAATGCAGTAACACACAATCTTAAAGATGATTTGGAAACAAGAATTTTTGGCAGTAGGTTCCCAGTTGTGGCTTAGATGGGAATTCGGGAGGTCGTCCTGGCTATCGTGAGGTTACTCCTCCTAGTATGGCAGATGTAGCTACATTTGGTGCTTCAACAACTACAAGAAAAATAATAAATATTGATGTTGCACTTGCTGGTGTTTTAATTTGGTAAGGTGTAAACTCTAAGTAAATTTGTTATTCAATTAGTGAAAAATTGGCTATAAGAGACCATGAGTCTGATATTAACCTGAAGAATATTGAGTAGGAAAGCAGTTTTGATCAGATAAAGGAAGTCGGTGCCTGGGTTTGTCAACTGATCGTGCACACGAGTACTACATTGCCTGTAAAGTAGATTTCATTTACTACAAACAATTTCAAAACCACGACCATTAGGAATCAATAAGCATAAACAACAGACCTGCAAATGAAATTCAACCACAACAATTGAACAAAAAAAAACGTCAAAATGTGAATGCACGATTTGGCCAAATGGAGACGAATTTGAGAAAAATAAAACATGGGTTTCTTCGGCAGTAGGGTCAATTAGATAACCCAAAAATCGTTTTAATAAATTCGTGGTGGTTTGGGAGAATTTCTCGGTTCTTTGAAGTCCATTTTTGCAGGCCGCAAGGAAAAAACGGGATTTGAATTAATTAACTGACAGTTGACTTAATTCAGCTACTTCCGATTACAAATCAATGGCGTTCTGATAATTAACTATTTGCTGATTATACATCTCCTGCCATTTGCCACCCATCTAATACCTGCTTTTCCACTTCCCGATTAATAGCAATTCTAATTGGATACGACTCTTCGTTGATAGATGTAACACCTATTAACAGCAGTTCTAATTGGATATGGCTCTTCGCTAATAGACGTAACACCTGTTAACAACAATCTTAATTGGATACGGCTCTTCGCAACCAACCAATAGATGTGGCATGGAGCTTCTTGGCATTCAATGCAGAGGCCATTCGAAAACTCACTCACATTCTGTTCATGTATATTTCTTGTGAGTTAAACCCAAAATTGCTTCTAATTACATTGGTTGCCTGGAACTACCAGAGAGGAAGAAAAAGTATCAAAGTGGAATGAATCCCATGCAAATAGTTGTGTTGTTTGTTTTTAGAATCATTGCCTGGATATTCCTGGGAGTTGTCTTAAAACATGAGCTATGGTTAGCAATTATGTCCTTTCTAGCTCAAAAGCCGGGCTTACTCTATTTCCACACCATCCCATTAAAGTTGCGGTTGTTATTTCTAGCCTTTTTACATCTCTGTGAACTCATTCTCATTACATGTTCTCTGTTCTTCCATTTCTAACTACTGGTTTTTCTCTACAAACCTTCTCCATTCCCCGCTAACACAACTGTTTCACCTCCGTCAATCCATTACTCATAGTCCATCACTCACAGACGTATTTTAAGGCAGGAGGAAGGAATGGGTCTTTTACTAAGAGAAAAACTGGATGGGCCTAAATTCATGGAGGGGTATCGACAATTGAAAATCACATTAAGGAAGGCACGTATATGCATGTCTAAACCAAAAACAACTAAATTCTATCAAAGGAAGTGTAAAAGAAAACCATGGCTATCTCATTCAACAACTATGAAATTTTGGGAACGGTTTCTTCAGAATTGTCAAATCCAAAACAAATTTGAGTGTTGCAGTAGTTGGTCTACAAAATAATCCTCTATACATACAAAAAAAATAAAAATTCAAAACTGATGGTTGGCTGTCTTTTAGTTGTAGAATGCATGGCAATTCCGCAGCCATTTTATTACTTCTATAGGTTATAGGTGTCAAGAGACGAAACAAACCACATGGGTAGTTGAGAAAATGTCAGTACATGGATGGTGTCCTATTCATTTGATCCAGGTCGATGAAAAAGACCCCGGTTAAAGGGAAGTCAAGGTGTGTGTTATCATTAAGTCACCACACTAAGTTGCCGCATGTTAAGAAAAAACTAATAATTTTGAATCAATGAAATGAATATGTTATTTTCTCACTTTTCTGAAGGTATTGATTAATTTTGGACTAATGATGAAAGATGAATGGCTAACTTTTTATTCAAGATTTTTAGCTATAGAAACTGTGCACATTCTGCAGCTGAAAAACCTCAGTGTTCAAATCAACCTAACTTTCTCATACAAAATCATATTTTGATGATTCAAGTATCGTTGGAAAGATCTCAACAAGATCTACACAATGAGAAATCCATCATTAGAGTTTGAAATGGTAAATAATGAAATAAATTGCTGAAAAGAAGCAACATCAACTTGAGGCACTAATTCCAAAGCAGGTATAAATTCTTTTGATTTTTCCTTTAAGAACTTGTTTCATTAATACAAATTCTTAGTTTTGTATGTAAATATCATAACTAGAGAGATTGATCACCTCTCTCCTTTGATAATCTTACATTCCATTGCAGAAGAAGTATTAGTTTTTTGCAGGTTCCAGGAGGAAGGACAAATGACTACAAAAGAATGGTGTCTCTCTAAGAGAACAATTTGTTTTATAAGAGGATGATCAACAACAAAGAGGAAATATGCTGATGCAAAATCAGATCCAAACACTTGAAAAACTTTCAGATACTATTGTCTCCATCACATCCATACTTCATAATAAACCATTCACCTCATTTCCCTCCATATTTTCCATTTACATTCACATACACTTTCCATCTCTTTTTCTCCATTCATAACCTACAAATAAAAGCAAGAGGCTCATTCACATGCTTATTGCTCATTGCCATTTCTGCTCTCCATTGCCATCTTCCACTTTCATCTTTCATTTCCTGTCATTTTCATTTCGCAAACAAGCTCTGCTTTAATGAAAATTATTGAGTCCATAGTCCTTTGAGTCTAAGTTCTTTGTAAACACACCTTGAGGCTTGCATGCCTTAATGGAAAGTCCTCATGCTAACAAACAATGGGAATACATTAATGTCCCTTGTTCATCAGATCTTATAGGTGACTCGACATCGGCAAATTCATTCATACCTAGCAAGATGTGTTTGGGCATCTTGACTCTCATTGTTATCAATGGTGAGAGTTCTCGTGTTGACTAGTGGCATCCATTAATGGCCACTAAGTCAACAATTTCCTGCTATGTTCGACATCAGAACATTTTTTCACATAGTAGGAATTGTGCCAATGAGTTTTGAAGACATGAAGACTATTATTTTTAGCATTTTGGAGCAGATTCAGCAAGTTTTAGTAGAAGCAATAAAAAGTCATCTTAACTCTTTATCCATGACTCTTCTTGTTCAGCCACTTGAAGAAGAATATGATCAGAATTTTGCAGCCACCACACATACAACTCATCCATTCCAAAGGGTAAGTTAAGGTACGTCATTTTCTAACTTTTGACCATAGAATTCCATAAAAAGCTAGAATGATAATTGTTGGAAAAACATTTCTCTTCCTCATTTCATAAAATTGCCAATACCATCAGTTGGGGGGATGGGGGGAATATATTCATCTTCATATCTTTCCATGTCCATATCATATTTAGGCGCCCACATACTTCCAACATATATTAACTATTACATTGTTATTATGAGCATACATTGGCTTTTCAAAAAGTGCTTAAAGGATAAATTGGATACAAACAAAATCATGGTTGTTACACAAGAACCAGCCATCATGCAATCCAATAAATATATACTTTGCAACAATAATCAAAATATCATTATGCAAAGTTCAAATATCAAAATAGAATTCAAAAAAAAAAAACAAAAATGGTTGTAACACAAGAAACAACCATGTTGCAATTCAAGTAAAACACTTTGCAGAAATATGAAGTTATCAAATGGTATCATGCAAAGTTAAGCCAAAGCTCAAGGATCAAAAGAATTAATGTAATAAATATTACATGAGGACATGCAATAGCTTCAGTTGGGGGGTATGTTGGGTCTTGAAAATGTCATTCATTTCCATTACACTTTTACTATTATGTCCATTATATCACCTCCATTTCACTACTATGTCACTCCATTCATCCCGCTTTCATTATCATTGGGCCACATTTATGTTTTTCTAAACTTTATTAATGTTTATCCTTTTTAAGTGAATTTGTGGTTAAAAATTAGAAAATAATGTGCATATGCTTATACCTAACAAGTGGGTTGAGATTGTTGACATGTGTAGGTCAAAAGGAGGCTTCTAGAAGACCCTTATGTGGCACTCTAAGGTCAAATTCGAATTTGAGTGGAAAGAATCATGGGATCATGAGGATATGTGTCACATCTCCTAATTGTATTGAAACTCTAAAAAGACATGTGTCTTATCAAATCCTATTTTGATTAGGACACTAGAGGTAGAGGGAGAGATTCATTGAGTCTCATTAATGAGATGGCTTCTCGTCTTTTTGTATAAATAGGAGATCTCTCTCCTTTATTAGTTAGTTTAGATATCAAATTCTTCATGTCATTTGACGTTATCTCCAGAGCCATGGCTTAACCTCGAAAAGCTACTTGGCGAGCTATCGGATTATGAGTGAAGTGATTTGATTTTACTTTCATCTCTGCAATTAGATATCAATTTCTTCATGTTATTGACGTTATCTCTAGAGCCATGGCTTAAACCCGAAAATCTACTTGGCGAGTTATCAGATTATAAGTGAAGTGACTTGATTATAATTTCATTTGCAAGTAGTTAATTTAGATATCAGGTTCTTCATGTTATTGACGTTATCTCCAGAGCCATGGCTTAACCCCGAAAAACTACTTGGCGAGCTATCGGATTATAAGTGAAGTAACTTGATTTTACTTTCATTTGCAAGTAGGTAATTTAGATATCAATTCTTCATGTTATTGATGTTATCTCTGGAGCCATGGCTTAACCTGGAAAAGCTACTTGGCGAGCTATCAGATTATAAGTGAAGTAAATTGATCTTGCTTTCGTTAGTCTGTGATTTTTGGTTTGTTTGAGTGCAATAGTTTAGATTTTATTTATAGATGGGCAGCAGAGATAGTGATTTCATGATTAGTATTTCATCTTTTGTTTGATTTAAGTAGCTGCATATTTACATTCCTATTCAAGTATTAATAGCATGTTTTGAGATTTTTTGAAGTACTAAGTTTTGGAAGTTACCATAAGGGACATAAACCTTGTCTTGAATCTACATCCATACTTGACCTTTAAAAGTATTCTTAAGACCTTAGAATAGGATTTCCATTTGCATTAAACAATTTAGGAAACCAACAAGAACAAAACCACAAAAACAACATAAACTATAAAACAACAAAGTAAGAAAAAGGTTAACTAAGCACATATAGTGCACCACACTTCATCAATTTACAATACTCGGATTGATAATTTATGTAGAGCAATTTAAGACATTAAATTGACTAGATATATGATGACTCACCTTTTCATTTATTGATGTTGCAATCAATGCATAAGCCTTGCTCTTCTTATTTTTCCAAATGGTGAATTCCTTATCTGAGGTAGGCTATTCTAGCTCTTTTTCTGCGTCTCGAACACACACACCTTTCCACAGCTCATTAAAAATAAGAGTGTGTTTAATTTTCCTTAACCATTTTGGATAGTTCTCTTTCCTAGAGAGAACTACTCCAACAATAGATAGTAGTGAGTGCATTCCCCCCAAAAATAAAAATCCGCTTTTGATTTCCAAAACCAAAATAACCTTTCTAGATATCTTGTGTTTAGGTGGAAAAGAATTCACTATATTAATACTTTTAATGTGGCATATATTCCTCCATTCAAAAATATATTATATGATGGTTTCAACATATAAACTATATAATATATATTCGAAAAACAATACCATCCAAAATTATCATTCTATTATCACCATTCAAACATCTCAACAAAGTTTAATACTACCACCATTTTCAAAGGAGTTGAATTCCCTTGACACCATATGCATTCACCATATCTCGAACTTTTGTCCGTGTAACTGTAGCAGTGATGTTTCAACTAGCTTGAAAAATACCCCAACAATGTTCAACGCTATGACAACCAGAGCTATGGGAGTGGAGCTGAGGAACAGGGGTTTATATGTAGACTTTCAAAACATTCATATTGAAATATCAGCGTATACAACGTTTTGATATCAGACCAGCGTATGTAGCGTTTTGATATCAGACCAGCAACACAATCATTCAATGCATATAAATAATTCATACCAACAGTATGCCTCATTTTCCAGAAGTCTCCAAATATTGATATAATGGAGTGTTGTTTGATATTCTACAAAATTCAAAGTGTACTCAATCCAGCACCAAGCTCCAGGGAATAATAGACTCAAATGCAGTCGCACTGCACCACCCTTCCAGTACATAGTATGCAGCACTTCCTGGCATCACATGACCATTTCACATAGCAACTAGCTCTAGTCTTCACAGTAGGCAAAGCAATGCCTTAATGCAACAAATCAACCCTTTAGCATTCCCGCTACATTTAGACTAGTGAATTCAATAATGCACAAAATATTGCAGGGGTAAGACACATAAATCATTTGTGCAGGTGTACATGATGTAGAGAAGGTGAGAGTTCTGCAAAAATAGGCAGAACATGAGGGAGTTACAAAGGGAGGAAAGTTAAAATTAGAACTGGCTCTGATACCATGTCAGGCCAAGGGATAACTCCTCAAATGTGATTATATTATTCATTTAGGTTGTTCATTATTATATACACGAGGGAGTGATTGTTGAGTTTCATCTCCCGATGAGTCTCCATTTTCTCTATTATTTATTTACACTATTTATAGTGATTCACCCAATCCCTATGTTTAGGTGTCAATATGTACAAACTGTTTGATGAAATGCCAGAATGAAAATGTTGTTTTGTTGGATGATAATATTGTTGTAGCTGGTATATGCCTATTTTCATACAAATAATTTGCTATATTAGCTTTCATGCAATGTGTTTGAAGAAATGCATAAATTGTTTAATGATTCATTGCATACAAACTGTTTGATGACATTCCTCAATGAAAACGTTTCTTTATGGATGGGGATAATATTGTGGAAGTTTATATATACCTAATTTCATGTAAAGAATTCCAAGAAATTTGTTAAATGTGTCTTTTACAATTTGTATACAAACTATTTGATAAAATACTTTATAAAAAAATAAAAAGTTGTATAATTGAGGGGTATGTTTCAGTTAGTATGTTAAAAGGGAATTAGAGCAATTTTTCTCATTCGATTTCATACAAAATGTTTGAAAAATTGAATAAAGAAAAAATACTACTTAATTGGTTGTATGCAAAGTATTTGAAGAATTTTTTACATGTAAAGCATTTTGCAAAATATATGACAGATGAAGATCAAGTTTATGCAAGTGTGGTTAGGATAAATTTAGTAGGGGTGTGTGACAGAGTGATATTAGAAATTATTGTCAAGCTAGTAAAAAGAAAAGAAGAGTATTTTGGGTATGTCAAAACCTTTGTAAGTCAATGACAAAATTGGGTATGTTACAAAGTGTTATGACAGCATGGTTCAACATTGAACTTGGATGGGATTGAGTATAGAATGGAATTTAAATTTCAAAGCTAACTTTTATGCATGTATGTATACTTATGTGAAGTTATATATATATATATATATATATATATATATATATATATATATATATATATATATATATATATATATATATATATATATATATATATATATGCACACACAAATATATTATGCCACTTAAAGAATGATTTGAGTTGATGCAACAAGATAAAAATAACAATGTAAACTTTAAAACGAGAACTATAAACTTAAAACGGAACTCTGGCAAAAAAAACCCCCAAAAAACATGAAAAATAGTGCTAAAAACGAAAAGTGTGTACTATAAACCCAAAACAGGAACTCTGGCAAAAAAAACCCTAAAAAAACATGAAAAAGAGTGCTAAAAACAAAAAGTGTGTATACTGGAATAATGGTTTTTTTTTTAGGGTCAATTTTGAACATGTTTTAAAAATGACAGTGAAAATGAATTTTTTGGGCAAAAATTGTGCAAAAGACACCCTAAAAATGAAAAATGTTGATATTGGAACGTTGATTTTTTTTAGGATCAATTTTCAACATTTTTAAAAATGCCAGTAAACCCCCAAAAAACATGAAAAATAGTGCTAAAAATGAAAAGTGTGTACTATAAACTCAAAACAGGAACTCTGGCAAAAAAATCCGAAAAAAACATGAAAAAGAGTGCTAAAAACAAAAAGTGTGTATACTGGAATAATGGTTTTTTTTTAGGGTCAATTTTGAACATGTTTTAAAAATGACAGTGAAAATGAATTTTTTGGGCAAAAATTGTGCAAAAGACACCCTAAAAATGAAAAATGTTGATATTGGAACGATGATTTTTTTTAGGATCAATTTCAACATTTTTAAAAAATGCCAGTAAAACCGAATTTTTATGTGCAAAAATTGTGGAAAAAACACCCTTAAAACTAAAAGTGTTGATGCTGGAATAACAATTTTTTTCTAGAGTAAATTTACAACATTTTGAAATAATGGTGTAAAAGATTTTATCATGACTCCGAAAAACATTAAAATTTCAAAAGAATAATGAAAACATAAAATTAAAAATAAAAACAATAAAAAAATAAAAACAAAAAGTTAAAAAGATAACAAATAGTAAATAAAAATATATATTAAAAACAAAATTAAAAATTAAAAATAAAGAATCAAATATACAAAGAAAACAAAAAAAAAATCAAATATACAAAAAAACAAAAAAAGAAACAAGCATAAAAAAATATAAAATATAAGAACTGAAAAAACAATTTAAAAAGAAAAAATATAAATAATTAAATAATAAGAAAAAACATATTTTCAAAAAAATTACATTTTTTTTTTTTTTTTTTAATTTGGTATACCATAAAAAATTTTGGGAAAAAAAAATTTAGAACTATAAATGAAAAAAGTAAAAATAAAAAAATTTTGAAAGACATTTACAAAAACTAGGAAAAGAGATAAAAAATTAAAACAAATTAGATTAAAAAAATAAAAAATTAACAAAACAAAAAACAAAAAGAATAAATAGAAAACTACTAAAATTAACATTAAAAACATAAAGAAAACCCTAAAAAACTATTGAAAAAAAAACCCAAAAACCATTTAAAATTTTAAAAACATACATATTTTCAAATTTAAAAAAAAACAATAAATTTTGATTTAAAACAAAAAAAAATTTAAAATAAAAGAAAAAGAAATACAATTTTGATTAAGGAAAAAAAAATCTTTAAAATATTTCTAAAATATATATTTTAGAAATATATATATATATATATATATATAAAATAAAAAAAAAATTAATTCTTTTATTTACTTTAGAAATATATATATATAAAATTAAAAAAAAAATTTATTTCTTTTATTTAAAAAAAAGTTAAATTTAACCGGCTTTGGCGGCCGCCAGGGGGAGTAATGGCATCGATCGGCCTTGGGGACCCGACTGCTTGTGGCTACGTGGCCCAAGGCTGCGCCCTCATAGGCGGTTGGGCGACAACTGAGCGATTCCCGAAGTCTCCCAAAGTTGAAGTATTTGGAGTATTTGGAGGCCATCGTGAAAGAGACTCTACATCCCCATTGAGTGGTGCCTCTACTCCTTCCTTATGTTGCGGCGGCCCCATGCAAAGTGGGAGGGTATTGTATACCGGAGGGCACATAGCTTCTGTTCAATCCGTGGGGTATATACAAAGACCCATATGTGTGGGAACGCCCCCTACAATTCGAGTCAGAAAGGTTTATCAACAGTTCCTTGGACGTGAATAGGCATGATTTCAAACATATACCATTTGGTTATGGGAGAAGGGTGTGCCTGGGCATGTGGGTAGCCATGCGATGTTGGGAATTTCTGATAATTCTAAAACAAAAACGAATAGAGAATAATGCTCTGTTTTTTTTAACACAGAGAAACTAAAATTGAACTTGGGGAGGACAGAGTTTCGCACACACACAAAAGACTTGTATTCATTAACAAGGCTAACTGTTACAAAATATTCTAGGCAAAGCAGATTCGTCAAAGTGTAAAGCTTGGTTCATAATTTTTTTTTTTTTGCACCAACACTAGATGCAGAGAATTTCAATGTGCTTTTGGTGAAAGGGCAAAAAGGCAACGCATCATGGCCCCCAAAAAGATTTTTTTTCAGAAACAAAACAAGACGAGAGTGTTGAAGTTTTTGAAAATGAAATCAGGGAAGGTGTGACAGTGACTACGCGTCACTCAAAATCATGCAAATACAGTGTTAACAAATAGAGAAAGGAAAGGGCGTGGAGTAGACAAAATCCGGTTGAAGTGGCTGCCTGACGATCCAATGTCGAACCTGGGAAAAAGAGATTACTACAAGACTACTTTAGAGGCAGTTCTAAACTTCACACTGGCTCTCCTGAAAAAAATATAGCATGGAGATGTCTGCGGTGGCGTACAAGGACTGGAGATTTGACAAACAAGGATTGCCTGTAGATCTCCTCAAGAGGTAATCTTAAATATTACTGACAGAAATCTGAGCCTGATCTATGTTTTTATGATCATCAATTCGAGCTTTGATTAATGACTTGACAGGGGTATGGCAATGGTGGATTCATCAATGCCCCAAGGAGAATTACCACCATTCCGTAAAAGCGGTGCGGTCGCTGTTTAATGGCGGATTTCGGCAAAGGACTGGTGCTGCAGTTGAAAGTAATATTTCATTACTCCCCTTTAATTTCAACTGTTGGGTTATCAGTCATACCCAGAAATTTCCTCAAAAACTCAAAGCTTTTCTGCCCCAATGGTTTGGTCAAAATATCTGCAACCTGCTCCTGAGTTTTGCAGTGTACTAAAACAATTTCTCCATTGTTTACCAATTCCCTGATGTAATAAAACTTTGTGTCAATGTGTTTCGTTCTCTTATGAAACACAAAATTCTTGGATAATGCAATAGCTAAGTTATTGTTACAAAAAATCACAGTTCCTTTTGCTTGCTCTTGGCATAAACTCCTTAACATCCTTCTCATCCAAATTTCTTGACACGCTACTGCTGTAGCTGCCACATATTTTGCCTCTGCTGTAGACAACGCTACAATAGGCTGTTTTTTAGAAGCCCATGAAATGGCTCTTGAACCCATGTGAAAAACATAATCGGATGTGCTTTTCCGATCATCTACACTTCCAGCCCAATCACTATTAGTGTATCCAATTAAATCTGAACATTCTGAAGCAGTATATAAAATGCCAAACCTTTTAGTACCTTTAACATACCTCAGAATCCTTTTTGCTGCCTACCAATGTGCTTCTTTTGGCCTCTCCATGAATCTGGAAATCAAACTAACAACATGCATTATATCCGGCCTAGTTGCAGTCAAATACATGAGGTTGCCAACTATGCTCTTGTACAAACTAGGATCAAAATCCTTGCTGTTGTCCTCTTTGCTGAGTTTTAATCCCATCACTGTGGGAGTGATTGCTGCTTTGCTCTCCTGCATATTAAATCTTTCCAACACTTAATTAACATATTTCGCTTGTGAGATAAAAATCCCATTTCCATTTTGTTCTACTTCTATTCCTAAGAAGTATCTCAGCAAATCCATGTCAGTAATTTCAAATTCTTCTTTCATGACTGTTTTGAAATTTTCAATAAGGTAATCATCATTACCTGTGAAAATAACATCATCAACATATAACACAACAATTAGTATTTTACCATCCTTTTCTTTGATGTAGAGGGTGGGTTATCCCTCACACTTTTCAAAGCCATTTTCCAGTAGATAGGAATCTATTCTACTGTACCACGCTCTTGGTGCTTGCTTCAGCCCATAAAGAGCTTTCTTCAATCTGCACACTTTGTGCTCTTGGCCTTTTTTTTCAGAGCTTAGAGGTTGTTCAATGTAAACATCTTCCATTAACACTCCATTTAGGAATGCTGACTTCATGTTCATTTTGTAAACTTTCCACTTGTTTTGTGCTGCTATGGACAACACTGCACTCACGCTTTCCATTCTAGCAACCGGTGCGAAAGTTTCCTCATAGTCTCTCCCATGCTGCTGCTTATATCCTTTGACAACAAGTCTTGCCTTGTGTCATTCTATTTTGCCTTCAGCATTACTCTTGGTCTTGTAGACCCATTTAACTCCAATGAATTCCTTTCCTTTTGGTAATTCGACTAACTCCCATGTCTTGTTTCTTTCTATGGCATTGATCTCCTCATCCATAGCTTCTATCCATTTCTTATCCTTAATTGCTTCTTCGAAAATAACAGGGTCATCAACATGAAAATATAAAGCAAACAAAGAGTTCATACCTTCATTTGTTGCCTCTTGTTCACAAATGTCACTTAAATTTTTGAACTTCTTACCTCTTTCATTTGGTGTACAAGTGCTTGAAGAAGCACTTGAATTTCCTCCTTGTGGTGTGCTTGGAGAAGAACTTTCATTTCTCCTCAAGGGTGTCTCTTGCTGCCCTTGTGTTGGTGCTGCTGTTTGGGGATGTATTTCAGCCATCTCCTCATCATCTTCATCATGAGACAAAGAGCTTTTAACATTCACTGTTTTCTCTATGCTTCCATCCCAAGCTTCCTCCTCAATGAACTGAACATATCTACTCACAATAAGCTTCTTGGTGGATGGGTTATACAACCGATAAGCTTTAGATTCCTCACTATATCCAATGAAAATACATTTCTCCCCTTTGTTGTCCAACTTCTTCCTTAGTTGATTTGGAATGTGTGCATAAGCCACACATCCAAAAACTTTCATGTGGGTGACTCCTTGCTTTGTCCCACTCCATGCTTCTTCCGGCACTCTGTTGATGACTGCTTTTGTAGGGCATCTATTCAAAATGTAAGCTGCACAGTGTACAGCTTCAGCCTAATAATCATTTGGCAAACGCTTTGCCTTTAACATACTCCTTGCCATATCCATGATTGTCTTATTCTTCCTTTCGGCAACTCCATTTTGCTGCGGAGTGTACCTAGTGGTAAACTGCTTATGAATTCCATTTTCTTTACAAAAACGTAGAAATTCTTTGGAGATATACTCACCTCCTCTATCAGTTCTTAGAGCTTTGATATGCTGCCCACTTTGGTTTTCTACAAGTGCTTTGAAATTGCAAAATCTTTCAAACACTTCACTTTTATTCTTCACGAAATAAACCCAAGTTTTTATCGTAAAATCATCAATAAATGTTAGCATATAGTGGCTGCTTGCAGGTGATGGAGTTTGCATCGGTCCACATAAATTTGAGTGGACAATCTCTAAGGTTGATTTTTCCCTTATGCTTTTCCCAGATGGAAAACTTTCTCTGTGTTGTTTCCCCAAGATACAACCTTCACAAAGGCTGTCTGGTTTCTCTATCAATGGTAATCCTCTTACCATTCCTTTTCTATTCAACAAGTTAAGACCTCCAAAGTTGAGATGTCCAAATCTCAAGTGCCACAACCAATTTTCATCTTTTGGTTTGCTTTGGAAAGCCTCTTGTGTCGCTGCTGCTATTTCTTCTCCATTTTTAAAATTTGCTTTCATTCTGAGATGGAACATCCTGTTCCTTGTCATCTTCACTTCAGCAATACATTGTTTGCTAGGTGTTTTATCCATGATGGTGCATACATCATCCAAAAATAAAAAAATTTACCCCTTTTGAATAAGTTGTCCAATACTTATGAGGTTACATTTCATTCCAGGAACATAATAACATCTTCTATGGTTTTCTTTTCACCTTTCCTTGTTAAGACATTTACTTCTCCTTTTCCCATAACATAATCTTTACTATCAGTCCCTAATGTGACTTGTGACTTCACACTCTGATCTAAAATAGAAAACAGGGCTATGTTTCCTATCATATGGTTACTACAACCAGAGTCTAGAAACAATACATCTTCACTCTTTGCTTCAGCCATATTATAGGCTAAAAACAAATTATCTTGGCTGATATTTTCTCTAGTGAAATTTGCACTAGTTATATTATTTATATCATGTTGATTCTTCCTACATTCATTTGCATAATGCCCATATTTTTTACAATAGTGACATTGGACATTGGATTTATCATACCTTTGTCCTTGAGCATGATGTTGTCCACTTTGTTGGCTGCTGCCTTGGCCTTGGTTCTAATTTGGATTGCCGCCTCTTCCTTGAGCAATTGCTGAACTGTTTCTTCCAACTCTATTTTGGCTTCTGCCTCTTCCTCTCTTGTTTCCTCTGCCTTGACCTCTTCGTCTTCGAAAGAACATCTGGGTCTTAAAGGCATGCTTTAGAGATGAGTTTTCATTTCTACTCAATCTCTGCTCATGTGTCATCAGTGATGCATGTAGTTCATCAACTGAGAAGTTTGTGAGATCCTTTGTCTCTTCTATGGTGGTGACAATCACATCGAACCTTGAGGGTAGGATCCTCAATAGTTTCTCCACAATCCTCCTTTCCTCAAGAATTTGTCCATGAGACCTTATGTGTGTGACCAGACCAATCACATGTGTGAAGAATGAGTCAATATTATCTGACTCCTTCATGCAAAGAGTCTCAAAATATCTCCTCAACAATTGTATTTTTACTGTCTTCACTTTCTCCATGCCTTGATAGGCTATCTTGAGAGTTTTCCATGCTTCTTTGGATCTCTTGGCTGTTGCTATCCTTGGAAACACACTCTCATGCATTGCTTGATACAAAAAGTAGAGGGCTTTAGAATCCTTCTTCTTATTGCTCTTCAACAGTTCTTTCTCTGCCTGAGTCAAAATTAAACTCATCTTCATCTGTTGCTTCTTCAAAACCATCCTCAACAAATTCCCATAAGTCTTGGAAAGCAAGCAAAGCTCTTATAATTATTTCCCAATAGTCATAGTTTTTCCCATTAAATTGTGGGAGCTGAGTATTACAGATACCTATGCTAGTGCTGGCTCTAGCCATACTTGCACTCTTAACTATGCTTCAAAATACTTGACTTTGTATTTAAAATAACTGACTGTCCTCAACAGTAACACAAAAAAATAACTTGAGAAATACCTTGGATTCTTTCTTGATTGAGTCTTCACTCTGCTGGAGAAGCTGCTGCAACAAGAAATCCTTCCTTCAGCTTCTTTGACACCTTCAAAGAGCCTGGATAAGCTCCGATACCATGTTGGGAATTTCTGATAATTCCAGAAAAAAAATGAACAGAGAATACTGCTCTGTTTTTTTTAACATAGAGAAACTAAAATTGAACTTGGGGAGGACAGAGTTTCACACACACACAAAAGACTTGTATTCATTAACAAGGCTAATGGTTACAAAATATTCTAGGCCAAGCAGATTCGTCAAAGCGCAAAGCTTGGTTCATAATTTTTTTTTTTTGCACGAACACTAGATGCAGAGCATTTCAATGTGCTTTTGGTGAAAGGGAAAAAAGGCAACGCATCATGGCCTCCATAAAGATTTTTTTTTTAGAAACAAAACAAGACGAGAGTGTTGAAGTTTTTGAAAATGAAATCAGGGCAAGTGTGACAGTGACTACGCGTCACTCAAAATCATGCAAATACAGTGTCAACAAATAGAGAAAGGAAAGGGAGTGAAGTAGACAACATCCGGTTGAAGTGGCTGCCTGACGATCCAACGTCAGAGATTACTACAAGACTGCTTCAGAGTCAGTTCTGAACTTCACTCTGTCTCTTCACTGGAGATTTGACAAACAAGGATTGCCTGCAGATCTCCTCAAGAGGTAATCTTAAATATTACTGACAGAAATCTGAGCCTGATCTATGTTCTTATGATCATCAATTCAAGCTTTGATTAATGACTTGACAGGGGTATGGAAATGGTGGATTCATCAATGCCCCACGGAGAATTACCACCATTCTGTAAAAGCGATGCGGTCGCTGTTTAATGGCGGATTCCGGCAAAGGACTGGTGCTGTAGTTGAAAGTAATATTTCAACACGTGAATGCTCCTGCTTAATGTGAGAAGACTGTTGCAGATTTTCGATGGGAGCATTTCAGAAGGAATTGAAGGAGTTGATATGATTGAGGGTCGCGCCATTTCCTTGCATAGAGTTGTGCCATTGGAGGCGGTGATCAGGCCTCGTCTTCCTCACCAACTGTATTGAGTCATTACCTCCCCTGATCTGTGATGTTGATGATTTGAAAAACATATGTGCGGTGTTATCACATCTTCGAAGTTAGTTACCATTTGTGCTAATCGTCCAGAGTCATATTGTTAGTATGTATAATTGTAGGAGCAGTCTCTTTCCAGACCGTCCAATTTAGCTACGAATCGTGGAAGTCATCCATATAAAAGGTTGATTGGAATATTTTATTGGAAATATTGGTCACAATAATAATAATACATAGTGACGATATTAATAAGAAGTGTAATATTGAGGATTGTTGTTAAGCATTTTATATGGTTATGATATTAATAAGAAACATAATATGCAGTGTTGTTATCAAGTATTTTTTTTAATGTTAAATAGATTAAATATATATATTTTTAAATATATAAATAGATTTAAAAATAAATATTTTTAAATTTATTTTAATTGATATTTATATTCAAGTATAAGATATAAAATAATTTATTTGTCATGTTTTATGAATAATATTAAAATTAAATTAACTGAAAAATATTTTAAATCATAATTTATTAAATTTTAATAATTTATTTATCAATATTCACAAAACTATCTTAATATAAAAATAGAATATCCATTTTATAAAGAAAATAGGTTGACGTCAATAAATAAAAACTAAGCTTTGAAATGAATATTGTATTTTTTAGAAATAAAACTTAAAATAAAAACATTTAAAGGGAATTTAGAATTTATTAAATTTTAATAATTTAACCATCAATATTCACAGAAGTATAGTGATATAAAAACGAAATATCCATTTTATAAAGAAAATATGTTGACCTCAATAAATAAAAACTGAAAACAAGCTTTGAAATGAATGTTATATTTTGGAGAAATAAATCTTTTTTTTTTTTTTTCCACTGGGAAAATCAGTAACTTTCATTTATATTTGAAAATTACATAAGCAGATGCCATAGCATTACTGTCTTGTTCATACAAAATCCACCCTATCAGGTGTTTTCAGTGTGTATCAAAAAGAAACTAATTACAATTCTTTGTTCGGCTCTGTCGCCTATTCGCATACAAAAAGATTTTGTTTTATATTTATATCAGCAGTAATTGTCCAAAAATCTCCATTCTCAGTCAGCTGTTGGGACTATTGTCCCTCTGTTGCCTCTGATCTATATATGGTCGGTGGTACAACTGATGTTCTTCTGTCCCCTGCTGCTCCACTATTTTCCCATCGCCTCGGGGAAGTGTCGAGGCCTCTTTGGAAAGTTTGTCAGCCTCGCTATTGTGTTCTCTGTAGATATGCACACAAGTGAAATGATCAAAAGCAGCTTTGAGAGTGAGAGTGTTATGTAATAAATTGCTGAGTGTGTGAGAGTGGCAAGTAGTGACATTATTGATCCAGTTTACAACCATCAACGAATCCCCAAATATATTGATCTGTGTGTGCTGATGTGATAATGCAAAATGGAGGAGATAATGTAATGCAGAGAGCTCAGCAAAATTGTTTGATCCATTTCCTAATCCCAGTTTAGCAAGATATTTATGCTGATCGTTTATGTGAAGGACAAACCCTCCACCGCACCCAGCTTGGTTCGCTGCCCCATCGAAAAATGCCCAAGGGATGGATTTATCAATCTCAGGCATAGGCTGAATGTTTCTGATCCTTTGGGGAGGCGGATCTGGTAGATCCTGATAAGCAGCAATAACAGCAATTTCAATCCGGCTGCCCATAAACGGACGATCCTCAAATATAGCCCTATTCCGAGCGAGCCAGATGTACCATGTGGCCACAGGGGGGAGGTTGATTGATTTTGAGTCTGGGTGACTTTGTGACCAGCTACCCCAAGCACTCTGTAGATCAGTTCCGCGCCAATGTCCCGAAATTCCCAAATGCTGACAAATATTTCTCCATAAGGTTTGAACAGCCGGGCAAAGTAGAAAGATGTGGTCTGTGAATTCCGCCGCATTTTTACAAAAGGTGCACCAAGAGGGGCCATGAATGGCCCTGCGGGTCAGCTTTTCTCCCATCGGAACGATACCATGGAGAGCACACCAGAAAAATAGCTTTGATCGGGGAGAGGCCTTGAGCTTCCAAATGGTATGCCACCACGGGTGGATCTGTTCCGGAGTTCTGTGAGTTATGAGAGCACTGTAACCATGTTTTGGTGCATATATACCATGGTCTGCAGGGCACCAAATAAGTTCATCGGGCCCTTGTTTGATGCGAATATGAGATTCAGTTAAAGCCATAGTATATTGATCCCATTCCTGATGCCATTGTATAGGGAGATCCAAAGATTGTGCAGATTTCCAGGCTTGAACAAGGATGTCTGTTCGATGAGGATCTGCAATCTGTGCAAAATGCCGAATCCCCCAGGACTGTAGATAATTGATAAGCTCTTGATTTAAAACATGTCTGCCCCCGCTGTTGTTCCATGGGTCCATACCTATCCTGCCCGTCATGCCATCATTTACACGCCAAGCCAAGTTGTCCCAAATGAGAGGGAGAGAATCAATCAAGGCCTTCCATACAGAGGAGCAGCCTTTCGTAGACCAGGTTGGTAGCCGGGCCCAATCCATAATATTATGAGGCCAGATGTATTTGTGATATGTAACATGAGTCCACAGATTTTGACTAGTGAGCAAAGTCCATCCCATCTTGGCAGCAAGTGCTTTGGCGAAATCTGGGAGTTCTTTGAGGCCCCACCCACCCCATATTTTGGGCAGAGTGATTTTCTTCCAGCTGATCCAAGCAAAAATTCTTTTCTCCTGGCTCCCATTCCATAGATAGCGATTACACAACTGCTGCATCCTCCCCAGGATGTTCCTTGGAATCCATGCTAGTGCCATCCAGAAGACCGAGGTGGCCTCTAGCACGGATTTGATTAGCACCAGTCTGCCAGCCCTAGAGAGATATCTGTGGCTCCAGCCCATAAGCCTCCTTTCCATTTTGGCCACCAACCAGACCCAATCAGCAATCCTCTGGCAGGTGGGCTTCAGATTGAACCCCAAGTATTTGAGGCCTCTATCCAGAGTATGCACCGAGTAAGGAAAAGCCTGAAGGGCCGTCCGAGTCTCCTGAACAGATGTGCGTGCGCAGGTGATAGTGGATTTCGTCTGATTTGGCAGCATACCAGTAGCAGCTGAAAATCTTTGCAAGATTTTCAAAAAGGTCCGGGAATCCCTGACGCTGCCATCAAGTAGAATAAGGACATCATCCACAAATAGAAGATGTGTAAGATAGCACAAGTCTGATATGCCAAGACCTCCAATGTCTCCATTCCTCTTTGCAGCTTCCATGAGGCGACTGAGACCTTCCATGACCAAGAGAAAGAGAAGTGGAGATAGGGGGCATCCCTGACGCAGACCTCTTTCTGAGTGGAAAAAAGTAGAGGCCGAGCCATTGATGAGGATGCTGAACGAGGGAGAGGTGATGCAGGCCATGATCCAAGTAATATAAGCATGTGGGAACCCCAAGTGAATGAGAATCATTTTCAGATAGAGCCAGCTGACACGGTCGAAAGCTTTGGAGAGATCAATTTTGAGGAGGATAGCTTTAAGATTCTTAGACCAGATGGAATGAAGGGCTTCTTGAGCAAGTCCAATGGCCTCATGAATTTGTCTGGAGTCTAGAAATGCAAATTGCTGCGGGGCGATGGATCTGGAGAGGATAGGTCTAAGCCTGTTAGCTATGATCTTAGAGATGATCTTATATAGGCAGTTACACAAAGAAATGGGACGATAGTCATCAAAGGATGCCGGGGAATCCGATTTGGGTATGAGGGCAATGAAAGTGGAGTTGATAGCATGATAAATGGATCCAGTAGTTCTGCTTTCCTCAACCACCCTCAGCAGGTCCTGCCCCAGATCTTCATAAAAGGCAAGGTAGAATTCGATTGTCCATCCATCTGGACCTGGACTTTTATCTCTCTTGAACCACTTCAACACCCCTTCAAGCTCTATAGCTGTAACAGGGTCTGTTAAGTCCGCCACATCCTCGTCCTCCACAAATCGAGGGAAATGGTTAGCCACATTGATGATGTCCAGTAGATTGGCTTCCCGGGGACTCTTATACAAGTTCCTAAAATGAGAGGTGCCCAGGTGAGCAAGCTTATGAAAGTTGTCTGCAATATCACCATCCGGAGAGGGAAGCTTCCAGATTGTGTTAGAAACCTTCCTGCTCTTTGCATAGTTGTGAAAGAACTTTGTGTTGTCGTCCCCAGCTTGAATCCATAATGCCCTACTTCTTAATCTGATGGATTCCTCCCTTTCTTTGAGGATTTTGGCTTTTTGTCTCTCCAAGTCAATAAGCCTGTCTTTGTCATCCGCAGATATGAATCCCAGTCCTCGATCGTCAGATAGAGAGAATAGATCAGCCTCTATTTGATTAAGTTGAGCGGATTCCCTCTCCAATTTCTCCTTAGCCCACTGAATAGATATATGCTTTAATTCAGTAAGATTTCTGCAGAAACCTTTAGCATATGAATCATTGTCATTAATAGGATGAGCTGACCAGTACTCCTTGATCAGCTTGATGTATGAAGGGTCCTTCAGCCAAGTGTGGTTGAACTTGAAAGGTGCCTTGGGTTTCTTGGATGGGCCATGCAACTCCAAATAAATAGGGTTATGGTCCGATATCCCCCCCGAGCCAACCCATTGACGGAACAGATGCACACGCTGGAGAAGAGGCTCTTTAAGAAGAAATCTGTCAAGTCTGCGAGCAAGGGCAGCATCCCCTACACGTCTATTCCTCCAGGTTGGAAGGGGGCGCTGCAAGGGGATATCAATAAAATTAGATTGCTCTAACAGGTTGAGCATGAAATCTGTAATGGGATCGATTTGAGCATCAGATCCCCAGGACTCTCTGAAACCCAGCGAGAAGTTAAGATCACCTCCGATGATGACATGATGTTCATTCAGTAAAGGGAGCTGAAGGATGTGCTGCCAAAATGCTTCTCTCTGGGAGCAGGGCGCATATATATTGACAATTCTAAGATCCATGCCGAGATCGGCAGAGAAAATATCCATACCAATGAAACCCGCCCCCCCCCCCCCAACTTGATATCAGTTTGATGGTGCGCGAGTTGATCCCAATGGCAAGCCCCCCAGACCGACCCACAGCATCAATAGCAAAGAAGTTCCATCCAGGGATCAATGAGAGCATGGCTTGGGAACAATGATCAGCAGAGCAGAGGGTTTCTTGCAACATGATAATATCAACAGGCTCAGATTCGATGAGCCTCTTCAAGGCTAGTTTCTTGGAGGAACTAGCCAATCCCCTACAATTAAATGAAAGACACTTCATGGGGGAACATTTCTTGGGGTATGTCCCGCTCTAAGGACCCCGTCAATGGTCGATTGTCTGCCAGAGACCACCTCTGCCCCAGCAAGTTTTATAGCTTTAGAGAGATGGGATTTTCTCCCTCTGGTGTTCGATACACCCCCTTCAGGAACTACAATGCCCAACCCGGAATGTCCGATTGGGGTCTCTCTGGCAGGGTTCCGAGATCTAAGAAAGTATGGATGAGGAGGGGAAGACGCTCGCGGGGAGGAGCAATTCTTATGGGGGGATGTGGTAATAATAGGGTCCGATGAGATGGGGGGAGATGAAGTAAGTGGACAATGAATCATAGGAGAATGAGATGAGGGACCAATGTTCTCAACCGATGAAAAAAACAGAGATGAAGGAGGATCAGAGATCATACCCGCTTCAGCCGCCGAGCGAGCCCTGGTGATAGGAGGCGAAGGACGCCTGAGTCCAGAGACGTCCGCAGATGCTGAAGCTGGAGGGGACAGACCAGCAGAGGGAGGCCGAGAAACGCCTGGGGATGCCATCCTGGATGACGTCGGGGTATTCTTCGGAGTGTCTTCCGCTTTCTTGTTTAGAGGACAGTCCTTAGCGAGGTGACCGACTTTATGGCACCTCCTGCAGCGGAAAGGGACACCTTCATAATCCAATAGCTGTACCCTGATGCATCTGCCCCATTGAAGCGTAATTTGCTCCTCCAGCCCTTCCCGAGTGTCCAGATGAACCAAAATCCGTGCAAGTGTTCGGCTCCCTGATTCCACAAATGTGCGATCGAAATCCAAATAGGTCCCGAGGGCATTTCCAACCCGAATGAACACTTCTTCAGCCCAGAAAGGTAGAGGAAGACCCGGGAGGCGAACCCAGATCGGTCCTGCACCAAGCTGCTCCCGCTCAGGTTCAAAAAGAGGACTCCAACGCTTTAGGAGAACCGGAGCCATTTCGATATGCCAATAACGCCCCAGTACCAGATCTGTCTGGCTTTCCTTGGAGAATTTTAGTGAGAACCAACCTCTTGGGAGGACATGAACCTCTGGCAGATCAAATAACACTCCGCCCCAGATCTCCTTAACCCATAGGATGAGTCTCTGCCTTGAGTAGGTTCTGCCCCGGACGTGTCCTACCAACACGGTGTTCGCGATATCCATGTATTCCCCGAGCGGCTTCGATTCGTCAAATTTTATGGAAATGTCCCGCGACGTAGATCTCACACAGTGAACCTTCTTTTTGCCAGATCGAGGGGCCGACGGGTGATCAACCAGAGGGTTGGTGATGCCCTCCCTGGAAGGGGGCTGAGCGGGACGGGAGGAGACCGCAGGGGTTTCAAAACAACCAGATGGACGCAAGCCTGAGGAGGATGGATGAGCAGCAGGGACAGCGATCGGCGGAGGGAGAGGCACCGATATGAGGGGCGGAGCCAGAGGATCAAACGAGGGCGAGGGAGGAGTATGGGAGGCCAAAAACTGCAGAGAACCAGGAGAAAGCGGAGGGACCTCGAAGGGCAGTGATTCAGAGGGGAAAGCTCCAGCGGATGATGTGGAGCGATAGACAATGGGCGCAGCGGATGTAGGGTAGGATGGGTGCCCAGGAACCGATGTCGAAGAGGAGGGCCCGAACAGTGAGCGATGTCCAAAACAGGGGGTCCCGAAAATAATTTTATCCGGCGATGGATCCGCCGAATAGTCCACCGATTCAAGCTCCGGAGCATCCATAACTGACACCTTGACTGCACCGATAGAGACTGTTGCGGATAGCAGTGGGATTGCTGCAGCTGGTGGTTCAGGACCGTGACCGCAGCGGTAGGGAGCAGGGCAGAAAGGTTAAACAAACCCTAGTCCCTACGAGCCGCAGTAGATGCGCAATAGGTAACCCTAGCCCAGACCTTTGCGCGTACGATCCATCCTCCGACCTCTCAAACCCAAAGGATTGATATTATAAACCCCTTGGAGAAATAAATCTTAAAATAATGTTAACTCATAATAAATTAATGTAAAGAATCAAATTTAAGAAGAAATAAAATTAAAAAAAAATTGAAATAAAAAATAATAAAACATATTAAACAATATAAAAAATCAAATATAAAACCATAGAAAAATAGAGTTATGGTAAATTTTCAAAAATCAAATAAACAAATACCATTGCAAAAAAATGTCAATGTGGATATGAAATAAAGGAGACTACAAACTAATTTCCTATACATCAATTAATTAATGTGTAATAAAGAGTAGTTAGTAGAAAATGTAATACTCAACTAAAATATACTAGGTACATGCTTATAATAAACCATGTCAAAATGTTAAACTTAACCAAATGCATGTTCCTATAAAAGAAATAGGAGCTCCATCATGAAGAGTGAAAGGCCTACATACCAAGAAAATAATGTGGAGAAGTGTTTCTTATATCAAAGTGCTCCATCAATACTGGTTAAGCACTATAAATTTTTCATTTTGAGATATCTATCAGAATTAAATGCCAAGAACAATTTGACAACAACGACTATTTTGAAGTATAGCTCATTGTTACACGATATAAAGATTATAGATTTTATCTATTTGCAATTAAATTCCATCCCTAAATCTATAAACCTATTTTTCTATTTGTAAAGGAGAACTTCAAAAAAAGCAATTAAAAAAAATAATTTTTATTAAAATCTATTTCTAAATCTATAAACTTATTTTTTTATTTACAATAAGATTTTCAAAAAAATAATCAATATTAAAATCCATAACTAAATTTATAAATCTATTTTTCCATTTACAAACCAAAACTCCTGTAAAATAATTAAGAACAATAATGTAATATCCCCATTAATGTAAATATTTATTTTTACTGCAACCAGCCAAATTGTAACTATTTATAAATTATAAACTATTTTTGGAATTTAGTTATGGAAATATGGATTTTGCACTTATTAGTAAATTTTGTTTTACTGGTTAATTAGTTATGTGAGACCGTTATCTTAATTTTATATTTTTATATTTTTGTTATTTTCTATTTTTTTTAATCTAGTCTGTTTTTCATATATATATATATATATATAGTTTTTGTTATTGTTTTTTTAATTTTTTCTATTTTTACTTAATTTTATAGTTTTTTTAAATTTTGTTTTATTTTTTTTCTAAAGTCTTTTTTTGTTTACGAGATCTTTTTTTGTTTTTTACATTTTTTATGTTTTTTTGTCTCTTTTATATATATTTTTATATTTGTTTTTTTATGTCAAAAAAAATTGACATAAAAAATTTTAAAGTGTAAAAAAATGGAACTTTTAAAAAAAATATCCACACTTAATACATTAACAAATTTAAAGTGTCAAAAATTGTTAAATTTAGAAAATAATTATTTACATTTCATACATTAGAAAATTTAAAGTCAAAAAATAGGTCTTTTAAAAAAAGGGCATGATGCAGAATTGCCACTTTTTTAAAGCAACATGCAAATCACTAACATTTTAAAATGTAATGTACATAAAAAAAAATTAAAGTGCTAAAAACTATGCTCTAAAAAAAATATGTGTGTTCTGCATCACCCCTTTTCAAAATCGGGTCACTTTTTTGCTATCTCCACGAAACGGGTAACAATATCAGTTCCCGTTTCAAAGTTTACATTGTTAAATGAAAAATGCTGACTAGATTCCCTAGAACAACCGAACAAAATTGTAAAAGTTCATGAGTAAATGATGCTATCAAAATTATGATTGGGAATATGTTAACTTATTTCTTGCTTTACACTTTTCTTAGAAGTTTTGAGAGGTTATCTTAAGATGATGAATAATAAAATAGGAATAATAAAATGAAAAGGATGAAATAGTTTAGGGAGGCATGTCCATCAAATAGATATTAAATAATGATATGTCAAGATGCATGAAGGTATCATAGGTGCATAGATTAATGGATGTGTAGACACAAAGACTCCAAGTAGTCTATTTTGATGCCTTGAGTAATAGTGGTTGATGATAAACATGTAACTAGAAGAAGGTTGAAAACACAATTGGGAAGCCAATGAAAGCATTGCATGTGTTGAAGAATGTAATTAGTGTTGATATATATAATTTTATTTGAGTCATAACATATTGTATTTGTTAAAAAGAAAATAAAAATAAAATTTATTGTGAAAGAAAAATTATTTATTAAGCATGGGGTTCATGCTCTATTATTTTATTTCAAGGTCAAAGCCTACATTGTAGGCTCCTAGGGTTTATGTCAAGCGCCCTTTTCTATGTCATCATGTAACAGACCCTTATTGGGCTTTGTCTATCAAGAAAGAACAAACATTTTGATGAAAAATGAGTCATTTAGACCTCCTCCACCAAATCAGTCTCAAGGAAGACAAGTCAAGCTAATTGGGAGCCAGAATCCACTATATAAAGGCAACAAATCGACCTCATTTCGAGCGTAAGATAAGAAAGTTTGATCTGCAATATATAGAGAAGGAAAAGGACAATGAAATACCTAAGAAGTAGAAGAAAACCCTGGAGAAGAAGAAGGAGACACTTTTCAAGAAAAAGGAAGATGAATTTCTCATTCTTTTGCCACACATGTGAGTTTTTAGGTTGTTGTTGGAGTGCCTAAGTTTAAGATCTGCAGTAGGGCTGAAATTCTGGAATTTGGGAGGCAAAATTTTGTGTTGTTGCTGGGCTGAAGCTTCTTGACAAGAAGATATTATTGAAGTTTGCATAATCATTTTGGAAGGCTGACTTGTTGGAGTGTAGAAGGTCTTTTGGTCTAGTCAAAGGTCTTGGTTTGTTCAATTTGTTTTGAATCTACTAGTGGAAGAGTTTTTACTGGGTTTTCACCTTCACAGGTGTTTTTAGCCCTGGATGAGTGCCTACTTCTGAGATCTTCATGCTTTTTATTTGGTGATTTCTTGATGAGAAGAAGATAAAGAAGAACATAAAGAAAGTTAATAAGAATATAAGAATATCACAAGTAATTGTCAAACATAAGAAAATATTTCTTCCTTTTTAATTTTCTAATAAAATGTATCCTTGAAAAACCAAGGTTATTGAAAATAAGGTGTTAATGAGGGAATGGCATAGGTGATACCTATTTTTGTTGATATACACTTTTAATGTGGTGATTACATTAAGAAGAATTCTATTAGGAGTGAATGGTATTTTGTAGATAAGTGCTCTAAAAATTATTCATTATGATTCTTGAACTTTTTTCATACTTAAAGTCTTATTAGAATATTCAATTGAGTGTGTGATATGAGTATGTACTTATGAGATTGCATGAAGGAATGATCATGTTATAATACAATGGCACTAATACAATGTGTGTTGAGACAACTAATATGAACATGATTTCAAGTGGGTGCTAGTTGTAGCACTATCGCTGCTGATCGTGAGCTGATTGTAGACTATGCAATGACTGCTAGCCTTGTTGAAAGGTAGATTTCAAAAATTTTATGATGCCAGTCTTGGTAAATGTTTGATTTCTAATCTTGTGATAACATGGTTATAAATGTGCTAATATGTATCCTTGATACTAGGAACATGTAAATAACATGAATTCTAGATATGTGAACAACTGCAAATTAGCATGCTTGGTATTAGGAGGGCACAATAACAACTGGGTGTGTGTGACAAGAAATAAGAAGACTCAACTGCAACAGTAATTAAAATCATAGATAGTGGTATGGTGTAGCATAACATAGACCAAGTCCATCATGAGTAAGAAAGGGGAAACTCCCCTGAAAGAGTAGATCCCTCCATGAGCTATTTTGAGGGATATTAAAATTTTAAGGTTTCCATATAACCTTGGAAAAGACTTGGTAATATATCTATATCTATATATATATATATATATATATATATATATATATATATATATATATATATATATATATATATATATATATATATAATGAATGACACACTGAACACTAGAAACCCATGGGATTGATTTATTGTGGGTTATTAAATGTTTTATGTGTTTTTTATTTTATTGATTGGATTTATATTTTCTTTTTTGTTTTGGCTATTGACCATGAGCATGGCGATGTTGTTTGTGTTGTATTATGTGTTGTTGTGAGATTTATATTTTTCATTTATTCTTCTTTATTCTTGCCTTTTTATTTTGGTCTTGGTGGTTGTTGAGTGTGGGGAAAGGAAAGATGAGGAGATATGGTGAAGAGATGAAGTGGAACCCAAACAAAAGTGCAAGATCTTGGTTAAACCTCATGCATAATATAAATGGATGTTAGATACCAAAAGAAGATGAAGGATTAGCTAATATGGACCTATATGAGTCCACTTGAAATAAATTGGGAAACAATATAGCAACCATGGAAATGAAACAAAAAGGGATTTTTTCCTAAACTTTGATACAATGTGGATTTGCTATGTAAAGACTAATGCCATTGCATGGCTTCATAGGTCATTAGTTAAAAACCATCATAGTGGCATGATAAGTGATCAATCTCTAAAAGTATGTTGATTGTGTAAATGACATAGATGTAGAGTTCGTATTTACCATGATTGGGTAATGCCAAAAGGTTATTAATTGGGTTCCAGGTTGCATGGAACACCATTAGGAAAGTGGGAAGGAATGACCCATTCTTGATATTAATTTTATATTTATGGTCCTTACAATTGTGGTGATCATGAATAAAAAAGGAAAAATGATGAAAATTGATAGCTTATGTATAGCATGGATGAAGACATGATGAGTTAAACAAATTGTTGAATATTGCAACAACAAAAATATCAGTTGAAAATGTTGATGATGGAAGCAAGGTAAAAAATAAAAGGAAAGGAATTGGGTGATAATTCCTTTGGATGAGTTTAGAAATCGGTGTTTCTAAAATTAATTCATGCTTTGAATGGATACCAAGAGATTTTCTAACCTTTAAGACTATGAATGTGATATATTTCATGAACATTTTTATGATGAAATGAATGTATGTAATGCCATTTCATTTGACGAGTTATTATCAATAGTCATTATTGTGGAAGGATGATTGGTAAATGCTCATAAAAATATGATGACTATATGAATGACATGTTTGGGATAACATAATGAGGTTATCCAATGACATCCCCTGTTAGGTGAGGGACCCATTGAGAAAGTGGGAATTATTATTGTTAATTATTATTATGATCATGTGATTATGACATTTATATGCCCATATTTATATTATGATATGACAAGGAAATATTAAAGGTTATATCATTAGGTATACTAACTACTAACTAGATTCCTTGGTCAAATCATGACGCACATATGCCACTGGGTGCTACCTTGGGCTAGGGAACCAATTAATGCATACGATTTAGCTATTTCCACCACCAAAGTGCAAGCTAACAATGTATATACTTTTGAAACAAGGACACCTACCTTGATGGAGGTGTGATGATATTGGGATAGGTAGACTGCACAAAATTATGGGTTGCCTAGGTCTGAGATTTGTGACAGAGGTTGTGATGGCAGGGAGTTGTGGTGGTAAATAATATTCCTATCATCAAAAGAATATCAAGATTGATAGTTCCACACTCGTTGGGAGGCAAGTGAGGGGGAGGGTGCTTATTTGGACTTGTACTTGCTTTGGCTGAGAACCACTCAGTGAGTTGAAATTGAATATAGCACTGACTAAAGATGACCTAGAGCATATACAACATCGAGTTCTTACTTTGGCTAATAAGTATTAATAGAGATAAGCCATAGAGATAAGTATTAGGTATCATTTTAAATAAATTTTGTTAAGATTATACTTTAATTTTGTTTAAAGTTATGATTCATAATGACTTAAGTTATGTTCTAATATGATCACGCTATGTTCTAAATTTATTTAAAACTTTATAATTATCTCTCATGACACATGTGTTTGTCATTTAGGAGAATTAGTGAACTTCCAAACACATGTATATGAGGTTGAATATAAGGTAAACAACATTTTCTTAATTTGACTTCAGAGTGTGGAGTAGCATAATGGAGTTGAAGACTTAAAAAACAAGGCCATTAAGGTGACACTGGAACCCTATGATATGCATTGATCTTCATGAGGTGTGGCATAACACATGTGTTATCTTAGTAAAGCAAGGCATAAGGATGTCTTGACAGAGAGAATTATTGTTGTGCAAGGAAGCATTGCCGATGGATGAATCGCCTGAGGGACTAAGGAAGTAGAGAAAGAGATGCTTGAACTTGGAAGGTGACTGATTGCACAAAATAAGAAATAGATCACTTGAGGGACTTATGAATCAGAGAAGAGGATGTCAAAACTCGAAAATGAATTTGTTTTCACAAATTTATATGCATACCAATTGGGTGTGTCCTAGAAACCAATGAGCTGAAATTATTTGTAAAGGGTCATTGAGCATAGTGGACGGCATGGATAAAAATTAGAGGTAGAATGTGCTCCAGAATCAAGTGAACGAGAAGGTCAAGGTGCAATGGAAACAAGATAAATGAAATGAAGCCACATGGGAGATGGATGATCAAATGCGGGTGTTATACTGATTTTTGGTTATTGAGTAAGTAGTTATAAATGTAATTGTAAATATCTAATAGTTGTTTATAAAGCTCAGTTTTGTTTTAGTATTTTTTCTACTAAGAACACCGGGGACAATGTTCCCTTTAAGGGGTGGGGCTTGTAACACCCCCTGTATAATCCCCCTAATTTTTGTGATGTAAATGTATTTTACTTATAAATTATCATAACATCATTTGAATACACTGAAGAGTGGGACCACAATTCACAATCTAAGGGGGGAAAGGAAGAAGAAATTGAGTCGTGTCAGCTGACACCACTGCTTCATAAAATTTTCAACTAACTAGAATGATCTTGAAGAAATTTCCAAGAGGAGCATGAAGAGACACACAAGAAAAAGGATAAAAATGCATTCAAACAATAAGAGGTGGTTGGATTTTGGTTGAATGAAGGATGTCCAAGGCCATAATTGGATTTTTGAGAAAGGAGCCAAACTTACAAGCATGATTTCTAGGTGAGTTTTCATGAAAAATCCCCTTGGGTCATGGATCTGGCTTGAGGGTGATTGCTGCAAAAAAATTAGGCTACCAATAGTCTATGGTTGGGTGGAAAATCAATGTCCTGCCTTTAGTTTCATCCATTTTTAGATCTCAATAAGTGTTATTAGTTGTCAACTATGAATATTATGATTATTTATTTATTGAAATTAATGTATATATTTATAATAATTTACATGGATATAGTGAATTGTTGCATGGAATTAATAGGCATAATTTCTTGACTGTTTTGTGGATTATATTGAAATTGACCTCGATGTTGTAAGAAATATGTATTTATTTTTATGCACAAACTAATATGTTGCATGTGGATATTCAGGGCTCATATTTACAATTTCTTACAATTATGCTATAACTTTTCTTCTTGGAGGTTTAGAAAGCTCAAACATGGACCATGTTGAAGGGAAATGTTGTTGATCCTTTGGTCTAGTTTTTAGATCTTGGGTCGTAAAATTTTAGGAAATATGATTAGAGGAAGATGGAATTCCTAAACGTATCTTCAAACATGTCATGTTGGAATTTCTACTATACGTTTCCTTCTGGGAGGTTCCAAAATCTATAACTTGAACCATTATGAGGGGAAATCTCATTGATCATCTAGTATAACTTTCATATCTTGGGTCATGATATTTTAGGAGATATGATTAGAGGAAGTTTAGATTCCTAAATTCTCCTAAAATCATGCTTTAAATGTGTCATTTTGGAATTTATGCTATAAATTTTCTTCTAAGGGGTTTAGACCATAGTGAAGGGAAATCCCTTCGATCACCTGGTCCAACTTTCAGATCTTGGGTCATGATATTTTAGAAGATGTGATCAAAGGAGGTTGAACTTCCAAACTTCTCCTAAAATCATGCATCAAACTGGGCATGTTACCATTTATTCCATAACTTTTCATATAAGAGGTTCTAGAGGTTGAAACTTGAGCCATAGTGAGGGAAACTACCATAGATCATATGGTTCAGTTATTAGAACTTGGACTGCTATAATTTAGTAGATATGTCCTAAAAAAATTTATATACTAGTTTGCATGCAAAGTGTTTGAAGGAATGCCTAAATGGTTTAATGATTCATTGCATGCAAACTTTTTGATGAAATGCCCCGATAAAAATGTTGTTTTGTTGTATGGTAGTATTGTTTTAGCCATATATACCTATTTTCATACAATTTCTTTTTTATATTAGTTTACATGCAAAGTGTTTGAAGAAATGCCTGGATGGTTTAATGGTTCATTTCATACAAACTGTTTTTTTAAATTCCCCAATGAAAATGTTGTTTTGTGGATGGGAATAGTATTATTGTATGATGATATCATTGTAGCTGATATATGCCTATTTGAATGCAAATAATTTGAATAAATGTATTAATGGTGTTTTATTACAATTTCTACATATTTGATAAAATACCTCAAAGACAACAATCAAATGTTGCATGATTGAGTTGTATATTTTAGTTAGTATGTTACAAGTAGAAATGTTTTTGATTTGATTTCATACAAAATATTTGACAAAAATGGGTACAAGAATTTTTTTTTTAATTGGTTGTATACAAATTATTTGAAGAAAGGTTTACATGTAATGTGTTTGACAAAATGTATGAGAGGTGAAAAACCAAATTTATACAAGTGTGGTTAGGTTAAATTTAGTAGAGGCATGTGAGAAAGTGGTATCAGAGCTTATTACCTAGCTAGTAAAAAGAAAGAAAAAATGACTATTTCAAAACCTCTATAAATCATTGAAGAAACTAAATATATTGTAATATGCTGTAAAATATTAAATAACATATGATTTTTTTAATAACATTTCTATAAAATTATATTGATAATATTTTTTCTTATAACCATCATTTAACCATGTTAATAGTGTTGGAAACTTGTCAACCAAGGGGGTATCCGTGATGTGATGTCCCAATTATACCTCACACCATTTGGAATAAGAGCCCCATCTAGGGTATCAGGCTGGTTTCCATGTATTCTTATAGATTTTCCCTGGCTCTAACTGTCAGCAAGAGAGAGGAATGCAAATGTGCCTTCGAAAAGAAAGTGAGTGTGCCTGGTGAGTGTTCGGTTGTAAGTGTGTCAAGGTTCTTCTAATGTGGAGGGAGAAAAGAAGGTGAGCCTCTAAGAGAGAGGTAATAGTACCACCCTAGTAGAGACACACGCAACCAAGAAGGATTTGTCTAACATCCAACATAATAGTCAAAAGATGCGATGGTCATTACAACAAATCAACAAGAAAGATTTGTCTAATATCCAGTGGAATAGTCCACAAAGATGTGATGGCAATAGCAACCATTAAATAACATTCTCAATATGATAAGTACCAAAATAACTGAAATAGTTCAACTACTTTAGCACAAATGAAAGCAAACATGAACTACAAACATCCACATAATAGTCTTACAAATATTTGTAATCCATGCATGAAGAACATGATGCCATGAGGCTTATGATATTTAGTAAAATTTCCAAGACATGTGTATACAATGAAGACCACTAGCTCTAGTAGTGGAGCATTGGAGCCACTACCTTCTCCCCAATATAACTAGCTTATCTCTCTAATGCTTTATGGGAGGAGCCAAGGTGGAAAGTGATTTTCTCATATAGTGAGGGTGTATATATAACCAATGGGATGAATTCCTATGAATTCTCAACATTACATGACTCATCTTCTATATATGTCCTTTGGACTTCCACTTTACAATACATTTTTGAATAAGAAATTACATAATCCAGAAGAATTATGTGGCATATGATGACTCATGACATGACATGGAATGACATGGTTGACAATGACTTGTTGGTGACATGGAAATGTCAAGCCGTTCTTACTGCTCCTTTTTCTTCAACAAGAGATGTGAAATGCTTCAACTTCATGAGAGATATGCTTTGTTCTTCATATCCACCCTCTAAAGGGTTGTGAATCAGATGGAGTCTTCATACGATCGTTATCTTTGATCTTCTGTTGTAATATAGTGTTCCTTCATCTTCTCACCTGATGATCATCTTATCTCTTTAGCTCAATATGTGTCTTTTAGCATGTCCTCCTTCTCCATCTCTTTCTTCATCATCTTACCATAGCATGATAGAGTACCCGTATCTACAATTTGCTCATGACAAGATGACATCAATCCAATCAACCCCTAGTTTTAGATGTTACATGATGATCCATTGACTAAGTCGAGACAGGCTGAGAGAGAGCCTCAATGGATGTGTAGTTGTGTAGCTCAGGCAATCAGGGGTGAGGCTTGAGCCTTGAGACTGCATAATGTGTAGTTCAAGTTGGACTAGGAAAGCAGATTGCACATTTTCGGGAGTCAATGAGCAAGGATGGTGCATTTTAAAATGTTTCAGCCAACTGCATAGTTATGGGAGGAAAAGGTGGTTAGGTTACTGCATAGTTTTGTAGATCAAGTACTTAAGGGATGTTCTTGAGGTTTGAGACTACACAATGTGCAGTTCAGAACTGGCTGCAGGACATGAATATGTAGTTTTGGAGGCCAAGGCCTAGGATTGAACATTGGAATTATGAAATGCCTATTACTGTAGGAACATGAGGCCATATGATTGTGTAGTTGAATAGTTCAGAAGCTCATGACTAAGGCTTGAGGATTGAGACTACATAATGTGCAGCGTTGGATTCACTAGAGAGAAAGATTGTGTAGTTTTGGGACTCAAGAGTTGGGCTTGAGCATTAAGGTTGTGAAATGCAGAGTTCTGAGAGGTAGAAATTGTGCATTGTGCAATGCCAAGAGACAATGTTATTGCTTGAGGATCAAAACTCTGTAGTGGACTGTTCAGGGAGGTTGGATGAGGATGAGTGGTCTGGTCGGGACTTTTTCCAATTTGGACTAAGTGTTGGATAAGTGAGACGAATTTTAATAGAAAAAATACTTGAACATGATCACACACATAATTCACTTGGAGACACAAAATGGGACACTTAGAACACACGAACAACATACTTTCCTGAATGCAACAACATTGTGATAGCCCATTCCAAGTGTGACAATAAAGATACACTTTGCAATGACAATGATGACACTTATGTGACAATGCGTGAAAATCTGGAAATGATTGCGGAAGCTATATACATGGTAAGAACAACTCATTATCACAAATATTCCCCTTGAAACAAACCAAAGCTCCACTTTACATGATAAATGACAATTCCCATCCCAAAAGAGGACACTTGCTTTAGGAAAATAAAATTGTGAATGACACTTGCAATATGCGAATGACAAAAAACACATGCTGAGTTGAAGATAACATGGGAATGACATTAAATAAAGGGAAAGAAAGAAAAAGAGACAACCAGAAACATGAAAAGGCACTCGTACAAAAAAGGTTTTTGAAGCGAAAGTTTGCAAAACTCACCAAAATAGAACTACAAACACAGCTAGAAGTGAGAAACTGTTGATTTCAGTGCACACTGATTGTCAACATGGAATGGACATCACACAGGCACAATCTTAATGGATCGTGCTATGATTATTCAAGATTGTCTAAAATAATGTGCTCATGCACTTGTTATAGACTCATCATGTGTGAGCAAGTGAATTTGACACTTCCACTCCAAGAAGGCAACTCAAAATAATCAACTAACCGAGAAGTGAATATGGAATGAACGATCATGAGATCCATAGTAGGCTACAAAATTAAAAGTGTAGGAAAATTTTGGAGGCTATTTGTCACAGCGAAAACACTTGGTGACACACTATAAAACTCCAGCTTCTCTACCTTGGTCAATTCTTTTGTGCAAGGTCTAGTTCTTTAGGGAGTATTGATTCATCGTTGAGATTACCATGAATTCCCCATTTACCCCGTGCATAAAAATAGTCCCCTTCATTACTTTCCTCATTTAAACACAAACATAAGGTTAGTGATAACACAATGTTTTGAATCAGGAAAGGGTAATGAAGTTCACGAGCTTTATATTTTTAGAGTATAGTTTTTCATCTCTTGTGTTGCTCCACTACTAGTAGGCCTATACAATACCCCGATATATTCATTTCAGGAACATGAAAATTCCTCGCTTCTAGCGAGCTTGGACAATACCCCGACAGAGTTACTTGCTTCACCTCTTTGTGCAGGAATCCTTTCTCCTCTTTTGCCTTTATTTATTGATTTATATAGGATTGTGCATCGACACTTATTTATTTCATGGGCAGAATAGGGATCCCAACTTATTGATGGCTAGAGAGGTTGTCCCTTCATAGAAGCATATATAAGAACTATGATATTGTTTTTCTCATTTATATTTTCCCCTTTCCCTTCTCTACTTGTTAGGATCAACCAGAAAACACTGAAACATAAAGTTTGAGCATAGGGATGAGGTTTTCCAAAATATACATGGAGATAATGGTTCAACATGAGGTTTTCCTAACACAAGGATCATATTTTCCATCAGAACGTCATCAACCAAAAAGTGTAACTAAGATGAGGAAAAAGGTTGGAGAGTTAGCCAAATGTTACAATGTCACAAAGTCCTTGTCTATTTCGCCACATTATCCTTTCGAGGCCAAATAGTACACCCTTCATGCAAAGTCTTATCAACAAATAGTAGTTCTTTTTGGGAGAAGGTAGTGGCTCCAATGCTCCACTACTAGAGCTAGTGGTTTTGATTATATACATGTGTCTTGGAACTTTTACTTAATATCATAAGCCTTGTGGCCAACATGTTCTTCATGCATGGATTATGAATATTTGTAAGACTATTCTATGGATTCTTGTAATTCATGTTTGCTTTCATTTGTGCTAAATTAGTTGAACTATTTTGGTTATTTTGGTAGTTATCATATTCATAATGTGCTTTAATGGTTATTATTTCTATCACATCCTTGTAGACTATTCTGTTGGATATAATACAAATATTTATTCTTGAAACAACGTAAACTTTGAAACATGAATTGATACAATTACCCGTTTTTTGAGGTAGCAAAAAAATCAACCGATTTTGGAAAGTGTTGATTAAGAATGTTATCACCCCAAGAAACTCTCCTAGGTTGTATATCAGAGATGCTCGAGAACATTATAAACTCAATAAAATGTTGGATAAATTTGTGGAGGAATGAAACAAATGTTGCATATTCAAGCCAGATAACCACTTCTACTGTGCTTGATCCCAGACATGGGTGAACACCCCCAGACTACAAGGATTTTAACCACCAATTAATCATTATTTTAAAGAAAATGTGATGATGGAGAATACTGATCACACCAGCAGATGCTTAGGACCCTATGATGTCCAACTGAAACCAATAAAAGGTCTGCAAATTCTATTTCCTAATGCACAGACAGGATGACAGCTCTCTAGCATTAAAACAATAGAAGCCTGTATACAAATTCAATGAAACTAACTAGATTCTAACACAGAGGTGGGATGACAGCCCCTCTAATGCTAAACATCAGCAGCAAATGAACCAATGCATAACATGCATAGCTTGGAACAAAGAAGAAGAAGTGGACAGTGAGCAATTAACAACAAAAGAAGCTTGCATTAGCTGAAAATGAAGACCAAATGCTACAGGTATCACAACAGTTACAATCTCCAGAAGTTGAACCTTACAGCAAAATAACACTCATCAACCTATTAAATTTTGTCTCCTGAGTATATATAGAGGTTGATTACAAAATATCTCTACTATGCTAAGCGTGGAGGTGTCATAATTGATCACCAACCACATTTACAATTAGATATGGTCTCTGCTGCACAATGCTGATTTTAATGGACAAAAAAAAGACCTTTTTAGATAGTCTGACATCCTTCTCTGGTAGCTGGAGTGAATTATGGATTAAATTCCATGCCTGATAAATGCTCTTCACTGCTCGAGGTCATCCTGTTTGTCCTTTGTCATGTTGTTCTTTGTATATGGTAGCTCAGGATTTAATGTAGAGAGTACTGGATCATGGCTTCATTTCTCCTTCGGGAGCATAAAATAGGCTGCGGGCATAAACAGAATGGTAGAGGCAGACTGAGAAGAGGGATGAATCTCAGCTGTCGAATCACAAAAGTCAACGGCAGAGATGACTAGATGAGGGGTATCGAGAGATAACACAGACGGGCGAATGGACATGGGCTGTCGGATGATAAAAATCAAAGGAGGAGATCGCGTGGGAAGAGCTATTGGGAGGCAAGGCGGAAGAGAGCTGTGAGCTGTAGAATCATAAAAATCGACGGCGGAGATTTGATCAGAGAGGGTATCGGGAGATAGCATGGACAGGTGAACGTGGACCGTTAGATCATATGATGGACGATCGGATGGCTGTCGCATGAGGAAGATGCTCGCCGGTTAATGAGCAGGGAATCGGTAGTTTTGCGGGTGGGTGGTTTCCCTACACCGCTTATCGGGTGGTAGTGGTTTACGTATAGAGCAGAGCGACGCAATTAAATAGTGACACATGGCTGTAGGGTCCCGTGGGAAACCACCTTCCCCGCGAGCTATCGCGTGCGCAACTTACGGGGAGAAGACTAGCGAACACCGTTGGATGATGAGGCAGGCGCGATCGGACAGTCAAGGTAAGAAACTTGTGCTCCGAGGTTGATGTGACAGGTAAAGGTCTCAACGGTAGAAATTTTGTGGAGGCACGTAGTTATATGCGTTAAAACATTAGCACCTGGGGCTTCAACAAAAATGGATTAATACGGGGTCTACATTTATTTAAACAAAGAAAACGCGCGGGAGTGTTTGAATAAGAGGGCTTATGCGGGGTTTTGGGAGAAAGACAAGGATAGAGGGGTTTAACGGAGAATAAGGAGGATTTACGGGGAAGGTGGAAATGGGGTTAGCGGGAGTTATAAGGATAATGAAATAGAAAAGGAAACCGACCTTTGCGAGCCTTCATAAAACATGAAACAATGTTGCCACATCTGCTCTCCATCCATCAAATGTCACAAAATGTAGCAGAGCTAACACTGAGTTCTTCTGGGGATGAGATCCTCCCTGTGAAGTCTCAAGAACTACAGACCAATGCCTTCAGACAAAATCAGCTTAAAAAACATTGCCTAGCATCCATTGGGCATGGAGTCAAATTAAGCCTGCTCCTAAAACTGAAAAAGAAATTGCTTACAACTATTAAGACCTGAAAACTTAAAACTTCAAAAACTACCCATTTGTCAAGCCATCAAAATTGTTGCCTGTCATCCGATTCATCATATATCAGCAAGACATGATTTATTTGATCCTCTACCTCAAAAGGTTTAGGATATTTGACTTTGATAGGTAGATAGGGATCAAATTTCATTCCCCCTCTGTGTATTTTCCTCCTTGGATGTTCTTTAGGGGAGCCTTTGTACACCTGCTGAATAATCATGTTTGTTGTGCACATTTCTATGTCATGTGTGGTTTGCACAACTAATATGAGTGATGAACCATTGTTTTCTTGTGCAGGGGAGGTATAGACATCATCTGCTCCTTTATTATTGTTTAAACAATCCTCATCCAAGGAGGAGTTCCAAGATTGTGCATCTTATTCCTCTGTCATCTAATACGCTGCCATTTTAATCTGTGTGGAGGCCATCTGAGCATGTCTCAGAAAATCAAAATTGAGGTGATTAGTCTCAGCCTTGAGCATTGAATTATGTTCTGCCTCAGTGTTTAAGTGGCAACTTTGAGGGACTGTTTTTTGAGCAGAGAGAGAAACATAAGATGATGCGGAGCTGTCTTCTCCCTTTTTAATCACTTTGCTAGGGATAACAATAGGTTGTTCAACTTGCAGATCTGCATAGCCATTAGAAGATGTGCTAGCTTTAGGCTCAGATTCTTGGAGGAAGGGATCTGCTGTTGACTGCCCCTGCTGGTCAACTTGTTGTTCTGCAGCTACAACAAATTGTTGAGCAGTGCCTCTGGATATTGCTTTCTCGTAAGCAGCCCTTGTTAGGAAAGGAGCACCTTCCAAAACATGGACCTCCTCCTCTTCTTCAAACAGCTCCTCTTTCATGACTATATTCTGTAAAAGGGGCCTTACCCCTTCATCTTCATCTATAACATTATTTCTTTGCAAAATCTGCAAATTCTCATATGTTCCTCTACATGGATATGGAGTTGGAAAAGAAAAGGAACTATGAGCTTCTGCTTCTTCAAAATGCTGCTCAGCATTTAGTCTAGAAACTTCAGAGGCTAAAAATTCAATCATCCTAGCTAATTCTGCGATCTCAAGCTCCGAGGATGATGAGGACTCTCCTCCCTGATTTCTACTTTCAGCATCACCTTCGAGTCTCTCTCCAACAATGATGTTCGATTCTACTTCAAAGGCTGTAGATTTCATATCAGCCAAAGAAGTGCATCTTCTTTCTCTTAACAGCAAGAAGAATTGAGAATTGAAAGCATTAGCATAAATAAGCATGGCAGAAGTAGGGGTTGGTCTTATTTCAGCTGGAATTCTACTGTACATCTGATTGAATCTGATGTTGAAATCAGATAGCAGCTCACCATCTTCTCTCTACAGGTTCCCAAATTCATCATGGTAAAAGAGAAAATCTTTATTATTTCCTGAGTGCTTTAAGAACACATCATCTAGGGCCTCAATGTCTGCAATAGACCTAGGGGGTAAATTTCTGAACCATTTTCTAGCCTCCCCATCTAGGCTTTGAACAAAAACCCTCATCCAAACATCCTCTTCATTGATATCCAGGTTATCAGCATAGCTATAAAAGGCCTCTAAATTCTCTTCAGCTGTTACTCCTTCTGCACCAGTAAACTTTGGCATAAATTCTTGATAATCTCCTACAGGCATGGCATTCAAAGGGGTAGGCAAGACTAAGGGTCCATACCTAGTAGCAACTATTCTTTCTATCTTTGTGAGAGCTTGTTGGCTTGCCATGGCTAAGGTAAATGGAAGGATACTGATAGACTGAGTCGAATGAATCAATCAAAAGAATGACAGAAACAGAGGAATATGATGGACATCATGGATGCTTCTTTCAACTAAGGTCCGAAAGGGAAATGAATGACTAAGGAGCTGTATGAATCTCTAAAGGTATTTCTACACTGGCAGAGATACATAAAAATTCTTTAAGGCTTACCTGACCCTGATGCTCCTTTCTGCAAAGTCTTTCTTCTACTTAATAGTCTTCTCAGGATCAAGCACATGTCAGCTGCTCATTTCTAAAGATATCTACGAGCATGCTTCACCAGCTGCACCAGAACTTCAATGTGGAGTCACCAAATGATGGTCTTCCTCCAATGGAGTCGCCAGACAGATGATTACAACCAAAAAATGTGTTCAAACCTTGTTAGTCATCAAATATTGAGGCTGTGTCGTTTTCCCAGGGAAGCTGAGCTTCAGTCTCCTTTCCCCAGCAACGGCGCCAATTAATGTTATCACCCCAAGAAACTCTCCTAGGTTATATATCAA